>CM039674.1:127941357-128541357 GCA_022496015.1 Hordeum marinum | reverse complement strand
ACATTGATGGGGAATTGACGAAGGGGGCAGCCGGATGTAGTCTCGTAGAGGATTGACGTTCTTCACATAGAAGAAGGACCTGCTCCACTTTTTGACGGATTCGATAAGGGTAATGTGGGGGGAAAGCGTTCCGCAGATGCACACCACTGCTCCCTTGCAGGCGTATGGCTCGTCGTCGTTCTTCAGGGCTTTAAGGTAGAAGAGCTTGCTCCATAGCTCCAAGAAGGGGAGGAGGCCAAGGTAACCCTCACAGAGGGTCACGGAGCTGGAGAGTTGGAGAATGGAATTCGGCCCCATGTGGTGCGGCTGGAGGTCGAGGGTGTCAAAGAGAAGCCTGACGAATCCGCTTACCAGGAGGCCAAATCCGCGGGAGACGTGTGAGGCAAAGACCACAAACTCCCCCTCCTTGAGCACCGGCACCACCTCGTCACTCGGAGAACAGGCAATGACGCAGTCCCCAGACGGCAGCATGCAGGCGCGGCGGAGGTACTTGATGCCCTCCACCATCACTGTGGAGCCGCCCAGCTGCCGGAGGGTCCGTCTGCCAATATCCGATACGGATGTGAGCGTCGGAGCAAGAACGCATAGACCTCTGGCGCCGCGCTCTCTGGCTATCCCTTGCCGGCGGTTGCAAATGAGGAGCAGGGGCGAGCGGCGGCAAAGAAGCGCGGGCTCGATGCGGGGAGAGGCGAGAGCAAGAAGACACTAGGGAGGGGGGTAGAAACTGCCTCCGCCCCTCCCCCTCCCCTTATAAATGAGGGGCAAAGGTCGGGGGACATGGGAATTAACTACGCCCACGCCGCCGAGAAATCCGCCGGACGTGGGCACCTCGGCCCGCAACCGCCGGGGTCCAGCCGCAAAAGATCCCTGCCCACGGCCCGAGGCCTATCGGCCTAGGCCCATTGCAACTTCCTATCGTGTTCCTAGGGACGGGGCCCGCGGTACTCCAATGTCACGTATGGCAAGCTGTCGCCTGGCATGTGCTGCGAGGTGTCGCCACGGGACCCAAGGCGTCGGGCACGGGTACCGGCGCGCTCGGCCAGCCGGGCCGCCGTCCCGAGGCTCTCGCTGCCTCACCTAGAAGGATGTAAAGCCGTCGGGCCCCTCTTGTTTTAAAAAGGAACATCGGGCCTCGTTGGCTTCGGGAACTACTAACGGGGGTATGACCCCCGGGTATGCCAAAACGGGGTGGTTCAGCCTCCTTTCAAAAAATAATACGCCTAACCGATGTCCGGCTGGCCCACGAACGGCTAGGGTCCGGTTGGCTGGTATGGGGCTAGATAGCTCCTTGGCCAGCTGGCTCATGGCCAGTTGGCTCCGACCGGCTGGCAGGCAGCTGGCGGGCGACGGCCAGCTCCCCCGCTGACTCACAAATGGACAAGCCCTTTTCCCCACCCACCATATCCGCGTACGGTGATTAGACGCGACCCTCGCAATGGGTCTCTGCGGAGCAACAACGAACATTAACGAAGAGGCCGCGTGGCTATAGCGCGCATTGTCGTACCGCTGACCGCGGCCGACCACGACCGGGCGAGGCAACACTGCTGGCATGCCCCCATCCACTCCATCATGTTCCCCTATGTGGCTACAGGGCGGTTGGTCATACCGCTGACCATGGCCGGCTACCACAAGACGACGACGCCCGATGCGGCTCGTGCCGGGGCAGGTGGCTGCGGGACAATAGAGGAAGCCAGCCGTCGGGCCCTAGAAGGGCCCCGCCGCCGCCGAGACTGCACAAGACGGCAGGACCCCCGGTCGGCTAGAGAGACTGTCGGTCGGGCCCCGCGCCCTAGTACTATCCATGTGTATTGTAAGCCGAGGGGTTCACCAATAAAAAACCCTCGGCGCCCCACATGCGAGGGCTGGCATTCTCACGATCCCCACTCAAATCCACACACATAGAGAGGCAGGAAGAGCCGGCTACGCCCTTCTTCCTCCTCCATCCAACAGCTCTAGGAGCACCATTGTATCCCTCTTAGTGCATCAACTAGACAAGCAGGACTAGGGGTATTACCTTCCATAAGGGCCCCGAACCTAGGTACATCGTGTGTCTGGCACCGCTTGTTCCCGATACCGCTCTCGGAGTCCACGGGCGTCCTTCGGCCCCAACCACTCTCGATAAGCCACCCCATGGCATCTGTCGTGAGAAAACGATGACACCCCCTAGACCGCGGCCCCCATGGCACCTCTTGACCTAATTCCACTTCTATATATATTCTCAATTACCCCCAAAACATCAAAGAGCCACCAAAAACAACATTTTTGTTGCCGCAAGTCTCTGTTCTTCCGTGAACCCATCTGGAGGCCTTTTCTGGTACTCTGTCGGGGAGGAATCCATCATGGAGGCCGTCTACATCAACCTTGATGCCTCCATGATGATGTATGAGTAGTTCACCATAGATCTATGGGTCCATATCTAGTAGATGGATGTGTTCTTTTCTCTCTTTGATCTTCAATACAAAGTTCTTTGCGATTCTCACGATGATCTATCCGATGTAATCTTCTTTTGTGGTGCGTTTGTTGGGATCTGATGAATTGTGGGTATATGATCAGATTATTCATGAAAAGTAGTTGAGTCTTCTTGTAATTCTATTATGCATGATTGTTATAGATTTGCAAGTCTTTTTGGTCTATCTGTTTGGTTCGGCCAACTAGATTGATTTATCTTCAGCGGGAGGAGTGCATGGTAGTGGGTTCAATCTTGCGGTGCTCTATATCCCAGTGACAAGAGGGGACAACACATGTATTGTATTGTTTCTACTAATGGTAAAACGATGAGGTTTGAACCTATTGCTTATACTTGCTTTATCTACATCATGTCATCTTCCTTAAAACATTACTCTGTTTGTCATGAACTTAATACCATAGATGCATGCTGGATAGCGGTCAATTGGTGGAGCAATAGTAGTAGATGCAGAATTGTTTCGGTCAACTTGTCACAAACGTGATGCCTATATGCATGATAATTTCCAAAATACATAATCATAACTATGTGCTTTTCTATCAATTGCCCAATAGTAATTTGTCTACCCACCGTATGTTATACATTCGAGAGAGAAGCCTCTAGTGAAAACTATGGCCCTGGGGTCTATCCAAATCATATTATAAAAACCTAAAAACCTTGCTACAATTTATTTACTTTATTTTTATTTTACTTTTATATTTATCTATCTATCACTATCAAAATTAATCCTTGCAAGTAACAAGTTCAAGGGGCTTGACAACCCTCCTGCCCGCGTTCGGTGCAAGTGTTTGGTTTTGTGTGTGCAGGTACTTGACTCAAGTTGTAGTGGTTCTCCTACTGGTTTGATAACCATGGTTCTCACGGAGGGAAATACTTATCACTACTATATTGCTTCACCCCTCTTCTTCGGAGAAAAAACCCAATGCATCTGACAAGTAGCACTATACAGTTTGCGATTCATGCATCACACACAGTTTGGTCGAAGGGTTTCTGATTGACACGTCGCCTTAGGACCTTGATGTAGTAGTGAATGGAAACACTTGTCCCTAGATCACATAAAGCATTGAATTTATTCAATCATATCTCAATCTCTATAGTAGGTTCAAAAGCATCGTCTTGCTTAGTTGGTAACTTACTGAAGAGCTTCTTCCTTTCATCATAAAGTTCACATACTTTTGCTGCAACTTGTTCAACAAATACATTATATGGTTCATCATTAGTTACCTCTAGTAGTGGATACTTCATGGTTTGGCTCTGGTTTACCTGCAAACTTAGCCAAAATCAAGGTTTCGCTCTCTTCTATTTTAGCCACTTGTGCTTCATTATTCTTGGATATTCCTTCAAGTATTTTCACATCATTTGTTAGCCCAACAACCTTACTGGTCAATCAACCAAGTGAGTTATCATGATTCTTCAAGATATTCTTGAAGTTTTCATTTCTCTCAGTCTTGCTAGAAATACAACTTTTAAGACTTTCTTGAAGAGTATTTGTATTTCTACCATTAGCTCCATTAAAATTGTTGGATGCTCCTCCATTACTAGGATAAGGGAGTCCAGGAGCATAGCCATTATTTTTGGGGATTTCTTTCTTGTGCCCCTCGTTCCTTAGTTGTACTCATTCATCCCCGCGCTCTTAATAGTTGCTCACTTTTCCCCACTCTCTTGTCTGAAACCCTCAGAAATGGTCACACGGGGGTATGTCGTCAGGTCAATGGTTTGACCATTAACTACTAACGAGTGGGGCCCTGGTTTCGGTGGACTGTTGGGTCGAAGCGCGCCACTCCCTCCATCTCGTTTTGCAGGCATTTTTTCACAAGCCCGCCACGTCGGGCTGACGGCATGGCCCCATGTGGACTCGTCGGGAAACCCAACGGTCCAACGAGCGCCACGACGATCGATGCAGTGTGAACGACGCATGGCGTCACTTCGAAACACCGCCCAAGGCCATTATCGGCTATTTAAGCCGGTCGGCGCCCCCTAGCCCTTGCACATCCTCCTCCTCCCTCCACCCCTCTGCCGCCTGAGCCCGTCCAACTCCTATCACACTTTCGTTGACGTCGGGATGTTACGGCGCCTCGTCACCATGTACACGTAGCTCACTCTGGAGCGGCGCTTGCAGATCGTGGCAGAAATGCAGGCTCGCCGTGTTGCCCGCATCACGGCAGGTCTCCTTCTGGATTCGCCGGAGATGAAGGAGGAGGAGGAGGAGCATCAGCCAACGGCCATGAAGGACGACGACTCAGAGGCGGAGGTGGAGGTCGCCGTCGACCAGACGGAGGAGATGGCGGAGCAGCAGGCCATCCTGGATTCCATCCGGGATGAGGCCGAGGTGGAGGCCAACCGCCGACTCATCCGACAGAGCCAGGTGGAGGCCGACACCCTGTTTGACGAGCTGGAGGAGGATATTGAGGCAGAGGAGGCGGCAGTGGAGCAGCCACAGGCACCGTAGGGGGTGGAGCCGCATGTAACATCCCAAAATTCCATTTTGGTATGTTATGATATAGTTATGCATCTATCATCATCATTGCTTGATTGTATGTGTTAGTTGAAATGCCTCTTCTGAATTCCAGAAAGCTCTTTCTACTTTTCTCTATGTTGCTTTCACCTATTGGAAATTTTGGTTAAATGTTCAAAATAAGAGGGGAGTAATATGACACTCCACACCAGGGTCAAATTGGTGATTTATTTGAACAAAAATAACCAGGAGTTATTTTGAAAATATTTGCAAAAAGGGTTTAAAAACATTTAGGCAATTTCTGAAAATAATATTATTTTTAAAAGTGTTCAAATGACAGAATAAAAATGTTCATTAAATATCATTTATTATTCTGTAAATTTTGATATATAATACCCCTATATTTAGAGACGATTTGAATGCTTTAAATGTTTTTGAATGTCTCTGGAAAATTATTAAAGGAAAAACGGTAACGGTTACTGTATTAAACGGGCCGGCCCACGGGCAGTTATTCGCGCATTTATTACCGATCGGATGACCGCGCGTAACGGACACGCTCTCCTCTCGCTGACACTGGACCCCACCCCGACCGACCATTACTACCGAACGGTCATCTCCCTCCTCCCCCGCGCGCGCCGGAGATCCTCGCCGGTCGTTTCTTTCCCTCCTGGATCTCTCTCCTCTCTTAACTCCCCGCACCCCCGAGCACCCTATAAGTAGCCGGCCACTCCCCGCATCCATTTCCCCCCGAGCCCCCTCTCTCTCTTGCCGGAAGACTGCCGCAATTGCACGCCAGAGTAGCCATCCCCACCGGATCTCCCGTCGACCGTAGCCACCAATTCCGACCACCTCTCGCCCAACCGACCTCACCTTTCGACTCCGGAGACCCGTCGCCGTCGCCCGGACCACTCCACTGTCTTCCCCGACCACCGGAGCACCACGCCATCGACTTCGCCGCCTTTGGATCCACCGGAGAACCCCCGACGCCGGCGACTTTACCCCGTGAGCACTCCCACACCTTGGATCCAAAACCCACGGTCCAGATTAGAACGGATTTAAATCCGAACCGTTTTCCTTTACGGACCGGTCCCCCGCCCGTAACCCTCGCGCGCACACCCCCCTTAGCCAATCGGACGGCGCCACGTAGCCCCCTGGCCGTTGCAAGTCAGGTTTCTTTTCTGTTTTTGTTTTAATTAACAGAATGATTTCAAAATTTGTTTTAACTATATCTTTTAATATATTTAGTGTTTTGAGTTGATTCTTTTTGCAATAGCTCACATTTTTCATGTAGTTTCACCCTGTACTTTTAAATTTCAAATTTGAACTATAAAATTTGAATTGAATCAAATTTGCTTAAAATCTTCAAATCTGTATAACTAGAGTTTGAAAATAGATTTTTACATGAATCTTTTTGCTACTGTTTGGTATTAGTTAGGACTACTTTCATGCTTAGTTTGAAGATATTTAGGATATATTTGATTAATGTTTTAACCAAAAACAGAATCTGCCTAGTATTATAATATAGTTTTATATACTTAGTTTTAATTAGTTTAAATTTAGATTTGGTTTCATTTGTTTATTAGGTTCTGTTAATAAACATTCAGTGTTTTCACCCACTGTTAATAAAAATATAAATTTGCTTAGTTTAATTTTATTTAACATAGGAATCACAACTTCTTTTCAAATAGGTTAATTTGATTAAAACAACTAGTTAGTAATAGTTTTGTTTTGCTCTCTTGTTAGTAAAACTATATTTGTTCCATTTAGTGTTTATCAAAACTTTTACAAACTTTACAAAAGTTTTCTCAACAAACTTAGATTCAAAATAGTTTTATTAAGATAGTAGTGTTTTATCAATCACCTCCTAGTAAACAAAACTTTGTGTGTTTCCTTACTTGTGATTTGTGCATCGTTTTGTCTTGATTGTTTACTAGTTCTTGATTGATGTTTGTGAGTTACAATATTATGTTGTATGCTTATTGAGTGCTTTGTTTGCTTCGTTAGATTATCTGGAGTGCGAAGCTTGTTACTTAGAGTCACTCACATACGAAGATCATCAATCAGGCAAGTCACTTTGACCATGTTTACCCATGTTTTATATGCATTAGTTCTACCATCTCCCCAATTGCATGCAAGATAGGTTAGTTGGAAACTTGGTTACATTGTAGTACTATCATGTGGTAGGTACCCCCCTCAACCTCTTTGACACAATGGCCCCAGGAAACGTTGTTTTACCTTTTGCTATGCTATTAGTAGACGGGGTTGGTTGTGTGATTCATGAGAGTTGAGAGAGTTAATAATTTCAAGACCTACATAATGATCAAGATTTAAGACTCCGAGTTTTCAACATACCTCTGGGTGGATGATGGTTGAACGGCACCCTGGAGAAACCAGTGGATTTGCCTAGGTGATACTGGAGATGGCCAGTATTCACGCGGAAAGGTCCACCCAGGCAAAAAGAGACGGATGGATGCTTTAAAACCCAAGGCTTACCTGCACAGCCACAAGTCATTATGGGCTCTGGCTTGGTTGGATATCGTGGTGACCCTGGACAGGCGGTGCTACGAGAGGTAGAAGAACGGTAGGAAAGGATGGGCACCGACAGAGTCGCAGGGAAACCCTTTGGAAGACCATGTTTTGGTCATCCGTTTCTCAAACACCCTGAAGTGCGAGAAATCAAACGGAGGCGATCAAATCTTGTGGGGAACGTGTGCAAAACTCTGCAGAGTATTCAAAACCTAATCGATTAGCCGTGTCCACGGTCATGGACGACTTGAGCCAAAGGAATTGAAACTTCCGGAACTCTCAACACAATTAATAATGATGATGTGGGTATTAATAATTTGGGAATGAGAATTGGTTGGTGGAACCATCTCATTAATCAACAAACTTAGTAATATTTTGCTTAGCCCCTTTCTTGATGTAGGAAAAATTGGCTTTACGCAAAAACTTACCACCCCACCTGCCATATATGCATATAGACTAGATGATTATCTTTTCACCCCTCTCTTGTGACTTTGCCGGCATATTCCATATGCTGACCTACATGGCTGCAACGTATCATGTTGCAGAGTAGTTTTCCGACCAGGAGTGAGGACACGTTCTATGCTCAGTGAGATGCCCTTGGAGTCAGATGGACTCATCTACCTTCGACGCTTCCGCAAGATTTAGATATTCTCATGAGTTGGCTTTTAGCCACTTTATTGTAATTTTTATTGTAATAAAGGACTCGATATGAGATTTCGATTAATATAATGCTGTGTGATTTCCCTTTGATATATACATGGATGTACCGTGTGTGTACCAGCATGATCTTGGGATGGTACGGAAACACCGGAGACTTGACCTTTCATGTCGGGTCGCTACACCGCAACAGGCGGCCATTTATCCACCGGAGGGCATGGAGATCATGGACATCTCTGACGAAGAGTAGATAGGTTTATGTAGTACGTAGGTTATACATCTTGCATGCTTTTCTATGAATTTTATCCTTTCTAAATATGAGATGTCCGGTTGTGTAATTATGTTTTCAATCTAATATGAATCATGTTGATGCTGAAAAAGAAGAAGGAAAAGAAACTATTTTTTGCATGATGACACTAATTTGGTGCAATCAAATCAAAAAAAGAAACAAACGGTGCAATCAAATCAATAAAGAAAAGGGTGACAGTGCAATCAAATCAATAAAAAAATAAACAGAAGGCCTCTTTTATCCTTGTGGGCCTTCGACAGGTCAACGCCTTGCGAAGGCCTGATGTCTACTATGCAACCTTCTTCTTGTAGACTCGTGTTGGGCCTCCAAGCGTAGAGTTTTGTACGACAATAGCAAATTTCCCTCAAGTGGATGACCTAAGGTTTATCAATCCATGGGAGGCGTAGGATGAAGATGGTCTCTCTCAAAAACAACCCTGCAACCAAATAACAATGAGTCTCTTGTGTCCCCAACACACCTAATACAATGGTAAATTGTATAGGTGCACTAGTTCGGCGAAGAGATGGTGATACACGTGCAATATGGATGGTAGATATAGGTTTTTGTAATCTGAAAATATAAAAACAGCAAGGTAACAAATAGTGAACAGCGAGCAAAACATTGTATAAATGCTTGGAAACAAGGCCTAGGGTCCATACTTTCACTAGTGCAATTTCTCTCAACAATATTGGCATAGTTGAATCATATGCAAATACCTCTCGTGCGACAAAGAGTTCACTCCAGAGTCACAAATAGTGGAGAACTAATGAAGAAATTATTGTAGGGTACGAAACCACCTCAAAGTTATCTTTTCCGATCAATCTTATGAGCTATCCTTATAAGTGTCACAGATAGCCCTAGAGCTCATACTAAAATAACACCTTAAGATACACATCAACCAAAACCCTAATGTCACCTAGATACTTCAATGTCACCACAAGTACCCATGGGCTTGATTATACGATATGCATCACATAATTTCAGATTCATCATGTTCAATCCAACACAAAGAACTTCAAAGAGTGCCCCAAAGTTTCTACTAGAAAGTACAGACAAAAACGTGTGCCAACCCCTATGCATAGATTCCCAAGGTCACGGAACCCGCAAGTTGATCACCAAAACATACATCAAGTGAATCAATAGAACATCCCATTGTCACCACGGATATCACATCGCAAGACATACATCAAGTGTTCTCAAATCATTAAAGAGTCAATCCGATAAGAAAACTTCAAAGCGAAAACTCAATTCATCACCACAAGATAGAGAGGGGGAGACTCCATATGATCCATCTATATCAATAAAGCTCACGGTACATCAAGATCGTGCCATATCAAGAACACGAGAGAGAGAGAGAGAGAGAGATCAAACACATAGCTAATGGTACATACCCTCAGCCCCAAGGGTGAACTACTCCCTCCTCATCATGGAGACCGCCGAGATAATGAAGATGGCCTCCGGTGATGGTTTCCCCCTCCGGTAGGGTGCCGGAACGGGCTCCCGATTGGTTTTTCATGGCTCTGGAGGCTTGCGGTGGCGGAACTCCCGATCTAGGTTTATTTTCGGAGGTTTCTGGATTTATATGACTTTTTGGTGTTGTAATCACATCAAGGAGGTGCTCGAGGGACCCACAAGCTTGCTAGGCGCGGCTAGGGGGTGGCCACGCCTAGCAGGCTTGTGGCCTCCTCGTCCACTTCCTGGCCCAGCTCTTTGCTCTAGTATTTTTTATATTTTCCAAAATTATTCTTCAAAAATTTTCAATCCATTCCGAAAACTTTTATTTCTGCACAAAAACAACACCACGGTAGTTCTGCTGAAAACAGCGTCAGTCCGGGTTGGTTCTAATAAAATCATACCAAAATCATATAGAATTATTGTAAACATGGCATGAATACTTCATAAATTATAGTACGTTGGAGACGTATCAGCATCCCTAAGCTTAATTCCTGCTCGTCCTCGAGTAGGTAAATGATAAAAGAAATAATTTATGAAGTGTGAATGCTAGCATAGTGCATAAATTTGACCAATGATAGTTCCAAACACTTTTTCTAGCATCATTATATATCATAAACAGTAGCTCATCTCATAAAACTTCTCATGAGCTATCCACATGTTAAAGTATAGACTAACAAACTATGCTTTCAGTCACCAAACAACTGTAATTCATCTTATTTTCAGGAAGGATCTATGTAAGAGCTTTGATTTAGAAAATTCCACATACTCAACTATCATATAGTCTTCCATGATTGCTGACACTCAAAGCATGTTTTTAGAACAAATAGCATCCATCGAACACAGAGAAAGATAGGGGCTTAAAGTTTCGCCTCCCAACTTATTTGTCATATGGATAATTGTCAACAATAATAATTCATGATCAAATATATTTGAATGGCCATATATGCTTGGATCTTTCCCCAACACATGGCGCTTGCCAAGAGAAAAAGGTGAAATCTAGGAAGTGGTGAAGATCACCATGACTCTTGCATAAAGGTAGGTACATGAAAGTAAAAGATAGACCCTTCGCAGAGGGAAGCATTGGTTTGCAGAGGTGCTAGAGCTCGAGCTTTTAAAACAGATATGAATAATAATTTTGGGTGGTATGCTTTCATTGTCACCATAACAACCGAGAGATCTCGGTATCTTCCATGCTAGATACATTATAGGCGGTTCCCAAACAAAATGGTAAAGTTTTTACTCCCCCACCACCAATCAATCACACTCCATGGCGAGCCGAATCCATGGGTACTGTCCATACCAACAACATTCCTGGTGGAGTTTTTTTTCATTATTTGCATTTTTTTCTTTGATTTCGGGACTGGGAATCCCTATTACCAGCCACTTTGTCGTGAATAATAGTGAATCAACACATATCATGAGAATAACCCACCTAGCATGGAAGATACTGACAGCCCCTAGTTACTATATGAGCGATTCAGGCATACAAAATAGAATATTATTTGAAGGTTTAGAGTTTGGCACATTCAAATTTACTTGGAAGGTAGGTAAATACCGCATATATGTAGGTATGGTGGACTCATATGGAACAACTTTGGGTTTAAGGGTGTTTGGATGCACAAGTAGTATTTCTACTTGGTGCGGAAGTTTTGGCTAGTATGAGGTGGAAGCAAGCACCACATGTTGGAGGATCCATAACAATATAACTTCTATACAAATATACCCAAGCATAACTCATTACGTTGTCTTCCTTCTCCAACTTCAACTAATTTGCTCAGTTTTGAAAATAATTAATGGGTATTCACAATGATAGAAGATGTCCAAGATAGTATGTTTATATGTGAAATCTCTCTTCCATCAATATTCTTTCATGAATTGTTCAAGTGACCAATGCGGTGTTTGCTAACTTTCAAATAAATTTTACCACTTATACTTCCTATATGTGAAGTCATTACTCCCCATGGGATAAGCATATAAAACATATATAGTTTCAGATTTCTGATATTCAATTCATTCAACCATTTACTCATAGAATATAAGTGAAGCACGAGAGTAGATGACAAAACTACTCCAAAACATATAAGTAAAGATCAATGAGTAGTCAAACAATTAAGTAGCTATGTGAGGACTTTCTCTATCTATATATCAATAAATATTTTCAGATGTAAGTATTTTATTTAAACATCAAGCAAAAGAAAAATATTATTCCAAGAATAGCATGCATCATGTGAACGAATTAAAATTTAGGCTGAACATAGGCTAACCGATAATTGTTGATTAAGAGAGATGGGATGCGTAGCATCCCTAAGCTTAGATGCTTGAGACTTCTTGAAATATTTACTTGGGGTGCCTTGGGCATCCCCAATCTTGAGCTTTTTTATCTCATTCATTCCTCTCATATCATGGTTTCACCTATTCTCAAAAACTTCATCCACACAAAACTCGAAAAGAACTCGTGAGATAGGTTACTACACATAAGAACAAATCAACACTTCATGTACTACAAAGACAAGTTAAACAATAATTTTCAAACAATAGGTACTGTATTCTATCATTCCCATAATTTATATATACCAATATAGGCTATGAAAACTATAGGATAAGTAGATAACAAAACTATGACAGCAATCTGTCTAAACAGAACAGTCTACAGCAATCTGTTAAACCAGTGTACTTATGTAACTCAAAAAATTATGGAAATTTACAACATGCTATTAAATTTATATTATAACTCTGTGTAAAAATTTCAGAAACTTTCCACGTACTAGTAAAATACGAAAATTAAAACACTACATCAGAAGTTTCTGTTTTTACCCAGCACATATCAAAACATGCAATGCAAGCATCCTAAGGCAATTCTTGGAAACTTTACTGAAAAACAAGATTATAAATAACACCTAACAGAGAAAAATAAAATAAAATGACGCTCCAAGCAAAACTCATATTATATGACGAATAAAAATATAGCTCCAAGTGAGATATACCGATAGTGTTGAAGACGAAAGAGGGGATGCCTTCCGGGGCATACCCAAGCTTAGACGCTTGATTCTTCCTTGAATATTACATTAGGGTGCCTTGTGCATCCCCAAGCTTAGGTTCTTGTCACTCCTTATTCTACTCATATCGGTGTCTCGCCCAAAAATTGAAAACTTCAATCACATAAAACTTAACGGAACTTTGTGAGAAGGGTTAGTGTAGTAAAGACAAGATTCATAATTATTCCCACGTGATACGTACTTTATTCCATCATTCCCACAATTTATATTACTCAATATAAGTTATAGGAAAACTTGAAACAAGCAAACTATGCATGCAAAATAGAATCTGACAAAAACAGAATTGTCTGTAAAGATATGAGTGATAACCATACTTACATGACTCTAAAAATTAGTAAAAATTAGTAAAATTAAAGGAATTTGCATATAAATGTTGTGTAAAAAATTCAGAATTTTTTGACCCTCTAGTAAAATCAGATAATTCATATACTGGACGCAAAACTTTCTGTTTTTGCACAGAATCAAACAAGCAAGTATCCACACTATCCCAAAGGCTTTACTTAGCACTTTATTGAAATAAAAGACACAAAACATGATCACTATAGTAGCTTAATCATGTGAACGCATCAAAACATAAAGTAAAAGTATTGGGTTGTCTCTCAACAAGCGATTTTCTTTAATGCCTTTCAGCTAGGCATGATGATTTCAATGATGCTCGTATAGGAATAATAATTGAAACATGCAAAAGAGCATCATGAATCTCATGTCAAGCACATTTAAGTCTAACCCACTTCCTATGCATAGCGATTTTGTGAGCAAACAATTTATGGGAGCAAGAATCAACTAGCATAGGAATTCAAAACAAGCATAACTTCAAAACTTTGAACGCATAGAGAGGAAACTTGATATTATTGCAATTCCTACAAGCATATGTTCCTCCATCATAATAATTTTTAGTAGCATCATGAAGGAATTCCACAATATAACCAGCACATAAATCATTCTTTTCACGATCTACAAGCATAGAAAATTTGTCACTCTCCACATAAGCAATTTCCTTCTCATTCATAATAGTGGGAGCAAACTCAAAAAAATAATTATCATGAGATACTTGATTGAAATAACCACTTTGAATATTAAAATCATGATGACAAGTTTCATGGTTTTCATTACTCTTTATAGCATACGTGCCATCACAAAAATCATCATAGATAGGAGGCATGTCATGATCATAATAGTTTTTCTCATCAAAACTTGGGGGACTAAAAATATCTTCTTCATCAAACATAGCATCCCCAAGCTTGTGGCCTTGCATATCGGTAGCATCATGAATATTTAGAAAATTCATACTAGCAACATTGCAATCATGCTCATCACTCAAAGATTTAGTGCCAAATATTTTAATGAGTTCTTCTTCTAGCACTTGAGCACAATTTTCATTTCCATCATTTTCACGAAAGACATTAAAAAGATCAAGCATATGAGGCAACCTCAATTCCATTTTTTGTAGTTTATTTTATAAAACCAAACTAGTGAAAAGCAAGAAACTAAAAGATTTAATTTCAAGATCTAAAGATATACCTTCAAGCACTCACCTCCCCGGCAACGGCGCCAGAAAAGGCTTGATGTCCACTATGCAACCTTCTTCTTGTAGACTCGTGTTGGGCCTCCAAGCGCAGAGTTTTGTAGGATAGTAGAAATTTTCCCTCAAGTAGATGACCTAAGGTTTATAAATCTGTGGGAGGCGTAGGATGAATATGGTCTCTCTCAAACAACCCTGCAACCAAATAACAAAGAGTCTCTTGTGTCCCCAACACACCCAATACAATGGTAAATTGTATAGGTGCACTAGTTCGGCGAAGAGATGGTGATACAAGTGCAATATGGATGGTAGATATAGGTTTTTGTAATCTTAAAATATAAAAACAGCAAGGTAACAAATAGTAAACAGTGAGCAAAACGTTGTATAAATGCTTGGAAACAAGGCCTAGGGTCCATACTTTCACTAGTGCAATTTCTCTCAACAATATTGGCTTAGTTGAATCATATGCAAATACCTATCATGCAAAAAAAGAGTTCACTCCAAAGTCATAAATAGCGGAGAACTAACGAATAAATTATTGTAGTGTACGAAACCACCTCAAAGTTATCTTTTCTGATCAATCTTATGAGCTATCCCTATAAGTGTCACAAACAGCCCTAGAGTTCGTACTAAAATAACACCTTAAGATACACATCAACCAAAACCCTAATGTCACCTAGATACTCCAATTTCATCACAAGTACCCATGGACTTGATTATATGATATGCATCACATAATTTCAGCTTCATCATGTTCAATCCAACACAAAGAACTTCAAACAGTGCCCCAAAGTTTCTACCGGAAAGTCCAGACAAAAACGTGTGCCAACCCCTATGCATAGATTCCCAAGGTCACGGAACCCGCAAGTTGATCACCAAAACATACATCAAGTGAATCAATATAACATCCCATTGTTACCATGGATATCCCATCGCAAGACATACATCAAGTGTTCTCAAATCCTTAAAGAGTCAATCCGATAAGAAAACTTCAAAGGGAAAACTCAATTCATCACAACAATATAGAGAGGGGAAGACTCCATATGATTCATCTATATCAATAAAGCTTGCAGTACATCAAGATCGTGCCATCTCAAGAACCCGACAGAGAGAGATCAAACACATAGCTACTGGTACATACCCTCAGCCCCGAGGGTGAACTACTCCCTCCTCATCATGGAGACCGCCGGGATGATGAAGATGGCCTCCGGTGATGGTTTCCCCTCCGGTAGGGTGCCAGAATAGGCTCCTGATTGGTTTTTCATGGCTTTGGAGGTTTGCAATGGCGAAACTCCCAATATAGGTTTCTTTTCAGAGGTTTCTAGATTTATAGGACCTTTGACGTTGGAATCACGTCAAGGAGGTGCTCGAGGGGCCCACAAGCTTTCTAGGCGTGGCGAGGGGGTGGTTGCGCCTAGTAGGCTTGTGGCCTCCTCATCCACTTCCTGGCCCAGCTCTTCGCTACAGTATTTTTTATATTTTCCAAAAATATTCTCAATAAATTTTCAGCCCATTCTGAGAAGTTTTAATTCTGCACAAAAACAACACCACTGTAGTTTGATGAAAGTAGCACTAGTCTAGGTTAGTTATAATAAAATCATACCAAAATCATATACAATTATTGTAAACATGGCATGAATACTTCATAAATTATAAATACGTTGGAGACGTATCAAGGCCTAACAGGGACTTGTTTGCATTTTGGAACAGACGAGTGGGCAAGGAAAACCTACCTCTCGTGGAATGCCCAACGATCCAATGGTGCGGAGCCATCCATGTGATCCAACAGCATGCAGCCTGCACACGGCTGGCCCTGTGAATTCCTTCTAGAAGACCAGATCTGAGGGCTATCACTTGGCGCTAGGGTATGATCAGACGGTTGCAGTTAGAAGCTAGGGTTTGGACAGATGATGTGGCATTTTGAGCTGGTCACCGGGGTTATCTTATGTTTGACCAAATTTCAAATGACCTAAACTAATTCAAATAAAATCAAAAAATTGAAAACCTTCACGGTTCGTCGTTTCATAAGACATAGTTACCCAAAAAAAATATAAACTTGGTTTAGGGACATTTTTATGGAAAATCTTTTTTTGAGGTAAGCTAGTGATACATCTCCATCGTATCCACTTATCCAAACTCTTTTGCCCTTGTTTTGGACTCTAATTTGCATGATTTGAATGGAAATAACCCGGACTGGTGTTGTTTTCAGAAGAATTTCCTTGGTGTTATTTTTGTGCAGAAATAAAAGTTCTCAGATTGACCTAAAAATTTACGGATATTATTTTTGGAATTAATAAAAAATACTGGCGAAAGAATCAACTGGAGGGGGGCCACCCACAGGTGACAAGCCCACCAGGCGCGGCCACCCCCTAGTCACGCATGACAAGCTTCTGGGCCCCCTGTGGCTCCTCCGACCTCAATTCCAACCCTATATATTCCTACTTGTGGAGAAAAAAATCAGAGAGAAGAGTTCATCGCGTTTCATGATACGGAGCCTGAAAGTACATGTAGTCACCATGTATGGTTTTGGTAATTAAATGACAATCCTAATGGACTAATGTTTGCATTGAGATATACATTTGAAAGAAAGTTCCATTTGAAATGCATTGAGACTTGATAATGAATGACAATTCCTATGAAGAAACAATGACATCAAGTTATATAGAAAGGTTTGTTCCATGGGTGATGCAAGAAGGGGACTGAATGGATTCAGAATGAATGCCATATACATATAGTTGTGCATCAAGATTATTCATGGAGCAAAGATAGCAATTGACCAAGATGAAGATCGAAGATTGTATTCAAAGATGGTCAACACACAAGCGTATATCATTTATTCCTCACTGGCCACTTTGTGTGTTCCTTTTATTCGTATAGTGGTTTCGGTAAGAGGTTGTGTCATGAGTGCTTGTATGTTTTGCATACAATCTTGCACACTTATCTGTTTTGAATGTATGTTGGACCCATTCTTGACATGATGATCACATTGGATATTCCTATTATATCTTGTCCAAAATATGTTCTTTGGATCTTCTGGATGCTTTCCTCGCATGTCTAATGCTTGTTTTCATATCTTAGTATCTGGTTGCATTCTATAGTTTCTGAGCTCCTCCAATTGTTCATCATTGAATATGTGCATTTGTTTTCACTCCAATTTTGTGATATGCACACATCAAGGAGGAACTTATACTATATTGGTCTTCTAGATGTTTTGTCTTCCATTTTGGCATTTGTTGCCAATGGGGGAGAAGTTTAGAGGGTTTAAGATAAATATCTTTTGAATTTTTTGTTGTCATTCATGATAGCTACCCTAGTTATATGTGCTTGTTGCATGAATGAGTACATAAACTCCACCTGGTTTATATCTATGCAATGAAATTGGAAGTTCATCCACATATGCATATATTATGGGGGAGCTTGCTCTATAGATTATGGTCCTACTAACATCAAATACTTGTGTGGTATTTTGATATTAATGCAACCGGTTTTCATAACATCAAGTTTCTTTGTAATACTTGATGCTATCAAAATCACCCTAAGTATTCAATTTATCTTCGGATAAATTGCATGCTTCTTTAAAAATTCATTATATAAACCCTCTTGTTGAGATTGTCGTCAATTACCAAAATGGGGGAGATTGAAAGTACATGTAGTCCCCATGTATGGTTTTGGTAATTAAATGACAATCCTAATGGACTAATGTTTGCATTGAGATATACATTTGAAAGAAAGTTCCATTTGCAATGCATTGAGACTTGATAATGAATGAAAATCCCTATCAAGAAACAATGACATCAAGTTATACAGAAAGGTTTGTTCCATGAGTGATGTAAGAAGGAGACTGAATGGATTCAGAACAAATGTCATATACATATAGTTATGCATCAAGATTATTCATGGAGCAAAGATAATTGTTGACCAAGATGAAGATCGAAGATTGAATTCAAAGATGGTTAACACACAAGCGCAAATCATGTACCACATGGGATCTTGTGATATGGTAAGAATTTGTCAATTGCGCTTTGTGTACTAACCCAGTCTATGTGTTTTCTATATCTATGAGGGTTAGGTGATTCTCATGGACTTACATCAAGAGAAAGATTTCAAGTGCCCATGAGAGGATGACATCAAGAGTTGATGATCATGGTTGACAAGGGCAAGTTCAATATATCCATCCTGAAGGTACATGCTTAAAGCTTGTGGATGATCACATGATGAACGTATGAAGATGAATACAATGCAATGCTCCCCACATGGCTTATGGGGGAGCTATTTGAAGTCTTCACCAAGTGTAATGATCAAGATCATTGTTTTGACTTGAGCCAAGCATAAACGTCAACACCAAGCTCAAATGGAATGCTTTAGTCAAAGGTATTAGTTCCTTTGGCTTTAGTTGTGAGGATCGATGGCCATCAAAAAGGAAATATGCTCAAGAATGAGTTTCTGGAAGCTATCTAGTATAGTTATTTTATGATTCTTGAGTTATAGGGATCCCGCACTATCAAGTCAACATCTTCTATTTATACTTCCTCACATCATATTCAAACATAGGCATATTTCACTCCTATCCAGTACAAATGCAATATGCCTATACATCTAGCAAAGAAAATCCAAAGCCAAATAGGTTACCCAAATACATGATAAAAGCTTTGCATAATTTGCATCCTCCATTTTGGTTCATCTTGGGTGGTTCTCTATGTGAGGACCTAGGCTTTTTCCATAGCTTCAAAACGATCCCAAGATCATAAAAATCGGAGTCCGGATGTGAAAGATATGCATGTTTTAGTTTTGGGGTTCCTCCTGTTTTTCTTTGGCCGGATTTCCGGGACTTGGCCGGATGTCCAGGCTGTCGGGTCACCCTGGATGTCCAGGATCAGCCCAGAAATCCGACCCGGCTATGTCCAGAATCTGTTCGAAATGTTGGTTGTGCCCGTCGGACGTCCGGCATTTGGACGGATGTCCGGGGACCCAAGTTTGGCCACATGTCCGGGCCTTGGCTAGATGTCCGGGCCCTGTACTCTGGCTTCTGTTTTTCATATGCGTGTGTGCAATTCTTAGCCGTCGGATGTCCATCCCTTGCCCGGATGTCCGGCCCGTCTCAACCACTTACTCAAAAACGGCTAGTTTTCTCGGCCTACTATATATACCCCTCTACCAATCCGGTAGAGGATTGACCACTTCATCCCAAAGAAACCTAGAACACCCAAGTGGCTCCCTCTCACTTCTCCTACACCAAATCTTAGATCGTGATGAGATTCGTGAGAGTTCTTGAGAGATTTTTCAATCAAGTGATAGATCCACTCCCTCTCCCTCTTGTGACCAAAGGAATTCGTGATTTCAACAAGTCTTGAGCATTTCCCCCTTGATCTTGTTACTCTTAGAGGTTGGAGACTCCTAGGCGGTAGGAGTGCTCCGATGAGGAATCAACTTGTGATTTGTCCCCCGGAAAGTTTGTGAAGGTTTGGAGGCCGCCTCAACGTCTACCACTAGTGGTTGACAATCGCCTTCGTGGTGATATCTCAAGGGGAGAATAGGGTGAGCCTTCGTGGCGTTGGTGTGCCTTCGTGGTAACATCCATCCCTCCAACGGTGACTAGCTTCCCTCCAAGGAAGTGAACATTGGGATACATCCTCGTCTCTGTGTCTTCGGTTATTTCTAGCCCTAGCCACTACTTGTGGTTTACTTTGGTCACTTGACCTTGCATTCACTATATCTTGTTGTCCTCATTATATTGTGTTGGTTACCATATCGAAGAGATTATTTAGACCAACACTTTATAGTCTGCAATTCATACTGGCTACTATTGTTCTATCTTGTGCTTAGTGTGAATTGCTAGCTTGTAACATTCATTTCCATATCTTGTGCCTTAACTTGTGTAAGCTTGTATTGCTTACTTATAGTTGTGTGTATTATTCATTTCCATATCTTGAGATATACATTGAGTAAGTTTGTGTAACCTACTTGTGCTTACTCATATCCTCGTTGTTCTCATCTTGTTTATCCTAAGTTGTTAGTGCACTTAGTGAGCCTAGTATATTTAGGATTTGTGCTTAAAAAGTATCCGCTTAGTTTATTTCTGCATTAGGATATAGCCAAATCCGTAAAAGATTTTAAAACTCCTATTCACCCCCCCCCTCTAGGCGACATAGTGGTTCTTTCAGAGCCGCCACCACCTCCTATTCTTCCTTGGGAGGCCAGATCTGGAGTCCGTTTTGGGCTTTGGGGAGGGGAAATCGACGCCATCGTCATCACCAACCATCCTTCATCGCCAATTCCATGATGCTCTTCGCCGTTTGTGAGTAATCCCATTGTAGGCTTGCTAGACGGTGATGGGTTGGGTGAGATTTATCATGTAATCGAGTTAGTTTTGTTAGGGTTTGATCCCTAGTATCCACTATGTTCTGAGATTGATGTTGTTATGACTTTGCTATGCTTAATGCTTGTCACTAGGGCCCGAGTGCTATGATTTCAGATCTGAACCTATTATGTTTTCATGAATATATATGTTTTCTTGATCCTATCTTGCAAGTTGTAGACACCTATTATGAGTTATGATCCGCATCCCCCAGGGTGATAATAACTAATATTCTTTTTGGTGATTACCGTAGTTTGAGGAGTTCATGTATTCACTAAGTGCTAATGCTTTGGTCTGGTTCTCTATTAAAAGGAGGCCTTAATATCCCTTAGTTTCCATTAGGACCCCGCTACCACGAGAGAGTAGGACAAAAGATGTCATGCAAGTTCATTTTCATAAGCACGCATGACTATATATGGAATACATGCTTACATTACATTGATGAATTGGAGCTAGTTCTGTGTCACCCTATGTTATAATTGTTGCATGATGAATGCCATCCGACATAATTATTCATCATTGATCCATTGCCTATGAGCTTTTCACATATTGATCTTTGCTAAGTTACTTTTCCGTTGTTACTGTTACAATCACTACAAAACTGCTATTGTCACTTTTGCCATTGTTACTATCACTTCCATATTACTTTTCTACTAAATACTTTGCTACAGATATTAAGTATTTTAGGTGTGGTTGAATTGACAACTCAGCTTCTAATACTCGATAATATTCTTTAGCTCCCCTTGTGTTGAATCAATAAATTTGGGTTGAATACTCTACCCTCGAAAGCTGTTGTGATCCCCTATACTTGTGGGTTATCAAGACCTTTTTCTGGTGCCGTTGTCGGGGAGAACAACTCTATTCTCTGAGTCACTTGGGATTTATATCTGTTGATCACTATGAAGAATCTGAAAGATCCAAAAACCAAGATCTATCCCTCTACTAAGAGGGGAGGTATGGAACTGCCATCTAGCTCTGCACTTGATTCACCTTCTGTTATGAGTAAGATTGCGACACCACCACCTGCTAGTAATTTTGATATGTCGCAAGTAATTAATGATGCCACTTCTGCTATGCATGATGCTTATGATGATACTTCGCTTGATAATATTGTGCCACTGGGTGAATTTCTTGATGAACAAATTGCTAGAGTCAATGCTGAAACTGATGATACTTCTAAAATTGATGAAATTATTGAAACTGGACACTATGAGACACCTACTAGACCTAGCTCTCCTAGATATGAATTGCCTGATATACCCGAGGGTTTTATTATGGAAGGAGAGTTAGCTAGGGACTTTCTTTCTTGTAAAGATAGACATGATCTTAAGAAATTTTTATGCAAGTGGAAAGAAAAATCTTTGAATGCTAGAATGAAATATGATCCTAAGTTTGCTACTTCACCTATCTTTGTTACTGATAAGGATTATGAATTCTCTGTCGATCCTGAGTTAATTACTTTGGTTGAATCTGATCCTTTCCATGGTTATGAATCTGAAACTGTTGTGGCACATCTTACTAAATTGAACGATATAGCCACCCTATTTACTCATGAGGAAAAAATTCGTTATTACTATATCCTTAAGGTGTTTCCTTTCTCATTAAAAGGTGATGCTAAGATATGGTTTAATTCTCTTGCTCCTGGTTGTGTGCGTAGTCCCCGGGATATGATATATTATATCTCTAAAAAAATATTTTCCTGCCCATAAGAAACAAGCTGCCTTGTAGGAAATATTTAACTTTGTGCAAATTGAAGAAGAGAGTCTCCCACAAGCTTGGGGGAGGCTTCTCCAATTACTTAATGCTTTGTCTGATCACCCTCTCAAGAAAAATGAAATACTTGATATCTTTTATAATGGACTAACTGATGCTTCTAGGGACCACCTAGATAGTTGTGTTGGTTGTGTTTTTAGGGAACGAACTGATGAACAAGCCGAACTACTATTGAATAAAATATTGATCAATGATAATGATTGGACTATTCCCGAACCACCTCCGAAGTCAACTCCGAAGAAAAGAGGCATTCTATTTCTCACTCCTGAAGATATGCAAGAGGCAAAGAAATCTATGAAAGAAAAAGGTATTAAAGCTGAAGATGTTAAGAATCTACCACCTATTGAAGAAATACATGGTCTTGATAACCCGACACAGGTAGTAGAGGTAAATTCTCTCCGTATATTTGATGAAAGTGATATTCCTTATACTAAGTCTGCTAGCCAATGCTTGGATGAGTTTGATAATTTTGTTGTTAAGCAAGAAAATTTCAATGCTTATGTTAGTAGATAATTGAAACATAATGCTTACATGCTTGAGCGCTTAGGTGATTATATGAGTAGAACTATCAATGATCTTAAGCTTATTAGTAAACATGCTTCCATGGTAACCACTCAAGTAGAACAAGTACTTAAAGCATAGAATGATTTGCTTAAAGAGATGAATAGTAAGAACAATGATCATTATGTTAAAGTTGTGACTAGAGGTGGTAAAATGACTCAGGAACCTTTGTATCATGAGGGCCATCCTAAGAGAACTGAGCAAGATTCTCGGGGAATTAATACTGATGCACCTAATCGTTCCAGTAATAAGAGGAAAAAGGATGATGATAGGACCTTGCATGCTGCTAGGGAACCTGTTATAGATACACCTGAAAACCCAAATGATTTTTGTGTTTCTCATGCTGAGACACAATCTGGTGATGAACATGAGCCTAGTGATAATAGTAATGATGATGTTCATGTTGATGCTCAACCTAGTAATGATAATGATGTGGAGATTGAACCTGTTGTTGATCTTGATACCCACAACCTAAGAATAAAAGATATGAAAAATAGACTTTGTTGCTAGGAAGCATGGTAAAGAAAGAGAACCATGGGTTCAAAAACCCATGCCCTTTCCTCCTAAACCATCCAAGAAAAAGGATGATGAGGATTTTGAGCGTTTTGTTGAAATGCTTAGACCTGTCTTTTTGCGTATGCGCTTGACTAATATTCTGAAAATGTCTCCTTATGCTAAGTATATGAAAGATATTCTGACTAATAAAAGAAAGATACCGCAAGCTGAGATTTGCACCATGCTTGCTAATTATACTTTTAAGGGTGGAGTACCAAAGAAATTGGGAGGTCCAGGAGTACCAACTATACCATGCTCTATCAAAGGGAATTATGTTAAAACTGCTTTATGTGATTTGGGATTTGTTGTTAGTGTTATGCCTTTCTCTTTATATCATAGGCTTGATTTGAATAAGTTGACACCTACTAAAATCTCTTTGCAAATGGCTGATAAATCAACTGCTTTACCCATCGGTATTTGTGAGGATGTGCCTGTCGTAGTTGCAAATGCTACTATCCTAATGGACTTTGTTATTCTTGATATTCCCGAGGACGATAGTATGTCAATCATCCTTGGTAAACCATTTTTAAATACTGCAGGGGCTGTTATTGATTGCAACAAAGGCAATGTCACTTTTCATATCAATGGTAATGAGCATACGATACACTTTCTGAAGAAACAACCCCAAGTTCATAGTATCAACTCCATTGAAAAAAATTCAACGATTATTATTGGAGACCTTGAATTTCCTCTCAAGAAGAAATATGATATACTTATCTGGTTTCATGTTACTCGAAAGAAGTTTGTTAATAAGACTTGATCAACCTTATTGATGGATTCCTTTTGATGAGCATGAGATGGATGAATTTAGAAAGCACAACTTCTTGTACCCAAATTTTACTTTCTGTTAGTTAGAGAAAATAAAGTAAAAATGTTGTTATTTTTTTGTTTTCTGAGTATTCCGTACAATAGGAAAATGACCTGAAAATAAAAGTTCTTCAAATGCCCTGAAAATGTAGTATGATTTTTTGGAATATTTAAAAATATCTAGCACTGAGCACATACCAGGGGGCTGCACCAATGGGTCACAAGCCCACAGGGCGCAGCCACCCCGTGGCCACACCTAGGTGGCTTGTGAGTCCCACGTAGGCCCCCTTCACTCATTCCACTTCCCATCCACTTCGTCTTCCTGCAGAAAAAATCCCACCATTGCTCAAACCCGTGTTCTAGCTCATTTTGATGCCATTTTTTATCTTCTTGTGCAAAGCTCCTTTCATAGAACTGTTTTAGGAGATTGTTCTTTAGTATGTGACTCCTCCAATGGTCCAATTAGTCTTTGTTCTAGTGCTATATATTGCAAATGTTTGTTGTTGTGGTGACCTTGTTCTTGAGCTTGCATGTCAAATTTGTATGGTCCCAAGTTTTTTTTATGCATGATATAGCCTCTAGGAACTTGTGGGAGTAGTTGTTGTAAGTTTTGTTGACTTTTGTTCACTTTTATTTTGAGTCACTAAAAAATTCAGAAATTTTTCAGAGAAAGAGAAATGTTGAGGAGATTGTTAAGGGGCTCGTCAAGCCGGGGTTCTAAAGAAGATGAAAATGAGATGAAGAAGAAGTTCAGGTACAATCTTCCTCGCGTCACAGAAGTTCAACCGTGTGAATGGCAAAGTGATGCATTCTTGAGGGCAGGTGGGATTTATGAAGAATTATATTATTTGGCCGAGAGGGCAGGCATCGCCGACTTCCTCAACGATAAGTGTGACCAGTACCTCTTGCTCACTAATACCTTTGTGCTAAATTTTCACTTTCATTATAGAAAAGACCCCCCCCCCTACGGTAGAATTTCATTTATATGATGTGCCTAAGAAAATGAACCTTTACGATTTGCAAAATACCCTATGAGGGCAGCATCGGGGAACCACATCCTAGTGACATGGAAGATTTTCTTGCCGCGGTCACGATAGGAGAAGAGAGAGGGGTGTCAAAGGCAAGAGTAACTAGTTTACATTTTCTTGTTTTATGTTATTATTCATTATTTGTGGGAAGATGTTTAGTTGGTCGTGGGGAGAGTGGAGGCCTTAGTGCTCCCGACCTCGCCATTCTGCGCCACGCTCTATTTGCGGATAGAACTTTTAGTCTGGGCGCTATGGTGGCCCAACGGTTGAACTTAAACCATTCGAGGGGGGCATATTTGGAGGTACCTATGCATCTCGTCTAGCCAAACACTTTGAGATACCTTTTACGCTTGACGAGGAAGAGGAGATGTTGCTACCCTCGAAATTTTTAGACTATGACATTATGGTAACACATGATGTTATTAGGAAGAATGGTGATAGGAGGGTGCTTTATAACTTCTTTTTTGTCAAGGTACTTGTGAAATTATTGTTCTGTCTGCTTCTTCCTTGTTCGATATTCATTCCAGCAGGTACACTATCATGCCCGAGGACATTTACAGATATTGGGGTCTGTCGCAACCCCCATCACCTAAACCGGCACCAGCCTTTGATCTGTATCCCAAGCCAGTTTTTCCGTGGGAGCCACAGGAGCTCGCCAACCAGTGGAACCCTTAGGACCCTCAAGATTATCTAGGAGAGGGTTATTTCCAGGGATGTCCCTAGACCAACTTAGGCCAATAAGCTTGGGGGAGTACATATTTCTCACAGACTTTACATTCATGTTCACACATTCATCTTAGTAGTCGATGTTCTTACTTTTTCATTGTACCATCCATGGTAGTTTATTTCTTTTTTCCGCTTTCTTCTTGTGTGTTTAATTAACTTTGAGAAAAATACAAAAAAATAGCTATAGCTTTACCTTCTAGTTTGTTTAGTTGTATCACTTAAAAGAAAACTCAAAAAGATTTTCATTCTTCTTTTGCTTGTTGGGAGCTTTCCCATGTAAATAGTTTTTCTCGTTCTTGTTTTGAATTTTATTTCTTTGGGTCATAAGGATAAGACCACGATGAAAATGTTGAGTGGCTCTCATATGCATTATTGTTTATCTATCAAAGAGCCCATATTACCTTGTCTTCTCCTTTGAGTTATTGGTTGCAGATTCCAGCTTAGTCCAATGCATGTGCACTCTTATTATTATTCACACCGTTCGGTCGTGCAAGTGAAAGGCAATAATGATGATATATGATGAAAATATTGAGGTGGAGAAAATATGGTATGAACTCGACCTATTTTTCTTTTGTAAATATAATTGGCTCATCGTTCCGAATTCAGTTCATTATGGGGGAAACATATTTGCAATGTCAATTAGAGATTATAGTTACTCATGCCATGCTTAATTAGCTAAGAGTGGATAATGGTTTTTATTGAGTGCCAACATGCATATTAAAATGGTTGTGATGTAGTATGATAGGATGGTATCCTCCTCTGAATGATTCAAGTGGCTTGACTTGGCACATGTTCATGCATGTAGTTGAAACAAAATCAACATAGCCTCTCTGATATTTACGTTCATGGTGATTTATATCCTACTCATGCTTGCATTCAATGTTGGTTAATCTAAAAGCATGTTGATGACTGTTTTGGTCCATCCCTAGTCTTTTGCTAGCCTTCACTTGTACTAAGCGGGACTACTGCTTGTGCATCCAATTCCTCAAACCCAAAGTTGTTCCATCTGAGTCCACCATACCTACCTATATGTGGTATTCACCTGTCGTTCCAAGTAAATTTCCATGTGCCAAACTCTCAACCTTCAAATAATCATTCTGTTTTGTATGCCCGAATCTCTCATGTAGCGACTGGGGGCGGTCAGTATTTTCCATGCTAGGTGGGATATTCTCATGATATGTGTTGATTCACTATAATTCACGAGAAAGTGGCTGGTATTCATAATGCCCAATTACACACTCAAAATCAAATCAAAATATAATGAAACAAAACTCCCCCAGGACTGTGTTTGTATGGATGGTACCAGTGGATTCAGATAGCTGTGGAGTGTGATTGATTGGTGGAGGGGAGTAAAAACTTTATCATTCTCTTTGGGAACCACCTATAAGGTATCTAGCATGGAAGATGCTGAAATCTCTTGGTCGTTATTATGACAATGAAAGCATACCGCTCAAATTGTTATTCATTCATGTTTTAAAAGCTCGAGCTCTAGCACCTCTGCAAATCAATGCTTCCTTCTGCGAAGGGCCTATCTATTTACTTTATTGTTGAGTCATCATTCTCTCATAAAAAGCACCAGTTAGAGAGCACCACTGTCATTTGTATGCTTTGCTATTAATTGATATTGAGTATGAGTATGAATGGATCTCTTTTACCATGAATTACAGTGTCTATTCAGTCCTTGTTCTTCAGGGGTGCTCTGCATTTATGTTTTGCGGCCTCAGAAAGGGCTAGAGAGATATCACTATATCATATTGTATCATGATTGTTTCGACAAAAGTGTTGTCATCCGAGAGTTATTATTATTGCTCGCTAGATGGTTATGCAATTGATATGAGTAAATGTGAGACCTAAATGTTATTGTGAACGTGGTTAGTCTATAATATTTGTTTAAAATCTGAACATCAGTTAGACATATTTACAACAACAAGATCAAACAGAGTTTGTAGAAGTTTTTCTTTATCACTTTCAGTTTATCAACTAAATTGCTTGAGGACAAGCAATGGGTTAAGCTTGGGGGGGTTGACACGTCTCCATCGTATCCACTTTTCCAAACTTCTTTGCCCTTGTTTTGGACTCTAATTTGCATGATTTGAATGGAACTACCCGGACTGACGTTGTTTTCAGCAAAATTGCCTTGGTGTTATTTTTGTGCAAAAATAAAAGTTCTCGGATTGACCTAAAAATAACAGAGATTATTTTTGGAATTAATAAAAAATACTGGCGAAAGAATCAACCGGAGGGGGGCCACCCACAGGTGACAAGCCCACCAGGCACGGCCACCCCCCTAGCCACGCTTGGCAAGCTTGTGGGCCCCCTGTGGATCCTCCGACCTCAATTCCAACCCTATATATTCCTATTGGTGGAGAAAAAATCAGAGACAAGAGTCCATCGTGTTTCATGATATGGAGCTGTCTCCACCTCATGTTCTTCCTCGAGAGGCCAGATCTGGAGTCCGTTTCGGGATCCGAAGAGGGGAAATCGATGCCATCGTCATCACCAACCATCCTACATCACCAATTCCATGATGCTCTCTGCCGTTTGTGAGTAATCCCATCATAATCTTGCTAAACGGTGATGGTTTGGATGAGATTTATCATGTAATCGAGTTAGTTTTGTTAGGGTTTGATCCCTAGTATCCACTATGTTCTGAGATTGATGTTGCTATGACTTTGCTATGCTTAATGCTTGTCACTAGGACCCAAGTGCTATGATTTCAGATCTGAACCTATTATATTTTCATGAATATATATGTGTTCTTGATCCTATCTTGCAAGTTGTAGACACCTATTACGAGTTATGATCCGCATCCCCCAGGGTGACAATAACTGGGATTCTTTCCGGTGATTACCGTAGTTAGAGGAGTTCATGTATTCACTAAGTGCTAATGCTTTGGTCCAGTTCTCTATTAAAAGGAGGCCTTAATATCCCTTAGTTTCCATTAGGACCCTGCTGCCACGGGAGGGTAGGACAAAAGATGTCATGCAAGTTCTTTTTGATAAGCACGTATGACTATATATGGAATACATGCCTACATTACATTGATGAATTGGAGCTAGTTCTATGTCACCCTATGTTATAACTGTTGCATGATGAATGACATCTAACATAATTATCCATCACTGATCCATTGCCTACGAGCTTTTCACATATTGATCTTTGCTAAGTTACTTTTCCGTTGTTACTGTTACAATCACTACAAAACTACTACTGTCACTTTTGCCATCGTTACTGTCACTTCCATATACTAAATACTTTGCTACGGATATTAAGTCTTTCAGGTGTGGTTGAATTGACAACTCGGCTGCTAATACTCGAGAATATTCTTTGGCTCCCCTTGTGTCGAATCAATAAATTTGGGTTGAATACTCTACCCTCGAAAACTGTTGCGATCCCCTATACTTGTGGGTTATCACCTACCATCTCCAAGTTCAAATGAGCAGAACAAATTAAAAACAATCAAAAAAATGGAAGACCTGTGCACAATGATGTTGTATGTGACATGGTTATGAGAAAAACTAATAATCTTGGTTTATGGACAATTCCATGAAAACTCCTTCACACAAATGAGCTATCACGTACGAGATTGTATAGATTCCAAGAAGAGAGTGATAGTGGGTTTGGGTTTATGAAAAAAAAATCACCATCGCATCATTTTAGTGTGAATAAGAAGGATCTAAAATTATTTTTTATTATTGAAATTTTAAATTTTTATTATAATGATTTATATTGCAAATGGTCTCTTTACCCTAACTTTTGGAACTCACCAACATAGGCTAACATGATCATTTGTTTGTATTTTTGTTTTATTTGTTGTTAGATCATTGCAACCTAGGCTAACATGATCATTGGAACATCACAGAGCAAATGGATTTCAAATGTTGCTTATAATTCAAAGGTTAGTCCAAATTCAAATTCAAACATCACATCACAGTCAAAACATCATATCAAATCACATCAACCTGCGTTAACTTTAATTATACATTAATGTCGGCCACAAAGGCCATCGAGAGTTCACAAGTCTGGCAAGCCTAAAAACATTATAAATAAAAATAAAAGCAAGGAGGTGTGCTGCTCCATAGGCATCGTCGTCATCGGCGTCGGCGGGGCCGGTGAGGTCGACGAGGGTCGGCGCCGAGCCAGCCCAGGGGAACGTCGTCTCCCAGGCGATGGCGACGTCGTCTGTCGATGACTGCACCACTGTTGCATGCGCTTTAGCACGGCGCTCCTCCTCCTCTGCCTTAGCGTCCTTCTCCAACTCTATGAGCCGCTTGCCCTTGCGAGCTCCACCAGCAGGTGCTGTTGTCGCTAGAACTCCAGGTAGATCCGCTGCTGCTCTTGCGTCGCCAGCATCCAGACGGGTGGTGCACTCACCCACTCGCGCACCACCCCATTCCAGATGTACTCGTGGGGCGTGAGGGCGGTCGGTGACTTCTCGAGCCTGGTGGGGGACGGCGCAGTCGCCAGCAGCGGATAGCACAATGGCCTCCGCTATCCGCGGCTGGTAAGCCGCCTCCTCCTCCTCCTCCTTGCACTGCTCTTCCTCCTCGCTTTCATGGAGTGCGGTTGCCAGCGCCTCCTGGTACTCAGCCTCCGTCTCTTGGTCCTCATCATGCACGACGAGGGGCGGTGGGATGCGAGCCCGCACGTCGCGGACGCCATGCCGGTGCTGCTCCTCGTGCTCAAACACAAACCAGGCCTCCCAATCGGGGAAGTCTTCGGCGTGAGCAGGGTTGGACCGCTGCTCGGGCGTGATTTGTTGCCACCGGCGCCTCACCTCCTGCGCTTGCGCTCGCACCGACCATGGCACCGCCGGTACTGGGATCCTCTCCAGATCCAAGTGCCAGTCATGCGGCAGGACCACGTCAGGGTAGGGGAGAGGGATGCGGTGCTCACAGTGCCACCTCACCTGGTGCACTGGGACGCTAATCCATTGTGGATTGGAAGAGGACGGCGGGGGTAGCGCGAGCTAAGGGACGGCGGGGGCTTGAGAAGATGCCCATGGTGAGAGGGATGTTGCCGGTGGGCTAGGGTTTGCAGATGCTGTCGGGGGTGGAGGGGCAGGCTTCGCTTTAGAACAGTGGAAATTGTTGTGAACTGGCCGGTCCATAGGTTTCCACTTAAAGAAGAACGGTGACCCGAACATGTGTAGCTGACGACCGGTGCTCGCCGTGCGTGCGCATTTACTTGGGGACATTGGGGTAGTTGGAAGGCCGCCACGCGTTCGTGAAGCAGAGCAGGCGAAAGCGTGTGTGCGTCCATTCGGCATCCTTGTGGCCTGAAATGGGGCGGGTCCAATGAGCGACACACTCCAGCACGGCCCTACTTGTCAGTAGTTATCGGTCAAACCACTGACCCGACGGCATCCCCTCGTGTGACCATTTTTGAGGGTTTCATACTAAGGAGTGGGGAAAAGTGAGCAAATGTTAAGAGCGTGGGGATGAATGAGTACAACTAAGGAACGAGGAGTACAGATGTAAAAAAAACTTATTTTTTACTTTGGATTATACCTGTTACGAGCAATAAAATTTACATCACTAGTTTCTTCATTAGTGATGGCATTCACGTTTACCTCTTCCTTACCTTTGATCAAGGAGATAAGTTCTTCAAGCTTTGTTGTCAACTCCGAGTTATTTTCTTCTAGAGCATTCACCTTCTTGGTGGTGGTTCTTTCTACATGCCATTGGGCATGATTATCTTCCATATCATCTTATAGATTCTTGACATCTTCTATGTGCTTTCCCAAGATTGTTCCTCCTGAAGCTGTATCAAACATAGTTTTTGACATGTGATTCAAACCATTATAAAACATATGAAGGATTAACCACTCATCCATTCCATGATTGGGGAAATTTATTATATCTTTTTTCATTCTACCCCACGCAAGCACTAGTGGCTCATGTTCTTATTGCTTGAAACCTATAAACTGAGAACGTAATTGCATAATTTTTGTAGGTGGAAAAAACTTAGATAAAAAAATTACTACAACAACCAGCCCAAGAAGTAATAATGCCTTTAGGTAAAGCTAAAATCCATTCCTTAGCTTTTCCTCTCAAAGAGAAAGGAAATGAATGTAATTTCAGAGCAACGGGTTCATAATCTTTTATGCGTGTTGCACAATTCAGTAAAACTATGTAAATGCATACTAGCGTCCTTAAAAGCAGAACCTCTAAATTGGTCGTGTTGAACCATGAAAACTAGGTTCGATTTGATCTCATACTCAACGACTGCAACATCAGGTTGTGCTATAGGTTTACACATGAAGTTGTTGCTAGGAGTAGCAAAACTCCCAAGATTATGAGCCATAGTAACCTTTTTCTTTTTCAACTAACAAGACTTGCAACAAAAATAAAACTTAAACTAAAAATAGGAAAGTAAAAAAATTGAAAATTAACTTGAACAAATACTCTAAACACAAAGACTAACAATACTAAACTCCTTCCCGGCAACAACGCCAAAAAAGGGTTTGATATCTCCTTTTTATTGATCTGGTATTGGAACATAAAATGGTATCCCGCACCTATTTCCCCAGAGGTGACCCTGGGTTATCGAACCCAAGAGAGGAAGATTCCCTTGAAGCAATGGTCTCTAGCAAGCTTTTGTTAAAGTGTCAAATCCAGCTTTTGACCGGATCAACAAGCAAATAGTGATTCAAACATTGATAATAAAAAGAGGTACATGTGTGAGGTCTTAATGCTTACAACCATGTATTTGCGCTAGGATGAAATAAGATATTGATTTGTGCTCGGGAAGTCACTCATCAAGAGGTGCTTGTTTCATTTTCAGAATGAGGGATGTGTCCAAATAACATCTTGACCAACACGAGTCATGCATCAAGAATCAGTTGTCCTACCGAAGGCCCTATTTGTCTTGTGGGGTTGCCCCGGTAGTTAAGATAATGAAATCAAACAAAAGCATTGGGTGTTTAATTACAACACCTCATATATAACCATGGATATGATCCATTTTACCCTACTAAACCTTACTGTCACTGATGTTTGATATAACACTTCACGGTTTCCTTGTTCCTAGCCTCATCGATGCTCGATCTCCATGATCCTGGGTACCTGCAGGGATGAAGATCACCGACAAGACACGAGACACTTCACGGAACAATTTTATTTCACACATATGGGATGTTATGTCAAAGACTTCCATTGATCCCCTCAACAAATACCTGGGGTGCAAGGCTCATACCTCATCCCATACCTTACTGGATTACTCACACATGGAGATCAGATTGCAAGAATAAAACATTGAAGAACACATCTTGGGATTGATTGATTGCAATATGTCTTACAATGGATGCCTTGTGCGATACATTATTACAAGTATGAACTAAATGCAAGAGCACTACGGTGGTGGAGATGGTTATGGAGATGGAAATGGTGGCCGCTAGGGTTCATGGATGGTGATGATGATGAAGAGGTTCTGGCTTCCATGCTCGTCATCCTGTTGACATTTCGATGGGGTCTCCTTTATAAAATTAAGTTGTTCACGTAGACGAGCTGCCTTGAAATCCACACCAAATGTATGCTCATGCGGGGGCTCGCGCCCATATGGAACATCATCTTTCGTTCTATCTTCATGCAGACGCCTCCTGTTGATTATGTTTTCCTCAATTTTCCTTCCTTTCCATTCCCACACATGATTTCTTCCCTTATTTTAGCTCATTTCCTGTGGAAAACATTAAAGAGAGGATTTATGGAATCCTTTGCATTCATTAGTCATAAGTGGAAATATCAGAGCGATTAACTCTTCTTAAATGAAATATCTCGGTTTAAATAAAGGTGAAATGAGTGTAAAAATATCACTCGTCATGAATGTGCAAGGGCTGCACCAATTGGATCCTATCTCGCCCCTCTTGTTTTTATTGTGATGAAAGGTCTGATTACCATCATTGCTAGAGCTGTGGAGCACGGAGTATTGAGTACATACTGAGGGACCTTAGCTTGGTAGCGGTTGTTAATTTATGCAGATGTTATGGCCTTATTTGCCAGACCAACTATGACGGACCTTTTCTTTGTTAAAGAGGTGCTTCAGGTCTTTGGAGAAGCATTAGGCCTAAGAGTCAACTACAGTAAGTTCTCGGCCACCCTCGCCCACGAGGAGATGGAGGATCCACAAAGGGTGGCCAGCCTCCTGCAATGTCCACTGAAGGATTTCTTGTCGGTATTTAGGACTCCAATTGGACATAAAAAAAACCTCACCAAATCAGATTGGCAGACGTAGCTTGACATGGTGTGGAAGTTCATCCTAGCTTGGCAAAGGGGCTTTCTTGAACGCTCTAGTAGACTTGTCACGGTAAAAACTGTCATTGCGGCAAGGCCAGCGCACCAACTTCTGATTTTGAACTCCTCGGACTAGGTCTTTGAGGACATCAATGAATGGATGTGTTCTTTCTTTTGGATCGACAAGCAAAAAATCAATGGAGGGCACTGCCTCGTTGTGTGGAACAAGATTTTTCGCCGCACTTGCTATGGTGGCATGGGAGTCAAGAACCTCAAACTACATGGATTAGCTATGAGAGTCAGATGGGAATGGATGATGGACGAGAAGAACAGACCCATATAGAGCATGACAGGGCCTGACATTGATGGTAGATAGCAAGGCTAGAGGGGTCTTTGATAGTTTACACAACATCTTCGTGGGTCAAGGTAACAAAGTCCTTTTTTGGAGTCATTGTTGGATCCATGGGTTCTCCATCCTAGACATTGCACCGCTCATTAATGCTTTGGTTGACAAGCGGGTCATCAAGCGTCGGACCGTGTAGCAAGCCATTGTCCATGTCAAAATTGGTGAATCTCGGGTAGGGGGTCCCGAGCTGTGAGTCTAGGATCAATGGTAACAAGGGGACGAAGGAGACAGTGTTTACCCAGGTTCGGGCCCTCCTATGGAGGTAAAACCCTACGCCCTGCTCGATTATATTGATGGTATTAAGGTTACAGAGTTGATCCACCCCGAGATCAGATAGCTAAAACCCTAGATGATTTTCTCTGCCTTACAATCTAAAACCCTCTCGCTTATATAGATGCCGAGGATCCCTAGGGTTACACATGGTCGGTTGCACATCGAAGGAAAAAAACATGCCTATCTACTATCTCCAACTTGAACGACACGCCATGGCTTCTTAAGTCTCCTTCCTGGCAACGGGGCCTTCTATCAGTCCAATCCTCAGTGAGCGGCCCATGAGTCCGGCCCATAAGAAATAGGTTGGCAGTCCGAGGACCCCTTAATCTCGGACTCCCTCAGTAGCCCCCGGACTAGCCTCCAATGCCGAGGTATATTATCCGGATAATCTTGCGCACCAAAGTCTTCGGCTTGCGAGGAGAGTCCCTCCATCCCTTCTGGTTCGGCAACCATCCCGTCATCGGTGAATTCTCAAATGTTGAGAACTTGCGGGACCCATCGTAGTAACTTTCAGCGCTTCTCGATCCTTGTGCGCCGAGGGGAGACGAGTGGTCCGATAGCTTTTTACAAGACTACCCTTCCCACAAAGGAGGCACCACCTATTTAAACAAGCTGAAACGTGGTATGAGCCACATCTTCCTCTTCTTCCCTGTCAGAAAAACTTCCAACAAGAGATCACCAAAAGAAACATGGCGAGCGTCCCTGGCTCTTCCTCGCGTCCTTACAGCTCCCGTCCCGGGGATTGGGCAAGTTGCTCTGTATCCCTCCTTCGATTGTGCGACCTCGATACCCAAGGTTATCTTCCTCCTCGGATCTGGCGGCTACTCGTGTTGTTTTGACCTCTTTTGACAACAAAGCCTTCACGGAGAACTTCCCTAATCCCCACAAGGGAGAGCAGGTATGCTTCGTGCCTTTCCACTTGCGAGGCCTAGGGTTCCCCATTCATCCTTTCCTGTGGGGATTACTGGAGTTATATGAGATCCAGCTCCATCACCTTACCCCCAGATCTATTCTACATATCTCGGGCTTTGTTGCCCTTTGCGAGATATTTCTGGGCTGCGAGGCACACTTTGGTTTATGGAGGAAGTACTTCTGCCTCGTCCCCCGCACTCGGGTGAGACAATTCGGGAAGTCGGAGGAGCCAAAGTATGTCGTCTAGCTAGGACAGGGTATCTAGTGGGGACACTGGAGAAGGAGTCCGAAGAATGGTCCTCGAAGTGGTTCTATATTGAGGACGTTCCCCTATTCGATCCAGCTCAGAGGGGTTTGCCCGAATACTCTGACACCCCTTTGAGGAAAAGGTATAAATGGCGACCGAAGCATTAATAACAAGAGGATGGTGTTGAAGTGCAACGCCTAGCTGCCCACATAAGGTTGCTAGCTCATCACAAGCTAACCATGATTGATGTGATGGCTGCCTCCATCACCCGATGCGTTCAACCTCTTCAGCAGAGGATACACCCTTTGTGGCGTTACAACAGAACAAGTGACACCACTCTCTCTCGGCGGCTGGTCCCTGCCAATCAAGTGGCATTGGTAGCCGCACTTGCTGACCTGTTCAAAGGGAAAAAGAAGACTTTGTTCGGCTTCCCGTTAAGGAAGGCTAATCAAGCAACAACCCCATCGAATGGGTAAGCCTTTCGACTTTGTAACCTGAGTTGGGGTTTGTTATTTGCCCCTTTTGACCGAAACTTTTGACATGTGCAAACAGGCATGAAGGAGCTTTGTCAAGACAGTCAACTGTCCGGCCCCCCAACCAGAGAACTATTCTCGTGATGATGATCCGAGATTCCATGATGATCCAGAGCTGTCCATCGAGTACGAAGACGGGGTCTTTTACCAAGAGAGCCTTGATCGTTCCAAGGTGGCTATCATAGCCGATCATCCCGGTTCACTCCCTTCCCCTATTATAGGCAAGAAGAAAAATTCTTCCCGTGAAAGGCAAACGTCCTTCGTCGACCCAAAATCGCCAGTTCCCGCTCCTAAGCATCGTCGGTCCACGCAACGAACGTCGGCTATGGCAGCAATGCCCGGACCAGGCAGCAAGAGGAATCCTTCAAGTGAGCCAGCCACAGTGACGGTCCCGACCACTTGTTCAACCAAAAGGTACTTTGTTCGGCCGCTTAATCTATTATTATCATGATCGATAGGATTTCACAGAAGATCTTATGTCGAAATACTCAAGAAAAAGGTGCAACCATCTTCTACCGAGAAATGTTGTAGAGGTGCCTGGCAATACTCGTGAGTCAAGATCTTGTGCTCATGCTGAACCTGCCATAGAGGCCCCTGTGGTCAATCTGGTCCCTGAAGATTCTAGGGACGCGGTATTAGTCACTATGTCCGAAGTAGAGAGTGCGATGAACCACTGGCAGTGACGAGAAGCACTACGCTCCCCGGCGTTTTCTGAACAAGAGTATAATGCTCTATGCTTGGCAGATGCGCACATCGGAGCTGCCCGAGCGGGGCTTGGGGAAGCCGTGAAACTGATACCATCCAGCCTAAAGGTGAGTGATTGGTTCTAAGAATTCGGACACACATATAAGCCCAGTAGCCCCTAAGCCTTGAATTCGTCGGGACGACCGAGTTAAGGATCCTCATATTGTTTTATTGATGGTGTAGGCCTCAAGATAGTAGAATGAGCAATTGGCCATTGAATTGGAGGCGAGCCGAATACAGGTGGAAGACATGAAGGCCGAGCTAGAACAAGTGAAGAATTTTACCCGGGGGCGCACGGTGAGTATTCTCCATTTTGCCGATCTTATTATATAGTCCCGCACTGACACGAGGGCACTTTGTAGCAGCTGAGTCTATAGGGCAGTTGCAAAAAAATTTGGATGTGACTCGAGAATCCCAGAGGTACGCCAAGTCCTAGTATGAGGCCAGTTGCCTTTCGGCACAATGAAATATTGAAAAGAAGAACCATCTCCAGGCGGAAAACAAGCAGCAGGCCGAAGAAATTGAGAGTTTAAAGACTCAATTAGCCCAGACCCAAGAAGAGAGCCAGAAATTACAGAGGGGCATGTTCGGTAAGTGTGATTATAACATCGAAGGGTACCTCCAATATATGAAGTGTGATGGACATGCCTCGTGTCATGTATAGGTCTCCTAACCGGGCGGCCTGAAGAAGAGATCGGGTCCTACCGGGGGAGCCTTTTGAAGGAGTTGTCCGCCATACATGAGCGGGCTTGAAAGGCCATGAGGATCATGATAAAAGCGCTATGGCCTGCCAAGAAGCCTCTGGAGGGGATGGCCTAACTGGCTGATTAGTTCAAGGTAGCCCGGAGTCGGTTTGAGCTATGGAAGACATCGTCCTACCGAGAGGGAGCACGAGAAGCATGGGCGATGATCAAGACCTATTATACTATCCTTAACCCCGAGCATATGGCTCGGGTTGGGCTGGCATGGCCGGATGGGAAAGAAGTGCCAATTCATTTGGTGTATGACCAAGTGATGGCTGTCGCTCGTCTCTCACAGGAAGATTGTGCCCTGGATACCTTAATAGACAATCTTGACCAGCAGCCAGATGTATGATTTTATGTAACTATGTACTATAAATCAAAAATTGCTCCATCTATGTTGTAAATTTTGTCTTAACTGGCCATCGGCTTCGACCTCCCGTGCTAAGAGCATGGGAGTGTTCCTTATAAAATATCCCTCGATAAGAGGGGGTTCTTTCGAGGAACCAGGCAATCTGGCCATTTGGTGCGAACAGACAGAAAATGCACATGGAGATATGTTATATTACTGCTTAGCGTAAGAAACATCTTCTAAAGAAAATAGTACCTCTATCTGTACCATTCTTTAGGTTGCTACGTAAATCATAGATAGTGAGGCCGTATACTGCTAGTATGCGACTAATGGCTTTTTTGACAACATAAGCCTGAGTAATGGTGATAACAACCATAATTGTATTTGTTGCTTCCGTAGTAGCTGACCAATTTTCTGCTAAAAACAGCTAGCTTTTGGCTTCACCCGTCTAAGGTACGTATCCAGATGACCCAGTCGTAACAATCGTAGAGGTGCTCCCTTTACTCTCTAGCCGAACAATCGGGAACCTAGAGGGTAAACACAGGAGCGAGGCAACCTAGCTTGGCAAAAATCTTAGTTCGAATTGATGCATATAATGGCTTAAAAATCAACAAGGAAACATGCATACACCATAAATGTGAATAGATGCTTAAAATATATAATTATCGGCTTCGGGAAGAAGCCCCCAGGTGTTTTGTTCGGGTTTAACATTTGAGGATGTATGTCAAAAAACTTAACACAAGCTCGGTTTAGCCAAAAATAGACTCGGGAAGAGAAATCCGAACCTGTCAAAAATCAAGGTGGAAGAGAAGAAAAAAGAAAAGAAAATAAAAAGGAGGGTAAAAAGTATGATGACACTGGTCTAGCCGTAAAAGCACCGAAGACGAGCTGTGTTCCATGGGTTTGGTTTGAGGCGGTTATCCGACGGGTTTCGAAGACAATAAGCCCCTCCTGCAAGTACTTTGTCAATTATGAAGGGCCCCTCCCATTTGGGATTTGTTTTATGCTTTTGCTTCTTCGGGAGACGTAATACGACACATTATACGCTTTTGCCCTAACCTCCCTGCTCTGGTAACGCCGGGCCTGCTGTTGATAAAAAGTAGGGCGAGCCCGACCTATGTCGCGCTCTCCTTCTAAGGCGTCCAAGTCGTCCTGCCGATCTAACTCAATCTCCTTTTCTTCATACATGCGCACCCTTGGTGCGTCATGAATAATATCACAAGGAAGGACTGCTTCTTCCCCGTAGACCATGAAGAACGACATGTATCTTGTTGATCGATTCAGGGTGGTACGCGGGCCCCATAGAATGGATTCAAGCTCCTCTACCCAATGGCAGTCAGACTCATGAAGAGATCGGACCAAATGTGGTTTAATACCACTCATGGTGAGGCCGTTGGCCCGTTCGACTTATCCATTGGTCTGCGGGCGATACACCGATGCGTAATCGAGCTTGATGCCCATCTTTGCGCACCAGTCCTTTACCTCTTGGGTGGTGAAGTTGGATCCATTGTCCGTTCTTATACTGTGTGGGACACCGTAATGGTGTACCATGCCGGATATAAAATCGATTACTGGTCCGGACTTGGCTGATTTGACAGGTTTTGCTTTGACCATTTGGTGAACTTGTCAACCATGACCAGTAGATATTTATTCTTCTTGCCCCCCCCCCCTTTAAGTGGTCTGACCATATTCAGCCCCCAGACCGCAAAAGGCCAGGTAATCGGAATAGTATGAAGAGCTGTTAGGGGCATGTGACTTTGATTTGCAAAAAGTTGACATCCCGCGCAATGTTGAATAAGTGATTAGGTGTCCGCTCGAGCGGTGGGCTAGAAAAAACTAGCCCAAAAGGCCTTGCTTACTAAGGCCCTAGCTGCGGCATGATGGCCGCCCATTCCTGCGTGGATTTCGACCATGAGCTACCTTCCTTCTCCCTCGGATATGCACCGCTGGAGTACTTCGGTGGTGCTTTTCTTGTATAACTCACCCTCGTGGACTTTATAGGCCTTGGATCGCCTAATTATGCATCTCACCTTTGTCTAATCATCGGGGAGTTCTTGGCGAAGAAGGTAAGCAAGGAAGGGCTCGGTCCATGGTGCGATTACTGCCATGAGCTCATGAGCCGAGGGCGTTTCGTCCATTATGAAGTCGCCGATGATTTGATCATCCGGTTCGTTTATAGGGGGAGAAACCTCTTCCGTGTTGATGGATCCGTCTCCCTTATTGTCGTCCTACCAAACCACCAATGGCTTAAAGAGCCATTCAAGGAAAGTGTTTTTTGGGACAGGGTCGCGTTTGGCCCCCATGCGGGCCAATATGTCAGCGGCCTAGTTGTTGTCTCTAGCGACATGATCGAATTCTAGCCCCTCGAACCATGCGGATATTTTAAGGACGACGTTTCTATATGCCGCCATCTTTGGGTTTTTGGCATCGAATTCGTCGTTGATTTGGGAAATGGCCAAGTTGGAGTCTCCCCGTACCTCCAGCCATTGTATGCCCATTGGAGCTTCCATCCGAAGACCATGCAAAAGTGCTTCGTATTCGGCTGCATTATTGGAATCGGCATACATGATTTGCAACACATATTGGAAGTTGTCGTCTATGGGGGATGTGAGAATAACTCCAGTGCCCAGTCCGGCCAATGTTTTGGATCCGTCGAAGTACATCGTCCAATGGGAGTATGTACTATATTCCCTAGGGAGCTCGGCCCCTGTCCATTCGGCAAGGAAATCTGCCAACACCTGAGATTTAATAGCTCATCGTGGCTTATAGGCGATTTCGAAAGGAAGGAGTTCAATGTCCCATTTGGCTATGTGGTCGGTGGCATCCTTGTTGTTGATTATATCATTCAGCGGTACTTTGGATGCCACCATGACTGAACACTCTTGAAAGTAGTGTCTTAGTTTTCGTGATGCCATAAATACTGTATAGGCTATGTTCTGGTAATGCGGGTATCTGGACTTGCATTGCATTAGCACTTTTGACACATAATAGACCGGCTTATGGATCCGGAATTTGTGACCCTCCTCCTCTCGTTCGACTACGAGCACTGCACTAACAACTTGGTTGGTGGCCGATATGTACAATAACATTGGTTCACCGGCGCCTGGTGCTGTGAGTATGGGGTTGCTTGCCAATAGTGTTTTAATTTCTTCTAACGCAACCGCTGCTTCATCGGTCCACTCGAAACTGTTGGTCCGCTTCAGCAACCTGTAGAGCGGTAAAGCATTTTCACCGAGACGGGAAATAAAGCGACTTAACGCTGCCACGCAACCCACCAACTTTTGGACATGCTTTAGCTCTGTGGGAATTGCAAGTTCCGATAGGGCGCGGATCTTAGCCGGATTCACTTCTATTCCTCTATGGGAAACAATGAATCCAAGTAGTTTACCAGCAGGAACTCCGAAGACACATTTCTCTGGATTGAGTCGTATATCATACTTACATAAGCTAGCAAAAGTTTGCCTTAGGTTGTCAATCAACTGTCTTACGTGTTTGGTTTTAATGACCACGTCGTCCACGTATGCCTCGACTGTTTTACCGACCTATTTTTCGAGACAAGTCTGGATCATGCGTTGGTATGTAGCCCCGGTGTTTTTTAGCCCAAAAGGCATTGTGTTGAAGCAGAATGGCCCGTAGGGGGTGATGAATGTGATAGGGAATGTTGCATGGGAAACAAAATTTTCCTACGTTCACGCAAGACCTATCCATGGTGATGAGCATCTACGAGAGGGAGAGTGGATCTACATACCCTTGTAGATCGCTAAGCGGGAAGCATTAAGAAAGACGGTTGGTGTAGTCAAACGTCTTTGCGAGCCAAATCGCCGAGCGTCCCGCGATCCAATCACGATCCGTCCCGATCAAGCACCGAATGGACGGCACCTCCGCGTTCAGCACACGTACAGCTTGATGAGGATGTCCGCCTTCTTGATCCAGCAAGAGGGAGCGGAGAGGTAGATGAGTTCTCTAGCAGCGTGACGGCGCCGCGGCGATGGTGGTGGAGCAATTTCGGTAGGGCTTCGCCTAAGCACTGCAGAAAACCGATCTAGAGGAGAAACTATGCACTAGAGGAACGGGTAGCACGTGACTGAATAAACTAGTGCCAAAAACCCTAAAAACTCCAGTATATATAGGATGAAGAGAGGAGGAGGCTTGGCCCTCAAGGGACCATCCCTTGGTTCGACCGAATCAAGGAGGAGAGGAGGAGTCCTCCTCCAATCCTAGTAGGACTAGGATTCCTCCCTATTTTGCCTTTTTCCACCTTTTTCTTTTTGGGTTTTCTCTCCTAGCTGCATGGGCCTTGTGTGAGACTTCCACCAGCCCACTAAGGGCTGGTATTCACTCTCCCACAGCCCATGTAACCTCTTGGGTCGAAATACCCCTCCCTATGGTCTCCCGGTATACTACTGGCACTCCCGGTACACTATCGATAAGCCCGAAACTTTTTCGGCGACCAAAATAGGACTTCATATATATTGCTAAGAGAGGGAGAGTGGATCTACATACCCTTGTAGATTGCTAAGAGGGAAGCATTAAGAAAAGCGGTTGGTGTACTCGAACGTCTTCGCGAGCCAAATCGCCGAGCGTCCCGCGATCCAATCACGATCCGTCCCGATCAAGCACCGAACGGACGGCACCTCCGCGTTCAGCACACGTACAGCTTGATGAGGATGTCCGCCTTCTTGATCCAGCAAGAGGGAGCGGAGAGGTAGATGAGTTCTCCGGCAGCGTGATGGCACCGCGGCGATGGTGGTGGAGCAATTCTGGTAGGGCTTCACCTAAGCACTGTAGAAAATCGATCTAGAGGAGAAACTATGCACTAGAGGAACAGGTAGCATGTGGCTGGAAAAACTAGTGCCAAAACCCCTAAAACCTCCAGTATATATAGGATGAAGAGAGGAGGAGGCTTGGCCCTCAAGGGACCAGCCCTTAGTTCGGCCGAATCAAGGAGGAGAGGAGGACTCCTCCTCCAATCCTAGTAGGACTACGATTCCTCCCTATTTTGCCTTTTTCCACCTTTTTCTCTTTGGGTTTTCTCTCCTAGCTGCATGGGCCTTGTGTGGGACTTCCAACAGACCACTAAGGACTGGTATTCGCTCTCCCACGGCCCATGTAACCTCTTGGGTCGAAATACCCCTCCCGATATACTACCGGCACTCCCGGTACCCTACCGATAAGCCCAAAACTTTTCCGGCGACAAAAATAGGACTTCATATATATATATATATATATCTTTACCTCTGGACCATTCCCGAGCTCCTCGTGACGTCCGGGATCTCATCCGGGACTCCGATCAACCTTCGGTCACCACCATACATAACTCTATACTACCAAAACGTCATCAAACCTTAAGTGTGCAGACCCTGCGGGTTCGAGAACTATGTAGACATGAGCGAGACACCTCTACAGTCAATAACCAATAGTGGGACCTAGATGTCCATATTGGTTCCTACATATTCTACGAAGATCTTTATCGGTCGAACCTCTATGTCAAGGATTCAGTTAATCCCGTATGATGTTCCCTTTGTTCTTCGGTACGTTACTTGCCCGAGATTCGATCGTCGGTATCTCCATACCTAGTTCAACCTCATTACCGACAAGTCTCTTTACTTGTTCTGTAATACAAGATCCCATGACTAACACTTTATCACATTGCTTGCAAGGCTTATTGTGATGTTGTGTTACCGAGTGGGCCTTGAGATACCTCTCCGTCACACGGAGCAACAAATCCCAGTCTTGATCCATGCCAACCCAACAGACACCCTCAAAGATACCTGTAGAGCACCTTTATAGTCACCCAGTTACGTTGCGATGTTTAATACACACAAGGCACTCTTCCGGTGTCCGTGAGTTGCATGATCTCATGGTCATAGAAACATATACTTGACATGCAGGAAAGAGCAGCAATAAACTGACGCGATCATATGCTGCGTTTGTAGTTTGGGTCTTGTCCATCACATCATACTCCTAATGATGTGATCCCATTATCAAATGACATCACATGTCAATGGCTAGGAAACCTTGACCATCTTTGACCAACGAGCTAGTTCACTAGAGGCATACTAGGGACAAAGTGTTGTCTATTTACCCACACATGTAATGTGTTTCCAGTCAATACAATTATAGCATGGATAATAAACGATTGTCATGAACAAGGAAATACAATAATAAACACTTTATTTATTGCCTCTAGGGCATATTTCCAACAGTGTCCCACTTGCACTAGAGTCAATAATCTAGTTCACATCACTATGTGATTTACATTGTAATGAATCGAACACCCATGCAGTTCTGGTGTTGATCATGTTTAGCCCTTGGAAGAGGTTTAGTCAATGGGTCTGCAACATTCAGATCCGTGTGCACTTTGCAAATATTTATGTCCTTTTCCTCGATGTAATTGCGGATGGAGTTGAAGCGTCGCTTTATGTGTCTAGTCCTCTTGTGAAACCTTGGTTCCTTGGCCAGAGCAATGGCGCCAGTGTTGTCATAGAATAGGTTCATTGGATTCAGTGCACTGGGCACTACTCCAAGATCTGTCATGAACTGCTTCATCCAGACACCTTCCTTCGCTGCCTCCGAGGCTGCGATGTATTCCGCTTCGCACATAGAATCAGGTACCACGCTTTCCTTAGAACTGCACCAGCTTACCGCTCCCCCGTTGAGAATAAATACGTATCCGGTTTGTGACTTAGAGTCATCCGGATTAGTGTCAAAGCTTGCATCGACGTAACCCTTTACGACGAGCTCTTCATCACCTCCATAAACGAGAAACATTTCCTTAGTCCTTTTCAGGTACTTAAGTATATTCTTGACCGCTTTCCAGTGCTCCATTCCAGGATCACTTTGAAACCTTCCGGCCATACTTATGGCAAGGCTGACATCGGGTCTTGTGCACAGCATTGCATACATGATAGAGCCTATGGCTGGAGCATAGGGAATGACACTCATCTTTTCTCTATCTTCTGCAGTCACTGGGCATTAAGCCTTACTCAACTTCACACCTTGTAACACAGGGAAGAACCCCTTCTTGGACTGATCCATTTTGATCTTCTTCAAAACTTTATCAAGGTATGTGCTCTGTGAAAGTGCTATTAAGCGTCTCGATCTATCTCTATAGATCTTAATGCCTAATATGAAAGCAGCTTATCCTAAGTCCTTCATTGAAAAACTCTTGTTCAAATATTCCTTCATGCTTTCCAGCATTTCTATATTGTTTCCAATCAGCAATATGTCATCCACATATAATATTAGAAACGCTATAGAGCTCCCACTCACTTTCTTGTAAATACAAGCTTCTCCATAAACTTGTATAAACTCAAACGCTTTGATCACCTCATTAAAGTGCTTATTCCAACTCCAAGATGCTTGCACCAGCCCATAAATGGATCGCTAGAGTTTGCAAACTTTGTCAGCATTCTCTGGATCGACAAAACCTTCTGGTTGCATCATATACAACTCTTCCTCAAGGAAACCGTTGAGGAACGTTGTTTTGACATCCATCTGCCAAATTTCATAGTCAAAATAAGCAGCTATTGCCAACATGATTCTGACAGACTAAAGCATCGCTATGGGTGAGAAGGTCTCATCGTAGTCAACTCCTTGAACTTGTGAAAAACCCTTTGCCACGAGTTGAGCTTTATAGACGGTAACATTACCGTCTGGTCTGTCTTCTTCTTAAAGATCCATTTGTTCTGAATGGCCTTTCGCCCTTCAGGTAATACTTCCAAAGTCCATACTTTGTTTTCATACATGGATCCCATCTCGGATTTCATGGACTCTAACCATTTCTCGGAATCCGGGCCCATCACCGCTCCTCCATAGCTCGTAGCTTCATTGTTGTCCAACAACATGACCTCCAAGACAGGGTTGCCGTACCACTCAGGAGTAGTACGTGCCCCTTGTGGACCTACGAGGTTCAATAGCAGCTTGATCCGAAGCTTCATGATCATCATCATTAACTTCCTCTTCAACCGTCGTAGGTTCCATAGAAACATCTTTCTGCGATGCGCTACTTTCTGGTTGAAGTAAAGGTTCAATAACCTCATCAAGCTCTATTTTCCTCCCACTCAATTCTTTCGAGAGAAACTCTTTCTCAAGAAATGTTCCGTTCTTAGCGACAAACACTTTGCCTTCGGATATGAGATAGAAGGTATACCCGACTGTCTCTTTCGGGTATCCTATGAAGACGCATTTCTCCGTTTTGGGTTCCAGCTTTTCAGGCTGAAGCTTTTTGACATAAGCATCACATCCTCAAACTTTAAGAAACGACAACTTTGGCCTCTTGCCAAACCATAGTTCATATGGCATCGTCTCAACGGATTTCGATGGTGCCCTATTTAAAGTGAATGCAGCTGTCTCTAATGCATAACCCCAAAATGATAGTGGCAAATCAGCAAGAGACACCATAGAACGCGCCATATCTAATAAGGTTCGATTACGACATTCGGCCACACCATTACGATGTGGTGTTCCGGGCGGTGTCAACTGTGAAACAATTCCACACTATCTTAAGTGACTGCCAAACTCATAACTCAGATATTCACCTCCTTGATCAGATCGCGGGAATTTAATCTTCTTGTTACGATGATTCTCAACTTCACTCTGAAATTGCTTGAACTTTTCAAACATTTCAGACTTGTGTTTCATTAAGTAAATATACCCATATCTACTTAAGTCATCAGTGAAGGTGAGAAAATAACGATATCTACCACGCGCTGTAACATTCATTGGACCGCACACATCAGTATGTATGATTTCCAATAAGTCACTTGCCCGTTCCATTGTTCCAGAGAACGGCGTTTTAGTCATCTTTCCCATGAGGCATGGTTCACATGTGTCAAGTGATTCAAAATCAAGTGACTCCAAAAGTCCATCAGCATGGAGCTTCCTCATGCGTTTTACACCAATATGACCTAAACGGCAGTGCCACAAGAAAGTGGTACTATCATTATCAACTCTACATCTTTTGGCATCAATGTTATGAACATGTGTATCATCACTATCAAGATTCAATATGAATAAACCCCTCACATTGGGTGCATGACCATAAAAGATATTACTCATATAAATAGAACAACATTTATTCTCTGATTTAAATGAGTAACCGTCTCGCAATAAACAAGATCCAGATATAATGTTCATGCTTAACGCAGGCACTAAATAACAATTATTCAGGTTCATCACTAATCCCGATGGTAATCGAAGAGAGAGCGTGCCGACGGCGATCACATCAACCTTGGAACCATTTCCCATATGCATCGTCACTTCATCCTTTGCCAGCCTTCGTCTATTCCGTAGTTCCTGTTTTGAGTTGCAAATGTGAGCAACTGAATCGGTATCAAATACCCAGGCACTACAACGAGAGCTAGTAAGGTACACATCAATAACATGTATATCATGTATACCTTGTTTGTCGTTGGCTGCATTCTTCTCAGCCAGGTACTTGGGGCAGTTTCGCTTCCAGTGACCAGTTCCCTTGCAATGAAAGCACTCAGTTTCTGGCTTGGGTCCATGCTTGGGCTTCTTTACCGGAGTAGCAACTGCTTTGCCATCCTTCTTGGTTTTACCCTTCTTGCCCTTGCCCTTGCCATTCTTCTTGAAACTAATGGTTTTATTGACCATCAACACTTGATGTTCTTTCTGGATTTCAGACTCAACGACTTTTAGCATCGCAAACAGCTCGGCGACTGACTTGTTCATCCCGTGCATGTTATAGTTCATCACAAAGCTCTTGTAACTACGTGGCAGGGATTGAAGAACTCTGTCAGTGATCGCCTCTGGCGGAAGGGCAATTCTCAACTCCGCCAGACGAGTCGAATACCCAAACATTCTGAGTATATGTTCACTGATAGACCCGTTCTCCTCTATCTTGCAAGCATAGAACTTATCGGAGGTCTCATACCTCTCGATTCGGGCATTCTTCTGAAAGATAAACTTCAACTCCTGGAACATCTCATATGCTCCATGACGTTCAAAACGTCTTTGAAGTCCTGGTTCTAAGCCATACAATATTGCACACTGAACTATTGATTAATCTCCAGAACGTGCCTCCCAAGCGTTCTTAGCGTCTTCGAATGACATGTCTTCTGGTTGGTCACCAAGCGGTGCATCAAGGACATATGATTTCTGGGAAGCCGTGAGGATAATCCTCAGATTACGGGCCCAATCAACAAAGTTACTTCCATCATCTTTCAACTTAGCTTTCTCTAGGAAGGCATTAAAATTCAGGGGTGCTATTGCGCGAGCAATTGATCTACAACATAAATATGCAAAGGTTACTTAGACTATTGTTCAAGATAATGAGTTTAGTTAATCAAATTACTAAATCTCCCACTCAAATTGACATCCCTTAGATCATTTGAGTGCCACATGATCCAAATTCACCAACTCAAGTCTGATCATCACGTGAGTTGAGGTGGTTTCAATGGTGAACATCATCATGTTGATCATATATACTATATGACTCATGTTCGACCTTTCGGTCCCTTGTGTTCCGAGGCCATGTCTGTACATGCTAGGCTCGTCAAGTTTAACCTGAGTGTTCTGCATGTGCAACACTGGCTTGCACCCATTATATGTGAACGTAAAGTCTATCACACCCGATCATCACGTGGTGTCTCGACACGACGAACTTTCGCAACGGGGCACACTCAGGGAGAACACAATTCATCTTGAAATTTAAGTGAGGGATCACCTTATAATGCTACCGTCGTCCTAAGCAAAACAAGGTGCATAAAAGGATTAACATCACATGCAAATCATAAGTGACATGATATGGCCATGAACTTGTGCTTTTGATCTCCATCTTGAAAGCACCGGCATGATCTCCATCGTCACCGGCACGACACCATGATCTCCATCATCTTGATCTCCATCAACGTGTCGCCATCGGGGTTGTCGCGCCCATCATGCTTGTACTACTATTGCTACCGTTTAGCGATAAAGTAAATCATTACATAGCGCTTAATGATTGACACGCAGGTCATACAATAATTAAAGACAACCCTATGACTCTTGCCGGTTGTCATACACATCGACATGCAAGTCGTGATATTCTATACAACACATGATCATATCATACATCACATATATCACATCATGTAATTGGCCATATCACATCACAACATACCCTGCAAAAACAAGTTAGACGTCCTCTAATTGTTGTTGCATGTTTTACGTGGTTGCTACAGGTATCTAGCAAGAACAATTCTCACCTACGCATAAACCACAACGGTGATACATTAGTTTCTTTTCAACCTTATCAAGGACCACCTTTGTCGATCCGATCCAACTAAAGTAGGAGAAACTGCCACCCGCCAGCCATCTTTTGCAACAAGTTGCAGTTGAGGGAACCGATCTCTCGTAAGCGTACGAGTAATGTTGGTCCGGGCCGCTTCATCCCACAATACCGTTGAACCAAAACACGACCAAGGGATGAAGAAATCTAAGCATCAACGCCCACAAACTCTTTGTGTTCTACTCGAGATCTCATCTACACATAGACCTAGCTCATGATGCCACTGATGGGGAACGTCGCATGGGAAACAAAATTTTCCTACGTTCATGCAAGACCTATCCATGGTGATGAGCATCTACAAGAGGGAGAGTGGATCTACATACCCTTGTAGATCGCTAAGCGGGAAGCATTAAGAAAGACGGTTGGTGTAGTCAAACGTCTTTGCGAGCCAAATCGCCGAGCGTCCCGCGATCCAATCACGATCCGTCCCGATCAAGCACCGAATGGACGGCACCTCCGCGTTCAGCACACGTACAGCTTGATGAGGATGTCCGCCTTCTTGATCCAGCAAGAGGGAGCGGAGAGGTAGATGAGTTCTCTAGCAGCGTGACGGCGCCGCGGCGATGGTGGTGGAGCAATTTCGGTAGGGCTTCGCCTAAGCACTGCAGAAAACCGATCTAGAGGAGAAACTATGCACTAGAGGAACGGGTAGCACGTGACTGAATAAACTAGTGCCAAAAACCCTAAAAACTCCAGTATATATAGGAGGAAGAGAGGAGGAGGCTTGGCCCTCAAGGGACCATCCCTTGGTTCGACCGAATCAAGGAGGAGAGGAGGAGTCCTCCTCCAATCCTAGTAGGACTAGGATTCCTCCCTATTTTGCCTTTTTCCACCTTTTTCTTTTTGGGTTTTATCTCCTAGCTGCATGGGCCTTGTGTGAGACTTCCACCAGCCCACTAAGGGCTGGTATTCACTCTCCCACAGCCCATGTAACCTCTTGGGTCGAAATACCCCTCCCTATGGTCTCCCGGTATACTACTGGCACTCCCGGTACACTATCGATAAGCCCGAAACTTTTTTGGCGACCAAAATAGGACTTCCTATATATAAATCTTTACCTACGGACCATTCCGGAGCTCCTCGTGATGTCCGGGATCTCATTCGGGACTCCTAACAACCTTCGGTCACCACCATACATAACTCTATACTACCAAAACATCACCAAACCTTAAGTGTGCAGACCCTACGGGTTCAAGAACTATGTAGACATGACCGAGACACCTCTACAGTCAATAACCAATAGCGGGACCTAGATGACCATCTTGGTTCCTATATAATCAACGAAGATCTTTATCGGTCGAACTTCTATGTCAAGGATTCAGTTAATCCCGTATGATGTTCCCTTTGTTCTTCGGTATGTTACTTACCCGAGATTCGATCGTCGGTATCTCCATACCTAGTTCAACCTCATTACCGGCAAGTATCTTTACTCGTTCCGTAATACAAGATCCCGTGACTAACACTTTGTCACATTGCTTGCAAGGCTTATTGTGATGTTGTATTACCGAGTGGGCCCTGAGATACCTCTCCGTCACACGGAGCAACAAATCCCAGTCTTGATCCATGCCAACCCAACAGACACCCTCAAAAATACCTGTAGGGCACCTTTATAGTCACCCAGTCACGTTGCGACGTTTGATACACACAAGACACTCTTCCGGTGTCCGTGAGTTGCATGATCTCATGGTCATAGAAACATATACTTGACATGTCGAAAACAGTAGCAATAAACTGACGCGGTCATATGCTACCTTTGAAGTTTGGGTCTTGTGCATCACATCATTCTCCTAATGATGTGATCCCGTTATCAAATGACATCACATGTCAATGGCTAGGGAACCTTGACCATCTTTGACCAATGAGCTAGTTCACTAGAGGCATACTAGGGACAAAGTGTTGTCTATTTACCCACACATGTAATGTGTTTCCAATCAATACAATTATAGCATGGATAATAAACGATTATCATGAACAAGGAAATACAATAATAAACACTTTATTTATTGCCTCTAGGGCATATTTCCAACAAAATGCGGTTGCAGCTTGATCGGATTCCTTCATTTTGATTTGATGGTATCCGAAATAAGCGTTGAGGAAACACATTGAGTCGTTTCCGGCTGTGTCATCAATAATCTGGTCTACGCATGGTAAGGGGAAAGGGTCCTTAGGACAGGCCTTGTTGAGGTCTTTAAAGTCAACGCACAACCGTCAGGATTTATCTTTCTTCGGTACCATCACCAGGTTTGCCAACCATTCGGGGTGCTTGATCTCCCGTATGAATCCGGCCTCTAGCAATTTGGCTAATTCTTCACCCATAGCTTGTTGTTTGGGCTCGGAAAAGAGGCGTAGTCTGTTTGACGGGCTTGAAGCCTGTGATTATATTCAGACTATGTTTTGCTAGCCGCCGTGGGATTCTTGGCATATTGGAAGGATGCCGGGCAAAGATGTCCCAGTTTTCTCGTAAGAATACTCGCAGCGCCTTATCCACCATGGGGTTCAGCTGAGCTCCGATGAACGTTGTCTAATTGGGGTCCGTTGGGTGTACCTGAAATTTAATGATTTCTTCTGCAGGTTTAAAGGACGTGGGTTTGGGCCTTTTGCTAAGGATCACATCGTCCTTGTCCACTGTTTACCGGAGTGCAGACAATTCCTCTGCATCAACGGTCTCAGCTAGTGCCTCGAGGGTGAGACTGTTGTTTTGTTCTCAGCTCGAAGGGCTATATTCGGATCACTAGCGATTGTGGTTACCCCGTTTGGGCCTGGCATCTTGAGCTTCATATACCCGTAATGTGGTATAGCCGGGAATTTTGTGAAGGCGTCACACCCCAACAGGGTGTGGTAGCCGCTGGGGAAGGGCACGATATGGAAGAGAAGTTCTTCAGATCGATAGTTTTCGGGCGTGCCGAACACTACGTCCAGGGTGATATGTCCTGAACAACGCGCCTCTTTCCCAAGGATGATCCCCCGGAAAGTTGTGTTCCTATGCTCGATGTGAGATCGGTCGAACTACATTTTTTCCAGGGTATCTTTGTAGATGAGGTTTAGACCACTGCCACCGTCCATTAACACCTTTTGTAGCCTGAAACCATCGATGATGGGGTTTAGGACCAGTGCGGCCGATGTTCGGCCTGGACGGATGGTAGGTCGGTTAGTATCTCCAAAGGTGATGGGTATGTCTACCCATGAACTTGTTGCCGCCACATGGTAGACCTGTTCGAGTTCTCTAAGAGCTCTTTTCCTCCTATTCCTAGAGGGGAACGTTTCGTAGATCATCAGGACTTCAGCATTATATTCTGGTGGCGTTGTGGAGCGCCTGTTTGGCGGTGTTGCCTCGAGGATGGCCTCTCCGCTTTTCACGACCTGCCTGACGACCCAACAAGCTTTGAGGTTGTGAGTCAGGCTTGTGTTCAGCAAGACAGAATGTATAGGGCATGGCTTGTCCAATAGTCCGTCAAGGACAGTTTTGACCCCCGTAGGGGGTCTATTTCTTTTCTTGGCAGGTTCGTGTTCGGCTAGCCGCTTCAGAGGTATCTGCTTTTTTATCTCCTCTAGGGTATTCGGTAAAGACTGGTTCCGAAAGTAACCGTTCGGCTTGCCAGATGCTCTCCATGGCACTGTATTTTTGTACCAGGTCCGATAGCTTGGTGAAGTCACAAATGTGTCGACGGGATAGGGCGTTGAGGATCCCTTCGTCCTAACAATTTCGATTGAAGGTTGTCATTATCTCCTGGTCACTAGAGACTAGTACTCTATCTCTAATGAGGAGGACTCTAGCCCAAAAATGATGAACCGACTCTCCTGGTAATTGTTTAACATCCCATAAGTCCGAAGACTTGGACTCACATCCCGTAAGTCTGAAGACTTGGACTCTCCTGCCATGCTTGAGTGTTCGACTTGGGGGGTGGGTGGGAAAAATTTTGGTTCCGTGCCACGATGCGAGTCCGGAATCACGGGGTTCGAGTTGTGCGCTACTGATTCGGATGGGTTGCGCGCTAGATCGGAGATTAATCCCGAACTATTTCCGGAGTGAACTCCAGAGTCTGGGTTACATGAGAGATCTTGATGATCGGAAATTGGGATATAAACCGTATTTTACTCTAGTCGTTGGGGGACAAGCCTCTGGCCGGACACTCGACGGTGGAAACTAAGTGAGTGACCGAGGGGTGCGAATCTCCCTATCATCACGTTTAAGCCTGATCCGATCATAGACTGGGGTCTAGTCGTCGGTCATGCCCATGGTTTGAATCCGATCAAGTAGCTCGTTCACGAACGAGACGTCGGTGGGACGCGTGTCTCTGAAGCGCATGGGGTCGATCCGCGGCGTCGTGGTTCCGGAGTCGCTCAACAGCGAATCCAGGTTATGTTCGGCCGCGGCAGATCCGGGCACAACGACTGGGTTAGGCGTTCTAGGCAACCCGAGGGTAAAGGCCACCTCAAAGGTGGGGCTCGATGCTCCCGGCGTTGAGGCGTCGGGATCTGCGGGCTTCTCCATGAGAGTCGAGGGTTCCATCAAGACAAGCTCTCCCAGTGAATCGGCGACGAATTCTAGGGTTCCGAATCTGATTTCTTGATCGGGGAAGAAGCTTCCGATCTGGTCAAGATGGCCAGTCGGGTCGGCACGCGACAAGATGTCGTCGCCTGTGAAGATCTGACCAGGTTCGGTGAGTCTAGGATCGATGGTAACAAGGGGACGAAGGAGGCGATGTTTACCCAGGTTCGGGCTCTCCTATGGAGGTAAAACCCTATGTCCTGCTCGATTATATTGATGGTATGAAGGTTACAGAGTTGATCTACCTTGAGATCAGATAGCTAAAACCCAAGATGAGTTTCTCTGCCTTACAATCTAAAACCCTCTGGCTTATCTAGACGCCGAGGGTCTCTAGGATTACACATAGTCGGTTGCACACCGGAGGAAAAAACATGCCTATCTACTATCTCCAACTTGAACGACACGCCACGGCTCCTTAAGTCTCCATCCTGGCGACGGGGCCTTCGATCAGTCCAATCCTCAGCGAGCGGCCCATGAGTCCGACCCATAAGAAATAGGCCGGCAGTCCGAGGACCCCTTAATCTCGGACTCCCTCGGCCATGATGAATGAACAATGGACCCTTGATGTGCATGTCTCGGTCTCCTTCCAAGCCCATATCCGACACATGCATCTCTGGCACGCGATTGCGACTGTTTGGCATGATTTGGACCACCAGATGTCTTCACGTGGGCGTGCGCCCCTTCCAATAGCTACTCCGCCAAGTCAACATACGACATGCTATGTGTGGGACTCCAGTGTTCGGCTCTTACTGCTTGCATCTGGAGGAATTACGCTCCCCTCAAGGTGAAGATCTTCGCATGGTTGGCGCCAATCCCGTCTATGGACTTCTGATCGGCGTCCTGGGTTTGGACTCCAAGAGCAACCATCCCCCTGCTTCACCTGCTCGCAAAAAGAAGACAACGTCGACCATATTCTCGTTAGGTGCGTTTTTGCGAGAGAAGTTTGGCACATCTTCTTGGATGTATTGTGTCTCCCCATTGACAGGTCGTTCGCAGACGATACGTTGGAGGAGTGATGGTTTAGGCTCTGCTTCAGCTTCATGAGAGATAGCAGAAGATGATTTGATTCCATGGTCATTTATGTCACTTGGTCACTGTAAAAGCAGCGAAACGCTAGAGTTTTTAAGCGGGGGAAACAATAATCAGGTGTCCTTGACCTAGTAGATACTATACTAATTGAGATGAAGGATTGGCACTTGACGTGTGGAGGAGCTGACGACCTTCATCAATTTGTGCGAGAATACTTTAGCTTTTTTTCCGAGTTGTTTGATGTACCTACATAGATGTTCGTTTTCTCGTGAGAATTCTTGTAAATATTTTGTTTTCTTCTATAAAATTATGACGCGTAATTTGCGTGTTTTCGAGAAAAAAAAGAGAGAGAAATAAATTAAGCATCTTTGCCTCCACTCCGTGGGAAAAATCCATCTCCGGTTAACGGAAACCGTCCGTTGTTCGGCGTGAAGCCGCAGCGGAACACCGGCCGACCACCCTACCGAAAGAAACAAAAAGACGGCGACGGAAGCTCCAAGCAGCTCCCGGACCACTGCGACGCTAGAAGCCACTGCGGCCGCCATCACCGCACTTGCGGGGAGAACACTCGCACGCGGAGGGAGACCCCTCCACTCCAATGGCGGTGATCACCGCGCCGCCGCATCCTCCCCTCGCCGTATTCACCGCCGCGCCCTGCCACGGAGTGCGCTTCCGCCGCGCTCCACTCATCCGCGTGGCGGCCTCCTCCTCCTCCTCGTCTTCGGCTTCGTTCTCCTCTTCCTCCTACGGGGGTGGTGGGGGCGGGGGCGGGGGAGGGGGCGAGATCCACCACGTCTCGCCGCCTCCCCCGCCCGCCACGCCATCCGGGGCGCCCGTCTACGTCACGCTTCCGGCTGACGCCGTGGGTGCAGGGGGGCGCGTGGCGCGGAGGCGCGCCATGGCGGCTTCGCTCGCCGCGCTGGCGAGCGCCGGGGTGACGGGAGTGGCGGTGGAGCTGTGGTGGGGCGTCGTGGAGCGCGGGGGACCTCGGGAGTACGACTGGGCGGGGTACCTCGACCTCGCCGCCATGGCGCGGCGCTACGGGCTCCGCGTGCGCGCCATCCTCGCCTTCCACCAGTGCGGCGCCGGGCCACATGACCAATTCTGGTGCGCCCTGCTTCCCCCTTCTGCTCTAAGCATGCCTGTATTTTCTTTTTTCTGTTGGATTTTCCACATGTATATGCGTGTGAGCCGAACAACTTTGCTGTCAAATGTAAATGAATTGACATTTGTGGGGGTTTAGAGACACAATGGTGAAGCTCTCCTGGTAAATGTCTAGGGAGAAGGCTGCATTTTAAACCATTTCGTCGGCCTTTATGGGTACCATTGTGGTTGAGGTCTATGGAATTTAAGTGGATCAGTGCAATGCATGATCACAAGAGTGAGCCGTATCTGAAAGTTTGAATACTGCAACCAAAACAGAGACTTATTTTGTGGTTTGTGCAAGTGTTTTATGTGATGTATCAGTTAAAGTAGGAGTATACCTTTTCTTTTCGAGAACATATGAGCAGAGCTTTCCAGATTGAGATGTAGCATGCTGCTACCCGCTAGGGAAAAGGAAGGGAACAACTTAACCTAACAGCAGTCATGGAGGTGGTGAATGGAAAGGCATTGAGGATGTGATCCTAACCTAACATGCTTAAATGTAAATAACTAAATATTTACATGTTGAATAAAGTTATGTTTTTCTTGAGATTCAGTAATCTCTGATAGCCACGACTTGGCATTTTGTTTCAATACATGAACATACCTGTTGGAAGTACTGAAGAAGTATTTAATCCTGTTTGTGCCATTGTATACCATGTTCAAGAGATGAGAATTCGACCAAGATGAAATGATAATTTACAGTTTTTCTTTTCCAAGCATGGCATGCAATTAATTGCCCTGCAAAACATTAAATTTATCTCCATACAAGTGTAATTATGGTTCATGGCATGCTGTATTAATTAGGAAGCTATGTGTGCCTGTCTTAGTTGTCTCAATGTTTCATTGTGGACCTTAACTCTGTGTAGCTACTATTCCAAAGAATAGTATGTGGCGTGCAAGCAGCCAACCTACTCCCTCTGGCCCAAATTTATTGACGCATATGCAGATTTTCTATATATAGAGAGAACAAGACGCAATCTTTAGTTTTTACATGTAACATGGTGATGTCAGGTATTTCACCATATTTGAATGATTGTTGTGCAATGCCCAGACTGCCACAACAACAAAATGAGTCAATTGAATGCCAACTCTGTCACAACAACATAAATTCATGTACACTTTTGGTAGGAGACAGTGGGAATATTTCCTACTGCTTTATTAACAGAAAGAATATGTGCAGAGAGTCCTACATTGGAACTATACTATGAGAGACATTTTTTAAAAATAAATATTTACAGTTTTGGTAGCCAGGCAAGCAAGGCCTCAGCATATTTCTTTTTTGGCCCTATGACAAACCATGATCATCTCATGCTTATACGTTTAATGCCACTTCTCAAAAGTCGGGGCTTCATTTTAAAAAACTTCTGCATTTCTTACAACCCAGATGCTCCAAGAGGCAATGGTGATAACTTCAATGAAAAAGGCAACCTGAAGTTTAGCCCTGGATTGGCCCTGGCTCCTTCCCTTTCCGATTCTGTTACTCCTGGGGCCCAAACCACAACATAACTCCAACTGGAATTCAGGGAGGTCCTTCCTCATGGAAGTCATGCAGCAGCACTTCAAACTAGAAAAAGGGCTGGCAGTGATGTCAACTTCTCATACAGTTGAAACTAGCCCCTTCTCCCCCTCTCCACAATATCTGCAGTTGTCAACAGCAGAAAGACCAGCCTCATATGCCCAGTTCACATCTCAGACACGCTCCCAAGGCAGTGTATTATTACTAGATGATCCTTCCAGGCATCCAAGCTGCCTGGTACACGTAGGTGACGTCCCACTGGACTCTGTTGCTGCTGCAATGATCACACTCTCTTTACAGCATCCAGCAGGACAGCCATTTGAAGAAAATAAAGGTTGTATATTTTACACCGGTGCAGAAAATGTCTGACAAACCAAATGTAACTGGCTGGACTTTTTGCTCAGTAGGCAGTAGACAGCTCCCCAGCTCAACACAATTCTGCCGGAAATTTATCCTGATGCTCAGCCAGGCACCCCTGACCTGAAGCCTTGAGCATGCCAAGTGTGTTGGCACAGGCGGTGGCTAACCAATAACCATATGTAGCAGACTAGCAGGGACATTTGGAAAGGTCCAGTGTTTCGGTTCTTTCGGCACACTCGAGCTGAATGTACCATTGAGCCATGGCAACCATTTGATAAGCGACCACCCAAACCATATGATCCTCATCTCTTCTCTGGTCCCAAAATTAGTTCACACCGGTTTATCCAAACTAGCAGATCTCCGTCCTGTCATATGTAGGAAGTCGAAGTTGTAGTAGTTATGAATCCCTGCGGTATTGGCATTATATGGCAATGGTAGAGATACTGGCAGGAGCGACAAATGTGAACTATGGCAAGGTCAGCAGCAGCTGCTGCGTCATAAAACTCAAGTCCTATAATTGCGGTCTGGTGATTATAAGAATCGTGACAGTAACGGGTAAGAATTGGAGTTGTCATGACAGTAATGACCCTGTTGCGACTTCTTTTTCCGAAACGGAGGCATAAGATTCGCCTCATCTATTAATTAAGTAGATAATAGAATTTTACAAGTGGCCTCAAGATAACACATGGCAATTACTCGCAAAATACAATTTTCCCTAGTTTCTTATCACCCGCGGTGATCAAAAGTTTCGCATCGTTGGAAATGATGTTTAGCAAGATTGGCGGCAGGGCGCTCTTTTGCCGGAAAACATGGGAGTTTCTCTCGTTCAGATTGTCCAAGAAACTCGCATGGTGAGAGAAGCCATGTCTCATCTATCGGGATTTTGCATGTCGGTTCTTTTATCCCACCAATCCTTGACGGAGCCCTTCAAAAGTGGATGTATCCATGTGCACAAGGCCTAGCCTCTCGATGACCAAGTTCCAAAGTCTAAGGGTGCAGCGGCACTTGAAGAAGAGGTGAGCCCCGGTTTCTTGCTCCCTTTTACAAAGAGGGCAAAGATTGCAATTTGTCCACCCACTCTTTGCTAACCTATCGGCGGTCCAAATCCGGGGCTAACCACGCAAAAAAAACTTGACTTCTGGCGGAGCCCAAACCTTCCAAACCATGTGGTCCATCGTAGAGAGGGTCATGCCAGAGGGTCTACAAACCATAACGTTCGGCGGACGCGTCCGCGAACAGTGACAGGTCACACATCAAAATTCCACCTCCACAACCATCTCCCTCAAAACAAATCCTCAAATCCATCCTTGCCTCATTCAACGTCAAACTTACACACGTAGTTAACACACATGTCATCGAACTACCAAAACTGACATGCTCTAATAACTACGAGTGAAACGACAATGGAAGAAATTCATCCATGACTGCCCTTGCCCTTGCCGTCTTCGTTGCAGAAGTAGCCGTCGAAGACACAAAAGGGATCGAGGCGAATCTGCTCACTGTCCGCGTTGTCCAATCCGTCGTTGTCCTCCTCTTATTTTGGGGGCCGTTTGGCCATGTCACGGGCCGCACAGCTTTGCCCCATGAGGGCGCACGCCGTCCTCCTTTGCTGCTTCTCGATGATGTGAGCACGAAGGGTCTCCTTGTTGTTGTCCAAGCCAGCATGCGACTCCGCCTCCGTGGCCTCAGCTTCGAGGGTTGTCGTGGCTTCCTGCGCCTTATTGTCGCACGGTGGCACGCCATGCCTCCTGGACAGTTGGGCCGTAAACCATGCTTGTGTTGATCTCCGACTCGTAGCTGAAGCCGCGGAGACGAGGTGACACTGAAGGGATTGTGCCGCCAGCCGGTGGTCGTGCGTCTGGCGAGGCCGCGGTCACACGCCTCGAGCCACCAGTGATGGTGTCCTGCATTAGGGGGTGCTTGTCACGTCATCTCCCGGCAAGGAGGCCGGGCCGAGGACCCTGTGATGATTTACCAGTGGGCCACGTTTGTCAGGCCCAGGGGTGCGCCAAGATGGAAACTTTCCGAAGACTTGGGTGCCTACTCCAAGACTTAGAAGTCGTCTACACCACGATTACCTTATACGCAACCGACCTATGTGTAAACCCTAGATATCCCTGGTACTGATATAAACCAAGGGGTAGGGCTCGTAGACGACAGACTCATACAGACCCGATCTCGTGGTAGATCAACTTGTACCTTGTACTCCATACAATTGAAGCAGGACGTAGGGTATTATCTCTTCGAGAGAACCTGAACCTGGGTAAAATTGTGTGTCTCTGTTACCATCGTTCCAAGGTTACTTGTTTGGGACCCCTTACCCAAGATCTGCGGGATATGACTCCATCAACCAGCCTCGGCGGATCCAAATGCCCGTTGCACAGATGCAGTGGATTCCCGCCAGATCGACCGCGGTCGGGCGCATTCCTCCCGGGAGCAGCGGCGAGCCATGCGGACGGCCATCTCCTCCCAGTCGACGGAACGAGAGATCTCGGAATCGGATCCGCTGCCCGCCATGCCGGAGATCGCTGGACTAGAGCATGGGGCGGAGTGGAGTGACTAGGGACGAATATATGTGGGGGTCGGGGTGGGCCATAGTGGGCCAGATCCGACGTGGCGGACGCGCCTGGGCTCATCCGGGCGTCCCCATATCCGCCACACATATGGGCTGGATATGGGGTTTGTCGGTCAGCCCAGATGTTTGGGATGCGTTTGGGGTGTCCGGTTGTAGATGCTCTAAGCGGTAGCCGGTGAGTATATCCCATCATTCGAGGGCTTCCACACGATTTCGTCTTTGTTTTGCTCGTCAAGGTGGAAGTCATGCACAAGCATCCAAAGAGTGAAGAATTCCCGGATGTGGATGTGGTCAAAGGAGACAACGGTGGAGGGATTTATCTTTCGAATCCAAGCATTGCCCTTAAGGGCCTCACGCAATTTCCAATTTTTTCACCTCGGGGCCTCGAAGATTAGGGGTGCAATATCCTTGGATTTGCGCCCAAGTAGCCAAGGGGAGTCCCAAAAAGCTGTTTTCACGCCATTTTCAACGGTGATGGTGGTGGAAACATAAATCAAGGTCCTCATTACATGAGTTTCCCAACCCCACCCACAACTTATTTGGCTCCTTCCATTCATACCAAGGCCAACGCAAACGCAAAGCACGAGAAAAGTTGTCGGTGTTGAGTACTCCGAGGCCACCATACTCACGTGGGCGGCAAACAGCCTCCCAATTGACCTTGCACTTTGCGCCGGCCGTGTTATCTTAGCCGGATAAAAGGAAAGCCCTCTCAAGCTTTTTGAGGTTATGAAGTGTGTTCGGAGAGATGATGAGGGGTGCGATGAAGTACACTGCTTGGGAGGTGATGACGGACTTGACGAGGATCGTGCGCCTAGTGGTAGTAAAGTTTTGCCCCTCCAAGTGACTAATTTTCCGGCCACTTTGTCTTCAAGGAATTGGAAGTCCACCTTCTTTAGTTGCCAAACCGAAAGGGGAAGGCCGAAGTATCTCATTGGGAATGAAGCTCTAGCTGCCAGCAAACTTTGAAGATCCTGATGTACTGCCAGGCTATAACCAATCTCAAATCATTGTCTATTTAATATCTGCCTGCTGCTTGTCCACCTTCGAAGCCATGTTTGCAAGCTCTGATACTTATTGTGTGCCCCATTGCTGTGAAAATTTAAGGGATTATTCACTGATGAAAGAGATTGCCGTTGATGACTAGGCGTTACGGATGGCAATTAGATGTGTGGCAATGGGGTAGAAGAGTGAGTCTGCAGGGATTGCGAATAGCAATTGGTGGATAGGAAATTAATTAATTTCTTGCCTACTGAACAATGTAGACCTGACTCTCACTCTAGATGATTTTTTTTCTCGAATGCACGTCGAACTCTCGTCATTGTGTATTAGAAAAGGAGTAAAGAATGTGTGAAGATTTAAAAATCACTGACGGTATCCTCGACCAAAAAACAGGGAGCACAGACCCCAGAAAGAATTAAAAGCCTAATTAAGCAAACTGATGAAAGCTAGCAAAAGAAAAAAAAATCAAACTAAGCTAAAGAAGAAAGGCTGGATTATGGTAAGCTAATCTAAACACCTCCCCCCTCGTCAGTAGGCCACACGTGCAGTTGCAGTTCCTGCTAGCTTCCATAGGTCCGCCCTGTCCAACACAACATTGTCCATAGATTACCCTGACTTGCCTCTTAATACAAGAATTCCCTAATATGGACTCCGAGCATGCTGGACTCAAATATTAGTATTTTCTCTTCTGGACTCTTTCCTAATCATCTTCCTTGCTTTTGCTCCATTGACTGCTCCTGCTCCTTCATTTTCTAGCTCTGCTGCTCCTGGGGCTCCCACCGGTCTGCACAGCATGGTGACAAAGGAGCAAAATGAAGTATGAAACTTTTAAGATTTACAATCAAGGTGACTAAAATCTTAAAACAAAATGAGTTCATCTTCGAGCCCATAATGACAGCTACAAAAACAATGATTATGATGGGTGACACAGTACTTACACTATGAATTACTGAAAGCCATCCTAGCTCTAGTTTTCCTGTATATTTGAATAAGAGCTTTGTACATTATATTTGAGCTACCTTTGACGATCAAGTCTTACTATATATACCCCCCTGCATCACAATCATCTAGCATTCCCTCATAACAACTGTGAGCGTCTGAAGAATTCTTAGGGACCGTTTACTCATTCAGCATAATTCTTGGCCCAAGTTGTTATTATGAAAATGTGGGGCCATCCCAAATTGATACACGCCTTCCAAAATGGTAAAACTGGATGTTACTTGGTGTATGACTGCTGTACATCAATTGTTAAAAGAAAATGTGTGACATTTAGTGATGTCTGCCTTCCCACAACTGCTTTAATTAGTGAAACGTGGCAGAGAAAAAAAATGGTTTCCAGCATGCTAAATGCGTCAGCAGTTACACACTCCTCACAATCGACCATATTGGTGGTAGTATTGAACTTGGAGCATTTATTCAGCATAATATACTAAATAAATCTGTATGAACTACGAAGCCACATGTAATTGTGTCAGAATTCACTCAGTAAATGAATTGATTATTTTTCCACCTTGTGACGTTCACTATATTGCTTTTTCAATTTAGTCCTTTAATCTTGCAATATGCAACCATTCTTTTTGCTGCCATAGTGACAAGTGAGAATACGCTGACAATTGCATTTATGCACAAGATTTCCCTTTTTTGTTGTTTCTGAAGAAAAATAATTACCTACTACAGGGTCCCTCTTCCACAATGGGTGCTTGAGGAGATGGAGAAGATGCCAGACTTGTCATATACTGATAGATATAAACAGAGAAACAAGGAATACATCTCATTGGGATGTGACATTCTTCCACTTCTGAAGGGGAGGTCACCTATGCAAGCTTATGCTGACTTCATGAGGAGCTTCCGCGACAATTTCAAGGAGTACCTTGGGGCCATAGTGACGGTTTGTGCTCTCCTCTTATATTTAAGCGTATCATGCTAATTTTACACCAGCAAGAGGTTGTATGCCCCTTGTATTTGTTTTTCAGGAAGTTCAAGTTGGAATGGGCCCAGGAGGTGAGCTTAGGTATCCATCATGCCCAACCGAGAAGCTAAATCAGCCAGGCAGCTCATCTGAACTTGGGGAATTTCAATGTTATGACAAGGTATACAGTGAAAGAAGACCACTGATCTTAACAATTTGGAAAGTTTTTACATTTTCGGTAAACATTCATTTTTGGGGGCGTATATGATGATTTCTCGCAAGTACAAGCCCTAGTGTATGACGCAGGTCGATACTTGCCCTGTTCAAATCAACTATAATTTGTTAGTGCGCAAACTTATGCGTGAGTTCGAACTTGAAGTCTTAAAAGGCACTTTGGTACACATTTCAGCTTATATCAGACTTCTGTGTGTATGATGGCTTTAGTTTATTCAACAATCATCAGGGCCAAGACCGCAAGACTGAGGTATCGTTTTAGCCTCGGCTTCAGTTTGTAAGCTCATGATCTGAAGCCAAAGCAATGGCCACATGCTAATTACTTACCTCGTATGGTTTTTGAGGAACTACTGAACTAGATCAAAAAAATAAAAATGCACATGCAATTTCTTAGGTTAATAAAAATGACTTTCTGTTATGAAATGGCAATCTCCTTTGTGTTATCGTTTCGCTAGCATATGGCTCTTCTAAAGGGCTAGCATGAAAGATGGTGTTCTAAACTTCTGATCACTTTGTTCTAATGTACTTGAACAGTTTATGCAAGCATCATTGAGCGCTCATGCGCAGATTCTTGGGATTCAAGAGTGGGGAGATGGTGGTCCAGCTGGCATTGGCGACACGCGGCAGAACCCTGAAGAGACAAGCTTTTTCCGTGCCGATGGAGGATGCTGGAATACACGTTATGGCCGGTTTTTCCTCGAGTGGTATTCAGGAATGCTTCTTCTCCACGGAGAGAGGTTATGTGCAGTCGCCGATGCCGTCTTTTCTGGCACCGGCGTGACCATCGCGGGGAAGGTTTCCGGCATACACTGGCACTACTACACATGTTCACACCCATCCGAGCTGACAGCCGGCTACTACAACACATTGCTAAGAGACGGCTATCTCCCTATCGCCCAAATGTTCTCTCGGCACAAAGCCGCCTTGTGCTGTGGGTGTTTCGACCTGAGGGATGCGGAGAGAAGCGGTCCTCAGAGTAGCCCCGAAGGCACTCTCCGGCAACTCATGGCTGCCGCTAAGATATGCAATCTACCTGTAAACGGCGAGAACTCCATGCCCAGGCTGGATGATACATTACTGAGTCAGGTCGTAAGAAGCTCGAGGCTCTACTCGGGCGGCACCTCAGGCGCGTCGTTCTCCTTCAACTACGTCAGGATGAACAAGAGCCTGTTCGAGTCGCACAACTGGAACCGGTTTACGAAGTTTGTCAGGAAGATGTCGGATGCCAGAACCTTTCTGGCTAGACTGAACTTCAGGAGCGGGCACCGGTGCCTGCCTTCAATGTCAGTTGTTTGGGTTGCTAGCCGGGCCTGCGCGTACACATGATTTTTTTTGCTGTGTGTGTCAAGCATGTACCTGTAATCTTAACTATAGACGATTCAGGAAAGAAAATGGAAGAAAACTTCCCAGTGGGTTGGTTGTTATATTCTCATGCTTATTCCAGTTTGATTGAAGCTTCTGCCTCACATGTGCTAGCCACCGAATCTTTGATTTTTGTGTTGTGAAGTGACGGTCAATAGCTACACTCATCTCAAGAAATTTCTATCAACAAACATCTAACCCGGTACTCCCTAGTGATCTAAACGCTTTTATATTTCTTTACGGATCTAAACGTTCTTATATTTCTTTACGGAGGGAGCGCAATTTATCTTTGAGGTTCTGCTACAAACTTTCTACGTGGAACGCCTCACCGCACATATATTAGAGTAGTATTAAAACTGCAGAAATCATTTGTTCTTCAGTATTCTCTTGTCTCTGAGCTGTCATCTGAAAACGGCGGCCTTCATCTTCTTCCCCCAACTGCACTATCAGCCATTTATCCATGTAGGCCCTAATCATGCATGACTCGCACATGTGGCATTAAAGGAAATAAATACTCCAGCTGGAAATTTCTATTGTTTCTTCTGAAAAATGAGTGATGCAACACAAACAACAGCTCTTGAACATGCTGGATGGACAAGAAGTCTCTGTTAGCAGCTGGATTTTGGACACCAATAATTCTATCAGTGCAGCAAACTAGATACAAAATAGCTTAGGTTTATGTTGCTCAAAATACGATGGAAGTCCAACTTACTTTCCTCCGGAAAAAATCAAGTTTTTACAACGGGGGACAATGAACCAAACAAGCCTCAGAAAGCTCAAACTCAAGAGGAATCGAAAGTGAACAACATAAGTGAATAAAAGGAACTAACTTCCAAAACTGTTCAATTTCTGGACAACAGAAGTGTCATATTACAACTTTGGTTTTTAACTGTACCCCCAGGACTTCCAGCACCACGTGCTAAATATGTACATCATCGACAACACGCGCATCTTGCAGCGTTACACATATTCGTACAAGAAAAAAAATTGGTGCTTCAGTAGAACACAGTAAAGCTGCTAATGCTATCTAGCAACACAACTAGCTTAACAACATGTAAAAACTGACCTCCTGGAACAACTTGTACATACCCATTGAAAAAGAAAAAATGGTTAAAAATGTTGATCTGGGTATCAACCGGAGCTTCCACAAGAACTACCAATGTGGGCCGCGACATCGCTAACCAATAGCCTGATAACATGGGTACCAGAATGCCGGGAGATTTCTATGCATTCTTCCAAGTCCGCATTGCACGCCAACTTCACCCACTCGTGATCATCGTCAAGGTACTTGATATCAAACATGCCAGCATCCATCCTCAGCCTTTTGGCAACCTCATCTTTCAATGCCATAACGCTGCTAGAACACGGGAAGCGGAACCTTACAATGTCTTCCTTAAAGCTCGCCTTTATCGTCACAGTCCCCGAATTTCGCATTGGCCCAAAATTGCTGGGAGGCGCTAACATTGGTTGGCCAATTGCTGCACCAAAGAGATTCTTCAAATCCTTGGAACTACCAGAATCCTCAATGAGCATCCGGGAAAGTGGTAGTTCTGGTTCTTGGAAAGGTTCTTTTGTGAACCCTTCCGGATTCGGTTGTGGTTCTTGTGGTTCGAAGAACATTGAAGCAATAGGCTGGCAAACAAATGTCTGGTTTGCGGGGCTTCCCTGACATGAGCCCTCCGAAGTGCGTGAATTTATGCTGCCTTCTCCCGATGAGCTTCTCGAGAGAGAAGCTTTGTCTACTTCAAGTTGAGCATTGTTGCCAGTGTCTGCAAATCCTTGCTGGGACATGAGTCCACCAAAGTGGCTACCATTTTCTTGTGACTTTTGTAAAGATGAATCTCTGTCACCGTCAACAGCACGATTGGAATGTTCTGCTTTACTTTCACTTGCTTTCTCCTTATTGAAAGAATCTGATGAAGGACCAACGGGAATAGTAGGGAGAGGGCCTGTGATAGATGTCAGATTAAATGCCGCGTCTGAGCCTTGAACAGACTCAATTACTTGCTTTAACTTCGAGAGAGACCGGTTGACCTTGTTGATTTTTCGGGATGGCCAACGAGAAATCCCATGTTGCCTGCAGATGCGCTTCATGGTTGTGGGACAGACTGTCAAACCGGGAAAATAATTAGCTAATGCCAAGATCCAATAGTGAACCCCAACAGTGTTATTACCGTTGCAAGATTAAACATTCAATGCATCTACTCTCTTTTACATTACGAAGCAAACGGATCAAAGAAAAAAAGGATTTCTAAATAAAGGAAGCTAGCTTACAAAATACGCAATCATAATTCATGCACAAGTCCGGACTTAATTTCCTTCAGAAGATCACATGTTTCCACATGTAAGAATTTTTGTGGTCTACTTTGCTACACAGCATATTAGACACAGATAAATTCCTCATTTTTTTCACTTAAATAAAAGATTGCTACTATCTTTGATACTCATATCACTTAGATGACAATTCGTTGTATTGTTCTATTCCTGGTGTCAGAAAAAAAAAAGGCTATTTATATAGTCTGCGCCTGTGTCTTAATCATGTCAAACATAACACCAAATTGACTTGCTGGGGAACTTCAGAGCTTCCAAAATTATCATTCCTGTGTGCATTGTGTAATTGTATAGCTACCCACATGTACCCATAGTATACATTTACTAGTATGTGCTTGCCTACAAAATCTACTAGTCTGTGAATAAAGTACATGGTTCGAGTTTACCTAAGCTGAAGAAAGAAACATAGATCTAGTTTCAATCTCAAAAAATAATAAATTATCACAGTTCATCAAAGTTCCGCTATCCCACACAAAGTGATGAGTATCGATTAATTATAGAAAGCATCAGCCGCAAAAAATAATAACAATATGACAGGCTATGCTGCACATGAAAAACCTATTTGATGCCAAAAACATTTTTGCACCCTACCGTGTACGAATGATAAATAGGAAAAATGTATGTCTCCTAATCAATTCCAAAAGCCAAAAATCTCTTCACTGAGTCTACGTTCTGCAATTTTAGATTTAAATAAGAACAAATGTCACATTCATGGTGTCATGACACCATGCAAAATGGAACTAAAATCCCAAATGCCAACTACACTAAGATGATATTTTCTGGATAAATAGAATAAAAAAACAGGGATGAAACATATAAGCTCACTACATGCTGCAACAGAATTGCAACATTCTGTTGCCATTTAAGACCTACAAGAAACAAACACAAAACAGATTACCAATTGGAAAGCTCGTTTGACATCAGTACTAAAGAGGACTAGGTTGTCAAATTGAACACAGGTTAAGTGAGGCCATCTTAGCAATCAGAAAGAGTAAGACTCAAAAAGCTGAGGAATTGTTAACTTAAAAGGGTAAATATTAGAAGCGTACCACCGAGGCTTTTTGCTGCATTTTTCAGGCTTCCAGAAAAATATTGCTGAAGAACTTCTAGGCTGATTGTTTTTTCAGCTTTTCCCCGTCTCCTCTCAGGGGGTTTGCTGTTTTTGTGAAGCAATGAAGAATCAGAAGCAGCGCTACCATTTGGCCTGGAGACAGATGTGCCATTGTTTTGAGAGTTATCATCAGCCAACAAATGTCCCTCTGATACTTTACTATTCCCTTTATCGAACTCATGGGCTCCTCCATGTGTATCACCTTCAGGTGACTCATGAAAACCTTCAGAGTTCTCAAAATGCACCGTCTTGAAATCTTCATTTTCAATCCTTATGACATTGCTAAGTTGAAGCGAAGCTTCGTTGGATTCTCCGTTACCAGCTACCTTTAGATTACGGAGACACTGATTGATCAGACCTAATATAGACTCCAACAAGGCATTTTGATCATCTTCATCTTTACAACTGGGTGGCAGGAAGAACTCCAGCATATAATAATCATCACCAGTATAAGGACTTTGTAAACATATAGCAAAGCAGCCAGCCAATCCAAACATACGAGCATAGTGCACTAGGGGGTACTCCAGCTTACAAAACTGACTGATATCTTTTGAAAAGCAAGGTCTGTGATAGATAAACGCCTTGCCAGAAACTCCCTGTCCCTTCTGTAGGTGATGTTCTACACAGGCATCTCGGAATCCCCACATATGAGCATCAATCACATGAAATGCCACATCACTGGTTGACATGCAGACTTCCCCCATGCAACTTCCATCAAAGCTCAAGCAACTTTTCTTAACACCACCACCATGTGCCAACACACTTCGATACTTGCAAGGAACCCATGTTTGTGCTAAAGGAAGCTTGTGCTCTTCACATACAACAGTCAGGATCTCCAGTATCTCCACCAGAGCAGACTGACGGCCTTCATTGCAAATCTGAGTACACAAGAAAGAAACACATAAATCAATCCCCCGTAGTAAAAACCGCAACTGTTACTGTTCCTATTGATTGGATGCTAACCTGGACATTTGGATGCTCCAATATCTCTGTGCTTTTAAGATTTACTGCCTGCATATAGCACAAATAATATTAGTAAGAATATAATGTCCACAATCCACATATCCAAGCAATGTCCCCTGAAAGCTCATGTGACATAAAAGAAAACACTAACCTCAAGGGCTTTGCAAACTTTATCGACCTCATCAGCATAGTTTATCTTCTTCGATGTCATTATAAGTTCAACGACAGCAATGCATGATTGAACAGAAGGATCAAAAACAGGCAAGGCAACAGTACCATGAACGTTGTAACTGATGGCATGGTTAAGGCGTGGGTACTCAGTGCTGCTATAATACTGCACATTTGGTGTCCACTCAGGCACTTTTTGCTTGTAGACACGCCCAGGTAATCCAAGCTCTCCAGCATTATCTCCGTCTACTGAAAACATGTACATCATGGATACAGCCCTGTACTGAAGCAGCCCAATGCTCTGGTGGTCAAGTACAAAGGGTTGTCCAGATGTAGTAAGCACATAGCGATCTCCACTCTTAACCGGCGCCCAAACCTGGACCAACAGGTGTTGATCTGTTGACTCCTTGAAGTACCTGAGAGCATGAGTCAGCTTCTCCTTGAACAAGCATGAGCTGTTTGTGCTATCGTCATGCAGAGCTAGGTTAAATTGCCATTTGTTGTTAAGACGTTCGGTCTTCTTAATTGGCGTGTCCGAATTCCCTAGTTAGCAGAATAGAATGCAGTATTGTAAGGAACATAAATAAGAAAGGAATGCCATTACTACATAAATTAGCAATACCATTTTCTATGAATCGTCCATTCAGTCTAACACACTGCGCTCATGTAAATATGTGACAAGCGATACCTATTTCACGAACGGAAAATATGCTTCCAAGAGCCATAAAGTGTGTTATAACTGAAATGCATCGATGCTTACAGTAAAGTGAAACAAATCAACAGTACCACACACAGAATAATCAAGCCAAGCGCAATTCTTGAAACACCAACCATCGAAATGGAGAAGTCCTAGTTTAGTTAGCACGACAAAGTACATCTCATTGTCTCCCTTGTAAATACTAATAATAATGTAATGAGACAAAGTAAGGCCTTATCCAGCAGCTTCAACTTTGAATACAATCTAGTATGCACTATCAGTGGCGTCATACCCCACCACTACTATATATCTAGTACTAAATACCGCTTTAGAGGCATCATACCATCACTAACAAGGAGCACCGCAAAAAGCAGTATACAGCACTGGGTAAAGTAAATGACTCATGCAACAATAGCACAAGAAAATGACACCCTTTCTGCATGCATACATATAGTAATAATACAGTAATTGGCAAGCACCCCCATCTCCTAGTGGAATCCAATAAGCTACCAACCAATATTTTCCAATCATTTGCATAAGAAAGCACGCATTATCCCACGTAGCCAGACCCAGACGGAAAGCCGGGCTTGTTCACACTAATTAAAAACGGCAAGCCCATCACTGCAACAAAGCTAATAGAGCTTTACAACATTTTATCCGTCTTGTTGGATTAGCAAGCAGAAATATTCTATTTCCTCGAGAGATTTATGAGCCGAATCATATGCAACGGAGAAACGTGCCAAAAGGAGACCCCCAAAAAAGTCAAACGCAAAGCTGGGAAACTTCGCGGATCGTACAGAAGAGATAAGGTTAGCGTGCTAACGACTAGGACAACAGCGAGATTCCAGCTGCCCCTCTGTTCCAGCTCTGGAGCAGAAAGATTCCATGGACAGGCCAAGCCAGAAATAGGAACAAAATCACGAACCTCTAATAAACATCCCGTACGATCCAGGAAGAGCAGTAATCGAAGCAAGGATTGATCCCAAGTGGAGCATGATAAGGCTTACCGTTACCGGAGCGGGCTCGGTGGACCTCCTCCGCGACGGCGGCGGCGGTGTTGTCCGGCGCCGCGGCGGGCGCAGGGCCCACCTCGATGGGCATCATCTGGCGGTCGTCGAAGAGCCAGAGCGGCGAGGGCGGGGTGAGCCAGGAGGAGGATGCGACGGGCAGCGGGTGGAGCGGCGGGGAGGAGGAGACAGAGGAGAAGAAGAGGGACGTGGTGAGCGAGTCGAAGGGCCACAGGTCGCCCCCGCCGTCGGCGTGGGAGACGGAGGAAGGGTCGATGTCCATGCCGCGCGTCACTCTGCGTCAGGCTGGTGGCGGTGCTGTGCGTCGGCGGCGGCGGCGGGTGAGGAGGCGGCGACGGGGCGGGGAGAGGAGGAGGGGGGGCAGCGGGAGCGGGAGCTGGAGCTGGGGTGCCATATGTGGGGGAGGGGGTGCCGGGGATCAAATGTGGCTGGTGGGAGATGTGGCGGGTAGTGGACCAGAATAATAGTAAGATAATGGCGGGGCGGACAAGTGGGACGGGGATCTGCTGCGGGCGGGGCCCGCTCGCTCGCTTGCTGCTACTGGGTGGAATCGCACACGCATGTCCGGAGGTGGCGATGCCATTTCCTTATTTTCGCTAGGAGGCTCCCGGAATCTACCCGGCACAAGTGAGCGACGGGGGTGGGGGTCCACTCGTGTCTATGCCTATGATACTCCAACTATTTTCGCTTGCTGCTAATGTGTTTTTGCCTGTCATTTGGAGCTGATTGTTATTTGATGGTGTATACCGAATAAAACTACCGACTATACCGAATAAAACTACCGACTATACCGTGTTTTAGTTAGGATTATTAGAGCAATTTCAACGCGCCGATCCATTTAGTTCCCGCGTGTCTGTTTGGGTCGGTACGGATCAGTGACGGTGTCAGGGGTCTTGCTTGGACTTTCACAGAATACCAAAGAATTTTTAATCTATTGATATGCTATATTGCTAGCTTGATGTATATTTGCTGTCATAATGCATTGCGTTATACAAATGAATACCTATGATTATTAAGACGAAAATTCCTGGCGCCGCCACTAGCGCGGATAGAAAAGTCGGCTCAACGCGCCGATCCAAACGGACGCGCGTCCATTTTTTGTTCGTCTACCGACCCATTCCCGGCCCATTTTTGCGTCGACGCGGACACGAGACGGACGCGAGCGTGCCCGCCTACTCCCCTGCGCCATTGGTCGGTGGCACATTGGCCATCATCTCCCATTCCAACACCAAACCCTCGCCTGCCTCCTTCGTCGCCGACGCCGACGCCCATTTTTCCGGTACCTCTGCCAGGTGCCGGTGCCGCAACATCCCTACTGCAACGTCGCCACCTCCCACGTCGCCCGCCACCGCCGTCTTGCCGCCGGGGAACCGAAAGCTTCCCACCCCCACTCCCCCGACACGGCTGCGACCGCGACCAAGAAGCCAACGTGCCCGCCCCGACCAGATCCTTAGTCCTGACACCGGCACGCTCGTCGGACGTCGCCAGGGCAGCTAGCTGGTCCGAGGGTGGCGTGACTCCTTTCGTCGGTCGGCTCCTTCATCGACGTCCGCGAGCTATTTGACAGTTTGCCGAGGTACAAAATGGACTCGTCGACGAGTTCTTTTTTCACAATTTCCTTTGCGACTCCGTCTATTCCTCGCCCGATGATGACGAGTTCTTTTTCACAATTTCCTTTGCGACTCCGTCTATTCCTCGCCCGATTAGGAGGAGGAGATCTTGGTTGTCGTGTTGTTCCACCACCACCTCAATAGCCAGCGGCCATTGTTTCGTGGCTCCATTCCGGGGCACCTTCCGGCGTTGAATCGCAATCGAGAGAGCGAGCATTTCCTTCTTTGGAAGGACTACTTTGAGACAACGAACCCGTTGTTCAAACATCAGAAATTTCACCGCCGTTTCCATATGAGTAGGCATCTTTTCAACCGTATTAAACAGGGGGTGGTCGGCTACGATGACTATTTCGAGTGCAAAGAGGATGTCGTTGGAAAGATTGGCTCCTCCTCTTATCAGAAATGCACTGCAGGCATCTAAATGCTTGCATACGGAGTGCTCGATGATCCCATTGACGAGTATGTCTGTATGAGCGAGTCTACATGCCTAGACTCCCTGTATAAGTTCTGCAAGGCTGTTATTGTTGTGTTTGGCCCTGAGTACTTGAGAGAGCCGACTCCTCAAGATACAGTCTGTTTGTTGGCAATGAATGCCAGCAGGGGCTTCCCAGGGATGCTTGGCAGCATAGACAGCATGCACTGAGAGTATCCTACAATCTCGATGGGGCATCGTTCGGTATCCTGCTAAGACTTGGAGCACGAAGAAACCGTGGGAGGTGATGACTACTTGTGTGATCATGCACAATATGATCGTAGAACATGAGTGCCCGGAACGTCTCTACGATCAAGTGTTTCAGTTTCAGGGTGAGAATGTTGTGTTGGAAATATGCCCTAGAGGCAATAATAAATTAGTTATTATCATATTTCCTTGTTCATGATAATCGTTTATTATCCATGCTATAATTGTATTGATCGGAGACTTAGATGCATGTGTGGATACATAGACAAAACCATGTCCCTAGTATGCCTCTAATAGACTAGCTCGTTGATCAAAAGATGGTTAAGGTTTCCTAGCCATGGACATGAGATGTCATTTGATAACAGGGTCACATCATTAGGAGAATGATGTGATGGACAAGACCCAAACTGCAAACGTAGCATATGATCGTGTTAGTTTATTGCTACTGTTTTCCGCATGTCAAGTATGTGTTCCTATGACCATGAGATCATGCAACTCACAGATATCGGAGGAGTGCCTTGTGTGTATCAAACGTCGCAACGTAACTGGGTGAATATAAAGGTGCTCTACAGGTATCTCCGATGGTGTCTGTTGAGTTGGCATGGATCAATACTGGGATTTGTTACTCCGTGTGACGGAGAGGTATCTCGGGGCCCACTCGGTAATGCAACATCACAATAAGCCTTGCAAGCAATGTGACTAATTGTTAGTTGCGGGATCTTGTATTACGGAACGAGTAAAGAGACTTGCCGGTAATGAGGTTGAACTAGGTATGGAGATACCGACGATCGAATCTCGGGCAAGTAACATACCGAAGAACAAAGGGAACGTTATACGGGATTAACTGAATCCTTGACATAGAGGTTCGACTGATAAAGATCTTCATAGAATATGTAGGAACCAATGTGGACGTCCAGGTTCCGCCATTGGTTATTGACCGTAGAGGTGTCTCGGTCATGTCTACATAGTTCTCGAACCCGCAGGGTCTGCACACTTAAGGTTCGGTGACGTTTCGGTAGTATAGAGTTATGTATGGTGGTGACCGAAGGTTGTTCGGAGTCCTGGATGAGATCCCGGACATCACGAGGAGCTCCGGAATGGTCCGGAGGTAAAGATTCATATATAGGAAGTCCCAGTTTGGTTTCCGGAAAAGTTTCGGGCTCATCGGTAGTGTACCGGGAGTGCCGGTAGTGTACCGGGAGGGGTATTTCGACCCCAAGAGGTCCATGGGCTGTGGGAGAATAATAACCAGCCCTTAGTGGGCTGGGAAAACAGCCACAAAGGCCCATAGCGTAGGAGAGAAAGTCCTAAAGCAAAAAGTGGAAAATCAGCCAATAGGAGGCAATCCTACTCCAACTAGGATTGGAGGTGAAGTAGGATTGCTTCCCACCTCCTATTTTGGCTGACCCAAAGGCCTTGGCTGCCTCTCCTCTCCTCTCCTCCTATATATACTAGTGGATTGGGTGGTTTTTGGACAGAATTTCCGGCCACGTGCTACCCGTTCCACCGGTGCATAGTTTCTCCTCTAGATCGGTTTTCTGCAGCGCTTAGGCGAAGTCCTGCCGGAATTGCTCCACCACCATCACCGGAGTGCCGTCACGCTGCCGGTGAACACTCTCTCCTCTCCACCTCCTCTCGCTGGATCGAGACGGTTGAGATCGTCATCAAGCTGCACGTGTGCTGAACGCGGAGGTGCCGTCCGTTCGGCGCTAGATCGGAAGGACCGTGATCGAGATCGCGAGACGGTTCGTGATGTGATCACGGAACGGATCGGGATGAGTTCGCGGGACAGATCGTGATCAAGATCGTGAGACGGATCGTGATGAGTTTGCAGGATGGATCGTGATGAGTTTGCGGGACGGATCATGATGTGTTCGCGGGACGGTTCGTGATTGGATCGCGGGACGCTCGGCGATTTGGATCGCGAAGAAGTTCGACTACACCAACCGCGTTTCTTAACGCTTCCCTCTTAGCGATCTACAAGGGTACGTAGATCCAATCTCCCTCTCGTAGATGCTCATCACCATGGATAGGTTTGCGTGTGCGTAGGAAATTTTTTGTTTCCCATGCGACGTTCCCCAACAGTGGCATCATGAGCTAGGTTGATGGTTCGACGAGATCTCGAGTAGAACACAAAAGGTTTGTGGGCGTTGATGCTTAGATTGCTTCCTCCCTTGGTCGGATTTTGGTTCAGCGGGATTGTGAGATGAAGCGGCCCGGACCAACATTACTCGTACGCTTACGAGAGACCGGTTCCCTCGACGCAACTTGTTGCTTAGATGGCTTGCGGGTGACAGTTTCTCTCACTTTAGTTGGATCGGATCCGACAAAGGCGGTCCTTGAGAAGGTTGAAAAGCAATCTATGTATCACCGTTGTGGTTTATGCGTAGGTGAGAATCGTTCTTGCTAGATACCCGTAGCAGCCACGTAAAACATGCAACAACAATTAGAGGACGTCTAACTTGTTTTTGCAGGGTATGTTGTGATGTGATATGGCTAATTACATGATGAGATATATGTGATGTATGAGATGATCATGTGATGTATAGAATTTCACGACTTGCATGTCGTTGAGTACGGCAACCGGCAGGAGCCATAGGGTTGTCTTTAATTATTGTATGACCTGCGTGTCAATCATTAAGCGCTATGTAATGCTTTACTTTATCGCTAAGCGGTAGCAATAGAAGTAAAGTAGGGCTGGCGCCACAACCCCAATGGCAACACATTGATGGAGATCAAGATGATGGAGAGCATGGTGTTGTGCCGGTGACGATGGAAATCATGCCGGTGTTTCGAAGATGGAGATCTTAAACACAAGTTCATGGCCATATCATGTCACTTATGAATTGCATGAGATGTTAATCCTTTTATGCACCTTGTTTTGCTTAGTACGGTGGTAGCATTATAAGGTGATCCCTCACTTGAATTTCAAGATGAACTGTGTTCTCCCCGAGTGTGCACCGTTGCGAAAGTTCGTCGTGTTGAGACACCACGTGATGATCGGGTGTGATAGACTCTACGTTCACATACAACGGGTGCAAGCTATATTTGCACGCGGAGAACACTCGGGTTAAACTTGACGAGCCTAGCATGTACAGACATGGCCTCGGAACATGAGAGACCGAAAGGTCGAACATGAGTCATATAGTAGATATGATCAACATAATGATGTTCACCATTGCAGCCACCTCAACTCACGTGATGATTGGACTTGAGTTGGTGAATTTGGATCATGTATCACTCGAATGATCGGAGGGATGTCAATTTGAGTGGGAGTTCTTAAGTAATATGATTAATTGAACTCATTATCATGAACATAGTCAAAGTGTCTTTGCAAATTATGTTGTAGATTACTAGCTCGCGCTGTAGCTCCCTTAAATTTTTATATGTTACTAGATAAATAGAGTTGAAAGATGTTGGTAGAAATATTGCGGACTGGGTCCGTGATCTGAGGATTGTCCTCATCGCTGCACAGAAGGCTTATGTCCTTAATGCACCGCTCGGTGCGCCACCCCCTCTAGCGTCGTCTATAGATGTTGTGAACATCTGATAGGCACGTTTCGATGACTACTTGATAGCTTAGTGCGTCATGCATTACGGCTTAGAATTGAGGCTCCGAAACGTTTTGAACGTCATGGAACATATGAGATGTTCTAGGAGCAGAGATTGTGATCTCAGGCTCGTGCCTGTGTTGCGAGATATGAGATCTCCAACAAGATTCTTTGCCTGTAAGATGAAGGAGAATAGCTCAATCGTTGAGCATGTACTTAGATTGTGTGGGTACTACAATCGCTTGAATCAAGTGGGAGTTTATCTTCTAGATAAGATAGTGATTGATATAGTTCTCCAAGTCACTGTCACTAAAGCTACTAGAACTTAGTGATGAAGTATAATACACCAGGGATAGAAGCATTGATCCCTGAGCTGTTCGCGATGTTTGACACCGCGAAGGTAGAAATCAAGAAGGAGCGTCAAGTGTTGATGGTTAATCAAACCACTAGTTTCGAAAAGGGCAAGAGCAAGGAGGGAAACTTCATGGATAGCAAGTTAGTTGCTGCTCCAGTGAAGCAACCCAAAGTTGAACTCAAACCCGAGACTAAGTGCTTCTATTATGAGGTGAGAGGTCGCTGAAGCGGAACAACCCTAGATACTTGGTAGATAAGAAGGCTGGCAACATCGACAGAAGTATATTTGATATACAAGTTATTGATGTGTACCTTGCTAGTACTCCTATTAGCACCTAGGTATTGGATACCGGTTCGGTTGCTAAATGTTAGTAACTCAAAATAAAAGCTACGGAATAAACGGAGAACTAGCTAAGGGTGAGGTGACGATGTGTGTTGGAAATGTTTCCAAGGTTGATGTGATCAACATCGCACGCTCTCTCTACCTTCAGGATTAGTGACGAACCTGAATAAATGTTATTTGGTGTTTTGCGTTGAGCATGAACATGATTAGATCATGTTTGTTGCAATACGGTTATTCATTTAAGTCAGAGAATAATGGTTATTCTGTTTACATGAATAATACCTTCAATTGTCATGCACCCAGTGAGAATCTTTTGTTGAAATCTTGATCGTAGTAATACGCATGTTCATAACATTGATGTCAAAATATACAAAGTTAAATAATGATAGTACCACATACTTGTGGCACTGCCGCAAAATGTCATATTGGTATAAAGCGCATGAAGAAACTCCATGGTGATGGATATTTGGACTCATTCGATTTCGAATCGGTTGAGACATGCGAACCATGCCTCTTGGGCAAGATGACTAGAGGACCCCGTTGGATGGAGCGGGCAAGTGATTCATTGGAAATGATACATGTTGATGTATGCAATCTAGTGAAGTCTTGTAGCGTGCAGTGGATATCGTTATTTTCTTACCTTCACTAATGATTTGAGTAGATATAATGTATATTTACTTAATGAAACACAAGTCTGAATCATTTGAAAGGTTCAAGCAAATTCAGAGTGAAGTTTAAAGATCATCGTGACAAGAAGATAAAAATGACTGCGATATGATCGTGGAGGTGAATATCTGAGTCACGAGTTTGGCATACAACTTAAGACAATGTGAAAGTTGTTTCACAACTAAAACGCCACCTGGAACACCATAGTGTGATGGTGTGTCCGAACATCATAGTTATGCTCTATTGGACATGGTGCGTGCTATGATGTCTCTTGTCGTTTTACTACTATAATTTTGGGGTTATGCATTAGAGACAACTACATTCACTTTAAATAGGGCACCATCTAAATCCGTTGAGATGACACCATGTGAATTATGGTTTGATAGAAACCTAAGCTGTCATTTCTTAATATTTGGGGCTGCGACACTTGTGTGGAAAATGTTTTCGCCTAATGAGGTCGAACCCTAGGCGGACAAATGCATCTTCATAGAATACCCTAAGATCAGTTGGGTGAACCTTCTATCTCAGATCCTAGTGCAAAGTGTTTGTTTCTTAAATGGATCCTTTCTTGAGGAAATGTTTCTCTCGAAAGAATTGAGTGGGAGGAAGATAGAACTTGATGAGGTTGTTAAACGTTTGTTCAACCAGAGAGTAGCGCAGCGCAGAAAGATGTTTCTGTGAAGCCTACGTTAGTTGAAAAGGAAGTTAATGATGATGATCATGAAGCTTCAGGATCAAGTTACTATCAAACATCGTAGGTCGACAAGGATGTGTACTGCTCCTAAGTGGTACGACAACCCTGTCTTGGAGGTCATGTTGTTGGACAACGATGAACCTACGAGCTATGGAGAAGCGATGATGAGGCCCGGATTCCGACAAATGGTTGAAGGCCATGAAATCCGAGATAGGATCCATGTATGAAAACCAAGTATAGACTTTGGTAGACTTGCTCGTTGGACGGCAGGTCGTTGAGTACAAATGGATCTTTAAAATGAAGACAAACACTGATGGTGAATGTCACTATTTGTAAAGCTCGACTTGTTGCAAAGATGTTTGTGACAAGTTCAAGGAGTTGACTACGATGAGACTTTCTCACTCGTAGTGGTGCTAAAGTCTGTTGGAATTATGTTAGAAGTTGCTGTGTTTTCAATTATGAAATCTGGCAGATGGATGTCAAAACATCGTTTCCTTAACGGTTTACTTGAGGAAAGGCTGTATGTGATACAACCAGAAGGTTTTGTCAGGCCTAAGGATGCTAAAAGGTGTGCAAGCTTCGGTGATCCTTCCATGGACTGGAGCAAGCATCTCGGAGTTAGAATATACGCTTTGATGAGGTGATCAAAGTTTTGATGTTTATACAAAGTTTACGAGAAACTTGTATTTGCAATAAAGTGAGTGGGAGCACTATATAATTTCTGATAAGTATATGTGGATGACATATTGCTGATCAGAAATAATGTAGAGTTTCTGGAAAGCATGAAACGGTTGTTTGAAAAGTGTTTTTCAAAGGAAGACCTGGATAAAGCTACCTAATTGTTGAGCATCAAAATCTATAGAGATAGATCAAGATGCTTGATGAGACTTTCAATGAGTGCATACCTTGACAAGATTTTGAAAGAGTTCAAAATGGATCAGCCAGAGAAATAGTTCTCGTCTGATTTGTAAGGTGTGAAGTTGAGTGAGACTCAAAGCTCGACAACGGCAGAAGAAAGAGAAAGGACGAACGTCATCCCCTATGCCTTAGCCATAGGCTCTATATTATGCCATGCTGTGTACCGCACCTGTGTGTGCCTTGCCATGAGTCTGTCAAGGGGTACAAGAGTGGTCCAGGAGTGGATCACTGGACAGCGGTCAGAATTATCCTTAGTAACCAGAGGACTAAGGAAATGTTTCTTGATTATGGAGGTGATAAAGAGTTCGTCGTAAAGAGTTACGTCGATGCAAGCTTTAACACCTATCCGGATGACTAGTAGTAGCAATCTGGATACGTATAGTGGAGCAGCCATTTGTAAATAGTACCAAGTGGAGTGTGGTAGCAGTGTTTACGGTTTGACATAGAGATTTCCGAAGTACACACGAATCTGAATATCACAGACCCGTTGACTATAAGACCTCTCTCACATGCAAAGCATGATCGAGCCCCAGAACTCATTGGGTGTTAGATTCATAACAATGCGAATCACATGGTGATGTGAACTAGATTATTGACTCTAGTGCAAGTGGGAGACTGTTGGAAATATGCCCTAGAGGCAATAATAAATTAGTTATTATCATATTTCCTTGTTCATGATAATCGTTTATTATCCATGCTATAATTGTATTGATCGGAGACTTAGATGCATGTGTGGATACATAGACAAAACCATGTCCCTAGTATGCCTCTAATAGACTAGCTCGTTGATCAAAAGATGGTTAAGGTTTCCTAGCCATCGACATGAGATGTCATTTGATAACGGGGTCACATCATTAGGAGAATGATGTGATGGACAAGACCCAAACTGCAAACGTAGCATATGATCGTGTCAGTTTATTGCTACTGTTTTCCGCATGTCAAGTATGTGTTCCTATGACCATGAGATCATGCAACTCACAGATATCGGAGGAGTGCCTTGTGTGTATCAAACGTCGCAACGTAACTGGGTGAATATAAAGGTGCTCTACAGGTATCTCCGATGGTGTCTGTTGAGTTGGCATGGATCGAGACTGGGATTTGTTACTCCGTGTGACGGAGAGGTATCTCGGGGCCCACTCGGTAATGCAACATCACAATAAGCCTTGCAAGCAATGTGACTAATTGTTAGTTGCGGGATCTTGTATTACGGAACGAGTAAAGAGACTTGCCGGTAACGAGGTTGAACTAGGTATGGAGATACCGACGATCGAATCTCGGGCAAGTAACATACCGAAGAACAAAGGGAACGTTATACGGGATTAACTGAATCCTTGACATAGAGGTTCGACCGATAAAGATCTTCGTAGAATATGTAGGAACCAATGTGGACGTCCAGGTTCCGCCATTGGTTATTGACCGTAGAGGTGTCTCGGTCATGTCTACATAGTTCTCGAACCCGCAGGGTCTGCACACTTAAGGTTCGGTGACGTTTCGGTAGTGTAGAGTTATGTATGGTGGTGACTGAAGGTTGTTCGGAGTCACGGATGAGATCCCGGATGTCACGAGGAGCTCCAGAATGGTCTGGAGGTAAAGATTCATATATAGGAAGTCCCAGTTTGGTTTCCGGAAAAGTTTCGGGCTCATCGGTAGTGTACCGGGAGTATCGGTAGTGTACCGGGAGTGCCGGTAGTGTACCGGGGGACCTCCGGGAGGGGTATTTCGACCCCAATAGGTCCATGGGCTGTGGGAGAATAATAACCAGCCCTTATTGGGCTGGGAAAACAGCCACAAAGGCCCATGGCGCAGGAGAGAAAGTCCTAAAGCAAAAAGTGGAAAATCAGCCAATAGGAGGCAATCCTACTCCAACTAGGATTGGAGGTGAAGTAGGATTGCTTCCCACCTCCTATTTCGGCTGACCCAAAGGCCTTGGCTGCCTCTCCTCTCCTCTCCTCCTATATATACTAGTGGATTGGGTGGTTTTTGGACAGAATTTCCGGCCACATGCTACCCGTTCCACCGGTGCATAGTTTCTCCTCTAGATCGGTTTTCTGCAGCGCTTAGGCGAAGTCCTGCCGGAATTGCTCCACCACCATCACCGGAGCGCCGTCACACTGCCGGTGAACTCTCTCTCCTCTCCACCTCCTCTCGCTGGATCGAGATGGTGGAGATCGTCATCAAGCTGCACGTGTGCTGAACGCGGAGGTGTCGTCCGTTCGGCGCTAGATCGGAAGTACCATGATCGAGATCGCGAGACGGTTCGTGATGTGATCACGGAACGGATCGTGATGAGTTCGCGGGACAGATCGTGATCAAGATCGTGAGACGGATCGTGATGAGTTTGCAGGACGGATCATGATGTGTTCGCGGGACGATTTGTGATTGGATCGCGGGACGCTCGGCGATTTGGATCGCGAAGAAGTTCGACTACACCAACCGTGTTTCTTAACGCTTCCCGCGTAGCGATCTACAAGGGTACGTAGATCCACTCTCCCTCTCGTAGATGCTCATCACCATGGATAGGTTTGCGTGTGCGTAGGAAAATTTTTGTTTCCCATGCAACGTTCCCCAACATGTTGTGCCTGGGCATGGAGGAGCTGCAACATTTGAACAGTTCACCCAATTTCATCATGACATGCGTGATTGGGAAACTCACATGCAACTGCAAAATGATTTGGTTGAGCATATGTGGACTTATGTTGGCAACCAATAGATGTATCTTCTTTATTAGACTTGCAAAACTATGTGAGACTGTTTTATTTTTATTTGTCTTGTAAAACTATGTTATTTATTATTTGGTTGAAACTATGCTATTTATTTGGTTGTGGACTATATGATTGCTTGTGAAATAATGCAAATTTTGTGTGTTAAACAATGCAAATTTTGTGCTATGTGTTGAAAAAGGGCGACTAGCCGGCCATGCTGGCATATATGGGTCGACGTGTTGGACGCACCGCCGACCCAAATCTCAAACATGATGGATGTCGAGCGAGCGATCGACCCAAACGAACAAAAAACGGACAAAAGTGCCGTCCGTTTGGGTCGGTGCGTTGGGTTGCTCTTACGAGTATTTTGCAATGTCACACAGGGTGTAGCTAGTTGGCAGTTGATTGTGAAGGAACTCTCCCGTGGTGGTCAAATTCACTGTTTTGACCCTTTTTGTTAAGTTTAGCCGGATCTGACCCTGATTGGACAAAATTTTTGGATATGACCCTTTTCCTACCGCCACCCGTTGTGGCGGTAGGGTTGTATAGCCTACCGCCAGCGTGTGTGGTGGTAGGCTCCCGTCAGGGTAGACGGAATCGTCTGCCCAGCTGACGTGGATGAGCACCCTACCGCCACCGACCCTGGTAGGGTGTAATAGCCTACCGCCAGAGGCCCTGGCGGTAGGGTCCCCAAAGCAGTGAAATGCTTGAGTGGTGGCTGGTGGGCCCACCAGCCACCCATTCACCCCCAAATCCCTCTTCTTCCCCGAGCTGAGCTCCTCTCCCTTCTCTCCCCCCATTCTTGCCACCACCAGATCCATCTCCATTGCTTGAGTTTTCTCCAGTGGATCCAAGCCAAATTCATCACTCAAGGTACCCCCCTCACTCTCTTCTTTTTGGTTGCCTAGAATCATCTCGTTTGGTGGCATGCTTTACTTTTATGCAAACCCTAGTTCATGTCATTTGTGTTTGAAATCCATGGATATAATGGGTGATAGGGTTGTTTCTATGCTTTAGTATGACTAATTATCATGTTTGTAACACCGATCTATAGTTGTGGTTAGGTATAGGGTTAAGGTTAGGGGTGGGGTTAGGGTTAGGTAATGTCACTAAATAGAAGTTAGTGTTAATTAATGATAATGTGATATTATTGTTGTTGTTTCAATATAGTTAGGGTTCATATTATTGTTATTGTGATATTAGTGTTAGGGCTCATATTAGGTTGCCTTCCTCATTACAATTTTTTCAATGCATTTAGATGGATAGGCTTGTTAATGTACACCATTTGGATAAGGGGACATTTATGAAAGGCAATGCAGATGAAGGTGAAGAATCCATTGTTTTTTTATTCAAGCCCAACTTATGAGGAGGTGGTTGTGAAAGTTAGGAAGGTGCTAGATTGGATTGATCCAAATGTTGATGTTAAACTCATTGGAAGGTATGATATTGGAGTGAGGGTGAAGTCTTGATTGAAGAGTATGCCTATCACCTCGGAATTGCATTGGAATGTTTACAAGGACAAAGTATTTGAATCGCGGGACAAATCTCTTGAATTGTTTGCCACCAAGGTTGAGCCTCCTTTGATGCAAATTGACTTGAACCGACATGTCTCTTCCACAAACAGTGTTGCAAGGGTGGAGGTGTATGTCCCCAATTCTTCTAGCCAACCAGCAAATGAAGCAGACATTAATGATGGAGACATGGTAATTCACGAGGAAGAGGTTCATGTTGATGCTGAAGCAGGCCATGTTGATGTTTATGAGGAAGCTGAAGAGATTCATTATACTCCCATTAGAGACTTGGATGTGTTTGTGCATCAGCAAGACATGGATCGTGACCTCCCCTACCGTCGTATGTATGGATATGACTCGGACGACGAGGGTCCGACGGAGGAATTGGACGAGGATGGATTCACTGCACAAGACAATGCAATTTTCAAGCAGGTTACGGGGAAGGAAAGAGGCCCCCCATTGTTTCGTGATCTCACTCTTGTTGACAAGGCTGTTGTTGATGGTGGCATGAGGCTGGGTTTGCTTGAACCAACACCGTGCCCGAAGATCGGAGACCCTAAACCCAAGGATGAGGACGAGAATGCTCATTTGAAGAAAGGCATCAAGTTCAGTTGCTTGGAAGAGTTCAAGATATGGTTGAGTGACTATGCTATCAGGAACCATAGGCCGTTTGTTGTTTGCCATTCCAACCAAAATCTGCGGTACATCATCAAATGTGACAAAGAAGGTTGCCTTTGGAAGGTTCGTGGAAGAAAAATTCAAGAAACCGGGCAACGGGTCCTGAAGAGTTGTGTGGCCACTCACACATGTTTACCGCCGGAGAAAGCTGACCGAAACAAGGGACACCACCAACTAGCGTTAGAATTTTTAGGATATAAATTGTTGCCTCATGTAGCCCATGATCCAACCGTGAAGGTCAAGTTTCTCATGAGTATGGTTGACGAACGATTCGGATAACCGGTCAACTATGGGAAGGTATGGAAGGCAAAGGCAAATGCAATTAGGATGTTGCATGGTGATTATGAGGCCGCATACAATATTCTCCCAAGGATGTTGGGAGCAATAGCACATAGGAACCCTGGCATGTGTCATGCGGTGGAGGAAAATGACGGAGTGTTTCACCGTGTGTTCTGGAGTTTTGGGCAATGCATCAAGGCATTCAAGCATTGTTGTCCGGTGTTGTCTATCGATGGTACATTCTTGATTGGGAAGTACAAGGGCACTCTAATGGTGGCAATGGCTCACTCGTCCAATGATAACGTGTTGCCGGTTGCATTTGCTTTAGTTCCTTCCGAGCATGACGACAACTGGGACTGGTTCATGAGGCATGTGAGAACCAAGGTGATTGGCAATAGGGAGGTATGCATCATATCAGACCGGCATCATGGGATTCTCCAGGCGATAGTCAGGTCCATTCCCGGTCTCCCGAAGCTTCACCACCGATGGTGCATGAGGCATTTCGTGGCAAACTTTTACCGGGCATGCAAGAGCAAAGAGTTTTGCAAAGACCTTACTCATGTGTGCATGGCATTCTCCTTTGATGCATTCACAAGCCGCTACGATAATCTTTTGAAGGCATTGAAAAGGAACCAAAAGGGAAGTGCATTCCTGACTAGGCATTATGAGGAAAAACAAAAGTGGGCACGCGCTTTTGATGACGGAGGTTGGAGATACGGCGACATGACAAGAAACATGGTGGAATGCTTCAACAATGTGCTGAAGGGTGTTCGTTATTTTCCCGTGACTGCAATATTGAAATACACCTTCTTGAAGTCGTGAAAGAAGCGCGAGGCGGAGAGGGCACACAAAGAGAAGGAGGCTCATGATGAGGAGAGGGCAAGAAAGCTTGCAAGGGCTCGCGAATCTTACGAGGAGGATAAGGCACGTTACAACAAGGGAAATGGGCCCATGTTTCCTTAGAGATCTTGCGAGGTCTCCTAAAGCTTAGTTGAGACAAATGTATTGGTGGGCTTGACCTGTAACGTTGAACTTGCAATGCTAGGTTGATTGGTTGTTTGAACAGTAATGTTGAACTATTATTATCTTGTTGAACTCTTATGGTCTTATTGCAATGCTATACTGATTGGTTGTTTGAAAAAATAGTTGAAGGAGAAGGGCAATAAATAGAAGGGTATCTGGGATGATGAAGAAGAAGGGCCCCTACCGCCAGCAACTTTGGCGGTAGGGTATACCAACCTACCGCCAAGCTCCCTGGCGGTAGGGCGTCCGGATATCTGGGAAGTGTGCCCCGGAAATCCGGCCCTCCTGCGTTCCAGAATGTCCATTTTTGCACCTAATATGGGCCAAATGTCCGGCCCACCACCGGATGTCCGGGACAGGGCCCTACCGCCAGCAGCTCTGGCGGTAGGGTATACCAGCCTACCACCATGCTCTCTAGCGGTAGGGTGTCCGGATATCTAGTAAGTGCCTCAGAAATCTGGCCCTCCTGCGTTCCAGAATGCCCATTTTTGCACCTAATATGGGTCGGATGTCCGGCCCACCACCGGATGTCCGGGACAAGCTTACCGCCAGCAGCTTTGGCGGTAGGCTGAAGTAACCTACTGCCAAGCTCCCTGGCGGTAGGGTATTTTTATTTCATTCTCTCCCCCTCTTGTGAACCGTGCTACAAATCGATAGGGTATTTTTATTTCATTCTCTCCCCCCTCTTGTGCACCATGCTACAAATCGATAGGGTATTTTTATTTCATTCTCTCCCCCTCTTGTGCACCATGCTACAAATCGATAGGGTATTTTTATTTCATTCTCTCCCCCTCTTGTGCACCATGCTACAAATCGATAGGATCAACACGAAGTCTTAATTAAACCAAGTTACATAGTCTGAAATTACAACACGAAGTTACATAATGTGACATTACAACACTCCTGATGCGTCTACATCCTAAACAGACCACCTGCACGAGCATCAGTCCCTTTATTTGCTAATCCGTATGCACCTCCATGTATGCCCTATCTGCTCCATCAGTTGTGCCCGGATAGCAAGTGAAAAGTGTGACAACGAGCAGTATTGGATTCATTGTCATAATCGTAAGCATCCGAAAGCTCTGTTAATATAGGGGTCGATCTATCACCTTCATAATATGGATCTTCACAACATGCAGAACTGTTCGCTTCTCAAGTTTCAACTCAGTACTAGGTGCTGAAATTGGCCCATTAGAGTCAGAGGTTGGATAATCCTGTCCCAGTTCAGGTTTTGGCAGCTCCACTTCATATAACTTGGGCACTTTGTTGGGATCTCTCATCCACGCCTCAACAACTAGGAAGCAACGATTAGTGGGCTTGACCATCTTAACGAGATCACTGTCGAGACTGCTAACGAGCTTACCAACAAACTCGGCCTCCTATGCTTCTTGCGGCATCCCATCAAAGCTCAACCTAGTCAAGAATTTCAGAGACGAGGCCACTTCACCCATCCCACGATGCCAACGAGTGAACGAGATCGTCTATCTGTCGGCTGTTAGCTTACGGGAGTGGTAGATGAGCACTCGAGTGCAGTCCTCGCCCGACCGGAACCGTACAAGAAAATATGCTAGAGGCGAACATACTTCAACCATGACATCGTTACGGGAGATCCCGCATTGCGACTCTAAAGCAGCAACCACCTGTGTAGGGGACACGATAGGCTGGTGCCCTTCCACTGTTCCCACCAGGGCATGACCGCGCAACTTTTCCTCAGCCCGATACATCCCTGTAGTGCGCTGGAGCACACAGCGACCGAACTCAGGCCTCAACTCCGGCTCGCCGTGCATCCATTTCTCTGTCGGGAAGTACACCCCCCCCTCCCTGTTCTCCGGCCTCCAGCTCTCTCGCTCGAACTGGTCCATCTAGAGATAGGTTGAAGTTAGTAGAAATGCAAATCACACAAGGATACAAGACGTAATAGTTCACAATCTCTACTTAATGAAATACAACACGGAGTCCTTCATGGGTTTAAATGATGAAGGTACAATACAAGTCATAATAGTTCAAATGACAACACGGAAGGAAATGGGTACATGTCATTGTAGTTCAAATGACAATAGCTTACATAGCATCATGGTAGTCAGTACCCCTATGGGCTGTCGTACGGTCCTGGGGTGCAGAAAATAACATCCGTTCTTTCTTTCACCCAAGCCCAACGTGAAGCCTCCTTTGGTATGGGTGAAAATGGTTGCTTAACAAACCAATTGATGATGATGCCATGATTACACGTGTTAAACTGAGTATGGTCTGCCCTTGTTGTGCAGTACACAATTTGCATCGCTAGATCGCGCCTACAATCCTTTTCCGCCATTTTGAGGCTGGTTATCCCCTTCTGTTTTTCTTGATAAAATTTTCAGAAGCCGAAGCCTCCATGCAAAAATAAAGGTGTGAAAAGGCTTTCGAAGCCTTGTTCAACGCATCAATAGCTTTGACCCATGCATTCATCTTTTCCTCGATAAATTCGCGTTCAAGCATCATCGCCTCCTCAGCGGTAGTCGTAGCATACACGAATGGTGCCATCCTACATTTCGACGATTGGCTAATAAGGTCACAACAGTCATAACAGCAAATCCATATAACAAATTACTAGGGTTTGTTAATCCACTAACCTGTGTCATGACTACTAACCCTAATACTAAATGCACTAAAAGTAAAAGTGTCTGAGTTATCAGATCCATAGACTTGGCACACTATTATTCACATCTAAAACATGAAAAGGAAAAAATCTGTAAAACACAAACACAAAAATTACGAAAACAAGGGTTTATACTAAATCCAACAAAAAAGTCATATGAGATGATGGAATGCAGAAAAAAATTAGTGGGGAAGGGGGAGATACCTTGCCCGAGGAAAATAGCCTGGATCCACCGGACAAATCTCAAAGAACGAGGACGGATTTGGGGCGCCTTGAGGGGAGGATGGATGTGCAAGAGAGGGGAAGAGCTCGGGGAGGAAGAAGCAGGCAACAAATGAGTGGCTGGGAGTGGGTGGAGTAGGCCTATCCAGCCACTTAAATGGTTAAGGACCCTATCGCCAGAGGGGCTAGCGGTAGGCTAAAGTACCCTACCACCAGGAAGGATGGCGGTAGGCTGCAATAACCTACCGCCAACCTTCCTGGTGGTAGGCCTCTTTGTTGTCCCAAGTACATGGCAGCAAGGTGCATAACAACAATTTCATAGAATACAGCAGGAAAATACAACTTAACTGAGAGAAATATATAGTTCAACATGACCATAACACTTTAGAAATTGATAAAAGTTCAATAACGAGCACATTAGAGTTTGACATAACAATAGAAGTTCAACAACAAGATAAACAAGTAGTTTCAAATTCGACATGACGAAAAAGTAAAAGTTCAACGTCCCGAACATAGTGACGAACTAAACATCCATCAACCTTCCGCATCACATTATTCCTCTCTTTGAGCCACCCTTGCTAACAGTTTTCTTGTGGCGACGAGGCACCTCTCTTTGAAACGACTCTGGTGAAAGTATATCTGAATGAGGGCAATAAACCCTCCTCCTTTGGGAAACTGGTGGTGCATCCGGCATTTGTGAGATGTTCATCTCCTCTACGTCCTCCTCCTAGGAGTCCTCCTCTTCTTCCTCAGATTCGTTGATATGTGTAGAAGATACACAGGCATGATGGCTAGAAGAAGCGGCAGCTCCGCTTGCCTGCATTGATGTGCCAGGAACATGCACATCGATGCTGGCAGGGGCTACACACCCAAGCATGGTGACTATCCTCTGACAGCGTGCTATGAAATGCTGCAATGACAACATTTCAACTCATTTTATCAAAAGATAAACATTTGTGAAATAAGTAGTTAGACTGCTTACTTTCATAGTCTCCCTTAGTGCCGGCTCAGGCTGCTCGAGTGCGTTCGAGCCTTCGATGATACTTCTGTTAAGCTCACGGGTCTGAAAATAAAATGAGGTTAAATGCGTGCATGATTTTAAAAACATTCTCGAGATAAATTGAAGTCAAACGAGGTGAAAAGACTTACCACTCGGTCAGTCATGGGCGCGTACTCTCTATGTGCACCTTGTGTACTTTTCACCATGACGTCGTAATCATCTTCCGCGTCACTGTCTTGAAGGGCTTTAGCGAGATCTGCGTCGGTCCACCTCGGTCTCAAACGCAACCGATAACGTGTTCTGTTGTCATACCAGGCCAGATGTGTTTCCTTGAATTGCCTCATATTAGATGGTGTCATATCGGTCTCCATGAAAGTTTCCCTGTCCATCCACATCTTGACATATGTTGCATGGTGTTGTCCCCAATCAATAACACTTTGATTATTCTACCGGCTTAACCTACATACAACAAGAACCAACAAAGAATAAGAAACAAATGTATAGCATTGGTTAAAAGAGCTTCCGTTATGTTACTCACTCGTGGAGCTCTAATCCACTCGTGCTTGCGTTCGTTGGTGGGGTGAGTTGCCTCATACCAAATTGCAATGCCACTCGATGCGGTAGATGCCAGTCGACAATAAAAATGCATATGAGGGGGAACCTGATCCGCCAAAGATGGTGGTCCCTCGTACACATCTCGTTCAATGGAAAATCCCTAATTGTCTCGTAAGGCCTCCAGTTAACCTATAAAAGAGCTAGTTAGTCGATTCAATGTTTTCTATGATTAGCTGACATAAGATGATGGGTATATATACCTGACGATATGTGAGGTTGTCCATCTCATTGATGAAGCTCCTATACAAAGACTTTTTCTGGCTCCCAAACATTCTAACTTTGTCCCAGGAGAATGCCACAGTCGGGAGTCGAGAAGCAACTTGGTCCTCCCACCGTATCGGGTCTTCATCATCAAGGCCTATCCATGGTACCGGGTTTTTGGTGTCCCTTTCAGGACGTCCAACCGGGATACGCTCCCACATCCAAATAGATAGGGCCCAAAATACATCTGCCCATGCATGGTCTCGCGCTGGTTTTCCTACATGCATCATCGAGCTGCAAACAAACATTTCATTCCTGGTTAGCTTTGCCAATATTATGATGTACTACCATGATTGATGAGAGTCGCACTTACTTGACGGTACAAATAGGCGAGACCCGCTGACCCCCAACTATAATGCTGGTCCCAGTCGGCCAAGAAATCAATATACATCCAAGGAGCAACGTCGCCGGATGTATCTCCGAAAACAACCTGTGTTAGGAGATGCCACACGTATGCTCGCGCGTACCGCTCCACTATCTCCGGGTCGCCATCAGCCGGGCATCCAGACCTATTGGCCTCGAGCCAGGTGAATGGGACGCTGTTCGTCCTATTGTCTTTCTTTCCCTCTACAGAAAGAGAGTTAGAGCAATCACCGATGAGAGCGGTAACCCTCGCGTGCCAGTTCTTGTTGTCCACACGTCCGGTGAGAGCCCGACCCTCTATGGGAAGCCCTGTGATCATGGCAAAGTCCTCGAGCGTCACAGTCATCTCGCCACAAGGGAGATGAAAGTTGTGTGTCTCTGGCCGCCAACGATCAACCAAAGCCGTGAGAGCTGCATGGTTCATGATCGGCGGCACGCGTTTGAACTGAAGGACAAATGGTAGGAGGCCGACACGCTCGAAGAATGGCTCATAGCGGTCGTCATATGCCATCTGGGTACCCTTCGTGTGGCTCCTCATTCGGATGAACGTAAGTGTCTGTGAAAATTTAAAAATTATGTTAGCATGGTAATTTATCTAAGATACAATTACATGAAAATTATTATGGCTTCAATCATTACCTCTCCATTCTCGAGAGAACGGGCATGGTGCTTCGTGTCAAAAGCCATGTCAAGTCTCGTATAGATACGCCCATTGGGCTCGGCCATCCTAACATAATATACAATTATCAGAATTGTTTGACATGGTGGAATTCACATTTATATTTATGAATTGTTTGACAACATCTACCATAATCACAAATGATGCAAAAAAAATATCCTACCAATCCATGGCATAGTAAAAACTTCAATCCTATCATTAAGACAACGATGATACTACATCATAGCATACTAAAAACATCAAACAAAATCAAATTTAAAAAAAATACAAGACCTAGGGTTGCACCTAGTGGCAAAGATAACTAAAATACCACACATTTTTTGCAAAAAGTATTTGGAGGGATTGAAGGATCTTACGGGCCTCTTCGTTTTGCCCCAAAGAACCGCAAAGACGGTGGAACGGAGAGGGAGATCGAAGGAGGGGATCGGGAGGAGGAGATAAGTGCCGCCGGCTCTGTCCATGCAAGGAGAGGTTGAAGATGGTTGGGTGGGTCCTGCCCAAAAGGCCATGGGAGGATAAGATCGGGGACCCTACCGCCAGGGCCTCTGGCGGTAGGCTATTACACCCTACCGCCAGGGTCAGTGGCGGTAGGGTGCTCATCCACGTCAGCTGGGCAGACGGTTCCGTCTACCCTGACGGGAGCCTACCGCCACACACGTTGGCGGTAGTTTGTACAACCCTACCGCCACAGCGGGTGGCGGTAGGAAAAGGGTCAGATCCGAATTTTTTGTCCAACTGGGTTCAGATCCGGCTGAACTTAACAAAAAGGGTCAAAACAGTGAATTTGACCTCCCGTGGTCGTTTTCGATGGTTGTACAAGCGACGTGGGTGAACGAGCTATTGGCATACTGACAAGTGTACTCGCCATGGCGCTGCCCGTCCTAGAGTCATCGGTGTCATCCGCATCGCCTCTAACCATATCCATCTAATCAACTTTCCGCCACCATCCCCGTATGCTGATGCCCAGGCTAGCCCTCTAGAACCAGGGTGCAGTGGATCAGCTTGGACACGTGCATGCTCGGTGTCTCACCCCTAAGGGCCAGTTCTTTTCACCTCACGATTCTTCAGAATCTGATTCTGAGAAACTGTCTAGTTCTTTTCTGTGATTCTAGTCTGTGATTGTTGTATGAGTTGTAAGGTGAAATGTCGGTAACGCCCATAGCTGAATTTCTAACACTTGTTATTTCTGATAGTTTCATGTATAATATGAACACGGAAGCGAGTTGCAAATTTCATAAAGTATTTAATATTACAATATAAAGCAAGTTGCAAATATCATAAAGTGCTTAATATTAAAATTTAAATCCAAGTTGGAGATGTTACAATATAAAAGCGAGTTGTAAACTACAAATAGATGGACGATCTCAAAGTACAAGACTGGCAGCAATAGCCTCACGTGTAGCGGCCATGGTACCATCATCTTCAGGTGGTAAAGCGTTGGCACCTGTAAACGGCTACGGAGGTTGCACGTACGCATCATTGTCAAACTTGTCAAAATGCTCATCACGTAACTTGCTATCACGAATTTAGTTGTGAATACACATGCATGTAGTGACGATCATCTTTTGGGCCTCCGTTTTGTACCGTGGTATGCCTTGGAGAATACGCCATTTCATCTTGAGAACACCAAACGATCTTTCGACAATATTTCGCAAAGAAGAATGACGATGGTTGAATGTCTCATACCTCCCCATGGGAGGGTGTTGTTGGAAATCATGTACATGATACCGTTGCCCTTTGTATGGTGCTAGATATCCAACTCTGTTAGGATATCCGGAGTCGACAATATAATATTTATCTACAATAAGACATCATGAATATAAGAATATGCATGCATAAATGTATATAAAAATATGTATACATGCAAGAGATTACCTGTGGGTGGTTGTGGAAAATGCTCATAACGAACTATAGCATCGCTCCGTACACGTTTGTCATGAACAGATCCGGGCCATCCAGGAACAACAAAAGTGAACCTCATATCGAAATCACACACTGCCATGACATTTTCACTTGTGTATCCTTTCCTATTCCTGTGTTGGGGCTCCAATTCCTTGGGCACAACCACTCTAATGTGTGTTCCATCTATGGCCCCAATAGCATTTTTGAAATGTGGCAAGAACCTTGTTTTTGTAAGTATGGGATGAGGTTCAGAGAAAGATGGATCCATTGGTCTAATCTAGTCACCGGCCATGCGGTCTACACATTTAAAAACCTCATGAATTTTTTTGTTAGTGGCAGAACAACTATGTGCAAACCGATCCGCGACATTGTCGGTGGTCTGCGTTGTCCCCAAAGTCCATAGAAAAAGTGCCAATGCTTCTTTGGATGATATATTGCAAGTTGACTTAAGTCCATACTTCTCAACCAACAGATCATGTAATGGGTAAAACACTGAGCTCCTCATTCTGAACATAGCGTAGAAAGCTTTTGGATCCTGCTCCTTCTCTTCCACCCATTGGAGGCCTGTAACAAGGGGTAATTTTCTTGACGCATACGGCAATGATTTGCTTGATGATGCCATTTCCAATGCAAATGCAAGCATTCCTGCCGCAAATTCCCGATCTTTTTTTTTTTTTCTATCCATCTGCCGCAACCACATACACACATAGTAGGTTAACAACAAGATACAATATCAGCAACATAGTACAGAACACACTTTGGTTCAAACCAAATAGCAGAGTTCAGTACATTAATGAAAACATAGTTCAGTACAAGTTCAGTACAAGAATGAAAACATAGTTCAGTACATTAATGTTCTACTCATTGTTTAGTATGGAAATGGAAACATAGTACTACTTATTGTTGAACTCCCATGTTTTCTTTATCCAATTAAGCCTCGCACATGGCTCGTGACCCTTGAAGGCAGAGAAAACATCACGATTTGTCTCATCCCTAAAAAGTTGTGAAGCATAGAAATGAACATCACTCCCAGGTGCACCACCATCTGCTTCTACCATGGCAAGCATTTTGTGAATCTCCCGTCTTGCTGAAACTTGAGTTGCATCTCTCTTGTTCCTTGAATCAAAGAGGTCCACCATACGAACAAATGCTACATTTTTAGCATTCTCACTTGCCCATTTTTCATTAGCCTTAGGACTTGACGAATAAGGAGATGCTCTCTTTTTCCCACCTTTTGCACGATTCAAACGAGGTGTACCTTGGCTTTCATCAGCTTCACAGCCAGACTCATCATCCAAAATGATTCGAGATATAGAACCTTGATATGTGAGAATTGGCACCCTCGCATGCTCATTTGTGACACAACAAGCATCAAACACCTCCTCCATTTTATCCTCCTCCACAAGTGAAGCATGCCGAAACTTGATAGCCTGCAATCAAATAGCACATAGCCATGTTAAATGAAATGAGACAAGGAACGTGACTTGCTATTTAATAAAATGACAAGACAATAAAGGTACCTTTAACTCCAATGCCCACCACTCATCCGTAGCAGCAATGGTCTTTGTATACGGATATTTTCCGATGCCTGAAGCTTTTTGAAGTAATGTCTTCCATATGGCATAATCAGTTCTACATGCATCCCATCTGTTTTTTAATTGTTGGTGCGAATAGTTTCTCCCAGAGCGGTCATTGAACTTAGTAAGCAAATTTGCTTGTCCTACATCCGACAAAGTGGTGTTTCTAGGGGCGCGGTTATTTGCTCGCACCTCCTCTACGCACACATCCATATAAATGGAATGAGCCGCACTATCCCAAATTGCTTTCGTATGCTTCACTTTCTCCATCTACAACATCCATATGTGAACGTTTTAATGTATACAAATTTTGTTTACTAAGCAGTCATCATTCCATACCACTACAAAATTGAGCTGAAGCAAACAAGTAACAATACACATTTGTAAAAGAGAGAACAGAGAGATAACAGAGGAGCCATCGCCTCCTAGCTAGCAGAATAGTAGCCGCACACAGCTGGCCACACGCAACAAAGCAGCAGCAGCGCTGGCTTCCCGCGCGAGGCAGCAGCCAAGCAGCGAAGCAACAGCAGCATCGAAGCAGAGCAACAACAGCAAGCGCTCGGGGCGCCAGGGGAAGACAGGAGCTCACCAGCCGGGCGCGGAGCGATGGGGCGGCCGGGCGCCGGGCGCGAAGGGGGTGGCCGGGCGCGGAGGGGGCGGCTGGGCGCGGAGCGACGGGGCGGCTGGGCACGAAGGGGGTGGCCGGGCGCGGAGGGGGCGGTCGGGCGTGGAGCGACGAGGCGGTCGGACGTGGAGGGGGTCGGGGATGGCGCTGGACGGCGGCGTCGGAGGGGGTTGGGATGGCGCGGAGGGCGTCGGGGATGGCCGGGCGCGGAGGGCGTCAGGGATGGCCGGGCGCTGATCTGACGATGCCGGGGTGGGGGATCGATGGAGCCCTGGGGTGGCGACTGGGGGATCGAGGGAACCGTAGGTGTTTTCGTTGGTGAGCTGTTGTTGGAGTGGCATTTTACATGTAAATTCGGTGCTCCAATAGGGTTAGCGACCTAAATCAAACCGTTACGTTTTGCGGGAACGTCCAAAATCGTGAGAATCGTGGAAAACTAGCGATTTTCGTTTGCACTTCCGATTCTGGTGATTCCTGGATGATTTTGAAGAAGCAAATCGAGTTCTTTTGTGATTGTTGATTCTCGAGACGCGATTGTTCAGAATCACCTTAAAAGAACTGGGCCTAAGTTTCTTCTTTGCTTTTCTCGATGCCACCGCCTTCGACTAAGGCTGTGTTTGGTTCAACTTCAGCTTTCAACTTTGGGTTCAAAAGCTATAAGTTGAACCAAATGGGTAAATTTACAAAGCAGCTTTTGAGAATGTGCAGTTTCTCTGTAGTGTAAATTTTGAAGCTAGGATACACCAACTTTTCAGCTTCTCAGCTTCTCGGCTCTAAACCAACCATTTTTGGCTGTCCCCTAAAACTGAGTAGTATTTACCCATCAATACCACTGGTAAGTCATACCTCTTCGTTGTCTTTCACAGCCGTTTCAGTCAAACAGCTGTTTTAGCCAAATAGCTTCCAGCTTTTCCACAGCTAGAAGTTCACGGTAGCTTTTTCACAAAAGCTTTTACAGAATATGTAGCTCAACCAAACACAGCCTAAGTCGTCTCATCGGACCGTTGTTGTTGCCGTCACAACTAGCCTCATCGCCGTAGGCTCTCGGCTCAGCCACGAAGGTCGTGGGCACCAATCTTCGTCTGGACCTCTCTCGATGTGCTGCTTCGTTTCTCTCTAGTGCTCGGTCACAAACATATGGAAGAGGAAAGCATAAGCAGATGTGGGTGAGAGGGGGTGAAAGGAGGTGGGGTATGTTTTCTTTGTGGTGTCGTTCACACCCAATTTTTTTTCTCTTGCAATCTAGGAGTATATATGCGTACATTTGAGTACATGGTGTTTCTCGTTGCATCTTTCTCGGTTAATTATGCAAGTTGTTAACTGAGGTGGTTGACCGATGAACTAGGACCCTAGTTTAACTTTTTATATACGCGTGTACCAATTTATGTATGGGTGTGGCATATGCCTTGTCGAGCATGAATGCTGTTATTACTTCTTCAGTATGAAGAATTAATCAACAAATAAGCTGAATCTTTGCGGGATATGATGCTGTCAAGGCTCCATTTTTGTGGGAGACAAGTAAAGCAAATAATATGTGCAATGCGTGTCCTAGCTATATATGTATGGTGGTCATGGTAATTAAACAAGCCTTGTGATTCTTTCAATCGGAAAGCAGTGGGTTCCTTATCATATGAGTTGATGCATCCAACTAGTATGGTTTGTTGATATTTCTTTAAACCAGTGCTCTGTGATGAAACTAAACCTCATTGACCTGGTTGCGTTGCATCTGAGCGGAGCGTACCGGTGCAGTATCTTTCCAAGTGAAGAAATAACTAACCCAGCATAATGAACATATGCATTTTTTATTCGGGTGCGCGATGGCAGGTAAAATAGGGGCGCCCGTACGAGCTTTGACATTGTGAAAGCGTCATTCTCATGTAACGCAGAATAGTTAGTAATAGTATTATGTAAGTATAGCTGCTACATCTACGACTGTCATACTCGTTACATGATGCTTGCGTACGAGAGAAAACAAGTAGTTCACGGTCTCTGTTTTTGGGTAGAATTATTAAAAAGGGAGGCGGGATACAAAATACCAGGTGCGTATGCTTTTCACGAGACTTTATGCAAAACGGTGACGTAGCAGCTACTACTAGTACTAGCGGAATGCTGTATAGGCCAAACCACCGCTGCAGATGAAAACACCGCATGGCACTAGCTAGCTGGCTAGCTAGAGGACGACGTCACTGGGAGCACCCAGATGATAGCAGGCTACTGTACAGTTGAGCAGCAGCAGGTGCATCTCTCTCGCATCTCACCTACGCCGGACGCGACCGCCCCCGCGTCCGCGAAACCAAAAACAGAAAGAGAGAAAGAGAAACGCAGAGCTCGCTGGGTCGAGGCGGAAGCAAAATAAAATACTCCGGCGCCCGCTGTGTCGCGTTTGTGTGGGTGCACTCCGCCGTGGCCCGTCTGGTCTCGTGCCAATAATCGCCGGGCCAGAGGTCGCCAACGTGCCCCCCTCGACCCTCCCGCCCGCCACGTGCGGCGCGTCTGCCCGCCGCTGCTCGGGCGCGCGCGCGGCCACCGCGTCCTGCGGATCGCGAATTCGCGATCACGATCGCGGCCTGCCTCCGCCCACCGGCGCCGCGCGCACCGCCGGCCGCGTCGCAGCGCGCCCCGCCCGCCCGACGCGGCGTGGCCCCCGCCCCCCGGCGACGCTTGACCAGCGAGCTCGCTCGCTCGACCGATCGGTCGACCGATGGATCATCGATCGCCGCGGTTATTCTATCGCCGCGCCTGATCGCGACAAGCTACGCTGACCGTAGTTTATGCGCTGCCACTTGCTAGCTGGGCTGGGAATTAAATTAAACCCGATCGATCGAGCCAATGGGCGCACTGGCGGTGCACATGTGGACAGTGGTGCGCCGGGCTCGACCGGGACCGCACGCGTAAACTAACCGCTCTCGGCTCGTGCCACGCTGGCCTGCATATTGCAATCCGTATATGGCAGGATCCGAGGTGGCGTGGTCGGCAGGATGCATGCAGTGCAGCATGCCATGATCGATCGATGTGCTACCACCACCACTTGATCACCATTTTAATCAGGCTGCGTACTTATCAGCCCTCTGCCCGATCCGTCGATGTACGACAGCTAGTACTAGAGCCTGACTCGCCAGTTCACCACGCCACGACTTTGGATCCAGCGTCACGATATTTTCATCACAAAGTTAAAAAGAAAATATAGGAGGATCCGCTGGTCATGGTAGATTAGAAAAACAGTTTAGCTTACTTAATCGAGAAAGGCGTTTTGGAGGCCAAGCTCCATGGAGGTTTTTATTTTTGAAAAATTCAAATTCAAATTTTTATGGTTAATTTTTTTTTGAAAAAAATAAGCATGTATGTAAGGATGTAACCCACATGTGTGTAAAAATTCATAATGAAATGCCTTGAGTTGCGACCTGTACAAAAAAGACAAATTTATGACCTGAGAGGATGAATAGTATCATGTGTTAAACAACGTCAGATTTGTCTTTTTTGCATAGCTCTCATTTCAATGTATTTTAAACTGAAAATTTACACACATGTGTGTTATGTCTTCATGTATATCTGTATTTTTTTCAGAATTTTTTGAAATATAAAAATATGAATTTTGATGAAATTTCAAATTTAAATTTAGAGGCCTCACTGGTGGCCGAGCTCCAAAAGGAATTTCCATACTTAATCCCCTTAAAAAAAGATACCGGTACGAATGTCAAATGCCTAGACAAACGCAGGTCTCGGATATTTTGCATCTAGTCGTGCTGCTACTACGGAAAAGTGAATCGTCGTCAAAGTGTCTCAATGGGGTGTACGGAACGCCGGGGGCGGCTCTTGCGAGCACCCGTAGGGTGCATGCATATATCCTCGTGTGGCGCTGCGACGTGGTGAGCCGAACAGTGTGGGATCTTGTCGTACGCGCGCGCGCGTGCGTGCCCGTACCGCGCGAGACTTGTCCTTGACAATTCATTCCCTTTCCACAACTTTTTCCGGCCAATCAGACGTGAAAATCGGTGGCCAGAAGAAGCCCTCCGGTCCCGGTGCACGCCTTCCCGAATCTGCATTGTTTGTGCGTACCAGATGGATGGATATTCCCTTCTTTCTCTTGCTGATAAAATCTTTCGTGAAATCTCCGTGACAGGCACATGACGGGAGCTGTGCTGTGCGCCAACAGTTTTCCTCTCCTGTCGTATCCCCTCTCTCTCTCTGCGATTTCGTCCATTTTTTTGTGATGCTGGCTGCAGTCAAATGCCTGTGCACGCCCGTGTCCATTCACCTGGGTGCGGGGCTAGCCCAGCCTGGCCTAGAAGCGGGACACCGGGAGCAGTTTTGCTTGCGTGCTGATCGAGCTGAAGGAGCTAGCCGACCGCGCGTGGTCGCGTGGATCCCTCGAAAACGACGGGGGATCGGCGACGCCCCGGCGGATTTCACAGTGCCGAAACGATCTCGTTTGCGTCCGATATAGATTTGCTCCCTCCTTTTTTCTCTTTTCTGGGTGGATCCGCGGGCATCTTCGGTCGCTCTCGCCTCTCAGCGCAGGACCGGCGCCAACTTGCCCGCTCGCCTCTCTCCGGAACACATCGTGGAGGCAGAATCGCATCCCGCAGAGGAGACGCGGGCGCCGGGGACACGGACGTCGACGGCTACTCCGTACCAATCGCTACTTGCATTGCATTACTGCGGGCGGGAGCAGGATAATCATCGACATCTCGTGATCATCGGCATCTTGGCCACCAGCGAGCGGGGTCGAGTAGAGTATAGCCGATGTACCGTCAAGTCAAGCGCTCCATTGTTTGTTTGTTTGCTTCCAACGAGAGGGACTGCAAGGTCAGTATTATATACAAGTACTAGTATACAACAACACGAGTCCTGCTTGTGTTTGTGAAGCTCATCCATTGGCTCCGGACGTCTAATTGCGGCGGGGTCCTGGTTGGTTACGAATTCCAAGGCCGACAAGAGCGCGCTCTCTCTCTCTGGACTTTTTCCTACAGCAGTCGTGTCTCATATACTCTCAATCCTCTAATAGCCAGCCCTCTTTAACTCATTTCTTTTAACATGCCGGCATTGCCATCTCAACATATAACGTTGTATGGAAATAGGCCGACCTCAAAATGCAACCACGCATGAAAGGCCGGTTCAACATGCAAACATGCATAAAAATTTTATGATGCTATTTGTATTTCTAGATTTAGTTATCATAATATTAATTCAAATCTTCAGGTTCGGTGCATTCAAATTTTATTGAAATACATTTCAAGCAACAACGTGCGGGGCATCATTTGGTTTTCCTAAAATGTTGGACCATCATCTTCGATCTAGGAGAAATCATCATCAATAATTTGTAAGTTGTGTAATCATCATCAATAATTTTTTTTGGATCTTATGACACGGCGAACGCGGGGTGGAGCTTTGAAATTTGGGGAGCGGCTCTGGCGAACGTGGGGCGACTTCGACTGGCTCGCGACGCGGTGCCCGACGACCTCGTCGGCACGGCCGGGGGCGATGGGGGGCACTGTTGCCACCCTGCCCCCGTCTGTCCCCTCCTGGTCGTGGTGGCCTCACCCTGCGCCGTTCCGGTGGGAGGACGTGGAGGACGACGAGGAGCCCGCTGCGGCCGGGGAGGAGGCCGACGACGCGACACGGGGCCGGGTGGAGCTGCCAGTGTCGTTGGCTCCCCCGGTCCTCGCCGAGTTCTGGCCGACCGTGGGTGTGCTATTGTTGCCGGCGGGCAGGAGCGGGTGGCCGCGGACGTCGAGGTCTCCGGTGGCGATTCTTCCGCGGGGGCAACGCTTGGAGGCCGTCGTGGCGGCAGGAATGGCCTCTCTGGACACGCCGGTGGAAATCCCGCCGGTTGCGGGTCTGGGAGCGCACGGCGACGGAGGAGGGTCCGGCAGCACGGTCGCCGCCGCGCGGGGGGCTCGTGCCGGGGAGTCCGAGGGAGAAACCCCCCTGGACTGGGCCTGCTCAGGCTGCCAAACTGGGTCGGCCCGCTAACCAGGCGCTAGCCTGGGGCGCGTGAGGCCCACTCGGTCACCGGAGGCTCAGATGGCCTTAGCTCGGGCAAACAGGGAATGGGCCCTCGCCCCAGCCGATTCGGCCCGTTGTGTCTGGATCCCCCATGGGGCCCAGCTGGCGGCGTCGGCATGCCCAGCCACCCATGCGGAGGTGGCCCGTTTTGGCCCTAACGCCCGCTGCATCGGGATCCCTTTCTCCCAAACCCTATTCGAGCCCGAGGCTCGCTCGTCTCCCCGACTCCCTCCGCCCCGTCGCCGCCGCCTCCCCATCTCTCCGCCAAGCCTCTCCGCGCCACCGCCGGTCGCCACTCCCTCTCCCCTCCCGCCGTCGGCCGGGGCACGCCGTTCCTATGTGGAGGCCTTGATGGCACCTCGCCTGCCCGATGCCGTCGCTCCTCGCCCGAAGCACCCGCTCGATCGGCCAGACATTACGCAGCCGCCAAAGGGCCCTCCTCCCCCCACTAGTGACGGGGCTCGTCGGGGCCCTGACGACCGGTGCGTAGCACCAGGGGAGGATTGGAGCTTCACCCGTCGCTCTCCGGTGTGGTTGCCTCCATACCGCCCCCTAGGCACGGGAGTCGCGGGTCGAGGCCGCGAACCAGATGAGGCCGGCCGACGGCCGTGCTTCTGACCGCTCCCCGCCGCGGGATCCTCGCCTACCGCTACCGAGGTTGGCGGGAGCGCGACGCCGGGAAGAGGCCGGCCGGCCGCGGGATGAGGACATCCGCCATGAGGCGGCCCTCCGTGATGAGCTCTCGCGACGTCCTCGATTCGTCGATGGCCATCGTCAAGACCGAGAGTGGCCAAAACTGCGGACGGTGGCTCGCAACGACGACCGCCTGGTGGGGGTGCGGACCAGCGCACCTGCCTTGGCTCGGAGGGCGCGGGCCGTGCGGACTCCTCTAGTCTATTAGAGGCATACTAGTGACATGGTATTGTCTATGTATCCACACATGTATCTGAGTTTTCGATCAATACAATTATAGCATGGATAATAAACGATTATCATGAACAAGGAAATATGATAATAACCAATTTATTATTGCCTCTAGGGCATATTTCTAACAATAAAAAGGATCAAGACACCTTGCTGCACCTTTGTCACTATTGTACTTGCTACCTGTTACGAATTATCTTATCACAAAACTATCTGTTACCGATAATTTCAGTGCTTGCAGAAAACACCTTACTCAGAACCGCTTGTCATTTCCTTCTGCTCCTTGTTGGGTTCGACACTCTTACTTATCGAAAGGACTATGATATATCTCCTACACTTTGGGTCATCAAGACTCTTTTCTGGCGCCGTTACCGGGGAGTGAAGCGCCTTTGGTGAGTGGAACTTGGTAAGGAAAAAAATTATATAGTGTGCTGAAATTTACTGTCACTTATTACTATGGAAAGTAATACTTTGAGGGGCTTGTTCGGGGTATCTTCACCTCGACCGGAAGCACAAAGAGTTGTCCCTCAACCTACTAAACCTACTGAAAATATTTATTATGAAATTCCTTTGGGTATGATAGAGAAACTGCTAGTTAATGCTTATGCAGGAGATGGAACGCTACATCCTGATTTGCATCTAATCTATGTGGATGAAGTTTGTGGATTATTTAAGCTTGCAGGTCTGCCCGAGGATCACGTCAAGAAGAAGGTATTTCCTTTATATTTGAAGGAGAAAGCATTGACATGGTACAAGCTATGTGATGATATTGGATCATGGAGCTACAACCGGTTGGAAATGGAATTTCATCAGAAGTTCTATCCTATGCATCTAGTTCATCGTGATCGGAATTATATTTATAATTTTTGGCCTCATGAAGGAGAAAGAATTGCTCAAGCTTAGAGGAGGCTTAAGTCAATGTTATATTCACGCCCCAATCATGAGCTCTCGAGGGAAATTATTATTCAGAATTTTTATGCTCGGCTTTCTCGTAATGATCAATCCATGCTCGATACTTCTGGTGCTGGTTCTTTTATGAAGAAAGATATTGAATTAAAATGGAATTTATTGGAAATAATTAAATGCAACTCTGAAGATTGGAAACTCGACGAAGGTAAGGAGTCAGATATAAATCTTAAGTTTGATTGTGTTAAATCCTTCGTGGGCACTGATGCTTTTTGTAACTTTAGCACTAAATATGGACTTGATTCTGAGATAGTAGCTTCTTTCTATGAATATTTTGCTACTCATGTTGATCTCCTAAGGAGAAATGGTTTAAATATCATCCTCCCATTGAAGTGAAAGTAGTTGAACCTATTAAAGTTGAAGAGAAAATTATTACTTACAATGCTGATCTTGTTATCCCTACTGCTTACATCGAGAAACCACCTTTCCCTGTTAGGATAAAGGAACATGCTAAAGCTTCGACTGGGGTTTGTAAGAGTTGTATTAGAACACCTACCCCCCCTGCACGAATTAAAGTTGAACCTAGTATTGCTATGGTTAAAGATATCTTGGTTGATAATATTGATGGGCATGTTATTCATTTCTATGATGAAGCTGCTAGAATTGCTAGACCTGATACTAAGCATAAACATAGACCAGTTGTTGGCATGCCTGTTGTTTCTGTTAAAATAGGAGATCATTGTTACCATGGCTTATGTGATATGGGTGCTAGCATAAGTGCAATTCCCTATTCCTTATACGAAGAAATCATGCATGATATTGCACTAGTTGAACTAGAGGATATTGATGTTACTATTAAGCTTGCTAATAGAGACACTATTGCACCAATGGGGATTGTCAGAGATGTTGAAGTCTTGTGTGGGGAAGTAAAGTATCCTACTGATTTTCTTGTTCTTGGTTCCCCACAAGATAATTTTTGTCCCATTATATTTGGCAGACCCTTCTTGAATACTGTTAATGCTAAGATTGATTGTGAGAAGGAAATTGTTACTGTGAGCTTTGGGGATGTGTCTCATGAGTTTAATTTTTCTAAATTTCGTAGACAATCCCATGACAAGGAATTGCCTAGTAAAGATGGAATTATTGGTCTCACTTCTATTGTTGTGCCTCCTACTGATCCCTTAGAACAATATTTGCTAGACCATGAAAATGATATACATATGAATGAGAGGAATGAAATAGATGAAATTTTCTTTGAGCAGCAACCAATTTTGAAACATAACTTGCCTGTTGAAATACTTGGGGATCCTCCTCCACCCAAGGGTGATCCCATGTTTGAGCTCAAGCAATTACCCGATACGTTGAAATATGCTTATCTTGATGAAAAACAGATATATCATGTTATTATTAGTGCTAACCTTTCAAAGCACAAAGAAAAGAAATTATTGAAGACTCCGAGGAAGCACCGTGCTGCTATTGGTTATACTCTTGATGATCTTAAGGGTATTAGTCCCACTCTATGCCAGCATAAAATTAATATGGAGCCTAATGCCAAACCAGTTATTGATCACCAACGACGATTGAACCCTAAGATGAAACAAGTGGTAAGAAAAGAAGTACTAAAGCTTCTGGAGGCAGGTATAATTTATCCTGTTGCTGATAGTAGATGGGTTAGTCCCGTCCATTGTGTCCCTAAGAAGGGAGGTACCGTTATTCCTAATGATAAAAATGAATTGATCCCGCAAAGAATTGTTACAGGTTATAGAATGGTAATTGATTTTAGGAAATTAAATAAAGCTACTAAGAAAGATCATTACCCTTTACCTTTTATTGATCAAATGCTAAAAAGATTATCCAAACATAGTCATTTTTGCTTTCTAGATGGTTACTCTGGTTTATCTCAAATACATGTATCAAGCCAGGATCAAGAAAAAACCACTTTCACTTGCCCTTTCAGTACCTTTGCTTATAGACATATGCCTTTTGGTTTATGCAATGCACCTTCTACCTTTCAAAGATGTATGATGGCTATATTCTCTGACTTTTGTGAAAAGATTCTTGAGGTTTTCATGGATGATTTTTCCGTTTACGGAACTTCATTTAATGATTGTTTGAGCAACCTTGATCGAGTTTTGCAGAGATGAGAAGAAACTGATCTTGTCTTGAATTGGGAAAAGTGCCATTTTATGGTTAATGATGGTATTATCTTGGAGCATAAGATCTCCGAAAGAGGTATTGAAGTTGATAAAGCTAAAGTTGATGCTATTGAAAAAATGTCATGCCCTACGGATATCAAAGGTATAAGAAGTCTCCATGGTCATGCTGGTTTCTATAGGAGGTTTATCAAAGATTTCTCTAAGATTTCTAGGCTTCTCACAAACCTTCTGCAAAAAGATGTTTTGTTTGTTTTTGATGATGATTTCGTAGAAGCATTTGAAATTCTTAAGAATGCCTTGATTATCGCACATGTTGTTCAACCACCCGACTGTAACCTACCTTTTGAAATTATGTGTGATGCTGGTGATTATGTTGTTGGTGTTGTTCTAGGACAAAGAGTCGATAAGAAACTAAATGTTATCCATTATGCTAGTAAAACTCTAGATAGTGCTCAAAGGAACTATGCTACTACTGAAAAGGAATTTCTAGCAGTTTTGTTTGCTTGTGATAATTTAGACCTTATATTGTTGATTCCAAAGTAACTGTTCACACCGATCATGTTGTTATTAAATACCTTATGGAGAAGAAAGATGCTAAACCTAGACTTATTAGGTGGGTCCTTCTGCTTCAAGAATTTGATTTGCATATCATTGATAGAAAGGGTGCTAACAACCCTGTAGCAGATAACTTGTCTAGGTTAGAAAATGTTCTTAATGACCCATTACCTATTGATGATAGCTTTCCTGATGAGCAATTAGCTGTCGTTAATACTTCACATAATGCTCCTTTGTATGCTAATTACGCCAATGACATTGTTGTTAAATTTATACCTCCTAGTTTCACATACCAACAAAAGAAAAAGTTCTTCTATGATTTAAGGCACTACTTTTGGGATGACCCACATCTTTATAAAGAAGGAGTAGATGGTATTATTAGACGTTGTGTACCCGAGCATGAAGAGGAACAAATCTTATACAAGTGTCACTCTGAAGCCTACGGAGGACATCACGCTGGAGATAGAACTGCACACAAGGTACTACAATCTGGGTTTTATTGGCCTACTCTCTTCAAGGATGCTCGTAAGTTTGTCTTATCCTGTGATGAATGTCAAAGAATTGGTAATGTTAGTAGACGTCAGGAAATGCCTATGAATTACCCTCTTGTTATCGAACCATTTGATGTTTGGGGCTTTGATTATATGGGGCCTTTTCCACAATCTAACGGGTATACTCGTATTCTAGTTGCTGTTGATTATGTCACTAAGTGGGTAGAAGCTATTCCAACTAGTAGCGTTGATCATAACACTTCTATTAAAATGCTTAAAGAAGTTATTTTCCCTAGATTTGGAGTCCCTAGATATTTGATGACTGATGGTGGTTCACATTTTGTTCATGGTGCTTTCTGTAAACTGCTTGCTAAATGTGATGTTAATCATAGAGTTGCATCTCCTTATCATCCTCAGTCTAGTTGTCAAGTAGAATTGAGCAATAGAGAGATTAAATTGATTTTGCAAAAGACTGTTAATAGATATAGGAAGAATTGGTCTAAGAAACTTGACGATGCATTGTGGGCTTATAGAATTTCTTACAAAAATCCTATGGGTATGTCTCCGTATAAGATGGTTTATGGTAAAGCATGTCACTTACCTCTAGAGATAGAACATTAGGCTTATTGGGCAATCAAAGAGCTCAATTGTGATTTCAAACTTGCCGGTGAAAAGAGGTTATTTGACATTAGATCACTTGATGAATGGAGAACCCAAGCCTACGAGAATGCTAAGTTGTTTAAAGAAAAGGTTAAGAGATGGCATGATAGAAGGATACAAAAGCGTGAAGTCAATGTAGGTGATCATGTCTTGCTATACAATTCTCGTTTAAGATTTTTTGCAGGAAAACTTCTCTCCAAATGGGAAGGTCCTTTTGTCATCGCAGAGGTATACCGTTTCGTGCCATCAAGATTAACAACGCCGAAGGCACAAACCCAAAGGTGGTGAACGGTCAAAGAATCAAACATTATATCTCAGGTACTCCCATAAATGTTGAACGGTCAAAGAATCAAACATTATATCTCAGGTACTCCCATAAATGTTGAAACCGATATCATCAATACCATAACTCCGGAGGAGTACATTAGGGAGACTTACTAGAACGTTTCAGACCCCGAAAAGGAATAGGTACGTGGTACGGTAAGTAAAAAGACTCCAAAACTTTTTCTATTGCAATTTTCATCTGTTTTGCAATATATAAAAAATTAGGAAAACTAAAGTAGTCCCAATAGTGCATGAGGAGGCGACAAGCCTGCTCGGCGCGGCCACCCCCTGCTCGGCGCGGCCACCCCCTAGGACTCGATGCTAATCAGATGATCATCGTGGAGTTTACCCATAAACATAAGCTCGATGCCAATGACGTTGTGGATCACATCTTCAAGCTTTACGAGAGAATCGAGCACCTCCAAGCCCAGGTCTATGACCTGCAAAACCAAAATTGTGAGTATGAATACAGATTTAAGAGAATGAGTTTGGCTGCAGATTTGAGAATTCCAGAGACTCATTCATCCTTTTATGATGATGAGCCTATGCCTTATAAGATGGAGGACAAGCTTCCAACCTCATCAACAACTCCCACACCATCACCTCCGAAGCTAGAGCACTAAATACATGGGTATGGGCACTCCCCTTGGCTTGTGCCAAGCTTGGGGGAGATGCCCCAGTATCGTATCACCACCGCATCTTTCGTTTTTATTTTTATTTTTATTTTTATTTTCATCATATTTTCTTAGTTCAATCCTTTTGGTTATATCTTGATCTAGTAGAAAAAAGTTTTTGTGGGATCTAGCTTTGAGTCTTTGCTTTATGATTCCCCCTATGTAAGCAAGTCCGTGAGTTATATAATGAAAAGTACTTTTGAGTTGAGGGCTTTGCTTGGTATGATCCTAATCTTGAGAAAGATAAAGTAGAAAGAAGTATAGAATAAAAGCAAAGAGTACATATGAAAATATTATGGGAGTGATGACTGCACATATAAGAAGTATGTCCATTGAAACCTGTTGTGGGTTGACAAACATAGTTGTTGCTCATTGGGGCAATTAAAAGGAAGTAATAAAGAAACAAAGGTTCACATATAAATATATTATCTTGGACATATTTTATGATTGTGAGCACTCATTAAAATATTATATGCTAAGAATTTGATGTTTGACAAGGAAGACAACATAATGGGTTATGTTTGCTTATTTCCGAATAGAAGTTATCTTGTTATAGATCCCTCAACACGTGTCGCTTGCTTCCACCTCATATCAGCCAAAACTCCCGCCCCAAGTAGAGATACTACTTGTGCATCCAAACACCCCAGTTTTACCATGAGAGTCCACCATACCTACCTAAGGATAGAATAAGATCCTTCAAGTAAGTTTTCATCGGTGCAAGCAATAAAAATTGCTCTCTAAATATGTGTGATCTATTAGTGTGAGGAAAATAAACTGTATACGAACTTGTGATAGGGAAGACATAAAAGCGACGGACTGCATAATAAAGTTCTCTATCACAAGGGGCAATATAAAGTGGCGTTCTTTTGCATTAAGAGATTGTGTATCCAATTATAAAAGCGCATGACAACCTCTGCTTCCCTCTACGAAGGGCCTATCAGTTACTTTTATTTTCTAGTACTTACCTTTATGCAAGAGTCGTGGTGATCTCAATCACCTTCATTATTTTCGCCTTTATCTTATGGAAAGTGTCACATGTTGGGGAATGATCTAGGCACATATATCCACTCAGAAGTGGGTGAGCATGAGTTATTACTGTTGACGTTACCCTTGAGATAAATAGTTGGGAGGCAACACTATAAGCCCCTATCTTTCTCTATGTCCGATTGAAACTTTGAGCTCATAGGCACCGCGTGAGTGTTAGCAATTGTGAAAGACTAAAAGATGATTGAGTATGTGGATTTGCTTTACAAGCTCTTATATTGACTCTTTCCTATGTTATGATAAATTGGAATTGCTTCAATGACTGAGATCATAGTTTGTCAGTTCTTAATAGAGTCCTTGATTCATACTTTGCCATTGTGAATGAATTGTTACTTTAGCATAAGAAATTATATGTCAAAATATATTGTTGTTCTAAAGATGATCATGATGCCTTCATGTCCGTATTTTATTTTATCGACACCTCTATCTCTAAACATGTGGGCATATTTATTGATTTCGGCTTCCGCTTGAGGACAAACGAGGTCTAAGCTTGGGGGAGTTGATACGTCCATTTTGCATCATGATTGTATATTGATATTTATTGCATTATGGGATATTATTAGACATTTCGGTACAATACTTATGCCTTTTATCTCTTATTTTACAAGGTTTGCATGAAGAGGGAGAATGCCGACAGCTGGAATTCTGGACTGGAAAAGGAGCAAATCTGAGATACCTATTCTGCGCAACTCCAAAAGTCCTGAAAATCTACGGAGAATTATTTTGGAATATATAAAAAATACTAGGCGAAAGAAATATATCAGGAGGCCCACCAGGGAGCCACAAGCCTGCTGGCCGCGGCCACCCCCTGGCCGCGGCTAGTGAGCTTGTGGCCCACCTGGAAACCCTCCGGTGCCCATCTTCTGCTATATGGAGGGTTTCGTCGAGGAAAAAAAATCATAAGAGAACTTTCAGGACGAAGCGCCGCCGTCTCGAGGCGGAACTTGGGCAGAACCAATCTAGAGCTCCGGCAGGGCGATCTTGTCGGTGAAACTTCCCTCGGGGAGGGGGAAATCGAAGCCATCATCATGACCAGCGATCCTCTCATCGACAGGGGGTCAATCTCCATCAACATCTTCATCAGCAACATCTCCTCTCCAAACCCTAGTTCATCTCTTGTATCTGATCTTTGTCTCAAAACCTCAGATTGGTACCTCTAGGTTGCTAGTAGTGTTGATTACTCCTTGTAGTTGATGCTAGTTGGTTTACTTGGTGGAAGATTATATGTTCAGACCCTTGATCATCACTTATACTCCTCTGATTATGAACATGAATATGTTTTGTGAGTAGTTACGTTTGTTCCTGAGGACATGGTATAAGTCTTGTTATAAGTATTCATGTGAATTTGGTATTCGTTCGATATTTTGATGAGATGTATGTTGTCTCTCCTCTAGTGGTGTTATGTGAATGTCGACTACATAACACTTCGACATTGTTTGGGCCTAGAGGAAGGCATTGGGAAGTAATAAGAAGAAGATGGGTTGCTAGAGTGATAGAAGCTTAAACCCTAGTTTATGCGTTGTTTGATAGGGGGCTGATTTGGATCCACACGTTTCATGCTATGGTTAGATTTATCTTAATTCTTCTTTTGTAGTTGTGGATGCTTGTGGGAGGGGTTAATCATAAGTGGGAGGTTTGTCCAATTAAGGACAACACCCAAGCACCAGTCCACCCACATATCAAATTATCAAAGTAGAGAACGTGAATCAAATGAGCATGATGAAAACTAGCTTGACATAAATTCCCATGTGTCCTCGGGAGCACTTTGCTTTATATACGAGTTCGTCCAGGCTTGTCCTTTTCTATAAAAAGGATTGGGCCACCTTGTTGCACCTTTGTCACTATTGCTACTTGCTACCCGTTATGAATTATCTTATCACAAAACTATCTGTTACCGATAATTTCAGTGCTTGCAGAGAACACCTTACCGAGAACCACTTCTCATTTTCTTCTGCTCCTCGTTGGGTTCGACACTCTTACCTATCAAAAGGACTACGATAGATCCCCTACACTTGTGGGTCATCAGGGCCCGGAGGGTGATGGTGGTCGGGGACAGTCTGAGGACCCCTCCGTTGACTCTGAGGAGGATGACCCATCGACTAAGCCGACCCAGGCACCTCCAGGCCGCACTACCATGGATGGGGCGGTGACTGAGGATGGCCCCATGATGGAGGACATCAGGAGCCCGGGGCTGGAGATTTACCCACCATCCTCTCCTCGGTCACCTGGGGCTGTCTGCTACACGCGTTCACAGGGAACCCCATCTCCACCGACCATAGGGTCTCCTGCGATCCTCCCCGTCACTCCGCCACCGCCGGTGCTCGGCCTGTCCGCGCTCGACATCACCTCCCCTATGGCTAGGCACCGGCCATCATCGACGGCTTCCCCTTTGGCCGCGGCCCGCCAGAGTGCTCCCATGTCCGGTTGTAAGGCCATGACCGATGGACGGGTACCGACCATCGCGGAGAAGGCTGCCCTGCGCGCGTCGGTGCGTGACCTCCCACTAGGCACCACCCCGAGCCTTCTAGCTCAGTTTGCACTTATTCACGTTTCGTGATCCTTAGTTCAATGGCCCTCACGCAACTGGACGTGGTGGCGAGTGACTGTGACATTGTGTTCCGTGGGGATAAAGGCCCGCGCTTGGAGCCAATCTCGACGATCTGTGCCAAGGAGCTGCTGGACGGTGTGTTAGCAGAAGCCCGGGTGCATGAAGCGCGTCGGTCCGATACTGACAGGTCCAGTATTGTGCATGGAGGCGATGGGTCTTTGACGCATCCCACCACGGAGGACCGTGGGCATGGCAAACCTAGGGTCGACGCCACGGTGGGCTGCCCTGGTCCGTCTGCATCTGGCGATGGCAACCCCATAGTAGGCCGGGTGCTACGGGGGAGCCCCCCTATGCACCTCTATCCCTCTAAGCAACGGATGGAGGGGCGTGGTGCTAGTGCCGGACTCCCTGCTAGGGACTCCACCTCCGACACCGGCAACGCCCCCACTAGAAGGGGGCGGCACGGGTGACCGACAAAACAAGGCATCCGACCCGCAAATGGCGGGTGGGCTAGTTTGGCCCCACATGTGGGGCCCATTAGTTCGCCGGATATGGTTCCTTAATAAAGCTCCTATGTTGGAACATCAGGGGCTTCGGGCACCTAGGCCGGAAGCGCAAACTAATTGAATACATCAGACTGGAAGGGATAGATAATTTGGGCCTGCAAGAAACCATCCGTCAGGACTTCTCCATCTATGAACTCCAACGCCTCTCCCACCACACTTTCGCGTGGCAGTGGCTTCCCGCTGCAGGCCTCTCGGGGGGGGGGGGTCTTGCTGGGGGTCCGAGAAGACGCATTCTCGATGGAGGACATGGACCGCGGGGAGTTCTTCCTTAGTATGTCCATCACGGACCGACGTGTGAACCTCAGTTGGGAGGTGATTATTGTCTACGGCACAGCTGACCATAGTAGGTCGGCGGACTTCCTAGGCGAGCTCCAGGATAAGGTGGGCTGCTGCAATACACCCCTGGTACTGGCGACTTTAACCTTATTCAGGCTGTGGAGGATAAGAGCTCCCGAAATGTAGACCGGGGGCGAATGAACCTATTCAATGACTGCATTTCATACCTAGCTTTGCGAGAGGTGACACGCGTAGGGGCATGTTACACATGGACCAATAAGCAGGCTGACCCTATCCCCATCGTGCTCGATAGGGTCTTCATCTCGACGCAGTCGGAGGCCTCGTTCCCGCTCTCCTCGCTTAGGGCGGTCACCCGGATTGGCTCCAACCATGTTCCTCTACTTTTTCTCTTCAGGGGACGTCACCCCCACTAGACCGGGGAGGTTACACTTTGAAGAGAGCTGGCTAAGGCAACCTGGGTTCATGGAGTTGGTCTAATAATGGTGGCTTGAAGAAGCGGCAAAGCCAGCTAGCTGTTCGCACCAGACCCGCCAGTTTATGCGCGGTTGGGGCGCCAACCTGGGTGTGGAATCTAGAGCTCGCAAAGCGTTGCTACTCGGCCAGTTGAAGGACCTCGATGCCCTTGTTGACTCGGTGGGACTCTCGTTTGATGATTGGCTGAGACGCTACGCCCTAGAATCCTCGTTGATGGAGATATATAAATGCGAAGATCTCTTCTAGCAATGGCGTGGTGGCCAAAAATGCTCCTCCAAGGGGAGGCAAACACCGCATATTTCCAGGCTATCACGAATGGACGGAGGAGTAGATGTGCGATCCCGTGCCTCTAGGAGGGTGAAACCCTACTAGAGCATCGAGAGGAGATCTAGGAGCACATTTATGCCTTTTACAAGGAGCTCTTCTCAGCCACACCATGTAGTGGTGTCTTAATCACGGAGGACTTTTGGCCACTCGATGAGCGGGTATCTAAGGCAGAGAACACTGAACTTACCATCCCCTTATTGGAGGAAGAGATGGGTACGACAATCGCCTTTATGAAGGCGTCCTCGGTCCCGGGCCCAGACGGGTTGCCGGTTATCTTCTTCCAGAAGTTCTGGGATATAATGAAGCCGATGATCATGCCAACGTTCCATGAATTCTACATTGGAACCTTTGACATGGCTCGTATCAATTACATTGTGATTACCCTGATCCCCAAAATAGTTGGGGCAACGGACGTTGGGCAATTTAGACCTATTACAGTAATCAATGTGCTGGAACGGATCCTGGCAAAATTCTGCGCAACTCGGTTAGCTCCCATGGCGGAGCAACTAGATCACCCCCCCCCCCGCAGACGACATTTTTGAAGGGCCATCAGATTCATGACAGGATCCTAGCCCTTCACGAGATTGCGCATGAGGTCCACTCGCGGGGGACCAAGGGAGTTTTCCTCAAGTTGGACTTCCAGAAGGCCTATGACCGCCTGGACTGGTCCTTCTTGAGACTAGTGATGAACCGCTGTGGTTTCGATGACTGATGGTGTACTTGGATAATGCAACTGGTCCAGTCCAGCAAGACGGCCATCAACATCGACGGGGAGGTGGGTTCTTACTTCTCTTCCTCGGCTGGGTGAAGTAGGGGGCCCCGATATCCCCCCTCCTGTTTAACCTGGCTATGGATGTCCTGGCAGGGATGCTAGACAAAGCCTGGATGGCAGGCCACCTTAAAGGGGTGGTCGGCCACCTAATCCCCGATGGAGGTGTCACCCACCTTCAATATGCACATGACACCATGATTATGGTGGAGGGCTCGGATACAGACATCATGAACCTGAAATTCCTTCTGCTCTGTTTTGAATCGATGTCGGGGCTGAAGATTAACTTCGATAAAAGCGAAGTCTTTGTCCTGGGATACTCAGATGAAGAACAACGGAGGATTGCAAATAACCTGAATTGCAGACTAGGGGCATTTCCCACAACTTACCTTGGGATGCCCCTCGTAGACTCCAGAATCCCGGCATCGGGATTCGACCCTTTAGTTGGCTGGGTGACATCGAAGGCCGAACCTTGGCGAGGAAGGTTTACTTCCAAGGGAAGCAAAACGGTCCTTATTGATGCGAATATGGTGAGTCTGCCCTTGTTCATGATGAGCTTGTACATCTTACCAGAGAGTGTGCATGCTTCTTTTGACAAGGAACTTGCCAGGTTCTTTTGGCAAGCCGCTGATGGTCGCCAGAAATACCACATGGTCAAATGGGCGGACATTTGCTTGCCCAAGGAGCAAGGAGGGTTAGGAATCATGGCCTACTGAATTATGAATAAGGCCCTCATGCTACGCTCGGTCTGGAGGATCCTTCGGGGCGAGGGTGGCTTGTGGCTCCAACTCATCCAGGCGAAAAACCTTAGAGGGGAGCCACTCCTGGCCAGCTCCCGCGCGGAAGGCTCCCAATTCTGGCGAGTGCTCCAGAAAATAAAGGGAGAAATCCGAGAGGGCATCTCATTTACTATTGGGAATGGGCAGGGAACACAGTTTTGGCTTGACCCATGGATGGGGGAAGAGACCCTCAGGGCATCATTTCCATCCCTGTTCTTCATCTGCTTGGACCCCGCCATCCTAGTGTTGAACGCCTTCCACCAGGATCAGTGGGAACTTAGGTTTAGACGAACATTCAGCACGATGGAAACGGCCGAGTGGCAGCGCCTGCTAGATGCCTTACCACCAAGCCTGCAGTCTCATCAAGACTTCGTGGCTTGACGCCTATCCCCGTCAAGGGAGTTCTCCGTAATAACTACATATCACGTTCTATGCCGCACCCCCCCAACTCCTTGGCTCTCACCACTATGGAAGGCGCCAATACCACTGAAAATAAAGATCTTCGTGTGGCAGCTACTTCGCAACCGGCTCCCGGAAGGAGATGCGCCAGCGACAGCGTCCGGGCAATGGCCTATGGCCGCTATGCTTAGTAGTCGAAACGACGACCCACATCATATTCTCGTGTACGGCGACACGGAACATGTGGGAATTCATTAGGGGGGCCTTGGTCCGGAATGGGGGGTTGAGGACCTCACGGAATTTCTTCACCTTAGGGCCAACCAGACGGGCCATCGCCACCGTTTGTTTTGGCTGGTTTTTGTAGCGATGGCATGGACACTTTGGACAACTCACAATAAAATGGTGATAGAGAGGACTTTCCAGAGGCAGACGTCTGACTCCCTCTTCAAATTCCTTGCTTTTATGCAGCACTGGCATCTGTTATCTAGACAGAGAGACATGGAGAGGCTGGAGGCCATGCTGGACATGCTGCAGGTTACGACACGACGCTTGGCTTCGTCTTAGGCAATCTTGCCCTCTGCCAGTCGGTGGTATTTTTTCTTATTCTTCTTCCTTTTTCTTGGGCTGAGCTGTGTCGTGGCTGTGGCTGTTATGTTGGATGACTTTGGACAATGCTGTATGGTTCTATGCTTTATCTATAAATCGGGACGAAAGCCTATTTCGAGGTAAAGATCGGTTTTTCCGAGCAAACCAACAAAAAAACTATCCCTCATTGTTAAATAAGAAGAATGATCTGCTTTTATGGTGCAAATCACCACAACTATAGGACCATAGTGATTTGGCGCATTTCCGGAATTGGATGGCCTGAAGCAGCTGACATGTATAACTCTCAACAAATCGAGGTGAAGCTTGGTGCATATTTTAGGAGGTACGATTTCTTAAATTTGAGCTTCATCAATTCTATTGGTTGATGAAATCCATCAGCCATGCCATCGGTAAGTCAAAAAGAAAAACAGCTCATGTTTTTGTTGTATTGCAAAACCTTAAATGCCTCGCGTAACTAATGTTCCCCTCTTTCTCTTATGTTCTCTCCTCGAACATGATTGCCACCATGGGGCCCTAACCCTAACATCACAGACCACCGTTGTATCGCTGCTCGATTGCTCCTACCTCACCTTCACCCTCGGCGTGCAGTTCATGCCTACATGGCTCCCCATGCCGAACCTTGCCTCGATTCCATGTCCCACGCCGTTCTTATCCATTTCGGCGCCCACATACTTGTTCTTCCCTTTCATCATACGTCAAGCACCTAATGTATGTGGCCTCCGCGAAGTGGAATTGGTCGCCGAACGCTTCGCTGACTCTGATGCCTCTTCCTGTGCATAGATGTTTAGCTGAGCTCATAAGTGCATCAAAGGGGCTTAACAACTAAACTCCCACAATGCATAGGTGCTTAGTATCATGTTGCTAAGCTTCATGCATTTAGTTAGTTGTAGACTCTAATTATGTTTTTGTTTAGGTACACACGGCTAGCATCGTTTTTTATGGGGCACCAAATTCCTCTTAATTACCTTGGCAGATCAAGAAAATTGCCTACTTTGCAACCTTAGAATATGTACAAGGTGGATCATTGGGAAGGGCTTGACAAAGCGTGGATCATGGAATTGGACCATTGGTTTAAAGATTTATGGTAGCCGGACGTTCGCGGACAAGCCCTTAAATGAGGGAAGCAATTAAAAATGAACATATATTTGCTCTCAAATGAAGATCCTCCATAGAAGAGGGATCCGACACGAAGGAGTACTATCTTCACATAGAGGTGTGGCAAAGCAGCACATATATTCTTATTCGCCATGGCCAAGTCGGGGGCGACTTATCCATTCACAAGTCACAACCATTGAATCAAGGATCAAATGAGTAGATCCACCCAACCACAATTCCAATGTTGGTCACAATAATCATTGTCCCGTGTTACTCTATCAAAGTGATGTTCGTTGTGTTATGTATCATCTCATCTAAACGGTGTGGTCGAAATGAGCAAAGTCTTAATACATTTCCTTTTATCCCAAAAAGGAATGTCAAAAGCCATAGCGGAATCCGTCATGCCATGACGAAGTTCTGAAAATTCACAGGGGTATGCACTTGTTGGACCTTTGATCTACTTCATGATGCGCAAATTTGTTTGGACAAGAAAATGCCTCAAATTGATGTTGAAATTTGGTATACTATGAATGTGTGACCATATACACATCCATCTTTGCATAACGTCCTCTCTCCAACTGTCTCACAAGTTTCACTAAATTGAGAATTTCTGCTAACTTGGAGAAAAGTTGTCACAAATTTGAAACTAGAGGGTCAAAATGAACTTTCTACAACAACAACAACAATAATAATAGTAATAATAATAATAATAGTAATAATAATAATAGTAATAATAATAATAATAATAATAATGTTTTCATAAAGTAAAGAACAATAAACAGGCTACTTCAGCACAAATGATCGTTCTCGGCGAGAGTAAAACCTATTAATATAGAAGTCAATGATTTCTTTTACCTCTCTTCCATTATACTATGCAGATGTGCCGTGTGGGAACATAGGAGTGCATATAAATATAAAACCTTGAATAGTCCTATGAACATGACGCCAATTTCATTGATTTGGCTAGTTGGTTCTAATTAACTAGTTGTACTTTGGCCAGGTTGTCTTCCCTTGATCTTTTCGGTTTTCAGTTGCTGAGGGAGTCAGATAAGAAATATAAAATTTTATGAATATGACAGAATGCGTATTTATCTGAAGATTTTTGTTGTCACACTACTAAATTGATAACCGAATGCTTCCAAAAGATACTGGTCAATCCATATGCTCCACAAATATTAGGAAGAAAGAAACCGGGGGAGGCAGCCGATGATTGGCTTCAACCACTAGTTCTGCCAAGAAAAATATTGGTTTTTTTGTTGAGAAGAACGAAAAATATTGATGTTGCTTTGTCTAATTGTCTTGATAGGTCGATGGTTCTCCCTGAGAAGTTTCAGCGTAGTTTATACGTTCATATCGATGCGGTCTATTCCGTACTCAGGATCATCCATGAGCATGATTGCATGATAATATCGCTTCAGTGGGCTGGATACAGATATCTAGCGTGTTTGTCTAGTTTATTTGTTTGCAATCAAGCTGCAAATGGAAACAGACTGTTACTTTGCAGGCGTAGGAGATTAATTAGGTGGTGAATTTTGTTACGTATGGTCTGCGTGTGTGATACACTGACACTATACATGTGTGGATGTTAGCAAGTTTCTGTTTTGTCTTGAGAATATGTTTTTCTATGGTATTTTTATTTTTCGAGAATATGTTACTGTAACAAGAAGTTACTACTAGTATACAGCCTCACTGTTCTTACCCTATAGCGGTTCACAAGGATGACACCACATAGATTTTTTTTTCCTGATATAAAGGGTATGCTAACAAGAGTTATTTTTCTGAAGAAACTGCATCACTGAAGAAACTGCATTGCATAGGCTAGGCCCGACATAAAGAGGTAGAGATTTCCGCCCATATATAGGTTAGACTATGAACAACTAGCATGCGTGATGGGCTCAGTAAGGCCTGTGGACCCGGTTGTAAAATGAGAGGAGAGTGGTCACCGTGGAACACATGGCCCAAGTGAGTTTGACCTTTTTGCTAACAGGAGCCCACAGGCCCCAGCTGTGGCTCAATGTCATCAATTTAGAGAACACAAGGCTTGCATCTTGAAAAGGAAGATGATCAAAGCAATTTCGCCCCATTTTGGACCACAGTCTGTTAGATGGATTGGACTTAAATATCTACTTTCTCCGTCCCAAAATAAATATCGTTGCATTAGTACAAAATTTATACTAACTTTATACTCCCTCCATCCCATAATATGAGAGCGTTTTTGATACTAGTGCAATGTCAAAAATGCTCTTATATATGGAACGGAGGGAGTACTAAATTTGCTTCACTTATTTTTGGACAGAGGGAGTACTAAGCATTCCAAGTTTTTAATCAAAGAAATTTCAGAGGATTTTTGGAGGGCTAGAATCCGTAGATTTTTTGTGTGTGTTGGACATTTGATTCATAGAATTGAATCCTATATGATTTGCCATACATTTCATAGGAAATCTAGCATCAACTTCAACATTTTTTACTATTCCTTTGTTTTTCCTATGTCATCAAACACTCTCTGCAAATTTTATAGGATCCAAGTGGGCATACAACTCTAGTCCTGTATTTTTCAGTACTCTCTGTTGGAGCTGAGCACTGGGTCACTGGGATGCGCACAGACACGTAGCAAGTGTCCATGTTGGATTACTGCATGGATACAACTCTGTAGCAAGTGTCCATGTTGGATTACTGCATGGATACAACTCTGTATTTTACAAACAGATTACAGTGGACCTATTAGCTTAGGGCCCTCCTTGTTTGTCATCATCCAGGCCCACTAATGCTACCACTGACAGAGGCCACAAAACCAGCCCAAACGGTTCTGCTCGACAAGATCGCCAACAGTGCAAACAGAGGAAAATGACACTGAAAGGACCACCATGTATTTGGTATCAAGATCTAGGCCAAAGAAACGGCAAATGGATGTAGGTGATAGCATGGTACTGAAGTTGCTCATCTGAGCATTTGTATTTAGTCGCTCATGTATCATGTGCTTGCGCAACTGATGGTGTTTCTGTCTACATTGTATCTATAAACACATGGAAATGACACACAAGCAAGCAAAAGGCACTTGAGCTGAGAGCTCGAACATCACATCTATGAAGGAATGAGATTTGGTCAACATGGAGCTTGATTTTAACACATTTCAGCAATCAGTACTCGTCCAAGTAATTGTACAGCGACTCGTCGTTCCTCCAGCGGCGCCTTGTGAGCAACGACTTGAGGAAGCCCCGGCCTTTGCTCGATCTTTTCTCCTGCTCTTTCTGGTTTTCATAGTCCGACTGCACCTGCATCGAGGTTTGTCTCTGCAAAAGGGATTATCACATCAGAAACTAGAGGGGGAAAAACAGGCTTCAGGATAATACACTATTAAACAGAAAGAAATCAACGATGCTGGTTTCTGGTTGACATACAAAATGCTTTGGATCAAGAGGTGGTCTTCTTGCGACCGTAGCGGATCTCGCGAGGGGGTTCGGAGGAGTTGGTATTGGCGAGCCTGCTCTTGTTTCTGTAAAGCAATGTCCGGTTAAGTTCTCTTCAGCAAAAGCTGTGCATCCAACGAAAGCAGCACTTGCTTGTTCAAATGTGAGGTCAGAATACTATTATACCTTTTGGATTCAAGTTCACGACTTGGGGTGACGGTGATTTCGCTCGTGCTTTTCGAGAAGGCGACATGGACCGTGATCGATGATGTGTCTCGCGAACTGTAGGAGACTGTGAACGGATACTCCTGGAATACAACATGTTTAAATAAGCCTGTATTATGCTATTTTGACAAAGAACAGTCACAAGGGTTCTTATGAACACTTTGATCCACAATAACACGCAAACCACGGTTCTGAGAATTGTCTGCCTACCTCATCGTTGTCTGCCTACTAACTGGAGTGGACATGGCTGAAAGATAAACCATTAAAAAAAATCAACGACACAGCAATCTCTGCAGGACTCAGAAATCAGAACTGCAGTGAACTTACCAGACTGAGACTTGCGCATTTTGCGACCCGTATGTTGCCTGCTGTACCGTGTGGGCTCTGAAACCGGATGGATAGCGGATTCCAATATATCTGCGCCTATACAACGGACCAACAATTATCTATACAGCACAAGAAGGTTCTTATGTAAAGCACTAGAAACAAAATAGGTCGTGAATTTGCCTGGTAATATGTAACGCCTGTGGTACTGCGGCGCCTTGATAAGAAGAGACTGTTGAGATCTTCCCTCCTGGTCAATTGCCTGCTGGCAACTCTTTACCCGCTACAACCATGTGAAATAATGTTGCCACAGTTAGGACTTGTGCAACATATTAACCAAGTTATCTGTGCAGAATGCCATAGACTCAAATGGGGGCACAGATGACAGCATTTACATTGATTCAGTTATATGAAGTTAGAGAACATAGACAGAAAGAGGATTTACAAAAAGATTTTGCCCTTCATTCAGCATTCAATAACAATACCTGTTCAACCGACGATACTCGAAATTCTGTTTCATTAACCTCGTCTGCCTTTTCATTGACGAGATTATCCACCTTGTACGACACAAAACCCAGATGGTCAACAGTGCTAACGAGTGCCTCAACTGCATAGTCTTTTAAACTTGTTACCACCCTACAGAGGACAAGTGTAAATTAGATGCAAGATACGAGATAGCCTTCTGTTTAAACAGCAAAGTAGACAAGGAACCGAAGAATTTTAAACAAAATAAAAGACCTTACGTAGATCTGTGCGAGTTGTTTGTGTAGAATACTTCAAAATATTCTGCCGCTGAGTATAGCTGCGACCGCAGATTCCTCAAGTCCTGCAAACAAACATAATTTAAGCTCAGCATAGAGGATACTATAAGATATGCCATATGGGAGGAACATCAATGATTAACTAGTGTGCAGCCATGTGGGGTTTCGTCGTTAACAAGGATCCTAATTTCATTACCTCAAATAGCGACAAATTTGACAAGAGATGACAACAGCACGCTAACGGTTGCCATATAAACAGACCAATAAGCGTGCCGGCATGCAACTAAGCTACAGTTCAAACTTCAAATGAGCAAAAGGCCACCGTATATGTGAGGCCCTACTACAAACTATGCATGACAGCCTCCTTGGGTGCTGCTTATTTGCTAACAGCCTCAGTACCGATGGCCATTCCACCGCAACAAACCGCGCATTTTAAAATCATAATGCAGTAGCGCTTTTGCTCAATTGGGGGGAAAGCAGAGGAAAGGTTGGGCCATTAGCCCATTATACAGAGTAGAGCACCCAATTATGCAAGCAATGGAAGATTAGACATACAACTACTCCTACATGGTAGGGAAAAGAACTTAGTAACATAACACTGCCAGAAATTATGAGCACACTAAGCTTGGAAAGGTCACTGCAGTGCCTACCCTGTTCACTTCTCTGTCTCTACCAAAATAGGAACAAAATCTTGTGATTGACAGGGACATAGCGGGGCCACAATCAAGGGCCGACCCAAAATTTGACCCACCACCAGATTTTCCGGCAAGGCAGCCGCACAATCGAGAAATGCAGCCTGATTTCCGCAAGAACATCGCCTAGATCCATGGGAGGGGAAGCATAAGATTGCGCCTCGGAGCCCCGTGGAGGGTGAGGCGCAGAGAAACGTGGTACCTTGAGGCTGTCCGAGAAGAGGAGGCCCTCTTGCGAGGACGGCATGTCGTCGCTGGTGGAGGCGGCGTCGATGTTGTGGGACGAGACGGAGGATGGCGACATTGCGACTGCCTCCATGGCTGAAGCCGCGGCAGCAGGCGCCCGCCCCCCACCAACCAGCCTCGAGGAAACTAGGCACTTCTCGCCAAGATTATGCGCTACCGGGCGCACCAAACCCCTCCTCGGCGGACCAAAACCCCCCAGGAGCGCCGAGAAAAGCAAAGGGAGGGCTTTTGAAGAAGAGGCGCCGCGTCGTCTCTGGTGGTGGGGGTGAGAGGTGGGTAGCCGGCTCACCTACACGGGAGTTGAGCTACCAACGGCAAGATCTGGGTCGGGTCCTGGTGGGCTCGGGAGACGCTAGTGATTGATAGCGACATGAGAGAGGGGAGGGGCCAGGGTAGGGGGATAGGGGCGAGGGGAAGAAGATGAGTGGGAAAAGAGGCGATTTGGCTGCTAACTTTTGTGGGGGAGCGGAGCAATGAGGGCAAACTGCAGAGGTTGTTGAGCGCCACACACGGACCATGGTTTTATCCTAGCCGTGTCACTGCAGTCGTGGGCCACGCGTTTATCTTTCGAAGTTAATACGGGCAAAGGCACGTATGATGATGTTATTTTAGAAGTCTCATTTAGTATAAATAATGAGATGAAGGAAAGATAAATAATAAAAAATATTTGTCTTCTTTTATTTAAGAGATGATTTTTTAGGACAATATTACTCGTCATATTTGGCCGTGTCACTGCAATATGGGCCACGCGTTTATCTTTCGGAGCTAATAGTATATCCGTCGGTCTCAATTTTTAAATTATGGGATGAAGAAAGTAATTTTGTTTTCCAGTTACTCGTTCGTCTTTAAAAACTGTCAAAACAAATTATGTTTCATCCTAAGAAGATCCACGACTCGACTTATCAAATTCAACCCCCTATGCGTCGTCGAGAAAGTGCTCGGGCGTTCGCGGACAGCGCATGATGACCCCTCATTTGTCTCGTAAGACAACCACACATCTCAAATTCAAACTCTTAAGCTCATGCAAATCCATGCACGTTCATCATATACGTGAATGTTACACGTAAATAAATATTCGTTGGTAGTGAAAATATATACTTCGAACTAAAAAAATACTTTAGGTGTCCAATTCAAACATTAGCTCTTTGATTTTTATTGTGTGTTATGCGTCGAAAGATTATTTAGTAGGTGCACGTGCATCTGTTGATCTCGAAGATTCTGATGCGTTTGTAAAAAATTCACAAGTAGATATGCATCTTGATCTTTCGGGATGTGGACTTGTTTCCAGAGGGCTTCAAAATCATTAGTTTGGGACCCATCATCCTCATCCTCGACAATCATATTTTGTAAAATGACACAACATGTCATCAGTTGCCACACAGTCTCTGATTCTCACATCATTGCAGCTCCACGAACAATTCCTTAACGAGCTTGAAGCACTCCAAATGCCCTCTCCACATCCTTCCTAGATACTTTGTGCAGTATTGCAAAGTGCCTCTGTTTGTTGACATGGAATTCATATATGGTCTTCACAAACGCTGCCATCGAGGATATATACCATCGACAAGGTAGTATCCCATGTTGTAGTTGCGATCATTGACAATGTAGCTGGGGGGATTCCCCATTGCAAACTCTATGAACACGGGAGATCGCTGAAGCATATTGATGTCGTTGGGAGAACCAGACATTCCAAAGAAACCAAGCAAAATCCATAAGTCAAGCGATGCCACTACTTCTAGCATAATGGTGGCATCTTTGGCCTAACCTGTGGTGCGGTTATTTCATTGCTAACAAGTGCAATCAATTGAACCGAGCATACCTGGAAAACCTCTTGCTTCTTCAATAGCCAACAACTTTTCTGCATCCCACATATTTGGTTCTTTGAGACACTTTGCTCCAAACATGTGCACCACAATGCATGCAAACCTCACATTTGTCTTTATGTTGGAAATATGCCCTAGAGGCAATAAATAAAGTGTTTATTATTGTATTTCCTTGTTCATGATAATCGTTTATTATCCATGCTATAATTGTATTAATTGGAAACATGGATACATGTGTGGATAAATAGACAAACACAATGTCCCTAGTATGCCTCTAGTGAACTAGCTCGTTGATTGAAAGATGGTTAAGGTTTCCTAGCCATGGACATGAGTGTCATTTGATAACGAGATCACATCATTAGGAGAATGATGTGATGGACAAGACCCAAACTACAAACATAGCTTATGATCATGTCAGTTTATTGCTACTGTTTTCTGCATGTCAAGTATATGTTCCTATGACCATGAGATCATGCAACTCACAGATATCGGAGGAGTACCTTGTGTATATCAAACATCGCAACGTAACTGGGTGACTATAAAGGTGCTCTACAGGTGTCTCCGAGGGTGTCTGTTGAGTTGACATGGATCGAGACCGGGATTTGTTACTCCGTGTGACGGAGAGGTATCTCAGAGCCCACTCAGTAATACAACATCATAATGAGCCTTGCAAGCAATGTCACTAATTGTTAGTTGCGGGATCTCATATTACGGAATGAGTAAAGAGACTTGCCGGTAACGAGATTGAACTAGGTATGGAGATACCGACGATCGAATCTCGGGCAAGTAACATACCGAAGAACAAAGGGAACATCATACGAGATTAACTGAATCCTTGACATAGAGGTTCGACCGATAAAGATCTTCGTAGAATATGTAGGAACGAATGTGGACATCCAGGTCCCGCCATTGGTTATTGACCGTAGAGGTGTCTCGGTCATGTCTACATAGTTCTCGAACCCGCAGGGTCTGCACACTTAAGGTTTGGTGACGTTTCGGTAGTATAGAGTTATGTATGGTGGTGACCGAAGTTTGTTTAGAGTCCCAGATGAGATCCTGGACATCACGAGGAGCTCCGTAATGGTCCGGAGGTAAAGATTCATATATAGGAAGTCCTGGTTTGGTCGCCGGAAAAGTTCCGGGCTTATCGGTAGTGTACCGGGAGTGCCGGTAGTGTACCGGGAGACCACCGGGAGGGGTATTTCGACCCAAGAGGCTTCATGGGCTGTGGGAGAGTATATACCAGCCTTTTGTGGGCTGGTGGAAGTCCCACACAAGGCCCATGTGGCTGGGAGAAAAATCCCAAAGGGAAAAAGGTGGAAAAAGGCCAAAAAAAAGGAGGAATCCTAGTCCTACTAGGATTGGAGGAGGAGTCCTCCTCTCCTCCCCACTTTGGTCGACCCAAGGGATGGCTTTTTGGCAGCCAAGACTCCTCCTCCTATCCTCCTATATATACTAGAGGATTTTAGGGTTTTGACACGGAATTTTCAGCCACGTGCTACCCGTTCCTCTAGTGCATAGTTTCTCCTCTAGATCGGTTTTCTGCAGTGCTTAGGTGAAGCCCTGCCGAAATTGCTCCACCACCATCACCGGAGCGCCGTTAGGCTGCCAGAGAACTCTTCTTCCTCTCCACTCCTTCTTTCTGGATCAAGACGGTGGAGGTCGTCATCAAGCTGTACGTGTGCTAAACGCGGAGGTGTCGTCCGTTCGGTGCTAGATCGGAAGGACCATGATCAAGTTCGTGGGACGGATCATGATCGGATCGCGGGACGGATCGTGATTGGATCGCGGGACGCACGGCAATTTGGATCGCGAAGACGTTCGACTACACCAACCGCGTTTCTTAACGCTTCCCGCTTAGCGATCTACAAGGGTATGTAGATCCAGTCTCCCTCTCGTAGATGCTCATCACCATGGATAGATCTTCGTGTGCGTAGGAAATTTTTTGTTTCCCATGCAACGTTCCCCAACTGTGGCATCATGAGCTAGGTTGATGGTTCGATGAGATCTCGAGTAGAACACAAAAGGTTTGTGGTCGTTGATGCTTAGATTGCTTCCTTCCTTGGTCGGATTTTGGTTCAGCGGTATTGTGATATGAAGCGGCCCGGACCAACATTACTCGTACGCTTACGAGAGACCGGTTCCCTCGACACAACTTGTTTCTCTCACTTTAGTTGGATCGGATTCGACAAAGGCGGTCCTTGAGAAGGTTGAAAAGCAAATTATGTATCACCGTTGTGGTTTATGCGTAGGTGAGAATCGTTCTTGCTAGAAACCCGTAGCAGCCACGTAAAACATGCAACAAAAATTAGAGGACGTCTAACTTGTTTTTGCAGGGTTTGTTGTGATGTGATATAGCCAATTACATGATGTGATATATGTGATGTATGAGATGATCATGTGATGTATAGAATTTCACGACTTGCATGTCGATGAGTACGGCAACCGGCAGGAGCCATAGGGTTGTCTTTAATTATTGTATGACCTGTGTGTCAATCATTAAGCGCTATGTAATGCCTTACTTTATCGCTAAACGGTAGCAATAGTAGTAGAAGCATGCAGGGCGTGACAACCTCGATGGCGACACGTTGATGGAGATCAAGATGATGGAGATCATGGTGTTGTGCCGGTGACGATGAAGATCATGCCGGTGCTTTCAAGATGGAGATCTAAAGCACAAGTTCATGGCCATATCATGTCACTTATGAATTGCATGTGATGTTAATCCTTTATGCACCTTGTTATGCTTAGTACGGCGGTAGCATTATAAGGTGATCCCTCACTTAAATTTCAAGATAAAATTGTGTTCTCCCCGAGTGTGCACCGTTGCGAAAGTTCGTCGCGTTGAGACACCACGTGATGATGGGGTGTGATAGACTCTACGTTCACATACAACGGGTGCAAGCCAGTTTTGCACGCGCAGAACACTCGGGTTAACTTGACGAGCCTAGCATGTACAGACATGGCCTCAGAACACAAGAGACCGAAAGGTCGAACATGAGTCATATAGTAGATATGATCAACATAATGATGTTCACCATTGAAGCCACCTCAACTCACGTGATGATCGGACTTTTGATGGATTTGGATCATGTGACACTCAGATGACCTGAGGGATGTCAATTTGAGTGGGAGCTTTAGTGATTTAGTTAACTAAACTCATTATCTTGAACAATAGTCTAAATGAACTTTGCATATTTATGTTGTAGATCAATGGCTCGCGCAGTAGCACCCCTGAATTTTAATGCGTTCCTAGAGAAAGCTAAACTGAAAGATGATGGAAGTAACTTTGTTGACTGGGCCCGTAATCTGAGGGTTATCCTCCCGGCTTCCCAGAAATCATATGTCCTTGATGCACCGCTTGGTGACCAACCAGAAGACATGACCTCCGAAGACGTTAAGAGCGCTTGGGAGGCACGTACTGGAGATTACTCAATAGTTCAGTGTGCAATATTGTATGGCTTAGAACCGGGACTTCAAAGACGTTTTGAACGTCATGGAGCATATGAGATGTTCCAGGAGTTGAAGTTTATCTTTCAGAAGAACTCCCGGATCGAGAGGTATAAAACCTCCGATAAGTTATATGCTTGCAAGATGGAGGAGAACGGGTCTATCAGTGAACATATACTCAGAATGTCTGGGTATTCAACTCGTCTAGCGGAGTTGGGAATTGCCCTTCCGCCAGAGGCGATTACTGACAGAGTTCTTCAATCACTGTCACCTAGTTACAAGAGCTTTGTGATGAACTATAACATGCACGGGATGAACAGGTCAGTCGTCGAGCTGTTTGCGATGCTAAAAGTCGCTGAGTCTGAAATCCAGAACGAACATCAAGTGTTGATGGTCAATAAAACCACTAGTTTCAAGGAAAATGGCAAAGTCAAGGGCAAGGGCAAGAAGGGTAAAACGAAGAAGGATGGCAAAGCAGTTGCTACTCCTGCAAAGAAGCCCAAGCATGGACCCAAGCCAGAAACTGAGTGCTTTCATTGCAAAGGAACTCGTCACTGGAAGCGGAACTGCCCCAAGTACCTGGCTGACAAGAAGGCGGCCAACAACAAACAAGGTATATATGATATACATGTTATTGATGTGTACCTTACTGGCTCTCGTAGTAGTGCCTGGGTATTTGATACCGGTTCGGTTGCTCACATTTGCAACTCAAAGCAGGAACTACGGAATAAACGAAGGCTGGCAAAGGACGAAGTGACGATGCACATGGGAAATGGTTCCAAGGTTGATGTGATCGCCGTCGGCACGCTCTCTCTTCGATTACCATCGAGATTAGTGATGAACCTGAATAATTGTTATTTAGTGCGTGCGTTAAGCATGAACATTATATCTGGATCTTGTTTATTGCGAGACAGTTACTCATTTAAATCAGAGAATAAAGGTTGTTCTATTTATATGAGTAATATCTTTTATGGTCATGCACCCAATGTTAGGGGTTTATTCATATTGAATCTTGATAGTAATGACACACATGTTCATAACATTGATACCAAAAGATGTAGAATTGATAATGATAGTACCACTTTCTTGTGGCACCGCCGTTTAGGTCATATTGGTGTAAAACACATGAGGAAGCTCCATGCTGATGGACTTTTGGAGTCACTTGATTTTGAATCACTTGACACATGTGAACCATGCCTCATGGGCAAGATGACTAAAACGCCATTCTCTGGAACAATGGAACGGGCGAGTGACTTATTGGAAATCATACACACTGATGTGTGTGGTCCAATGAATGTTACAGCGCGTGGTGGATATCGTTATTTTCTCACCTTCACTGATGACTTAAGTAGACATGGGTATATTTACTTAATGAAACACAAGTCTGAAGCATTTGAAAAGTTTCAAGCAATTTCAGAGTGAAGTTGAGAATCATCGTAACAGGAAGATTAAGTTCCTGCGATCTGATCGAGGAGGTGAATATCTGAGTTATGAGTTTGGCAGTCACTTTAGACAGTGTGGAATTGTTTCACAGTTGACACCGCCCGGAACACCACAGCGTAATGGTGTGTCCGAACGTCGTAATCGAACCTTATTAGCTATGGTACGTTCTATGATGTCTCTTGCTGATTTGCCACTATCGTTTTGGGGTTATGCATTAGAGACAGCTGGATTCACTTTAAATAGGGCACCATCAAAATCCGTAGAGACGACGCCATATGAACTATGGTTTGGAAAGAAGCCAAAGTTGTCGTTTCTTAAAGTTTGGGGATGTGATGCTTATGTCAAAAAGCTTCATCCTGAAAAGCTCGAACCCAAAGCGGAGAAATGCGTCTTCATAGAATACACGAAAGAGACAGTCGGGTATACCTTCTATATCAGATCCGAAGGCAAAGTATTTATCGCTAAAAACGGAACATTTCTTGAGAAAGAGTTTCTCTCGAAAGAATTGAGTGGGAGGAAAATAGAGCTTGATGAGGTTATTGAACCTTTACTTCAACCAGAAAGTAGCGCAGTGCAGAAAGATGTTTCTGTGTAACCTACGACGGTAGAAGAGGAAGTTAATGATGATGATCATGAAGCTTCGGATCAAGCAGCTATTGAACCTCGTAGGTCGACAAGGCCGCGTACTACCCCTGAGTGGTACGGCAACCCTGTCTTGGAGGTCATGTTGTTGGACAACAATGAACCTACGAGCTATGGAGGAGTAGTGATGGGCTCGGATTCCAAGAAATGGTTAGAGGCCATGAAATCCGAGATGGGATCCATGTATGAAAAAAAAGTATGGACTTTGGAAGTATTACCTGAAGGGCAAAAGGCCATTCAGAACAAATGGATCTTTAAGAAGAAGACAGACGCGGACGATAATGTCACCCTCTATAAAGCTCGACTTGTGGCAAAGGGTTTTTCACAAGTTCAAGGAGTTGACTACGATGAGACTTTCTCACCCGTAGTGATGCTTAAGTCTGTCAGAATCATGTTAGCAATAGGTGCCTATTTCGACTATGAAATTTGGCAGATGGATGTAAAAACAGCGTTCCTCAACGGTTTCCTTGAGGAAGAGTTGTATATGATGCAACCCGAAGGTTTTGTCGATCCAGAGAATGCTGACAAAGTTTGCAAACTCCAGCGATCCATTTATGGACTGGTGCAAGCATCTCGGAGTTGGAATAAGCGCTTTGATGAGGTGATCAAAGCGTTTGAGTTTATACAAGTTTACCGAGAAGCTTGTATTTACAAGAAAGTGAGTGGGAGCTCTATAGCATTTCTAGTATTATATGTGGATGACATATTGCTGGTTGGAAACAATATAGAAATGCTGGAAAGCGTGAAGGAATATTTGAACAAGAGTTTTTCAATGAAGGACCTAGGAGAAGCTGCTTTCATATTAGGCATTAAGATCTATAGAGATAGACCGAGACGCTTAATAGCACTTTCACAGAGCACATACCTTGATAAAGTTTTGAAGAAGTTCAAAATGGAACAGTCCAAGAAGGGTTCTTGCCTGTATTACAAGGTGTGAAGTTGAGTAAAACTCAATGCCCAGTAACTGCAGAAGATAGAGAAAAGGTGAGTGTCATCCCCTATGCTTCAGCCATAGTCTCTATCATGTATGCAATGCTGTGCACAAGACCCGATGTCAGCCTAGCCATAAGTATGGCCGAAAGGTTTCAAAGTGATCCTAGAATGGAGCACTGGCAAGCGGTCAAGAATATCCTTAAGTACCTGAAAAGGACTAAGGAAATGTTTCTCGTTTATGGAGGTGATGAAGAGCTCGTCGTAAGGGGTTACGTCGATGCAAGCTTTGACACCGATCCGGACGACTCTAAGTCGCAAACTGGATACGTATTTATTCTTAACGGGGGAGCGGTAAGCTGGTGCAGTTCCAAGCAAAGCGTGGTAGCTGATTCTACGTGCGAAGCAGAATACATCGCAGCCTCGGAGGTGGCAAAGGAAGGTGTCTGGATGAAGCAGTTCATGACAGATCTTGGAGTAGTGCCCAGTGCACTGAATCCAATGAACCTGTTCTGTGACAACACTGGTGCCATTGCTCTGGCCAAGGAACCAAGGTTTCACAAGAGGACCAGACACATAAAGCGACGCTTCAACTCCATCCGCGATTACATCTTGGAGAAAGACATAAATATTTGCAAAGTGCACACGGATCTGAATGTTGCAGACCCGTTGACTAAACCTCTTCCAAGGGCTAAACATGATCAACACCAGAACTGCATGGTGTTCGATTCATTACAATGTAAATCACATAGTGATGTGAACTAGATTATTGACTCTAGTGCAAGTGGGAGAGTGTTGGAAATATGCCCTAGAGGCAATAAATAAAGTGTTTATTATTGTATTTCCTTGTTCATGATAATCGTTTATTATCCATGCTATAATTGTATTAATTGGAAACATGGATACATGTGTGGATACATAGACAAACACAATGTGCCTAGTATGCCTCTAGTGAACTAGCTCGTTGATTGAAAGATGGTTAAGGTTTCCTAGCCATGGACATGAGATGTCATTTGATAAAGAGATCACATCATTAGGAGAATGATGTGATGGACAAGACCCAAACTACAAACGTAGCTTATGATCGTGTGAGTTTATTGCTACTATTTTCTGCATGTCAAGTATATGTTCCTATGACCATGAGATCATGCAAATCACAGATATCGAAGGAGTACCTTGTGTGTATCAAACGTCGCAACGTAACTGGGTGACTATAAAGGTGCTCTACAGGTGTCTCCGAGAGTGTCTGTTGAGTTGACATGGATCGAGACTGGGATTTGTTACTCCGTGTGACGGAGAGGTATCTCAGGGCCCACTCGGTAATACAACATCACAATGAGCCTTGCAAGCAATGTCACTAATTGTTAGTTGTGGGATCTTGTATTACGGAATGAGTAAAGAGACTTGCCAGTAACGAGATTGAACTAGGTATGGAGATACCAACGATCGAATCTCGGGCAAGTAACATACCGAAGAACAAAGGGAACATCATACGAGATTAACTGAATCCTTGACATAAAGGTTCGACCGATAAAGATCTTCGTAGAATATGTAGGAACGAATGTGGACATCCAGGTCCCGCCATTGGTTATTGACCGTAGAGGTGTATCGGTCATGTCTACATAGTTCTCGAACCCGCAGGGTCTGCACACTTAAGGTTTGGTGACGTTTCGGTAGTATAGAGTTATGTATGGTGGTGACCGAAGTTTGTTTAGAGTCCCAGATGTGATCTTGGAAGTCACAAGGAGCTCCGGAATGGTCCGGAGGTAAAGATTCATATATAGGAAGTCCTGTTTTGGTCGCCGGAAAAGTTCCGGGCTTATCGGTAGTGTACCGGGAGTGCCGGTAGTGTACCGGGAGGGGTATTTCGACCCAAGAGGCTTCATGGGCTGTGGGAGAGTAAATACCAGCCTTTTGTGGGCTGGTGGAAGTCCCACACAAGGCCCATGCGGCTGGGAGAAAAAGCCCAAAGGGAAAAAGGTGGGAAAAGGCCAAAAAAAGGAGGAATCCTAGTCCTACTAGGATTGGAGGAGGAGTCCTCCTCTCCTCCCCACTTTGGTCGACCCAAGGGCTAGCTTTTTGGCAGCCAAGACTCCTCCTCCTCTCCTCCTATATATACTAGAGGATTTTAGGGTTCTGGCACAGAATTTTCAGCCACGTGCTACCCGTTCCTCTAGTGCATAGTTTCTCCTCTAGATCGGTTTTCTGCAGTGCTTAGGCGAAGCCCTGCCGAAATTGCTCCACCACCATCGCCGGAGCGCCGTTAGTCTGCCGAAGAACTCTTCTTCCTCTCCACTCCTTCTTGCTGGATCAATACGGTGGAGATCGTCATCAAGCTGTACGTGTGCTGAACGCGGAGGTGCCGTCCGTTCGGTGCTAGATCGGAAGGACCGTGATCAAGTTCGTGGGACGGATCGTGATTGGATCACGGGACGGATCGTGATTGGATTGCGGGACGCACGGAGATTTGGATCGTGAAGACGTTCTACTACATCAACCGTGTTTCTTAACGCTTCCCGCTTAGCGATCTACAAGGGTATGTAGATCCACTCTCCCTCTCGTAGATGCTCATCACCATGGATAGATCTTCGTGTGCGTAGGAAATTTTTTGTTTCCCATGCAACGTTCCCCAACACTTTAGGCATGTGCTCTCCCCCATATGGACCATCTCCCTTTGATCGAGCCCTTGAAGTCGAGAATGTGCTCCACCTCCGAGTCCATTTCCTATTAGATGCTCATGAGGATCATCATCTCGATTACTTCGTCCAAATACGATGAATCGAAGATCTCATTTTGAATCATATCACCAAGCTATGTCGGTCCATACTCCTATCCGATGAACCATCCAATTATATCGGTTTGCCTATGAATAAATCACAAAATACGTGTGGACAATGTGTTGAACACATAGAGGTCAAGGTGCAGTCCAAGAGTTGTCGGACATACTGTAGTGGCGTACGGGTCGGCGATGTTGGGGAACGTTGCATGGGAAACAAAAAATTTCCTACGCACACGCAGGTCTATCCATGGTGATGAGCATCTACGAGAGGGAGAGTGGATCTACATACCCTTGTAGATCGCTGAGTGGGAAGCGTTAAGAAACGCGGTTGGTGTAGTCGAACATCTTCGCGATCCAAATCGCCGAGCGTCCCGCGATCTCATCACGATCCGTCCCGTGAACTCATCACGATCCGTCCCGTGAACTCATCACGATCCGTTTCGCGATCTTGATCACGATCCATCCCGCGAACTCATCATGATCCGCCCCGCGAACTCATCACGATCCGTCCCGCGAACTCGTCACGAACCGTTTCGCGATCTTGATCACGGTCCTTCCAATCTAGCACCGAACGGACGACACCTCCGCGTTCAGCACACGTGCAGCTTGATGACGATCTCCACTGTCTTGATCCAGCAAGAGGAAGTGGAGAGGAAGAAGAGTTCACTGGCAGCGTGACGGCGCTCCGGCGATGGTGGTGGAGCAATTCCGGCAGGGCTTCGCCTACGCACTGCGGAAATCCAATCTAGAGGAGCACCGATGGAACGGGCAGCACGTGGCCGTAAAATCTCGTGCAAAAACCCTCAATACCACCAGTATATATAGGAGGAGAGGAGAGGAGTCTGGTGCAAGGGCCAAGGCTCCTATAGGAGTTGGCCGAACCAACTAGGGAGGAGTCCACCTCCTCCACTCCTAGTAGGATTAGGACTCCTTTCCTAATTTGCCTTTTCCCACTTTTTCTCTTTGGCCTTTTTTCCTCCAGCCGCATGGGCCTCTTGTGGTTGTTCCACCAGCCCACTAAGGGCTGGTTTCCACTCTCCCACAGCTAGGAAACCTTAACCATCTTTGATCAACGAGCTAGTCCATTAGAGGCATACTAATTTTCCTTTTCTCCTAATGATGTGATCCTGTTATCAAATGACATCTCATGTCCATAGCTAGGAAACCTTAACCATCTTTGATCAACGAGCTAGTCCATTAGAGGCATACTAGGGACATGGTTTTGTCTATGTATCCACACATGCATCTAAGTCTCCGATCAATACAATTATAGCATGGATAATAAACGATTATCATGAACAAGGAAATATGATAATAACTAATTTATTATTGCCTCTAGGGCATATTTCCAACAGTCTCCCACTTGTACTAGAGTCAATAATCTAGTTCACATCACCATGTGCTTCGCATTGTTATGAATCTAACACTCAATGAGTTCTGGGGCTCGATCATGCTTTGCATGTGAGAGAGGTCTTTATAGTCAACGGGTCTGCGACATTCAGATCCGTGTGTACTTTGCAAATCTCTATGTCTAACTGTAAACACTACTACCACACTCCACTTGGTACTATTCCTAATGGTTGCTCCACTATACGTATCCAGATTGCTACTATGAGTCATCCGGATTGGTGTTTAAAGCTTGCATCAACGTAACTCTTTACGACAAACTCTTTATCACCTCCATAATCGAGAAACATCTCCTTAGTCTTTTAGTTACTAAGGATAATCTTGACCGCTGTCCAGTGATCCACTTCTGGATCACTCTTGTACCCCTTGACGGACTCATGGCAAGGCACACATAGGTGCGGTACACAACATGGCATACTATACATAGCCTATGGCTAAGGCATAGGGGACGACATTCGTCCTTTCACTTTCTTCTGCCGTGGTCGAGCTTTGAGTCTCACTCAACTTCACACCTTACAAAGCAGGCGAGAACACTTCTCTCTGACTTAATTCATTTTGAACTCTTTCAAAATCTTGTCAAGGTATGCACTCATTGAAAGTTCTATCAAACATCTTGATCTATCTTGATGCTCAACAATTAGGTAGCTTTATCCAGGTCTTCCTTTGAAAAACTCTTTTCAAACAACCGTTTATGCTCTCCAGAAATTCTACATCATTTCCGAATAGCAGTATGTCATCCACATATACTTATGAGAAACTCTATAGTGCTCCCACTCACTTTATTGCAAATACAAGTTTCTCGTAAACTTTGTATAGACTCAAAAACTTTGATCACCTCATCAAAGTGTATATTCCAACTCCGAGATGCTTGCTTCAGTTCATAGAAGAATCACCGAAGCTCGCACACCTTTTAGCATCCTTAGGACTGACAAAACCTTCTGGTTGTATCTCATACAACCTTTCCTTAAGGAAGGAAATGATGTTTTGGCATCCATCTGCCAGATTTCATAATTGAAAAATGCAGCAACCGCTAACATAATTCCAACAAACTTTAGCATCGCTATGAGTGAGAAAGTCTCATTGCAGTCAACTCCTTGAACTTGTCGTAAACTACTTTGCAACAAGTCGAGCTTTACAAATAGTAACATTTACCACCAGCGTCTATCTTCATTTTAAAGATCCATTTGTACTTAACGACCTGCCGGCCAACGAGCAAGTCCTCCAAAGTCTATACTTGGTTTTCATACATGGATCCTTTCTCGGATTTCATGGCCTCTTAACCATTTGTTGGTTTCCGGGCCCATCGTCGCTTCTCCATAGTTCGTAGGTTCATCGTTGTCCAACAACATGACCTCCAAGACAGGGTTGTCGTACCGCTCAGTAGCAATATGCGTCCTTGTCAACCTACGAAGTTTGATAGTAACTTGATCGGAAGCTTCATGATCATCATCATTAACTTCCTCTTCAACTTACGTAGGTTTCACAGAAACATCTTTCTTCGTTGTGCTACTTTCTGGTTGAAGTAAAGGTTCAATAACCTCATCAAGCTCTATTTTCCTTGTAGGTCGATAGTAACTTGATCCGAAGCTTCATGATCATCATCATTAACTTCCTCTTCAACTGACGTAGGCTTCACAGAAACATCTTTGTGCGCTGCGCTACTTTCTGGTTGAAGCAGAGGTTCAATAACCTCATCAAGTTCTATCCTCCTCCCACTCAATTCTTTCAAGAGAAACCCTTTCTCGAGAAAGGACCCAGTTTTAGCAACAAACATTTTATGCTTGGATCTGAGATAGAAGGTTCACCCAACCGTTCTTAGGGTATTCTATGAAGATGCATTTGTCCGCTTTGGGTTCGAGCTCATTAGGTGAAAACATTTTTCCACACAAGCGTCGCAGCCCCAAACATTAAGAAATGATAGCATAGGTTTCTATCAAACCATTATTCTTTAACTTAAATGAATAACTGTGTTGCAATAAACATGATCTAATCACGTTCATGCTCAACGCAAAACACCAAATAACATTTATTTAGGTTCGTCACTAATCTCGAAGGTAGAGAGAGCGTGCGATGTTGATCACATCAACCTTGGAAACATTTCCAACACACATCGTCACCTCACCCTTAGCTAGTGCTCCATTTATTCCATAGCTTTTATTTCGAGTTACTAATATTTAGCAACCGAACCGGTATCCAATACCCAGGTGCTACTGGGAGTACTAGCAAGGTCCACATAAATAACACGTACATCAAATATACTTCTGTCGACTTTGCCAGCCTTCTTATCTACCAAGTATCTAGGATTGTTCCGCTTCAGCGACCGTTCTCCTCATAATCGAAGCACTTAGTCTCAGGTTTGGGTTAGACTTTGGGTTGCTTCACTGGAGGTGCAACTAACTTGCTATCCATGAAGTTTCCCTCCTTGCTCTTGCCCTTCTCGATACCAGTGGTTTTAACTAACCATCAACACTTTGACGATCCTTCTCGATTTCTACCTTCGCGGTGTCAAACATCGCGAATAGCTCAGGGATCATTATTTCTATCCCTGGTGTTTTATAGTTCATCACCAAGTTCTAGTAGCTTTAGTGACAGTGACTTGGAGAAATATATCAATCACTATCTTATCTGGAAGATCAACTCCCACTCGATTCACACCCAGACAATCTGAGCACATGCTCAACGATTGAGCTATTCTCTTTCATCTTACAGGAAAAGAATCTTGTTGGAGATCTCATATCTCGCAACATGGGCACGATCCTGAGATCCTTGGAACATCTCATATGTTCCATGACGTTCAAAACGTTTCGGAGCCTCAATTCTAAGTTGTAATGCATGACGCACTAAACTATCAGGTAGTTATCAAAACATGCTTGTCAGATGTTTAGAACATCTACAAACAACGCTATAGGGGTTGGCGCATCGAGCGGTGCATTAATGACATAAGCCTTCTATGCAGCAATGAGGACAATCCTCAGATCACGGAGCCAGTCCGCAATATTGCTACCATCATCTTTCGACTCTATTTCTCTAGGAACATATAAAATTCAAGGGAGCTACAGCGTGTGCTATTAATCTACAACATAATTTTGCAAAGACACTACTGACTATGTTCATGATAATGAGTTCAATTAATGATATTACTTAAGAACTCCCACTCAAATTGACATCCCTCCGGTCATCCGAGTGATACATGATCCAAATTCACCAACTCAAGTCCGATCATCATGTGAGTTGAGGTGGTTACAATGGTGAACATCATCATGTTGATCATATCTACTATATGACTCATGTTCGACCTTTCGGTCTCTTGTGTTCCAAGGCCATGTCTGTACATGCTAGGCTCGTCAAGTTTAACCCGAGTGTTCTGCATGTGCAACACTGGCTTGCACCCGTTGTATGTGAACGTAGAGTCTATCACACCCATTCATCATGTGGTGTCTCAACACGACAAACTTTCGCAACGGTGCACACTCGGGGAGAACATAATTTTATCTTGAAATTTAAGTGAGGGATCACCTTATAATGCTACCGTCGTACTAAGCAAAACAAGGTGCATAAAAGGATTAACATCACATGCAATTCATAAGTGACATGATATGGCCATGAACTTGTGCTTTAGATCTCCATCTTGAAAGCACCGGCATGATCTCCATCATCACCGGCACGACACCATGATCTCCATCATCTTGATCTCCATCAACGTGTCGCCATCGGGGTTGTCACGCCCTGCATGCTTCTACTACTATTGCTACCGTTTAGCGATAAAGTAAAGCATTACATAGCGCTTAACGATTCACACGCAGGTCATACAATAATTAAAGACAACCCTATGGCTCCTGCCGGTTGCCGTACTCATCGACATGCAAGTCGTGAAATTCTATACATCACATGATCATCTCATACATCACATATATCACATCATGCAATTGGCCATATCACATCACAACATACCCTGCAAAAACAAGTTAGACGTCCTCTAATTGTTGTTGCATGTTTTACGTGGCTGCTACAGGGTTCTAGCAAGAACGATTCTCACCTACGCATAAACCACAACGGTGATACATAATTTGCTTTTCAACCTTCTCAAGGACCGCCTTTGTTGAATCCGATCCAACTAAAGTGAGAGAAACTGCCACCCGCAAGCCATCTAGGCAACAAGTTGCGTCGAGGGAACCGGTCTCTCGTAAGCGTACGAGTAATGTTGGTCTGGGCCACTTCATCTCACAATACCGCTGAACCAAAATCCGACCAAGGGAGGAAGCAATCTAAGCATCAACGCCCACAAACCTTTTGTGTTCTACTCGAGATCTCATCTACACATAGACCTAGCTCATGATGCCACTGTTGGGGAACGTCGCATGGGAAACAAAAATTTTCTTACGCACACGCAGATCTATCCATGTTGATGAGCATCGACGAGAGGGAGAGTGGATCTACATACCCTTGTAGATCGCTAAGCGGGAAGCGTTAAGAAACACGGTTGGTGTAGTCGAACATCTTCGCGATCCAAATCGCCGAGCGTCCCGCGACCTCATCACGATCCATCCTGCGATCCAATCACGATCCGTCCCGTGAACTCATCACGATCCGGCCCGCGAACTCGTCACGAACCGTTTTGCGATCTTGATTACGGTCCTTTCGATCTAGCGCCGAACGGACGACACCTCCGCGTTCAGCACACGTGCAGCTTGATGACGATCTCCACCGTGTTGATCCAGCAAGAGGAAGTGGAGAGGAAGAAGAGTTCACCGGCAGCATGACGGTGCTCCGGCGATGGTGGTGGAGCAATTTCGGCAGGGCTTCGCCTAAGCACTGCGGAAATCCGATCTAGAGGAGCACCGGTGGAACGGGCAACACGTGGCCATAAAATCTCGTGCAAAAACCCTCAATACCACCAGTATATATAGGAGGAGAGGAGAGGAGGTTGGCACAAGGGCCAAGGCTCCTATAGGAGTCGGCCGAACCAACTAGGGAGGAGTCCACCTCCTCCACTCCTAGTAGGATTAGGACTCCTTCCCTAATTTGCCCTTTTCCACTTTTTCTCTTTGGCCTTTTTTCCTCCAGCCACATGGGCCTCTTTTGGTTGTTCCACCAGCCCACTAAGGTCTGGTTTACACTCTCCCACAGCCCATGTAGCCTCTTGGGTCAAAATACCCCTCCCGGAGGTCTCCCGATACACTACCGGCACTCCCGGTACACTACCGATGAGCCCAAAACTTTTCCGGCGACCAAAATGGGACTTCCTATATATGAATCTTTACCTCCGAACCATTCTGGAGCTCCTCGTGACGTCCGGTATCTCATCCGGGACTACGAACAAACTTCGGTCACCACCATACATAACTCTACACTACCGAAACGTCACCAAACCTTAAGTGTGCAGACCCTGCGGGTTCGAGAACTATGTAGACATGACCGAGACACCTCTACGGTCAATAACCAATGGTAGGACCTGGATGTCCACATTGGTTCCTACATATTCTACGAAGATCTTTATCGGTCGAACCTCTATGTCAAGGATTCAGTTAATCCCGTATGATGTTCCCTTTGTTCTTTGGTATGTTACTTGCCCGAGATTCGATCGTCGGTATCTCCATACCTAGTTTAACCTCGTTACGACAAGTCTCTTTACTCGTTTCGTAATACAAAATCCCGTGACTAACACTTAGTCACATTGCTTGCAAGGCTTGTTGTGATGTTGTATTACCGAGTGGGCCCTGAGATACCTCTCCGTCACACGGAGTAACAAATCCCAGTCTTGATCCATGCCAACTCAACAGACACCCTCGGAGATACCTGTAGAGCACCTTTATAGTCACCCAGTTATGTTGCGACGTTTGATACACACAAGGCACTCCTCCGATGTCCGTGAGTTGCATGATCTCATGGTCACAGGAACATATACTTGACATGCAGAAAACAGTAGCAATAAACTGACACGATCATATGCTACGTTTGTGGTTTGGGTCTTGTCCATCACATCATTCTACTAATGATGTGATCCCATTATCAAATGACATCTCATGTCCATGGCTAGGAAACCTTGACCATCTTTGATCAATGAGCTAGTCTATTAGAGGCATACTAGGGACATGGTGTTGTCTACGTATCCACACATGTATCTGAGTTTCCGATCAATACAATTCTAGCATGGATAATAAACGATTATCATGAACAAGGAAATATGATAATAACTAATTTATTATTGCCTCTAGGGCATATTTCCAATAGAAAGGCGGCGTGTTGGATTAGTGAACAATCATACACGACTTCTAGTCGACAACTGCGTGCTTTATGCCACCCTATCAAAAATGTTTTCACATAGTGTGTGTGATGGACATCCATATGACAAACAGTTTGTTCTAGGCACCGTGAGTGATGTATTGAATAACGCAATCAATAGAATTATAACTATCGTGTGTGATGGCCACCCTATCACCGACAATTTTATGCAAAAAGTTGTGTATGATGTACAATACGAATGGAGACGTATCGTTGGGATTCCATGTGTGGGATGCTAAGCACACCTCACATGACTACTGCAATATTTCTGTTTGTGTTGGCCCTCTTAATTGCGCAAGCTCTATTTTGCGTGGCATGCGTGACCGGATGGAGGCATCGCCGATGATTATCTGTGTCGTGTGGGATAGCCCCCTATCGCCCACACATGCAAAGTGATGGTTTAAAACTACGTCACAAGAAGGGCGTAAAAACCAATTGTATAGGACACGACTGCACTAGTGATTATTGGAGACATTGGACTGGTTTTCCACAACACCAACTTATGCTCAATTTCCAAACACATTTGTTTATCCTCTAGACATAACTACATTTGATAATGTGCCATGTGTAGTTTCTATCTCCACCTCAATACCCAAGGCAAAATTTTCCAGATTTGAAATAATGGGTTGAATTACGTGGTTTACTAGATTGTGTGCAACCATTTTGGTTTGCTCAACTTCCAGGACCTCTATTATAAATGAAAATTTTAAGAGATTGAGACATGACCTTAATAAATTGTACACTAATATTTCTAGACTAAATTTGTTAATGCAAGCATGTAATGCAGTAATCTTGGCTTGATAATCTTGAGCAAAGAAGGCCGACCTGAATTCAGTTTTAGGAAAATAGTTGAACTACACTTTGAGGACTTACTACACTTACAGTTTGTATACTGAAAGCAGAGATGTACTATTAGATGGATTAAAGTGGGGGGATACAAATTTCTTTAAGTTAATGGCAACAGAGAGGTTCAGAAGAAATACAATTGCAAGTCTTAAGAATGAGGAAGGGGTTGTGGTCTCAAACCATCACGAAATGGATGGACTGGGCCTCTTATAAGAAAGAATGGGCGTGGAAAATGGAATTAATATGAAATTTTATCTACATGGCATTACTAATCATGCACCATGCCTTCAAGATCTCTTTGGGCCATTTACTGAGGAGGAAATTAATGAGGTATTGAAGCACATTCTTGTGGATAGGGATCCTGGGCCGGATGGTTTCACTGGTCTTTTTTGTCAAGAAATGTTGGCATATTATAAAATAGGACTTTCTTACTTTGATCAGTGATTTCTACGAAGGGAAGATCAGTCTTCATAGCATAAAATATCTCACTTGTCACATCTATTCCTAAAGTCTTATCACCTAAAGTACCTATTAACTGTAGACCAATTTCTTTGGCAAATACATGCGTCAAGTTCCTTACAAAGCTACTGGATAATAGGATTAAGAAGGTGATCCTCAAATATATACACGAAAACCACTATGGATTTCTCAGACCAAGATCCATTCATGATTGTATTACTTGGAGTTTGAAATACATTCATCAATGCCATCAGTCAAAAGGACTAATTATCATCCTCAAACTATATTGTTATAAAGCTTTTGATACTGCTGAACATGACCTCATTCTTCTAATGCTCAAGCACAAAGGACTTGATGAAAAATGGATTGGATGGGTCAAGGAGCTCGTCACATCTAGATCATCTTCCATCCTACTAAATGGAGTTCCAGGCAAACAATTTAACTACCAAAGAGGGTTAAGGCAGGGAGATCCTTTGTCACCTCTTTTATTTTATGATAGTTCCTGATTTGTTGCGGTCTATTGTCAACAAAATGCTTCAAAGAGGAGAGGTATCTCTCCCAATTCCATCTCATGATGCAAACTATCGAATTGTTCAGTATGCTGATGATACATTGCTTATTATTCTTGTTGATGAAACATAGTTAATTTCCCTCAAATGGATGTTTGTCTCTTTCTGCCAATCAACTGGTCTGAAAGTAAACTTCCATAAATCTTGCATATTGCCCATTAATGTTACCTAGGATAAAACTCCAAGGCTTGCAACTATTTTTTGTTGTCAGGTGGGGTCCCTACCTTTCACATACTTAGGTGTGCCAATGGGGACCACAAAACCAAGAATACGAGATCTGGTGCCAATGGTAGATAGACTAGAGACAAGATTATATGTAAGTACCTCCATGCTGTCTCAAGGAGCTAGGCTTGAACTTTGCAACCAATCCTTCTCTCTATGCCAACATATTTCTTATGCATTCCGAATTTGTTTACTGGAATTATTAAACAACTGGAGAGGATTACAAGGCAATGCGTGTGGAAAGGAAACACTGATACACCTAAGCAGTCCCTATCAGCTTGGCCTCTTGTATGCAGGCCTAAAGACAAAGGTGGTATGTGTATCATTAACCTTGGTGTGTAAAACAGAGCATTGCTAACCAAACATCTACACAGATTTTACAACAAGGCTGACATACCATGGGTTTCTTTGATTTGAAACACTTACTATGATGTGGTGATTCCTCAAGCCACAATATTTTGTGGTTCTTTCTGGTGGAAGGATATTCTAAAATTGAATGAGATTTATAGAGCTCACTCGATGATCAAAATTAACATGGGTGACTCTGCCCTATTTTGGTATGACTCATGGGACCTGTTAGGTTCCTCAAGGCCTACCAAAGATATATACCCAAGAATCTTTTCATTTGTACTTGATGACAAGATATCAGTCAAGGACTTTATTGGGGATACAAACCATGAGTCATATTTTCAGTTGCAAATCTCCCTAGAAGCAATGGATGAACTGCAAGCAATCATGATTTGCATCCAGGAAATGGAAAGAGAATCTCACATACCTGATGTTTGGTCCTAGAAACCCGGGAAAGGAAATTATTCGGCCAGGAGTTATTATACTCTAATGCATGCATACTTGCCCACTATTGATCCATGTAAGTGAATTTTGTAGAGTAGATGCACAATGAAAATTAAAGTATTTGCATAGATAATGGTAAATGATAGGCTCAACACTAGAAATATGTTGTTAAGAAGATGCTAGATCAGAAGATCATGATAATTGTTGTCCCATGTGTCCCACTCAATTGCTTGAAGACAGAGACAATCTTTTCTTCAAATGCAACTTCAGTATCAGATTATGGAACTATTTATAGATACACTGGTATGTTGACCTCCCTGTCGATGTCAAAACCGGTGGATCTTGGGTAGGGGGTCACGAACTGTGAGACTGGAGTCGACGGTACCAGGAGACAAAGGGGACATAGATTTACCCAGGTTCGGGCCCTCCTATGGAGGTAATACCCAACATCCTGCTTGGTTGTATTGATGATGTGGGGGGTTACAGAGTTGATCTACCTCAAGGTCGAATAGCTAACCCTAGATGAGTTATTTTGTCCTTATACCCTAAAAACCTCTGGCTTATATAGTCGCCGAGGATGCCTAGGGTTTAATCATGGTCGGTTACATGCCGAAGATATAAATATGCCTATTTGTTACATCAAACTTGGAGCGCAAGCCGTGCTTCCCGAAGCTTCCATCTTGGAGATCGGGCATTCAAATCCTCTAGTGTTCAGTAAGTACCCCATATAGTTCGGCCCATAAGAATAGGCTGGCTTCCCGAGGACCCCTTAATCCAAGACTCCCTAAGTAGCCCCCAAACTTGCCGCCAACGCCAAGGCTCTTCAGCTCCAATTGCTACACAAACAGAGTCTTCGGCTTGCGAGGTGAGTTCCTTGCCATCGAACATAGTTCGGCCTCCGATGATAAGTAGTTTTCCACATAGTGGCACGTCCGAACACTGCAAATTGGTTGGCCTTGAAGGCCAAATGTCAGGGGGTAGACAATGTTCCTCTGACGACCTCTCTGATGAAAGGTAACGGCCCACCACGACCGCTAGGCCAGTTACATAGACTCGGTTCGCGGATCGAGGCCGTTTTAATCATCACAATCTACCAATATACCAATCGTGTCCCATTTTATACGGGATATATTCAATCATGCGCGCGCAACGGCTCACACGTCTTGGGAAGTGGAGGGATTTATGGTGCATCAAGGGGAGACCAAATCAGCAGGCCTCAGAAAAAAAGGAAGAAAACCCTGAAGGTTATTCACGCTCTCCATTCGACTTCTCCGCCTCCCATTCCTCTGCGCCTCCGAAGCACAGATCTAGGTATTTCGCCCCCACCTCCGAGCGCATCATTGGCGGGCACCATGGGCCAATGGGAGGCTTCCATGGTCACCGACCGGGATATTCTCGACCTCAAGAAGGCCGACTACCTCCCCGCTGACATCCCTCACCACGCGATGGAGGAGGGTCAAGTGATCCCCACCCCCAAGCTAGGAGAAAGGGTGGTGTTCATCCCCCACTTCATCTGGGGGTTGAGATTTCCCCTCCACTCATTTGTCAGGGGGTTGATGTTCTTCTACGGCTTCGACTTTCATGACCTCCCGCCGAACTCCATTATGCACATGTCAATGTTCATCCTCATTTGCGAGGCCTTCCTGCGCGTCAAGCCACACTCCGGGCTCCAGCTTCAGGTGTTCAACATCAAGCCCAAGTGCGTCAGTGGAAAGCACGCAGATTACCGTGGGGCTGTCATTGGCAAGCTCACCCACGTCGGGTGGACGTTGGGCACCCTTATTGACACCATCAAGGGGTGGCGGAAGGAGTGGTTCTACGTCACCGAACCACAAGAAGAAGGTCAGCATCCCCCCGCCACATTCAGATACGGTCCCCCCACCAGACTGGCTTCATGGCTCGAAAAGGGCCTCGTCTGGTGTCCGGGCAAGGAGGTGAGCGACGTGCAGAAGCACATCCGCTCCATGATCGAGGAGGGCACCAAGTTGATCGATGTGGTCCAGGTGATGCTCCAAAGACACATCCTCCCCTGCCAACGTCGGGACACTCCCCTGTGGACTCGTGGGCTCGACGCCGAGCCCATAGTCTGGAATCTCTTCCGCACTACGAGGGAGAAGTTGTGGAAGGCTCTCTTCAAATCACAGAAGAGCTGGCCATCCGAGAGGGAGGACAAGGGTCTGCATGCCACCAAGCCTGAATCCGAGGTACGATACATCCTAGCTTGGTCGGCTTCATTACCTAAGGAGATTTCATAACCCCTCTTCTGACCTGCCATTGCAGAGATGGCTGAAAAAAGCCATCAACATTAACAGTGTGGCTCCTCAGCCCGAAGACGAGAGGACCAGGCTGTTAGCAAAAATGCTCGTGGTAAAGCCTTATGAGGCTCCCATGAAAAAAGAGAAGAAGAAGAAACAAGGCCAGGCTAGTATCCGCATTAGGGATTAGCCTGACACTACATCCAAGGATACCCCCGCCTCCTGGAATCAGAAGGAGGCTGAGGAGGAGGAAGAAAAAGAAGAGGAGGAAGAGGAGGAGGCCGAGGTCGAGGGTGAGGGGGGAGGTAATTCCCCCCGTGTTAGGAAGAGAGCGACGTCTTCGGACGCTCCAGAGCAGGTCCCTCCTCCTGTCCAAAAATGGGTGCTTCGGGCGCGGGTGATTTTGTCCGACAATAGTTCGGACTCAGACACCGCGTACGAAGACCTCGAGGAGGTTCCGCGAGGGAGCCTACGGGTCAAGCCCCCTCCAAAAAGGTTAGTATCCGAAGAGCCTCCTGTTGGAAATATGCCCTAGAGGCAATAAATAAAGTGTTTATTATTATATTTCCTTGTTCATGATAATCATTTATTATCCATGCTATAATTTTATTAATTGGAAACACATTACATGTGTGGCTAAATAGACAACACTTTGTCCCTAGTATGCCTCTAGTGAACTAGCTCGTTCATCAAAGATGGTCAAGGTTTCCTGGCCATTGACATGTGATGTCATTTGATAATGGAATCACATCATTAGGAGAATGATGTAATGGACAAGACCCAAACTACAAACGTAGCATATGACCGTGTCTATTTATTGCTACTGTTTTCTGCATGTCAAGTATGTGTTCCTATGACCATGAGATCATGCAACTCACGAACATCGGAGGAGTGACTTGTGTGTATCAAATGTCGCAACGTAACTGGGTGACTATAAAGGTGCTCTATAGGTATCTCTGAGGGTGTCTGTTGAGTTGGCATGGATCAAGACTGGGATTTGTTACTCCGTGTGAACGGAGAGGTATCTCAGGGCCCACTCGGTAATACAACATCACAATAAGCCTTGCAAGCAATGTGACTAAGCGTTAGTTGCGGGATCTTGTATTACGGAACGAGTAAAGAGACTTGCCAATAATGAGGTTGAACTAGGTATGGAGATACCGACGATCGAATCTCGGGCAAGTAACATACCGAAGAACAAAGGGAACATCATACGGGATTAACTGAATCCTTGACATAGAGGTTCGACCGATAAAGATCTTCATAGAATATGTAGGAACCAATATGGGCATCCAGGTCCCGCTATTGGTTATTGACCGTAGAAGTGTCTCGGTCATGTCTACATAGTTCTCGAACCCGCAGGGTCTGCACACTTAAGGTTTGGTGACGTTTTGGTAGTACAGAGTTATGTGTGGTGGTGACCTAAGGTTCTTTGGAGTCCCGGATGAGATCCCGGACATCACGACGAGCTCCGGAATGGTCCGGAGGTAAATATTGATATATAGGAAGTCCTATTTTGGTCGCCGGAAAAGTTTCGGGCTCATCGGTAGTGTACCGGGAGTGCCGGTAGTGTACTGGGAAACCATCGGGAGGGGTATTTCGACCCAAGAGTCTACATGGGCTGTGGGAGGATGAATACCAGCCCCTAGTGGGCTGGTGGAAGTCCCACACAAGGCCCATGCAGTCGAGATGAAAAGCCCAAAAGGAAAAAGGTGGAAAAAGGCAAAAAAGGCTAAATTAGGAAGGAGTCCTAATCCTATTAGGAGTGGAGGAGGAGGATTCCTCCCTCCTGGTTCGGTCGAACCTCCTTGGCTTGGAATCCAAGGATGCCTCCTCTCCTCCACTCCTCCTATATATACTAGAGGGGTTTAGGGGTTTTGCACAAGATTTTCAGCCATGTGCAACCCTACCCTCTAGTCCATAGTTTCTCCTCTAGATCGGATTTCTGCAGTGCTTAGGTGAAGCCCTGCCGGAATAGCTCCACCATCATCACCGGAGCACCGTCATGCTGCCGGAGAACTCTTCTTCCTCTCCTCTCCTTCTTGCTGGATCAAGACGGCGGAGATCGTCATCAAGCTGTACGTGTGCTGAACGCGGAGGTGTCGTCCGTTCGGCACTAGATCGGAAGGATCATGATCAAGTTCATGGGACGGATCGTGATCAAGTTCGTGGGACGGATCGTGATTGGATCACGGGACGGATCATGATTGGATCACAGGACACACGGCGATTTGGATCGCGAAGACGTTCGACTACACCGACTGCGTTTCTTAACGCTTCCCGCCTAGCGATCTACAAGGGTACGTAGATCCACTCTCCCTCTCATAGATGCTCATCACCATGGATAGATCTGCGTGTGCATAGGAATTTTTTTGTTTCCCATGCAACGTGCCCCAACACCTCCCATTCATTATGAATAGATTTAGAGCTTGCTAACATGCTGGTTATTGGCTTTGCAGCCCCCCGCGCGTCATCCCCACGGAGGTGATATCAGATGGGGAGACCCCGCCTGCCGAACTGGCAGAGAGCGGGGATGCCTCGCATCCCACCACACCAGGCGCCACGAGGGATGCCGTGGAGGTGTCGTCCCGGCACGCTCCTATGGAGATGGACATCGACGGCGGGGGAGACCACACCATGGCCGAGGCTGACGCCTCGGTCAATGAAGACCGGGGGGCGACACCCCTCCCGGGCACCCAGGAGGCCTGATGAGCGGGTGCTGAGTTCCCTCCGAAAACATCTCCGGAGTGCATTGTGCCTCCGGAGGCGACGGTTCAATCCCCGGTAGGTGATCGGGATATTCGATCATCACCGACACCATCGACCAATAGGTGGTCGGTCATGGAGGAGGCTCTATCAAGCGCCTCCATCCCCGAGGATCACCGCACCCTTATGGGTGCGGCATTGCAGAGCATCCAGTCCGTTGACAACAGACTGAAGGAGGCCTTCAAGGGTCTCCTTACGGGTTTTCAAGTAAGTCACCCGATGTTCTTATTTGCAAAGTTTTTATTTATTCGTATTATGTACATGGCAGCCCCCGAGCCCTAGGTGAGGTGGAAAAGCTCACCTAGGGGTCACTTCTGTATCTGTCATCGAACTAGATACACTTTAAGTGTCCGGCATGTTAGAATAACTCAACATATGAGCGTATTGTCTATAATTCAGGAATTGAGAACCCATGTAATATATCAACTGTGTGTGTAATGCAGGCTTCGTCATCGGCGGCGGCAATAAATGGCGCCAAGATGGAAGAACTAAATCGGAAGCTTAAGCGCTCCAAAGACAAAGTTGAGGCCCTTAACTAAAGGTTCAACGAGGCTCAAGGTATGTCAAAACAGAATCTGAATGCCTTTGTATGAACACTATCATCCGAATACTGTCAATGCAGCCTTTTCACATTGTATAATGTACGCGCAGCCTCGACGAAGGAGATGGAGAGGCTCAAGGCCGAGCTCTAGCGTGTGAAGGACGAAACGGCCGCCGAGAGGGCGGCTGTTGAAGAAACGGTTGTCGCCCTTTCCGCCATGCGGGCCACCAGTGGCAAGCATGAGGCATGTGTGGCAGAGGTCTAGCAAGAGCTCAAGGACGCCAATGAAAGATGCGAGGCCTTGGAGCAAAAGAACAAGGCGAGCTTGGCTGAACTGTCCGCTTTAAAAACCGAACTCCAGAAGGAGCGGATAGACAGATGGTTCTTCGAGGAGCAAGTGCGCCAGTCCAAGGACATAGCAAATGGTAAGCCGTACTCACTAAAGTGCATATTCGGGGATAGCAAATTCGCATTGCTTACCCGAGTGTGGCGATCCTCAGGTGCATCTTCCGATCTCTAGGAGAGCATGGTGGATGCCAATCAGCTGTTTGCCTCGCGGGGAGAAGAAGATGAAGCTTGGCTATTCTGGGTACAGTCCGGAGCCCCCAAGCGTCCTCCTCTTCTAGTGGAGCAGCTAAAACAACTGATGGAGCTGCATCAGATGGCGGATCCGGCCATGAAGGACCTATGCATCCGCTTATGGCCCGACGAGCCGCTGCCAGGCAACTACTTTGGCCTGGTGCAGAGGTTGATTGCTGCTTCGCCCCGCCTCGACAGCGTCAAGTGCTCCTCCTGTATAGAGGGAGTCCGGATGGCCCTTGCCAAGGCTAAGGTGCACTGGCCGGGGCTGAATCCGATGAAGGTAACCACTGACCCACCGCCACCCGGGAAGGAGCATCGACGCCCCGAGCTATACTTCGATGGAGTGATGGAGAGTGCTCGGGTGATAGCATCATAGTGTTCAGGTGATAACATGTTTGAATAAGTTGTAACGCATCCGAAGACTTGTCCAAACTTTTGATGATATTAGTATTTGTTCTTATATGGTTTTGCATTCCTTTATAACTCATATGTGGCTGTTTAATACTGAAAGATGCGAATCATCGACTTCATCCCCCATCTGGGTACTACATGGGGTGTCTATGCCAATGCACTATGTCCCTTAGCCGAATTATCGGAACCCAAAGGCGGTATCGTGCGGTAGAGTAGGCAATCAGACTATAGTGCTTTATTTCTTTCATGTAGCCGTAGGGGCGTGAAAAGGACTACAGGAAGCGTATGATTAGCCACCAAAGTGTTCTGATGTTCGGATGAACTGTGGCCAAAGCCGGTATCACAATGTTCGCACAAAGGGCAAGTTCCTCGTATAACACGGAATAACCGCTTACGAGGATTGAAGTATAATACTTCCAGCTCGGGGTTCACAGACCGGATCTCACATACTATGATAGTACGTTTTCGGCTTTCTTCCCTGAGGTGCTTGACCAGACTATCCAGAAGCACAATCGCAAGGGTGCTCCCTTTGACCTTTTAGCCGAACGAGTAGAACGTAAAGGGGCAAGCACAGGAGCCGGGCAACCCAACTTATTGACCAAAGACATAGTTTGGAACCGATGCATATAAAGCAAACACCAAGACGTCAAACACATGGTATATAAGGTGATTTGTCTTTGAACTCGAGCTCCAAGTCTATTAGCCGGTTACCTCGCATCATACCGAACAGGTCCATGAGAAGAGGGAGAGAGGAAACAAATATGCGCCGAAAAAGGACAGATGAGGCAAACTTGTGCCACGCAATTTTCTCAACAACTCTTATAGCTCGGATTGCCTAAGAAATTGTTTACAAGTATGTGAAAGAAATAAAAATATATAGGAGTTCTTGTACCAGGGGTCTTCAATTGATAACCTGACTTCCTCGATATGCCCCGTTGCTAGTTGACTCCCGCTCTTAGATGCACCTTGATGGGTGTTAGTGTTCGGCGAACGGATCTTGCAAACAAGGTCTTGAGAGGCTGCCGATTGGTAGGTGAGCTTCACGCCATATGCAGGTTCTTTTAGGAGCGCCTGCATTTAGTCCAAAGACGTGTTGATGGTAGAGGTTCGGGCCAGCCGAACACCCATCTTTATTTCCCCATTGCTACCCATGGAATTTTAAGTGTGAAGTTGTGCCTCCTTGGCATGTACTTTGCTGGTCCTAGGGTTGTGCGGAGAGGGGAAAGTCCCTATTGAGGGGAGGAGGAAGGATCTAAGTTTTCAGTCTGAAGCCGAACTCGCTTCCTAGCCTTGTATGCCTTTATGGCGGATGCCGGAGCTTGCTGATCTTCTTTGTAGCTGAATTCAGCCGCTAGGGCTAGTGCATGTTCCTCAGTTCTAAGGGAGCACTCTGTGTTGCCATTGACAGTAATGACCCCTTGGGGCCCGACATCTCGAGATTGAGGTATGCGTAGTGTGGGACTGTGTTGAAATGAGCGAACGCTGTCCGACCAAGCAACACGTGATAGCCGTTGCGGAAGGGCGCAATGTCGAAAATCAAGTCTTCACTGCGAAAGTTGTCGGGCGAGCCGAACACAACTTCCAGGGTTACGGAACCCATACATCGGGCCTCAACGCCTGGGATCACTCCTTTGAAGGTGTGATGCTGGGTTTGATCCTTGACGGATCGATGCCCATCTTTTTCACCATATCTGAGTAAATCAGGTTGAGGCTACTTCCTCTGTCCATTAGGACTTTTGTGTGGTGATACCATCTATAATGGGGTCTAGGACGAGAGCCACCGACCCCCCATGATGGATGTTGGTCGGGTGATCACGCCAATCAAAGGTGATCGAGTATGCCGACCATGGGTTGTACTTCGGGGCTATGGGTTCCACAGCGTAGACCCGAAGGGCGCGCTTCGTCTCCTTCTTAGGTATATGGGTGGCGTATATGATGCTCACTGTTTTGACTTCGGAAGGGAATTTCTAGCCACCAACTGGACCCCAAGGCTCATCCTCGTCCTCGCTGCGAGATTTTTTGCCTTGGTCCTCGGGTGGTATCTTGTCGGCCTATTTAAACACCCAATAGTTGCGGTGTGTGTGGTTGGCGGGCTTCTCCGCAATCCCATGGATTTGGCAAGGCCTCTCCATGATCTTCTCCAGCTGGGTGGGTCCATCGCGATTGCCTTTAGGAGGCTTCTTCCGCTGCCCAGGTCGGGAGTTGTAGAATCCGGCGTTTACAGCCGTGTCATCGACATCGCTATTATTGTGCCGATGCTTATTCTTATTGCGCTTTGGTTTTCCGTTGCCATCCCGGGCTTCAGAGGCTACGGGATCTTCAGAATTGTGGCTGCGTCTTGCCAGACAATTGTCTTTGCCCACACAAAAGCGGGTCATGAGGGAGGTAAGGGCGGACATGGTCCGAGGTTTATCCTGGCCTAGCTGGTAGGTGAGCCATTTGCCCCGAATATTGTGCCAGAAGGAGGCTATGGCCTTGGCATCCAGACAGTCGACAATTTGGTTCTTCTTAGTCAAGAACCGATTCCAGAATTGCCGAGCGGACTCCCCGGGTTTCTAGATGACGTTTGCTGAGATCAAAAGAGTCCGGCGGGTGGACATAGGTTCCCTAGAAGTTTGAGCGGAATGCATCTTCCAGGTCTTCCCAGCATCCAATGGAGTTTTCGGGGAGGCTGTTTAACCAGTGCCGAGATGGTCCCTTAAGCTTAAGAGGTAGATATTTGATGGCATGGAGATCGTCTCCTCGCACCATGTTGATATGGAGGAGGAAATCCTCGATCCATACAGTTGGGTCAGTAGTCCCATCATACTGTTCTATATTCACAAGTTTAAACCCATCAGGGAACTGATGCCGCATGACCTTATCTGTGAAGCATAGTGGGTGAGCGGTGCCTCTGACTCGTGCTATGTCATGCCTGTATTCGGCGTGTGTGTGGGCCCGGTTGCGTTCCCGAACTCTGTTGTTTTGGTCGAACCAGGGTCTGTACCCACTCCGGCTATCGGGCGAGTACTCTTTGGATTCGTAGATGGATCTTGTACGGCCTACTCTATGATCCAGGTCATCGCGCAGGTCGAACCTGTCACTAGGCTCTAATGGCTCCTTACCCCGTCTTCGGGGCATTGCTGGTATATAACCGGTGTCGTCAACCATCTTGTCCCGACCATGAGGGGGCGGTCCGGCTTGTCATATGGGGTATGGTTCGGAGACGGAGTGTCAGTGAGTTCGTCATCGAATTGCGGAAACATCCTTCTCCGTGGGTAGCTTTTGGGCTGGTTCAACAGACCGGTGTCGTATACTTCCTCACCTGAGAGGACTTTTGTCCATCGATCATTGAGGTCATCCTGTTTGACTTTGAGTTGCCTTTCTTCAGCCTTTAGGCTGCGAGCCATTGCTACGAGCCATTCCCTGATTTCTTCCTGATCTTCGAGGTTATCAGGGATGTGCAAGTCATCAGCTTCCAGTATATCTTCCTCCTCAATGGGGGGGGGGAGGTAGTTATCGTCTTCGGAAGCGTTGACGTTATCGGGGTTATTCTGGTCCTTAGGCCCTTCTGGACCCTCTAACGGGTGCTTGGGGATATCGGGATTGCCATGGTCAGCGGGGGTATTACCGTCCCCGTTGCTGATAATAGCTTTCCTTCCCTTTTTGTCTTTGGACCGCTTATGCGGTTTCCGGCGCCTTGACCGCGCATCGCCAGATTTTCCGCCATCATTGTTAGGCGTGTTGTTGCCGTTAGTGGCGGGAGTATCTACCATGTAGACATCGTATGTGGAAGTGGCGGCCCATCTCCCCGTGTTAATGGAGGTACGAGCACGGTCTTCTTCATCCATGTATTATGTCTCCTCGGAGGCATAGTCTAGCATGTTGGTTAAATCCTCGATAGTGGCTATCAGGTGGGTGGTGGGTGGGTTGAAAAATTCGTCCTGACCCGCACCATAACCGAACTAAGCGTAGATCGGGGCTGGATCATCGGTGCTCTTCATCGACGAGATCCGATCTAGGGCCTCGTCAATCGCTGAGGGCCCGATCGGATCCAGCTGTTCGGAACTTGCGGAGTTAACCTCCAAGGCATCCGGACATGGGGGGGTGTTCGGTGAGAACACACGTCCGGTCATCTGGCTCAAAGGACAGACTGGGGTAAGAGATTGGATCATCGCCATGGGTGACCCCATGGGCATGTCCGAAGAAGGGGCTCGAGGTTAAAGCCTTAGTGTCCTCGAGTGCTACAGGCGAAGCTGCGAGCCCGATTAACGATAGGTCACCCCGAGAGTCAATGGAGAACTCAAAGTTTCTGAATCTGACCTCTCGTTCAGGGGTGAAGCTCTCAACGCGGCCTAGATGGCCACTAGGATCAGCGTGCAGCACAACGCTGCCGAAGGCGAAGATCTGTCCGGGGATAAAAGTGTCCATGTTGCGGACGTCTTGATTGATGACAAGGCGAGACGTCGATTCCATCTTGCTCATAGAGGAACTCTGAATGAAAGCACCAATACCGGTGTCAAAACCGGCGGATCTTGGGTAAGGGTCCCGAACTATGAGACTAGAGTCGACGGTAACATGAGATAGAGGGGACACATATTTACCCAGGTTCGGGCCCTCCTATGGAGGCAATACCCTACGTCCTGCTTGGTTGTATTGATGATGTGGGGGGTTACAGAGTTTATCTACCTCGAGAGCGAATAGCTAACCCTAGATGAGTTGTTCTGTCCTTATACCCTAAAACCTCCGACTTATATAGACGTTGAGGATGGCTAGGGTTTACACATGGTCAATTACATGCCGAAGAGATAAACATGCCTATTTGCTACATCAAACGTGGAGCGCAAGACGTGCTTCCCGAAGCTTCCATCTTGGAGACTAGGCCTTCAAATCCTCTAGTTTTTGGTAAGTAGCCCATATAGTCCGGCCCATAAGAATAGGCCGACTTCCCGAGGACCCCTTAATCTAGGACTCCCTGACTCCCCACCAAGAAATGTGTCATGGCTGCTAAGGCCCCCTTTATTTGGGCTACAGATTCCTGAGAATCACTTCACCTATGGATTCCAGAAAATCAGCTCTAGCTATGGATTCTGAAAATCTAGAAGTTGTTTGTTTGTTTACTCTGCCATTGGAAAGATGTATGAACAGTAAATGTTGTGAAATGACTGTATTGCCTCTCAATGTTGAGTTTGCTAGTAAACAAATTAACTTATAGATCTTCTTATGCTACTGGCCAAATCTTAAATCTCTCCGGACCCATCTGAGGGTTGAGATTGGGGTAGTGTAGCTAGACCTGCAGCATTGCACATGTGGAGGTTGGTGGCAGCCCAGCCGGACCTTCCACCAGCACAAGGAGAGCTCACAGAGGGTGGCGTAATTGAAGGTCAGGAGCATCGGGTTGCGAGCTAGAGGTAGGGAAACACTGGACAATGATGGCTGGAGGTCAAGGAGGGGTGGAGGCACCCAGATCCGCCCGCTTGGGCGGAGCTTGGGGTGGGCGGTCGAAGTTCGAACATGGCCGATGGTGACTTGGGGCATCTGGATTGGCCCGCCGAGGACCAGGAGCCAACACAGGCGACGTTCGTGTAGCCACCAAAAGTTAGGGCGAGTGTCGTGCCATGTACCTCCCTTTGTTTGCTCTAGAGGAGGAGAATTGCTCGGTGGTGAAATATCTATTGGGAGGGTGGCATTTGGTTTGTAATATTGGGACAAACCTGGGTAGACTGCAAGTTGGATAAGTGGAAGCTTGGGAATCACTGAAACAACAACTTCTGGCTCGTGCTGCCTCGCAGTGCAATTTTCAGAATCGTTAGAATCGATTCCTAAGAATCTAAGATGAGTAGCTAGCTGTTTGTTTCCGATTCTGATTTTTAGAGTAGAATCCCATAATCTCTAGTGAAAGATCAAATAAAGGCCACCCAAGAGGAGTTTTCAACAACCTTTTTCCTCGAGGTTGTCTTGGTGGCTGCCTTGAATACTTGAACTCTAGGAAATGAAAAAAATTCGGCATGAAAGACCTTCCTTTGGTGCATGGAAGGCCAATTTCATTCATGACATCACATTGCTATCATATAGAGTGAAGCCATCTGTCAAAGATTCACTTCTGGCTTGGATCCAGAACCTGCCTTAGTTTGATAGGCACATGTAAATAGGTGAGCTCTTTGTATTTGTGTATTGTAGTATAGTTTTCTCTTTTTTGTCTAGTTGTAATACTTTTTGGGCCCTAATTTAATAAAAGGCTATGTAGCTTTTGCCTCATAGTATTCGGTTAAAAATGTTTATGGGCTAAGTTGGGACTAAACTACTTCTTAGTACTACATGTCACCTCAAAACTGATGGACAAACAGAAGTAGTGAATAGAACTTTGTCTACTATGCTTAGGGCTGTTTTGAAGAATAACATGAAAATCTGGGAATAATACTTGCCTCATATTGAATTTTCTTATTATTGGTCGGTGCAGTCTACTACAAAGATGTGCTCTTTTGGAATTGTGTATGGTTTCCTACCTCCTGCACCTATTGATTTGTTGTCTCTTCCATCTTCGGAGAAGGTTAGTTTTGATCCTAAATAACATGTTGAATTGATCTTAGAAAAACATGAGTTAACTAAGAAAACCTTTAGCGTATGAATGCTAAATATAAACTTGCTGGAGACAAGGGTAGAAAGCATGTTGTCTTTGCACCGGGATATCTTGTTTGGTTACATTTGCGTGAGGATAGGTTTCATGTTTTGCGCAAGTCAAAGCTAATGCCACATGCTGATGGTCCACCTAAGGTGTTAGAGAAAATAAACGTTAATGCATATAAACTTGAGCTACCTGGAGATTTTGGTGTTAGTCCCACTTTTAACATTGCAGATTTTATGCCTTATTTGGGTGAGAGCAAGATGAGATTTCGTCGAGGATGACTTTACTTCAAGAAGGAGAGGATGATGAGGATATCAATACCATAGTTACGCCCACAAGCCCTACTACTATACATACTGGACCAATTACTAGAGCTCGCGCATGCCAATTAAATTATCAAGTACTTTCAGTTCTTGGGAATGATTCTAATGTTCACGAGAATACGATGTTTCCTAAAATAGATACATTTGTATTGATTACTAATGAATGGACAAGAATGGGCAAGGGAGATGAATACTAGAGCAGGATCAAGCATGAAGATGAAGGTGCATGTGAAGGGAACCAAAAAGGCATTTCTAGTGCAGTTTTCAGCACTTTGAAGCCCGTGTGGTGACATACAAGGACATGGGCGAAATATACAAGATGCCCTTTCATGAATTCCGTCCATATCTTATTATAGGTGCCACGCCACCTTATTTTTGGGCCAAGCCCGTTTAATTTCGAAATACTTCTTAATAGGTTAGTTTAAGAGTTCGTATTGTAGGGGAAATAACTCACAAGGTGTTTTAGTCCCACCTTGTCAAGGGTGGACGGAATACCCTCCCTTTTCCCCTATAAATACAACCCTTAAGGCACCATTTAGACTTGAGTCCTATTTAGATTAAAGTTCTCCATAGATGAACTCGTGTCCTTTCTTCATGTTCTATGACCAGACCAAGACATCACAGAACCCTACTTTCATCAATAAAGCTTTCCTCTTATATTCACAATATTCATATTGCAACTTCAATTTCTTGCTTGTTCTTTGTTTGCGTGTAGGAAATAGACCCTTGTGGTCAGGTTAATCATGTTCCGGCATGGTCAATAACATCTCGGAGTTGGTTTAGCGATTGCTGAGGCGCGACGTCTTCGCACGTTCATAGTCAGATCGTCAAAGTCTACTCCACTAAAAATGATAGCTACCATCTCATCGAAAGGCAAGACACCTTTGCCTCTATAGATAGTAGTTTGAACTTGAGTGGTGCTTGTTTCCTTTTCTTCATCTTCATGAGGTACATGTTCCATTAGAAGGACAACACCTACACCCATGGTCAAATTAACTTGCGAGGTTTCTTCATCACCTACATCACTTAGATCAACTTGCCCTCCATGGGAGCCATTAAACTCATCAAACACCACATCACATGTTTCTACAACACATCCATTGGATTTGTTGTAGACCCTATATGCATGAGAGTTTGACCGATAACCAACAAATATACCTTCAATTGTTTAGGATTGATATTTTCCTAATCATTCTCTCTTGTTGAGAAGACCCATAACCAACAAATATACCTTAAATTGTTTTGGATTGGTATTTTCCTAATCATTCTCTCTTGTTGAGAATGAAGCACTTGCAACCGAATACACATAAGTACTTAACATTTGGCTTGTTCACGCTTAGGAGTTCATATGGGGTCTTCTCCAAGTTCTTGCAAAGGAAGAGTCGATTTGATGCATGACATGTGGTGTTGATGGCCGCAGCCCAAAAGCTATGTACTAATCCAACATGTACCTTGCCATCTCCACAAGTGTGTGGTTCTTCCTCTCAGCTACACCATTTTGCTGTGGCACTACTAGAATCTAGTTATTTGCCATGTGCCAGGCCTTTGCCGTCTGCTGGCACATGGCAATGATGCTCTTTGTCGTCAGCTGCAGCAAAGCAGACGGCAAAGAACTAGCGCATGGCAAAGTCTCTGTTTGCCATATACTAGTCCTTTGCCATCTGCGCCCAGACGGCAAAGAGACCAAGGGAAGATGGCATAGAGGCAAGGTGGTTCCAATTGGACCTTAGGCCTGGCTAGGTCCAATGGAAGGGCTCTTTGCCGTCCGCCAGGCCTTTGCCATCGGCCGTGGGTGTCTTTGCCGTCCGGAGGCAGATGGCAAAGGGGATGTGCCTTTAATGGCCGTCCCCCGCCCCAACTCCTCTCTCTCTCACTCTCTCCCTCCCCCACTCCACTCTCTCCCTCCCCTTGTGACCGCCACCGCCATCCACCTCCCACCACCCCCACACCGCGCCACCACCCACCATCGCGCCACCCACACTATCGCGCCATCCCCACTATCGCGCCACCCCCACCACCGGAACGTCTCCCTCCTCGCGCCGCCCCCTTCCCTTGGCGGCTCCCTCGCACCGCCCCCGCCCTGAGCCGCCCCTCCCATCGCCGGTCCCTCCCCTTGCCGGCCCCTCCCTACACCGCTCCCACCACTGTGTCGTCGCCCTCCCTACGCTGCCCCCACCACCGCGTCGTCGCGCCCCTCCCCTCGGCGGCTCCCCCGCGCCCCCTCCCCGAGCCGCTCGCTCCACTCACCGGCTCCTAGCGCCGCCCCTCCTTGCAGCTCCCCCATCTTCGTGGCTCCCCTACCCCCGTCGCCCCGGCCGTCCCCACCCGACTCCGGTGAGTGCCCGGCCGTCGCCCCCTCACTTTTTTTGTTTTTTTTCCAGTTTTAGTTAGTTAGTTAGTTTACTAGGTTATAAAAATCTTAGAATAAATTAGATAGTTAGTTTATTTTTTGTTTTTTCTGTTAAATTAGATAGTTAGTTTATTTTTTTAGTTAGTTTACTAGGTTAATTAGAAAAAAACTTACATAGAAAAGTAAAACTTAGAAGAAAAGAAAAAAACTAGGAGAAAATAATAATAATAATAATAAGAAGAAGAAGAAGAAGAGGAGGGTGAAGAAGAAGAAGAAGAAGAAGAAAAGGAGAAGAAGAAGATGAAAAAAGTAGAAGTAGAAGATCAAGAAAAGAAGTAGGAAAATTAGAAAAAGACACCCCGACCCCCGACACGACACCCCCGACCCCAACACAACACCCCTACCCCAACACGACACCCCCGACACCCTGACCCTGACATGACACCCCCGACGCCGGCCTTCCAAACGCTGACGGGGTCATATATTTGTGAATTATGAGTTAAGTCATATATTTTTCGATTTTGTTATGAAAAACATCATATTTGTGTTGATCGAGTTTCATTTCAATGTGCAGTTGTTTTGTCGCTACGAGGTTCTGTTGTTCGACGACCTCCCCATGCATTTGACGAGCTCCCCTGCTACTTTCGTTGGTGAGCACAAATGACATCTCCTCCCTCGCCCCCTTAATTGTTTTTGCTCTGTTCTGGTCTTTGTGCCGATGAAACTTGCTAGATATAGGTGTATTCAATCATCAGTATGCGTGACTAGTATGTGTCTCCCGTTCGAAAGGTTTACATCTATAAATATGCATGCATTTGCATATTTATAACTGTGATTCTTTCGAATTGTCAAACATTATCCATGAACAGCCCGAGTATGTGTAGATTGGGTTTGTTTTCCCGTATGCTCTGCTCCGGATCCGATGCAGAATTTCGTTAGTGCCTCCCTATTGTTCTTCGAGTAGACATCCTCTCTGCTTATTACCGAGACGTGTATCAGGAGAACAGAGGGGAGGTGCTGCCGAAATTCTGCGTCGGATCCGGAGCAGAGCATGGGAAAACAAACCCAATCTACACATACTCGGGTGGGATTAGGACCTATCTCTACCTATTAGCGTGTAGGTTGCATGGACGTAATAAAACTGACAAACTTGATTACCAGATGAATATAGATGATGAATTATATATATATATATTTCTTGTGTGTTTAGTAGGTAGGCAAGATGAGTGATTGTGCTTGGATGTACACTGGTCACCCTAGTCAAAAAGACATGACCAATGAATGGTTAACAAAAACCAGGGTTTTTTTAGAGCCGCATATGCAAATGGCCAGGAAAAAACATGGTGCCCCTGTCCCAAATGCCATTAAAAGGTAGACATAGTTTGAAATGGGTAAACACCTGCAGAAGTGGGGTTTTACGCTTAATTATACGGTGTGGACTTTTCATGGTGAGTTTGACCAACGTGCCAGAGCTGAGGTGGTTCGTCGTCGCACCGACAAGCATGGTACCGGGATCGAAGACATGGTGCAAGACTTTAATGATGCTTGGGATTCAGACGATGAGATGGAGGAATCTATAAAGGCCTTCTATGAAATGTTGGAGTCTTCAAAACGTCCTCTCCACGAGCACACTGAGCTTTGTCAGCTGGATGCCATCGCGCAAGTAATGGCTCTGAAGGCTCAATTCAACCTAGGCAGAGAATGCTACGACGCGATGATGACGATATTTGGACGCTTTCTACCCAAAGGCCATGTACTTCCTGCAAACCTGTACGAGTTAGACAAAATCCTCCGTGTACTTAAGATGCCCTATGATAAGATACATGCATGTAAGAATGGATTTGCCTTATTTAGGCTTGAGTATGCGGCCTTGAACTATTGCCCCATTTGAAATTCTTCCAGGTATATTGTGGTAGACAACGGTATGGGTGAGAAGATTCAGACCAAAATCCCCATTAATGTTCTTCGATATCTGCCAATCATACCAAGACTTCAACGTCTTTTCATGGTCGAAGAGACGGCCAGACAAATGACATGGCACAAATTGGGCAAAAGAAACGAACTAGATGCAGATGGGAACAAGATGTTGGTACACACTTCAGATGCTTTTGCGTGGAAGCACTTCGATGCATTACATAAGGATAAATCGGCATATCCAAGGCATCCTCGAGTTGCCATCAGCAAGGATGGGTTCAATGTGTATGGTATGACGGCAACACAATACAATTGTTGGCCTGTATTTATCATTCCACTCAATCTCCCCCAGAGAGATTATGAAAAGAAAGAACATTTTCCTGACGTTGATAATTCCAGGGCCCAAATACTCGGGGAAGAATATGAATGTGTACATGCAGCTGCTTAAGGATGAATTGCAAGAAGCTTGGGATAATGGGATCAAGACATACGACGCCACTACCAAGATAATGGGATAGTGGTACATGTACTCGATGCATGACTATCCGGCGTATGCGCTATTCGTTGGCTGGTGTGTGCATGGAAGGTTGTCGTGCCCCACATGCAAGGCAGCTCTTCAGTTCCATTGGCTACAGGAGTGTCACAAGTTTTCTTGCTTAGATATGCATAGACAGTTCCTGGATCCCGACCATAAGTTCAGAAAAGACAAGAAGAATTTCATCAAAGGTAGAGTTGTCAAAAACACCGCACCACCTGTGTTGACAAGCCAACAGACCCTTGATCAGTTAAACGCTCTCGAGCCTGATCCTTTGTGTCCAGGGTATTTCAAAGGGTATAATATGGAACACGCCTGGACTCACAAGTCATGCTTATGGGATCTGCCTTACTTCAAAGACCTCATTTTCCCACACAACATCGACATGATGCACACTAAAAAGAATATGGCAGAGGCCATTTTTAGTACATTGTTCGGCATAGAGGGGAAGTCAAAGGATAATCCTAAGGCTAGAATCGAACAGGAGGCTCTATGTGATAGACCATTACAAAACTTGCGACAAAGGAAAGGAAAGCAAAGCATAGCGAAGCCAAAGGCATGGTTCAATCTTGGAAGGCCAGCTATGAGGGAAATGCTATTGTGGGTGAAAATGCGGTTGATGTTCCCCGCTGGGTATGCTGCGAATCTAAAGAGGGGAGCGAGTCTTAAAAAATTGAAAATATTTGGTCTCAAGAGTTACGATTGGCACATATGGCTTGAGCGGGTAATGCCGATGATGTTGTGTGGCTTTATCCCTAAGGATGAATGGCTAGTACTGGCAGAGCTGAGCTATTTCTTCCGTTCTCTTTGTGCAAAAGAACTATCTCCTGGCGTGCTAGCTGAAATAGAAGAGTTGGCACCGGAGTTGATCTGCAAATTAGAAAGGATCTTTCCACCGGGCTTCTTTAATCCAATGCAACATTTTATTTTGCATCTACCGACCGAGGCAAGGTTGGGGGGCCAGTTCAAAATCGATGGTGCTTCTCAACTGAGAGGATGCAAAAGACGCTTCGAGCTAAATGTAAAAATAAACGTAGAGTTGAAGCATCAATGGCCGAGGAATTCATTACTGAGGAGGCGTCAAACTTCGTGACATCACACTACGAAGCCAAAAATCATCATTTGCATAACCCGAAGCCTCGGTACAATGTCGGCGAGCCTAAAAAAGGTCGATCCAACCTCAGCCTATTCAAAGGGAAGCTTGCACCAGACGGTGCTTCAAAAGGGAAATCGTTGGATGTCGAAGAATGGCGGACCATTTCATTGCATATCTTCAACAACCTAACAGAAGTGCGGCCATACATCGAGTAAGGTCTCGGTAAATTATTGTTCCGCAACTTCTAATTCCTTTGAAATGCTCTTATTCCCGGATATTTGATATAGTCGATACATCACCGAGTTCTCGGATGGAGCGGTCATCGAAAAGGATTTCGTCGAAGAGTATGAGCTTCTGGCAAAGCATGGAGGCAACTATCCCGGTTTCATATCTTGGTTCAAACAAAGGGTAATTAATTACCATTACTAGACCATTTGATTTCTTGGTCTAATTTGCGGCTAATGCATCCATTCTTCCGTATTAAACTTGTAGGCTGATGCAGAGTCTATGGACGCCGAGTTGAGACAACTCACTAATGGTTTTGACTATAAGGTCCGTTCATTTGACAAATACGACATCAACGGGTATCCCTTTCGTACCTTTGGTAAAGAGCTATCTATGCCCGACGTAAAGACTACAAATTGTTGTGTGTTTGCTATCGGCAAAGGAGGTACCGAGTATTATGGAAGAGTTAAAGCAATTTATGAACTTCTATTCTATGGTGAAAACCCACCGACCATCGTAGTCTTCAAATGTTATTGGTTTCAGCCGAAGGAGACTAGAAGGACTCATGAACATATAGGGCTAGTCGAAATCAACCAAAGCGCCCATTCAGATGTTCCTGATGTCTATATTACGGCTCAACAGGCGACACAAGTTTTCTATCTACCGTGGGCTTTCCAAACTGATCCAAATCTGAAAGGTTGGGATGTCGTTTATGAAGTGTCGCCAAGTTTTGGACCACCTACCCTCAATGAAGAGGATTATTAACCTCACATTAACCCAGACACATATGAAGGAGAATTCTTCCAACAAACACGTATGTGCAAAAAACGTTTCAAGAACCACTCTACTTCACCCTAGAACATTGAAGTAGACAGCGATAGTGAATCCATCTTAACCCCTGAGCCGGAACAGGAAGAGCCAGAAGAAGAAGAGGTTACTATTGTGGATGACCTGTCACTTCTTGACCGATTACATAATGGAGGCCTTCCACATGTTCTTCCTGATAGTGATGATGCTGCTGCATTTACTGATGATAGTAATGATCATGATGCATTTGTTGATCCCGAAGCATATATAGACGATCAAGATTATTATTAGTTCATGTCAGGTATTCAACTATTATTATATACATATATAAATTTTTATTACTCATGTTGGTATTTATGATGATGATACACTTAAATCATATACATTTTATTACTCATGTTGGTATTTATGTTGTACTAATTTCATTTACTATTTTTCATGGCAGGTGTTGAAAGATGGTGGGAAAGAGTCGAGAGCACTCTGAGGCTCCTTCTTCGTCGCTAGGTGGTGGGATGGTCACTCCCATTCCTGCCCCGTCTCTCCGGAGAGCGTTGCTCTCTACTCTGCATGGAGTGGCCGCTTCTTCGACGACCGCGGCCCCGTGAGAGGAGGTCGACCCCCCGCGAAGAAGAGAGCTACTAAAGGTACATGTGGCCGCAGGAGAGGTAGGGTGGCTGTCACACCTTCCTCGCTGCTACCCCCAGCTGATTCACCTGAGCATAGGACTGCTAGGGTGGACCCATGTGATGTGGAGGCTACATGGACTCCGGTTCACGAGCCTTGGGTCGACGAGCCTCAGATCGACGAGACTCATGTCCCAGAGGCTTCGTTCCAGGAGACTCCGAAGCAAAGTAGGGATGAGGGTACGTCCCAAGAGACCCAGTGGGATATCTGTCCTGATCTGGGTCAGCCGGAGCCAAGTGGCCATGCTGATAGCGACGAGGAGCTAGGTGAGGGGCCACCGTCTACCAACGTGGTAGTATGGGTCTCCCACTCATACCGGTGACCCGCGAGCAGACATGGTCGATTCAGCCAAGTGGGGACAAGTAACTTCATTTACTCTTATTTAACATTTTGCCTTCACGTTTTCTCAAATATCTAATGTGCTGGCTTTAATTTGTCATACTGCAGGGGTTGGATTGTTGCCAAGGGTGTCTGCAAGCCCAACAACGTCCTTGGTGTGCTTTGCCGGCAAAACTTCCCGGGGTTTGTTACGTTGCCCGGTCGTGGTCGAGAGGTAGGAATGACATGGGAGCACTACTTGGGTGCCCCGACCCTGCTGGAGGTGGAGATCGACGGTGTTTTGTGCCACACGAGGGCCGACATGGTGATCAGACAGTTCTGGGTAATTTCTCCTTTACACAATTAAAAAACAACAATAGCTAGTTATTGTAGTAATAAGTGTTGTCTCGTTTGCAGATCTTCTACAGGTGTGAGGAGGGATACGAGGAGGCCGTGGCAAAGGTTATCAAAACCGAATGCCACTGCCTACTTCAAAACTGGCGGCACGAGGCTCGGGTGCAGGCCATTGATGTTAACTACGCAACTTTATTCTTGTAGACATGTGTTGGGCCTCCAAGCGTAGAGTTTTGTAGGACAGTAGCAATTTTCCCTCAAGTGGATGACATAAGGTTTATCAATCCGTGAGAGGTGTAGGATGAAGATGGTCTCTCTCAAACGACCCTGCAACCAAATACAAGAAATCTCTTGTGTCCCCAACACACCCAATACAATGGCAAATTGTATAGGTGCACTAGTTCGACGAAGAGATCGTGATAAAAGTGTAATATGGATGGTAGAAATATATTTTTATAATCTGAATAAATAAAAACAGCAAGGTAGCAAATAGTAAACGGGCACACAAACGGTATTGCAATGCTTGAAAACAAGGCCTAGGGTCCGTACTTTCGCTAGTGCAATTTCTCAATAGTGCTAACATAGTTCGATCATATGATTATCCCTCAAAGTGCAATAAAGAATGACTCCCGAGTTCCTATTAGTGGAGAAAAAAGATAGAAACTGTTTGTAGGGCACGAAACCACCTCAAAGCTATTCTTTCCGTTCGATCTATCCTAGAGTTCGTACTAGAATAACGCAAGATATTCTTTCCGATCGATCTACTCAAGAGTTCGTACTAGAATAACACCAAAGCAAATTCATATTCAGAATACTAAGTCCACACAAAGAACTACAAGGGATCCCCAAAGTTTCTATCGGAGAAAAGATAATAAAAATGTGCATCAACCCCTATGCATAGATTACCCCAATATCACCGCGAGAATCTGCAAGTTGAGTGCCATAATGTATGTCAAGTGAACCAATAAGATACCCCAATGTCACCTCAAGTATTCATACCACAAGACATACATCATGTGTTCCCAAATCTGAACATTCAATCTGACATAACAAAACATGGGTAAAGATTCAATTCATCAAAATAAGAGTATAGAAGGGAGAAACATCATATGATCCATCTATATTAACAAAGCCCATGATATAGATCACGAGAGAGAGAGAGATATTAAACACATAGCTACTGGTACAAACCCTCAGCCCCGAGGGTGGACTACTCCCTCCTCATCATGGTGGCCACCGAGATGATGAAGATGGCCACCAGAGATGACCCCCCTTCAACAGGGTGCCGGAACGGGGTCTAGATTGGTTTATGGTAGCTACAGAGCCTTGCGGCGGCGGAACTTCTGATCTAGGGCTCCCCTGAAGGGTTTCAGAATATTTGGGAATTTATAGTGCAAAGAGGGGGTGCGGGAGGCCACTGAGGTGGGCACAACCCACCTGGGTGCGCCAAGGGGCCCAGGCGCGCCCTGGTGGGTTGTGCCCCCCTCGAGGCACCCCCCACGTGAACCTCTGGCCCATTGGGTTCCTTCTAGTCCAAAAAAATCTCCAAAAAGTTTCATGGTGTTTGGACTCCATTTGATATTGATTTCCCGCGATGTAAAAAACAAGCAAAAAAACAGCAACTGGCACTGGGCACTGGGTCCATAGGCTAGTCCCAAAAATGGTATAAAGTTGCTATAAAATGATTGTAAAACATCCAAGGATGGTAAAATAACAGCATGAATACTTCATAAATTATAGATACGTTGGAGACGTATCAGCCATTCAAGACTACCACGCCTCGCGGCATATTAGGAAGGGAAAGGGGAAGTGCCGCGATTCTAAGATGGAGAAGGAGCATCACATGAAGGTAATTACATATTATTAAGGCCTTGTAGTTAGTTTCCTTGATTTGATTCTTACGCGTAGCGCTCAAATTTCTCTTTATTAACTTAGGTGCCCCTGAGATGGTGTGTGGATAAGATGGATTGTTAGGAGGCCTTGGTAGATCAGTGGTGCTCCAAAAAGTGGGAGGCCAGCCACAACAATGCCAAGGATAGGCATGGCAAAATGGTTGGTGTGCCACACCATCAAGGTAGCGTCAACTTAAATGAGTTTGGTGAGAACTGGGTATGTGGTTTGCTTCATGACTCATGCAATTCATTCTTAATGCTAGCTTTAGCCCTTTACTAATACTTTTTTCCTCTTTCTCTCTTTTAGGCGCGTCATAATAAGACGGAGGTGCCAGAGATGTATGACCTCTATGCGATGGCCCATACTGCCTCGTACAAGAAGGTCAAGGCATTCTCTGACTCTAACCTTGATCATCCTAAAAACTTCACCAACATCTCCTCCCACCACAAGCTCGTGGAGTATAGAGATCACGGGAAGGCGAGGAAAGGGGAGGACTTTAACCCGAGCCAGGGCTCTATTGATCCAGAGCTGGTAATGATAGCTGGCAACGGGAGGCCCCATGGCTCGATCGCCATTGGAGACGGCCTTATACATTGTCCTAGCACTCTCTAGCAGATAAAGGCACGCCAAACGAGGTCCTGTCCTGAGATAACACCTCGTCCATGGCCAGTCGAGCTCGCCATCGAGGTGAGTTTAATGGACTCAACTATCTTTACGCATTACGTTGTGTGTGCGAACCAATATGATTATAATGCTAACAATGAGTTGTCTTGCAAGCTGCTATTCTGAAAGAGAGAGAGGCAACGCATACGCTTTTGGTGGCAAAGGATAAGGAGATGAAGGAGTTGGAGGAGAGGACGACTGCATTGATGGAGGCGGAGAGGGCATGGAACGATGCGTCTAACAAGGCCATATACGAGCTCTTTGTGGTAAGTTTCTTCTTCATATTTGTCAAATCTTGCATTTTAATGTTTGTTTCATTAATAAATAAAAAGTCTGACTTGTCGAAACCAAATGTACAGTCTATGTGCGAGAAGACTGGCCACGTCCCTCCGGCGATGCCAGTCATTAACATGGAGGGGATGGTGAGTTCCATTGCAATGAAGTGATCTTTTGAGTGTCATCATGCTAACGACACATTGCAAATGATGTTTGGTGTAGAATAACTCCCGAAACGCATCGCACGACCCTTCTACAGGGGAGCCTTCTCCAGTTGAAACAAGCCAGAACCACCGTGCTTCACCTCCGTGCTGACGAGAATGGTATGTTTTTCTAGTTTTTGCTTAACAACCGCATAATGAATTACTTACCTTACCTTACCTCCAAAATGACATATTTTACCCAAGTTAGCTCTATAATGACCTATACTTAGCTTAGTTTCCTCCTAAATGACATAATAAGCTTAGGTAGCTCCAAACTTGCATAATAAGCTTAGTTAGCTCCAAAATGACCTATGTTACCCAAGTTAGCTATAAAATGATCTATAATTAGCTTAGTTAGCTTTAAAATGGCATAATAAGCATAGATAGTTCCTACATGACCTATCTTCACCTAAGTTAGTTCTAAAATGACATATATTTAGCTTTGTTTCCTCCTAAATGGCATAGTAAGATGAATTAGCTCCTAAATGGCCTATTTTATCAAATATGTCCTATACTTTGCTTAGTTCTCTCCTAAATGACATAATAAGCTTACCTAGCTCCAAAATGGACTATTTTACCTAGCTTAGCTATTAAATGACCTATACTTAGCTTACTTAGCTCCAAAATGGCATAATAAGCATAGTTAGCTCCTAAGTGACCTATTTTTACCTAAGTTAGCTCTAAAATGACATATATTTAGCTTAGTTTCCTCCTAAATGACATAGTAAGCTGAATTAGCTCCTAAATGACCTATTTTATAAAACAATTCCTATATTTAGCTTAGTTCTCTCCTAAATGACATAATAAGATTACCTAGCTCCAAAATGGCCTATTTTACCAAGCTTAGCTATTGAATGACCTATACTTAGCTTACGTAGCTCCAAAATGGCATAATAAGCATAGTTAGCTCCTAAGTGACCTATTTTTACCTAAGTTAGCTCTAAAATGACATATAGTTAGCCTAGTTTCCTCCTAAATGACGTAGTAAGCTAAATTAGCTCCAAAATGGCTTATTTATGAAAAATGACCTATACTTCGCTTAGTTAGCTCCAAAATGACATAATAAGCTTACCTACCTCCAAAATGGTCTATTTTACCAAAGTTAGCCATTAAATGACCTATACTTAGCTTACTTAGCTCCAAAATGGCATAATAATCATAGTTATCTCCTAAGTAACCTATTTTTACCTAAGTTAGCTCTAAAATGGCATATATTTAGCTTATTTTCCTCCTAAATGACATAGTAAGTTAAATTAGCTCCTAAATGGCCTATTTTATCAAAAATGTCCTATATTTAGGTTAGTTCTCTCCTAAATGACAAAATAAGCTTACCTAGCTCCAAAATGGCCTATTTTACCTAGCTTAGCTATTGAATGACCTATACTTAGCTTACGTAGCTCCAAAATGGCATAATAAGCATAGTTAGCTCTTAAGTGACCTATTTTTACCTAAGTTAGCTCTAAAATGACATATAGTTAGCTTAGTTTCCTCCTAAAGGACATAGTAAGCTAAATTAGCTCCAAAATGGCCTATTTTATCAAAAATGACCTATACTTCGCTTAGTTAGCTCCAAAATGACATAATAAGCTTACCTACCTCCAAAATGGCCTATTTTACCAAAGTTAGCCATTAAATGTGTTGGGAGATGTAGTAGTAAATCAAAAAAATTCCTACGTGTTCACCAAGAACTATCTATGGAGAAACCAGTAATGAGTGTGTAGAGTGCATCTTCATACCTTTGAAGATTGCAAAGCGGAAGCGTTACTAGAACGCGATTGGTGGAGTCATACTCGCAGCGATTCAGATCACGGTGGAATCCGATCTAAGCGCCGAACAATGGCGCCTCCGCATTTAACACACGTGTAGCCCGGTGATGTCTCCTACGCCTTGATCTAGCAAGGAGGAAGGAGAGGTTGAGGGAGAGCTCCGGCAACATGACGGCATGGTGACGGTGGAGCTGCGTGGTCTCCGGTAGGGCTTCGCCAAGCACCACGGAGAACGAGGAAGAGGAAGGGTAGGGCTGCGCCGAGAGAGAGACAACTCGTGTGTTTGGCAGCCCCAAAACCCTCCACTATATATAGGAGGAGGGGGAGTGAGGGCTCAACCCTAGGGTTCCCAACCTAGGGGCTACGGCCGACCCTAGATGGCCATCTGGCCGACGGCCACAGAGGGAGAGGGGATGGCGCAACACTAGGTGGGCCTAGGGTTTCCCCTCCCTTCCACCTTTCCTGCACCTTGGGCCAGGGTGGAGGGCACACCAGCCCACTCTGGGGCTGGTCCTTTCCACTCTCGTCCCACGCATCCCTCTGGGGCTGGTGGCCCCACTTGGTGGACCACAAGAACCCTTCCGGTGGTCCCGGTACGTTACCGGTAATTCCCGAAACACTTCCGATGGCCAAATCCTCACTTCCTATATATAATTCTTTACCTCCGGACCATTTAAGAACTTCTCGTGATGTCCTAGATCTCATCCGGGACTTCAAACTTCCTTCGGTAACCACGTACACTATTTGCCTATAACTCTAGCATCATCGAACCTTAAGTGTGTAGACCCTACGGGTTCGGGAGACACGTAGACATGACCGAGACACCTGTCCGGTCAATAACCAACAGCGGGATCTGGATACCCATGTTGGCTCCCACATGCTCCACGATGATCTCATCGGATGAACCACGATTTCGGGGATTCAATCAATCCCGTATACAATTCCCTTTGTCTACCAGTATGATACTTGCCCGAGATTCGATCGTCGGTATCCCTATACCTTTTTCAATCTCGTTATCGGCAAGTCTCTGTACTCGTTCTGTAACACATCATACCGTGGCTAACTCCTTAGTCACATTGAGCTCATTATGATGATGTCTTATCGAGTGGGCCCAGAGATACCTCTCCGTCACACGAAGTTACAAATCCCAGCCTCGATTCATGCCAACCCAACAGACACTTTCAAAGATACCTGTAGTGTACCTTTATAGCCACCCAGTTACGTTGTGATGTTTGGCACACCCAAAGCATTCCTACGGTATCCAGGAGTTGCAAAATCTCATGGTCTAAGGAAATGATACTTGACATTGGAAAAGCTTTAGTAGACGAACTACACGATCTTGTGCTATGCTTAGGATTGGGACTTGTCCATCACATCATTGTCCTAATGATGTGATTCCGTTATCAACGACATCCAATGTCCATGGTCATGAAACCATGACCATCTATTGATCAACGAGCTAGCCAACTAGAGGCTCACTAGGGACACGTTGTGGTCTATGCATTCACACATGAATTATGGTTTCCGTCTAACACAATTATAGCATGAACAATAGACAATTATCATGAACAAGGAAATACAATAATAACCATTTTATTATTGCCTCTAGGGCATATTTCCAACAGTCTCCCACTTGCACTAGAGTCAATAATCTAGTTACATTGTGATGAATCGAACACCCATAGCATTCTGGTGTTGATCATGTTTTGCTCGTGAGAGAGGTTTAGTCAACGGATCTGCGACATTCAGATCCTTATGTACTTTACAAATATCTATATCTCCCTTCTGAATGTAATCACGGATGGAGTTGAAGCGGCACTTGATGTGTCTTGTCTTCTTGTGAAACCTGGGCTCCTTGGCAAGGGCAATAGCTCTAGTGTTGTCATAGAATAGAGTTATCGGGCCCGACGCGTTGGGAATCACTCCTAGGTCGGTGATGAACTCCTTCATCCAGACTCCTTCCTTTGCTGCTTCCGAAGCAGCTATGTACTCCGCTTCACATGTAGATGTCGCCCTGACGCCTTGCTTGCTGCTGCACCAGCTGACTTCCCCTCCGTTCAAAATATAGACATATCCAGTTTGCGACCTGGAGTCGTCCGGATCTGTGTCGAAGCTAGCATCGACGTAACCCTTTACGGCGAGTTCTTCGGCACCTCCATATATGAGAAACATGTCCTTTGTCCTTTTCAGATACTTCAGGATATTCTTGACCACTGTCCAGTGTTCCGCTCCGGGATCACTTTGTACCTCCTTACCAAACTTATGGCAAGGTTCACATCAGGTCTGGTACACAACATGGCATACATAATAGAGCCTATGGCTGAAGCATAGGGGATGACACTCATATCTTCTCTATCCTTTGCCGTGGTCGGGCATTGAGTCGTACTCAATCTCACACCCTGTAACACAAGCAAGAACCCCTTCTTGGACTGATCCATATTGAACTTCTTCAATATCTTTTCAAGGTATGTGCTTTCTGAAAGACCTATGAGGTGTTTCGATCTATCTCTATAGATCTTAATACCTAATATGTAAGCAGCTTCTCCAAGGTCCTTCATTGAAAAACACTTATTCAAGTAGGCCTTTACGCTTTCCAAAAGTTCTATATCATTTCCCATCAACAATATGTCATCCACATATAATATGAGAAATGCTACAGAGCTCCCACTCACTTTCTTGTAAATACAGGGTTCTCCATAAACCTGTATAAATCCAAACGCTTTAATCACCTCATTAAAGCGAATGTTCCAACTCCGAGATGCTTGCACCAGCCCATAGATGGAGCGCTGGAGCTTGCAAACCTTGTTAGCATCTTTAGGATCGACAAAACCTTCCATTTGCCAGATCTCATAGTCATAAAATGCGGCAATTGCTAACATGATTCGGACAAACTTCAGCATCGCTACGGGTGAGAAAGTCTCATCGTAGTCAACTCCTCGAACTTGTCGATAACCCTTAGCGACAAGCCGAGCCTTATAGACGGTCACATTATCATCCTCGTCAGTCTTCTTCTTAAAGATCCATTTATTTTCAATGGCTCGCTTATCATCAGGCAAGTCCACCAAAGTCCATACTTTGTTCTCATACATGGATCCTATCTCAGATTTCATGGCTTCAAGCCATTTGTTGGAATCCGGGCCCGCCATCGCTTCTTCATAGTTCGAAGGTTCACCGTTGTCCAACAACATGATCTCCAGGACAGGGTTTCCGTACCACTCTGGTGGGAAACGTGTCCTAGTGGACCTTCGATGTTCAATAGTAATTTGATCTGGAGTTTCATGATCATCATCATTAACTTCCTCTCCAGCCGGTGTAGGCTCCACGAAAACAACTTCCCGTGCTGTGCTACTCTCCGGTTCGAGTGGAGGTACGATTACCTCATCAAGTTCTATTTTCCTCCCACTTACTTCTTTTGAGAGTGTAGCTACCCGATCTCAAGGAATTGGAGTCTCTGTGCTTAAGTGTCATCCCTAGATCGGTATGCTGACACACACAGTACTTGAGGATTTACAACAGAGTTCAATCACACATTTATTACATCGAGAAATCCTTAAAGAGTAATTATTACATTAATGTGTCCTAAGGCCAAGTAAAACAAAAACATGCGGAAGTAATAAAGGTAATGAGTCCATCAACTCCACGAGCAAGCTGAGTGCACAACAACGACCTATCGCACCTTATTCGTCGTTGGATAAATCTGCAACATGATAAGTTGCAGCCGTGTAGGTCAGTACATGGAATGTACTAGCAAGTCACATCATATAGTGTAATGAACCTACATAGTACATGCAATTTGGCTGGTGGAAAGCTCAAAGTTTAGTTTTGCATAAAGCTAGTTTTTCCCTATCAGAAATGATTGCTCTACTTCTACAAATATCATAAGCCTGAGATGATGCCCATCTCAATCATTCCAAAATTTTATACCCAATTGATTAATTAAGAGTGATGAGATCTCCCTACATTCCCACTACTAAAAGCTCAAGTTGTCCATGACCGGGGACACGGCTAATCGATTAGATCTTAACTCTGCAGAGGTTGTGCACTTTTCCCCACAAGACTCGACCACCTCCTTAATCGGAAGATCGAGACATAGTATTTTGATAGCACTTCCCCTAACCCATGGATAGGCCGGTACACCTACATCATCTACATCTGCCAGCATATCTCGGAAGAGGTCACACCACCTACTCAACTAAGCCAGAGCCCATATTGGCTTGCGGCTGCACATGGAATCTTATAGACATGAAAATACGGTTGATCCCTTTGAGCCTGGGTGGACGGACCACTAGTGTGCACTCCCATGGATTCCCATGAATGCTCCCACTGTACTTCAGCACCATACAAACCAGTTTCCACCCAGGTAGTTCATTAAAACTGGTCCTAGTTACTACTTTGTCACTCACAACTCAAAATGATAGCGCTCCCCAATCCATGTCTACTTTGGCGAGGCATTGTAACATAACACGGTGGCGACAAAGTTTGCATGGTTCAGACCTAACTCAAATGAACTACTGGGTGATAGAAAATCCAACAAGTATAAACTCCTATCATGCATTCCTACATCAAAGGACTAAGTGCAAAAATAAAACATAGGTAAAAACTGACATGATCAAAATGTAACTTGCCTTCGTGCTGGGAGTGATGTTCTAGCGAATGATAGTTCTGTGCTTTGCACTCCGGACAATCTATCGCAAAGTAAATAAAACACACATAAACATGCATTCATACAACTCAAACACATGCAACAATATATTTGCAAAAGCCAAATAAAAATCCAACACAAGTCATTAGCATGAAAATTTTCAAAGTATGACTAGTGTTAAAAATTTGTGACGTGCACTAGTGCTCCTACAAGGCATCCTAACAAAATTATGGTGAACAAAAAATAATGGTGTAGAATATATAGTGGCAAAGTGTCATGGCAAAGGATTTAGTTCATGTGACGTGGTGCAAAAAGAATCACTTCAATCGGGTATACCGTTTGAAAGATATGGCCTAATGAAATTTAAATTCAAATCTGAAATAATTTCAAATTTGAATTTGCAAAAATCTGCAACTATGGGTTTTCTGGTTAGGGCTATTCGGGACGAAAGTTTAGCCGCTTGTTTCACCTCGTTTCGACCTTCGATTAAAAAGTTACGGGTGTTTGAAGTTTGGAATAAAATCTGAAAAAAACTGCTATAGAACAATTTCCGAAAACTCTAAAGTGTGGACGTTCGCGACTAAAGCGCGAAGTGAACGGCTCTGATTGGTTGGCTATGTTCGCTGCGGCTGCTATGCGACGAATGTTCGCAAACTAGACAAATCACTGGTTCGGCTAAAACTAAAAAGAAAAACCGATGTTCGGTTTAATTAAACCACACGGTTTATATTAAAACACGGTTAACCGATACCTCTTCGGTCTAAATAATAAAAAAAATCTAAAAAAAATCTAAACTAATCTATAGAGGAGCTGCGCTTACAGAGAGCACAAGCGTGCGTCCGCAGGGAACTCGGCGACGACGGGGCAGCGGCTCCGGCGATCGTCGGCGCGGGCGAGGTCGTCCAGTGGGTGCAGCTCGGCGATCTCCTTCGGTCGGTAGTGACGGCGGTCGTCGGCGACGAACGGAGGAAGCGGAGGGAGCTCCGGTCTCCGGCGAACTCCGGCGACGACGGTCGGACAGGCGGCGTCTCCGGTGCGTCCTAGGGGTAACAAAGATGTCAGAGAGGTGCGTATAGACATGTGGATCCGATTCCCTTGAAGAAATAAGGCCATGGTGGCTCACCGGCGTCGTAGTTTTCCGGTGAACTGACTCGGCTCCGGCGAGATGCGAACGGCGACTGCGGCGGCTATGAGCGGCGAGAGGAGGAGCGGGTTGGCTGAATGGAGAGAGGAGGTCAAGGGCCTTTTATATGCGCGGCTAGGAGGGTCGGGGCTGCGGGATAAGTATTATCCCAAGAAGTTCGCCGGCGGTTGCGGGAGTTGCGAGCGTGAGCTCTATCCTGTGCGTATAGTGCGGGAGGTTAGGGACGGCCTAGGTCGGGCCCCACCTGGCAGAGAGAGAGAGAGGAGAGAGATTACTAGAGAGAAAGACGAGCATGCGCTTGTGGATCGCTGGGAGCAACACTGGGTCCGCCTCGCTCGGGCGAGCAGGCTGGCTGGCCTCGCTGGGTGGCTTCGCCAGCGTGTGTGCGTGCGTGTGTTTCTTTTTTTCTTTTTTTCTTGAACAAACCTTTTTTTAGATGTGAGTAAAAAACAAAATATATATAGGGTATTATATACCAAAATGATCAGAAAAATAAATCCAAAGCATGAACATTTCTTTAGAGTCAAAATAAAAACTTTATAAAAACATTATTTAAAGAAAATCCAAAATGAAACCAAATTTGAGTTTCAAATAAATTGGCACTATTTTCTTCTGACCTTTGGAGTGTCATGTTACCTCCTCTCATTCACTTTTTCAAAGTATTTTGTCAGGTAATTGAGTAAACTCAAATGCCAAATTGAAAAGAAGTCAAATAAAGAAGATGAAATATATTTGCCACATTCATTTCAATCATAATGCATAGATGATTAACTAATAATTGTAAAAGATTCCAAATTGAAAATTTGGGATGTTACAAACCTACCCCCCTTAGATGAATCTCGTCCTCGAGATTCGGGTTGGCTAGCAAAAAGGTGAGGATGGTCACGCTTGAGATCTTCTTCTCGTTCCCAAGTAGCTTCCTCCTCGGTGTGGTGACTCCACTGAACCTTGCAGAACTTGATGACCTTGGTACGAGTGATCCTCTCAGCAGTCTCAAGAATCTTAACAGGCTTCTCCTCATAAGTTAGATCGTTATCCAACTGAATAGCTTCTAGAGGCACTATGTCTCTCAAAGGAATATCTGCCATCTCTGCATGACACTTCTTCAGTTGAGAAACATGGAACACATCATGAACTCCTGACAAACCCTCTGGCAGTTCCAACTTGTAAGCAACTTCCCCTCTATGTTCCAGAACACGGTATGGCCCCACGAATCATGGTGCTAACTTTCCTTTGACTCCAAACCTCTTAATACCTCGAAGTGGAGACACTCGCAGATATGCTCTATCTCCTACTTCGTAAATCACTTCCTTGCGTTTAGCATCAGCATAACTCTTCTGTCTAGACTGAGCTATCTTGAGTCTATCACGGATCAACTTGACCTTCTCCTCAAAATCTCGAATCAAATCCAATCCAAACAATTTGAGATCACCAACTCCATCCCACATCAACGGTGTTCTGCACTTCGTCCCATACAATGCCTCAAAAGGGGCCATCTGCAAACTGGCTTGATAGCTGTTGTTGTATGAGAACTCTGCATAAGGTAAGTTATCATCCCAACTAGACCCGTAGTCTAGCGCACAAGCTCTCAACATGTCCTCTAGAATCTGATTCACCCTCTCTGTCTGCCCATTTGTCTGTGGATGGAAGGCTGTACTGAACTCTAGCCTGGTACCCAAAGTTTCGTGTAGCTGATGCTAAAACTTTGAAGTAAATTGTGTTCCTCTATCTGATACAATGGTCCTCGGAACTCCATGCAGACATACAATCCTGGTCATATATATCTTTGCCAGCTTAGCACTTGTATAGGTAGTCTTCACGGGAATGAAGTGAGCAACCTTGGTCAAGCGATCAACTATTACCCAAATGGAATCATAACCTAAACCGGTCCTGGGTAGTCCCGTGATGAAATCCATGCTAAGTTTATCCCATTTCCAATCAGGTATCGGCAATGGCTGCAGTAAACCTGCTGGTTTCTAATGCTCTGCCTTTACCCTCTGACATACATCACATACTGCTACATACTCAGCAATTTCCCTCTTCATACCGGTCCACCAAAAACTTTCCTTCAAGTCCAAATATATCTTGGTGTTTCCCGGATGTATTGAGTAAGGCGAATCATGAGCCTCCTGAAGAATCAACTTCCTGATCTCTGGATCATTGGGCACACAAATACGCTGCTCAAACCATATGGTTCCATGCTCATCCTCACGGAATCCTTCTGCCTTTCCTTTGCTGATCGTCTCCTTTATCTCAGCAATACCTTGATCCAACTTTTGACCTTCTCTGATATTTACCAACAAGGTGGATTGAACTTCGAGTGCGGCAACATAGCCTCTTGGAACTATTTCCAACTCGAGATCTCTAAGTTCATCACACAACTCCTGAGGTAATCCTCCTGTGACAAGAGTGTTGACATAGCTCTTACGGCTCAACGCATCTGCCACGACGTTGGCTTTTCCTGGATGATAATGCAAATTCATGTCATAATGCTTGATGAGCTCCAACCATCTCCTTTGCCTAAGTTTCAACTCTTTCTGTGTGAAGATGTACTTCAAACTCTTGTGATCGGTGTAAACATCACATTGGTTCCCGATAAGAAAATGTCTCCAGGTCTTGAGTGCATGCACCACTACTGCTAACTCCAGATCATGTGTGGCATAATTCAACTCATGAGGTCGAAGTTGACGTGAAGCATAAGCTACAACCTTTCCTCCTTGCATAAGCACGCCTCCAAGTCCTTGGCGTGAAGCGTCGCAATACACCTGAAAATCCTTGTGTATGTTCGGCAAAATTAGCACTGGAGCTGTAACCAAACGTTTCTTCAACTCCTGGAAACTGGCTTCACATTCCTCAGTCCAAATATACTTGGTGTCCTTTTTCAACAACTCTGTCATGGGCTTTGCAATCTTGGAGAAATTCTCAATGAACCTCCGATAATATCCTGCAAGTCCAAGGAAACTACGGATCTCGCTAACTGAGGTCGGTGCCTTCCATTCTGTGACTGCTTCTACCTTGGTAGGGTCCACGGCAATTCCTTCTCCTGACACAACATGTCCGAGAAATCCGAATTCCTTCAACCAAAACTCACACTTGCTGAACTTGGCATAAAGTTGGTGTTCTCTGAGCTTCTCTAGAACTAAGCGCAGATGTTCTGCGTGCTCCTCCTCATTCTTGGAGAAAACCAATATATCATCAATGAATACCACCACAAACTTATCCAAGTACTCCATGAATACCTTGTTCATCATGCTCATAAAATAGGCAGGGGCATTAGTTAAACCAAACGACATGACTGTATACTCATAAAGCCCATACCTCATGGTAAAAGATGTCTTAGGTATATCTTTCTCACGGATCTTCAATTGATGATAACCCGACCGAAGGTCAATCTTGGAGAAAACACTAGCTCCTTCTAGCTGGTCAAACAAGTCATTGATCATCGACAACGGATACTTGTTCTTGATGGTCACCTCATTTAAAGAGCGATAATCCACACACATCCTCAAGGTTCCATCCTTCTTCTCCACTAAGAGTACTAGGGCTCCCCAAGGTGAAGAAATCGGGAAAATATGCCCCTTCTCTAGTAACTCCTCAATCTGTTTCTTGACTTCCGCTAGATCATTAGCGGGCATCCGGTATGGCCTCTTGGAGATAGGTCCGGTGCCTGGCAGTAACTCAATGAGAAACTCGATCTCCCGATCGGGTGGCATACCGGGTAACTCCTCTAGAAATACATCAGGATAATCCTTCACCACTGGTACTTCCTCCTGGACAACTCCTGTAAGAGAGTTCACTTGAGTCTTCTTAGGCTTAAGCCTGGATACATAGTTGATTCTCTTCTTCTCTGGAGTGGTGAGAAGAATTGACCTACTGGCACAATCAATGCTTCCCTGATACTTGGACATCCAATCCATACCTATGATTACATCCTACCCTTGTGACTCAAGTATGATCATATTTGTGGGAAAAACATGTCCCCCTATGTTCAAAGGCAACTGAAAACATGCCTGACTAGTCATAGACTCTGCTCCTGGGGAACTCACTAGAATAGGTGACTTAAGAGCTACGATAGGCAACTTATGTTTATCCACAAATCCCCTCGATATGAATGAATGTGATGCACCAGTGTGAAATAGAATAAGTGTTGGGAAAGAAATAACCAAGAACTTACCAATCACCGCATCCGGTTGTTCATAGACTTCTTCCACGTTGACATGATTCACATGCCCCTTAGTGAAAGGATTGGGCTTCTTGCCTCCAGAACTTCCATTGCCATTCCCATTCTGTAGGTCGGGACACTCATTGGAGTAGTGCCCTGTCTTCTTGCACTTGAAGCAGGTGATGTGAGTCAGATCCTTCCTCACTGGTGTAGCAGGGGTAGGGTGATTGTGATTGCCGTCTCCTCCATTCCCATTGCCATTCTTGTGGTTGTGTCCATTGCCTCCATGCTGAGAGTGACCACCATGGTTATGATGGTTGTGCCCTCCAAACTTACTGTGTCCTCCACCAGAATATCCTGAGAAAGGGGTGGAGCGAGGCTTCTGCTAAGCTCTAGACTGAAACTTGCCTTGACCATATTTCCTCTTGCGAGTTTCCATCTGCTGATGCTTGCCCTCTAGAGTGATCACCTTGTCCACCAACTCTTGATAGTTGTCAAAAGTTGCTACCATCAACTGAATTCCTAGCTCATCATTCAGTCCCTCCAGAAACTTCTCTTGCTTGGCTGCATCGGTTGCCACGTCACCTAGGGCGTAACGGGACAACTTGCTGAAGTCATCAACATACTCAGACACTGAGCGACTTCCCTGGCGTAAGTTGCAGAACTCCCTCTTCTTGAGAGCCATAGCTCCCGCTGAAACATGAGCAGTGCAGAACGCTTGCTGGAACTGAGCCCAAGTCACATTCTCCATGGGGTACGTGGCGGTGTAGTTCTCCCACCACGAAGCTGCTGGTCCATCCAGTTGGTGAGAGGCAAACCTCACCTTCTCCTGATCAGTGCATCCTGCTGTGTCTAGCTTCCTACCCATGTTGCGAAGCCAGTCATCTGCGACAATTGGCTCTGGGCTGCTTGTGAAGATTGGAGGATTCAGCCTCAGAAAACGGGTAAGGCTGTCAATTTGTGGTGGAGGTGGAGGTGGAGGCGGGTTGTTGTTGTTGTTCTGGGCCATATTCTGCATCATCAACTGTATCATCTGGTTCTGGGTCTGAAGCAATTGTTCCAAGGTGGGTGGGATATCATTCCCTGAGCCACTCCTAGAAGGGTCGCGCCTTGGTCGCATCTGTTGGGTCAGCATAGATGGGGTATAGATAGAATTAGGCCTAAGGGAGAAACACTACCCATATGCACATGATGCCAAATAAAAAAAATCCAAATCACTCCAATTCAATTCAATCAAAGAGTTCACACGAAACAAATCTAAGGTGAGCCATGTCACAAGATTTGACAAGGTCCCACAAATAAATCAATCAAATACTAAACGAATACGATATCATAATCCTCTCATGGTGGTCTAAATCTACTCCTCATCGGAAGAGAGATCTATCATGTTGATGTCGGCTCCAGCGACATCACTCTCAATCTCCTCGTCGTCGTCCTCACAGTCTTTGTCCTGACTGACGTAGTCCCTGTAAGAGTGATCCTCTTGGAGATTCTCCCCGTTATCAAGCTCTTCCTCAGCTTCCTCCAGCTGAAGCTTCAAGTCGTCGAGCTTATCCTGCAGCGCATCGAGCTCCGCCTCATGCTCTGCGCAGCGCATCAAGCATCGAGCTCCGTTTTCTGGTTAGGGCTATTCGAGACGAAATTTTAGCCGCTTGTTTCACCTCGTTTCGACCTTCGGTTAAAAAGTTACGGGTGTTTGAAGTTTGGAATAAAATCTGAAAAAAAACTGCTATAGAACAATTTCCGAAAACTCTAAAGTGTGGGTTCGAGCTTCTCAGGTTGAAGTTTCTTCACATAAGCATCGCATCCCCAAACTTTTAGAAATGACAGCTTAGGTTTCTTTTAAAACCATAATTCAGACGGTGTCGTCTCAACGGACTTTGACAGTGCCCTATTTAAAGTGAATGCAGGAGTCTGTAATGCATATCCCCAAAATGATAGCGGTAAGTCGGTAAGAGACATCATAGATCGCACCATATCTAATAGAGTGGGATTACGACGTTCAGACACACCATTTCACTGAGGTGTGCCAGGCGGCATGAGTTGTGAAACAATTCCACATTTCCTTAGGTGCGTGCCAAACTCGTGACTTAAATATTCTCCGCCACGATCAGATCGTAGGCACTTTATTTTCCTGTCACGTTGATTCTCTACGTCACTCTAAAATTCCTTGAACCTTTCAAAGGTTTCAGACTTGTGTTTCATTAAGTACACATACCCATATCTGCTCAAGTCATCAGTGAGGGTGAGAACATAACGGTAGCCACCATGACCCTTGACGCTCATTGGACCGCATACATCGGTATGTATTATCTCCAACAAGTCAGTTGCTCGCTCCATTGTTCCGGAGAACGGAGTCTTGGTCATCTTGCCCATGAGGCATGGTTCGCACGTGTCAAATGATTCGAAATCAAGAGACTCCAAAAGTCCATCAGCATGGAGCTTCTTCATGCGTTTGACACCAATATGACCAAGGCGGCAGTGCCACATGTAAGTGGGACTATCGTTATCAACCTTACATCTTTTGGTATTCACAATATGGACATGTGTAACATCACGTTCGAGATTCATCAAATATAAACAATTGACCAGCGGGGCATGGCCATAAAACATTTCTCTCATATAAATAGAACAACCATTATTCTCAGATTTAAATGAGTAGCCATCTCGCATCAAACGAGATCCAGATACAATGTTCATGCTCAAAGCTGGTACTAAATAACAATTATTGAGGTTTAAAACTAATCCCGAAGGTAGATGTAGAGGTAGCATGCCGACGGCGATCACATCGACCTTGGAACCATTCCCAACGTGCATCGTCACCTCTTCCTTTGCCAGTCTCCGCTTATTCCGCAGCTCCTGCTTGGAGTTACAAATGTGAGCAACTGCACCGGTATCAAATACCCAGGAGCTACTACGAGCGCTGGTTAGGTACACATCAATAACAAGTATATCACATATACCTTTAACATTGCCGGCCTTCTTATCCGCTAAGTACTTGGGGCAGTTCCGCTTCCAGTGACCGGTACCCTTGCAATAAAAGCACTCAGTCTCAGGCTTGGGGTCCATGCTTGTTCTTCTTCTCGGCAACTTGCTTACCGGGAACGGCAACAACTTTGCCGTCCTTCTTGAAGTTCTTCTTACCCTTGCCTTTCTTGAAACTAGTGGTATTATTCACCATCAACACTTGATGCTCCTTTTTGATCTCGACCTCCACTGATTTCAGCATCAAGTACAACTCAGGAATGGACTTCTCCATACCCTGCATGTTGTAGTTCATCACAAAGCTCTTGTATCTAGGTGGAAGCGACTGGAGGATTCTGTCAATGACCGAGTCATCCGGGAGATTAACTCCCAACTGATTCAAGCGGTTGTGCAACCCAGACATTTTGAGTATGTGCTCATTGACAGAACTATTCTCCTCCATCTTACAGCTGAAGAACTTGTCGGAGACGTCATATCTCTCGACCCGGCAATGAGCTTGGAAAACCAGTTTCAGCTCTTGGGACATCTCATATGCTCCATGTTGCTCAAAACACTTTTGGAGCCCCGGTTCTAAACTGTAAAGCATGCCGCACTGAACCAGGGAGTAATCATCAGAGCGTGACTGCCAAGCGTTCGTAACGTCTTGGTCCGCTGGGAAAATCGGTGGGTCACCTAGCGGTGCATCAAGGACATACAATCTCTTGGAAGCTATGAGGATAATCCTCAAGCTACGGACCCAGTCCGCATAGTTGCTTCCATCATCTTTCATCTTGGTTTTCTCTAGGAACGCGTTAAAGTTGAGGGTGACATTAGCATTAGCCATTGGATCTACAATATAGATTGTAAAGACAATTTTAGACTAAGTTCATGATAATTAAGTTCACATAATCAAATTATTTAATGAACTCCCACTTAGATAGACATCTCTCTAGTCATCCAAGCGACACATGATCCATGTCAACTAGCCCGTGTCCGATCATCACGTGAGACGGACTAGTCATGCATGGTGAACATCTCCATGTTGATCGTATCTTCTATATGACTCATGTTCGACCTTTCGGTCTTCCGTGTTCCGAGGCCATGTCTGTACATGCTAGGCTCGCCAAGTCAACCTAAGTGTTTCGTGTGTGTAAATCTGGCTTACACCCATTGTATGCGAATGTTAGAACCTATCACACCCGATCATCACGTGGTGCTTCGGAACAACGGTGCACAATTAGGGTGAACACCTTTCTTGAAATTTTATTGAGAGATCATCTTATTTACTACCGTCGTTCTAAGCAAATAAGATGTACACATGATAAACATCACATGCAATCAATATAGTGACATGATATGGCCAATATCATCTTGCTCCTTTGATCTCCATCTTCGGGGCACCATGATCATCACTGTCACCAACACGACACCATGATCTCCATCATCATGATCTCCATCATCGTGTCTTCATGAAGTTGTCTAGCCAACTATTACTTCTACTACTATGGCTAACGTTTAGCAATAAAGTAAAGTAATTACATGGTGTTTATGATTGACACGCAGGTCATACAATATAATAAGACAACTCCTATGGCTCCTGTCGGTTGTCATACTCATCGACATGCAAGTCGTGAATCCTATTACAAGAACATGATCAATCTCATACATCACAATGCATCACATCACATCCTTTGGCCATATCACATCACAAGGCATATGCTGCAAAAACAAGTTAGACGTCCTTTAATTTGTAGTTGCAAGTTTTTACATGGCTGCTATAGGTTTCTAGCAAGAACATTTCTTACCTACGCCAAAACCACAACGTGATATGCCAATTTCTATTTACCCTTCATAAGGACCCTTTTCATCGAATCCAATCCGACTAAGGTGGGAGAGACAGACACCCGCTAGCCACCTTATGTAACAAGTGCATGTGAGGCGGTGGAACCGGTCTCACGTAAGCGTACGTGTAAAGTTGGTTCGGGCCGCTTCATCTCACAATACCGCCGAATCAAGAAAAGACTAGTAGTGGTAAGAAAATTAACAAGATTGACGCCCACAACAACTTTGTGTTCTACTCATGCATAGATTCTACGCATAGACCTAGATCTGATGCCACTGTTGGGAGACGTAGTAGTAAATCAAAAAAATTCCTTCGTGTTCACCAAGATCTATCTATGGAGAAACCAGCAACAAGTGGGGAGAGTGCATCTTCATACCTTTGAAGATCGCAAAGCGGAAGCGTTACTAGAACGCGGTTGGTGGAGTCGTACTCGCAGCGATTCAGATCGCGGTGGAATCCGATCTAAGCGTCGAACAACGGCGCCTCCGTGGTCAACACACGTGCAGCCCGGTGACGTCTCCTACGCCTTGATCTAGCAAGGAGGAAGGAGAGGTTGAGGGAGAGCTCTGGCAGCACGACGGCATGGTGATGGTGGAGCTGCGTGGTCTCCGGCAGGGCTTCACCAAGCACCGCGGAGAACGAGGAAGAGGAAGGGTAGGGCTGCGCCGAGAGATAGAACTCGTGCGTCTGGCAGCCCCAAAACCCTCCACTATATATAGGAGGAGGGGGAGGGTGGCCGCAACCCTAGGGTTCCCACCCTAGGGGTTGCAGTCGGCTCTAGATGGCCATCTGGCCGACGACCAGAGAGGAAGAGGGGAGGGCACAGCCCTAGGTGGGCCTTAGGCCCATCTGGGCCTAGGGTTTCCCCTCCCTCCCACCTTTCCTGCGCCTTGGGCCAGGGTGGAGGGCACACCAACCCACTCTGGGGCTGGTCCTTTCCACTCTCGTCCCACGCAGCCCTCTGGGGCTGGTGGCCCCACTTGGTGGACCACCAGAACCCTTCCGGTGGTCCCGGTACGTTACCGGTAATTCCCGAAACACTTCCGATGGCCAAATCCTCACTTCCTATATATAATTCTTTACCTCCGGACCATTTAAGAACTCTACGTGATGTCTGGGATCTCATCCGGGACTTCAAACTACCTTCGGTAACCACGTACACTATTTGCCTATAACTCTAGCATCATCAAACCTTAAGTGTGTAGACCCTACGGGTTCGGGAGACACGTAGACATGACCGAGACACCTATTCGGTCAATAACCAATAGCGGGATCTGGATACCCATGTTGGCTCCCACATGCTCCACGATGATCTCATCGGATGAACCACGATTTCGGGGAATCAATCAATCTCGTATACAATTCCCTTTGTCTACCGGTATGATACTTGCCCGAGATTTGATCGTCGGTATCCCTATACCTTGTTCAATCTCGTTACCAGCAAGTCTCTTTACTCGTTTCGTAACACATCATACCATTGCTAACTTCTTAGTCACATTGAGATCATTATGATGATGTCTTACCGAGTGGGCCCAGAGATACCTCTCCATCACACGGAGTGACAAATCCCAGTCTCGATTCGTGCCAACCCAACAGACACTTTCGGAGATACCCGTAGTGTACATTTATAGCCACCCAGTTACGTTGTGACGTTTGGCACACCCAAAGCATTCCTATGGTATCCGGGAGTTGCATAATCTCATGGTCTAAGGAAATGATACTTGACATTGGAAAAGCTTTAGCAGACGAACTACACGATCTTGTGCTATGCTTAGGATTGGGTCTTGTCCATCACATCATTATCCTAATGATGTGATCCTGTTATCAACGACATCCAATGTCCATGGTCATGAAACCATGACCATCTATTGATCAACGAGCTAGCCAACTAGAGGCTCACTAAGGACACGTTGTGGTCTATGTATTCACACATGCATTATGGTTTTCCAGTTAACACAATTATAGCATGAACAATAGACAGTTATCATGAACAAGGAAATATGATAATAACCATTTTATTATTGCCTCTAGGGCATATTTCCAACAAAATGGCCTATACTTAGCCTACTTAGCTCCAAAATGGCATAATAACCATAGTTAGCTCCTAAGTGACCTATTTTTACCTAAGTAAGCTCTAAAATGACATATATTTAGCTTACTTTCCTCCTAATTGACATAGTAAGCTGAATTAGCTCCGAAATGGCCTATTTTATCAAAAATGTCTTATATTTAGCATAGTTCTCTCCTAAACGACATAATAAGCTTACCTAGCTTCAAAATGGCCTATTTTACCTAGCTTAGCTATTAAATGACCTATACTTAGCTTACTTAGCTCCAAAATGGCATAATAAGCATAGTTAGCTCCTAAATGTCCTATTTTTACCTAAGTTAGCTCTAAAATGACATATAGTTAGCTTAGTTTCCTCCTAAATGACGTAGTAAGCTAAATTAGCTCCAAAATGGCCTATTTTATCAAAAATGACCTATACTTCGCTTAGTTAGCTCCAAAATGGCATAATAAGCTTAGCTAGCTCCAAAATTACCTATTTTACCAAAGCTAGCTATTAAATGACCTATAATTAGCTTACTTAGCTTCAAAATGGCATGATTACCATAGTTAGCTCCTAAATGACCTATTTTTACCTTCTCTTCTTCATCTAGTCTTCTTCTAATTTTGGAGCTTCCTATTTTTTAGATTACATTCACTTCACTGATGTTTGCATTGATGGAGTGCTTGGGTTACTTGTATTTTTTATTTTGTATCGCTGAACAATGTGACACTTGCTACGTATGTATATGAAACTATGTATGTATGGATGAAACTATTGTAATATGGTTAGGTACGGATGAAACTTTCATAATATGTATGGATGAAACTTATTTGAATATGGTTATCAGTATGGCAACATATTTATTCCTATGAAATATATATATATATATATATGTCATATTGCTATGAAAATTGATTTAATAAAAAATAAAAAAAAAGGAAAATGGCCTTACTCTTTGCCATCGGTGGGCTGACGGCAAAGGGGGGCCTTGGGCAGACGGCGAAGGGGGACCCCAGGGGCAAATGGCCTCACTCTTTGCCGTCGGCCCACCGACGGCAAAGGGGTGGGCAAGGCCGACAACAAAGGTAGGTGCCGAAGGTCGACGGCAAAGGGGGACCCCAAGGGCAAAGGGCCTTACCCTTTTCCGTCCACCCATCAAAAGCAAAGGGGGGGGGGGGCAGAAGGCCGACGGCAAAGGGAGCGGATGGCAAAGAACTGCTATTAACACTTGACGGCAGTAGTCCCTAGGTCTGCCGTCCAAACTCTTTACCGTCCGCTCCCCGGCAAAGATTCTTTGCCGTCTGTGGTCCTGAGGCGGACGGCAAAGGACCGCTTTACCGGGTTTTTCTTTCCCAGAATTTTTAGCGTCTGTTAACGGACGGCAAAGGCCTTTGCCGTCTGGTTTCCTGCCCTTTGCCGTCAGCCATGGCAGACGGCAAATTACCTGATTCCTGTAGTGTGGGGCGTATGGTGCGGAATATTGATGCACAATCCCTTCATTGCTAAGGGACTCTTCTAAGGAGTAGTTCTCGATCTCATGGCCATTGTCACTTCTTATAGCCAAGATCTCTTTGTCAATTTTGCGTTGAGCTTTCTTGGAAAAATGAATGAACATGATCTTCGTATCTTCCTTGGACTTGAGGAAGAATACCCATGTGTATCTTCAGTAATCAACAGTAATGAAAAGCCCATATTTTTTTCCACCAAGACTATCACATGAAGTAGGCTCGAAGAGATCCACGTGAAGGAGCTCCAAAGGCCTTGAGATTAATACACTATTATTGGGTGGGTGCTTTGCTTGATGTTTCTTCCCGTCTATGCATGCACTACACACATGATCTTTCTCAAAAGATGCATTCTATACAAGTTGCATGGAATGTGGTCTGTTTCGATAAATCAACCGTGTAAAGATTGCCATCCAACTCTCCCACAAAGGAAACTTCAAGATTATCTCTCTTGAAGACTTTCACATCTATTCGTCCAAATAGTGTATCATAACCAACGGAAGCCAATTGATGAACGGAAAGTGAATGATATTTAAGGGATTGGACAAGCATGACATTTGCAAGATACATGTAATTTGTGATAGCCACCTTGCCCAACCCTAGTAAATGTCATTTAGACCCTCCACCAAAGATAATGCTCACAAATGGCCGAATAGCTTCCATGAAATCCATGAGCAAAGTGCTATCTCCAGTCACATGATCAGTGCATGCATTATCAATCACCCATTTGACTCCATCGGAGAAGGCAACCTACACACATTTTAAGTCTTGGTTAGAGACACACATTTTACAATGGGAGCTCTCAAAGTAGTAACAAGGGTCTTAGCAACCCAAATAGCATAGAAATGGAAAGGATTTCGAGGACCAGCAGATTGAGCATATACATCTCCATCTTTGGCCTTATGGAGCTCATAGGATGGAGGCATGAATTCTTTTGGCTTGCTGGGAGTAGGCATGCCCCTAGTGGCCTTCCCACACACAACCTTGTCAACTTTACTCTTTCCTATCTCCTTGTTCCCTTCACGCACAAATGTCTCCTTGATGGGAGTGTTACACTTATGTGTTGGCACCTTCTTGTTGCCAGTGCTTGGATCAAACCCAAGTCCTTTATCCATTACCTCCTTGTGTTGACTCAACACTTCATTAAAATTCTTTTGTCCTTGATCACATGACATGAGGCCTTTCTCAAGTTGGGCTTTTAGCAAGAGGTTTTCCTCAACAACACTAGCTAGGTCATCACTAGATTTAGTAGTACAAGCGTCAACATTTACAATCAAAGAGGAGTAAGCTTTGCCAAGGGTGTCAAAATTAACTTAGTTTTGTAAAAACTCTTTGTAAGAATGTTGAGCTCTCTTCCTTCGTCTTGAGAGACAATTGTAGAAGCTCTAAATCCTTAGTGGGAGTAGTGTGAGACTCTTCAAGCTTACTTTTATCATTCATTAACTCCTTGCAAGCACTCTTAGCCTTTTTTTAAGTAGGCAAGTTTCTTAGTATGTATATCAGTGTCTGCACCCTTTTAAAGCACAATTTGCCATTACCTGCTTCCTCATATTGGAATTTCCTCTCAAGGATTTCATATTTTGCCTTTTCCTTGCCGACGAGGGTTTCGAATTCCTTAATCATGATGGTGTACTTACTCACCATCTCCTTAAGCATATGAAACGTAATGAGCTTCTTTTATTTGAGGGGGCACGTCACTTTATCCATTTTATCAAACATAACATCATTCATATGACGTTTATCATTGTGACCCTATGCATCAATATACTCATCACTAGGAGTAGGAGGAGTAAAGAGAGCATGGTTTGGACGTGCAGTTACCTTTACCTTGTCCAGAGACGCTTGACGCCCATCGTCATCTACAACGACATTTGCCATGAGACACTTGTGTGCATTGCCCTTGTAGTTTTTCATGTAGTTGTATGTGACATCACCACTCTTGTTTACAAGTGTCAATGTGTTTTGAGTGTCTTGAGATACTCTGACAACACCCCCCAACATCATAAGGGGCGGATTCTTCTGGTGCAACCATAGCCCTCCCATCTCTTTTCTTGAACTCGGAGGTCAATGGGTTGGGCAACTTCTTCTTCACAAATGTCTTTGAAAGCCTTGGTTTATCCTCTCTCTTCTCATAAGTACACTCGTTTGATAAGTGGTTAGTTCCTTCATAGTTTTAAGAGTTCCTTACTTTCTTCTTTGAGAATCTTCCCTTGAATTTTGACGCACTAAACTTCTTCAAAAATAGAGACATATCTTCATATGAGGGGATCTCATCTGAATCAATCTCATCACCTTCTTCCTCTTCTTCTTCTTCTTCTTCTTCTTCGTCTTATTCCTCTTATTCACTAACCTCTTCGTCATGCACATACTTGGCCTTCAAGCCAAGGTTGCCTTCAAGGCAAGGTTGGTCTTGAGTGATGAGAAACATGCATGGCAAGGTGTCCTGTGGCATTGGATTCTTCAAATAATTGGAAAGTTGAAATGACATCATCGGGAGACATGTCCTTGAACCCATGCTCTCGTCTTCTGACCCATACCATGTGAATTTAGCAATTTATCCACATGAAATAGCTTGGTCAAGTTGAATCCATCTTGGCTCTTGTCACAATCATATGACTCAATGCCGGGGAAAAGGGTCATTAGACAGTCAGGAACATGCTTGGAGTTCTCACCCTTTTCCATGCAAAAGTATTGTAATGCCCCTTTAGTAATTTCATATTGTGCAAGCTGAAGGGAAAATGTTCCCGTCTTGGTCATCACAATGCTATCCCATAGCTCTTTGGCATTTGAGATGCGTATTCATGACCTTTTCTGCTTGTCAGGCATGCCCTTCCTTATGAGCATAACTACGGTGTCATTGAGGTGCTTGTCATATACTTCACCCGGTGTGAGATTCTTGGGGTTGATGGGGTTGTGGCCTTTCCCCAACATCTTCATCATCTCGTCGTTGGCAAACCTAAGATGTCCCGCACACAAACTCTCCACAAAGCAAAATCGTCAGTGCCATCAAGTAAAGGGGGGTTGCCCCCATCATTATACTTTGGTTTCTCTACTCTAGATTTTCAATATAACCATGGAACAATGGTGGTGTTATCACTCACTTGAGGTTGTTGTCCCACAGGGAAAAGAGATGCAGTTGGTTCCTTTGCCACACCCCATGGGTTCACAAGTGTGTGTGGGGGGGGGGGTGCAACCAATGCATCCAACCTCATTTGGACCAAGGCATCAATAGAAGCATCATGATGCTCCTTTTGCTTAGCAAGGGCCCGTTCCAAATCCTCAAATGCCAAGGACTTGTGCATCTCCGAAGAATATGCACCCTTATCATGAGGAAGTGTAACAAGAGGGTTTCCTTCCAAATCCATCTCGCTCTAGGGCGATTAAGCTACACGATTAGAGCATGAGGCCCTGATGCCAATCGAAAGGATCGAGATGGACATATAGAGGGCGTGAATAGGTACACATACAAATTTTAATAGTTACTTAGAAATTTTAGGCAATGTTGCACAATATGAAAGTGAGACTAATAATTGAAAAGGTGATACTAGTACTAAGCAAAGGTGAGTAGATACAACAAGTAGATAGGCAAGCACGATATAATGCAAGTAACGACAAGGAGACAAATACCACAAGTAGGAATCTAGGGTTAGGAATAACTGCAACTTTGAGAGACGGGGATGTATGCCTATGTTCACTTCCTTGGATGGAAGCTACGTCACCGTTTAGAGAGGTGGATGTTACCACGAAGGCACACCAATGCTACAAAGGCTCACCCTATTCTCTCCTTGAGACAACACCATGAAAGCGTTTTTCAACCACTAGTTGTAGACCTTGGGGTTGTCTTCGAACCCTCACCAACTTTTCAGGGGTAATCACAATGAACGATTCCTCTCCGGAGCACTCCTACTGCCTAGGAGTCTCCAGTCTTCAAGGGTAAAAACAGTCCCCAAGAAAACAAGGGGCAATCAACTTCCGCTTTGGTGAGTGTGTAGATTAGGCACTCCTCCTTCACTCTTCAAAATATCAAGAGATTTTGTTGGCTAAGGAGGGATATCTCCAAGAAATCAAGGTCTAAAAATGGTGGAGAGAGAACTGGATTCGTGACCTTCTTCGTGAGGAAAAAGAAGACTATTTATAGGCAGGGACAAAATCTAGCCGTTGGAGACAGTTTTCTACGTAGCCCAAAACGTTTGGCAGCAGACGAAAGTTTCAGTCCTCGAAAGTTTTGGTCCAGGTTTCGGGCAGGTTCTGGGCTTCACAGAGAGTTTGCACATTAGCACCCTCTCAGGGCCCTCACAGGGAACCCGGAAAGTTGCGGAGAGAGACAAATCCTTTAGCAATAAAATAAAGCGCAAGCATAGGTCTGAGCTCGGCTCGTCTCATTCAAGAAACATGATACAAGCTCATTCACGCCCACGCGTCGTGAGATAGACAATGGAGGAAGAGCGTGCATGTATCACTTCTCTTCTCTAGCTCCAATAGCAAGTGGTAGAGCTTCCCTTATAAGGGTCACAATTCTCCTTAAATTGTGAGGTCATATTAAATTTCCCATCATTTATCATTCATGCACATGAGCCTAGATTAACCAATGTATGGTTGGATGGCTAGGAGGACACTGATATTCCCAGCCTGTGAGTGTTCAAGTCCTAGTACTTACATTTTTCTGGATTTATTTGGATTTCGGATGATGCATGTTCAGTGGGAGGAGACGTCCTCATCGACCACGGGACACATGTGGTGTATTCGTCAATCTCAAGATGAAATGTCGTCTTAGTCTCTCGGAGGTGCTCATAGAGAAAAGTTGTCCGTGTGTGTTCATAGGTTGGAGTGTACGCACATCTATATATAAGCGCATGCGTGTGTACCGTGTTCTGAAAAAAGACCATATATAATTCAACAATTTTTTTAACACGGTACAGACGCAGGCGCTCATATGCACGCGTATACACTCACCCCTATAAACGCACACACGCACATCCCACCCCTATGAGCACCTCCAAAAATTGAGCCATCATATCATCTTGAGATTGACGAAGTCACCGTAGGCGCTTCATCATCGACGGGAACGTCTCCTCCCACCGAATGTGAATCAATGGAAATCTTGAAATAAATTTAGGAATAAATGCGAGCATTAGGATTTGAACCCTGATGGGCTGAAGATACCACAGTCCCTCTAACCATCCAACAACAGGTTGGTTTGTACTCCCTCAGTTCCTAAATATAAGACCTTTCAGGGATTGCACTATGAACTACATACGGATGTATGTAGTCATATTTTAGAATGTAGATTCACTCATTTTATTCCGTATATAGTCTATAGTGAAATCTCTAAAAAGGTCTTATATTTAGGAACGAAGGGAGTACTTCAACAGTTGTTGTAGTCATCAGAATTAACATAGGATAAATGATTCCTCGCAAAAATTAAAACACAAGATAAATGATAACTTGTGCAATTTACACGATGTCTGACGGTCAAAATTTAAGTTGCCCTCCCGTGATTTGATTGTCGTTCGCATTTGGCTCATTGACACAAGGACCGATGACAAAGTTGTGCTTTTCACAATGTACACCAGACGTGAACGCCAGCTGCATAGCAAATAAATAAAATGTCTTGAGTGATTTTTCTCTGACACTGAACGTCGGAATTTAAACTAGAATCAATCCGTCCCCGCGTAATTCAATTGTCGTCCGCATTGTTGACAAACCACAAGGAGGTCTGTGTCAGATGATCGTAAGTGCTGGTGCAGTGCCCACGTCAAAACGGTTAAAGCATCTACAACCGGACTTGGTAAATCCGGTCCTTCAAATGCCCGCGGATGCGTCCGGACACGTCCACTAGCGCATCCAGACGGGTTCTCATATTTCGTTTTGTGCATTCACATATCTTAAGTCCAGACTCTCAAATCCATGCAAATACATGCACGTCGATCATGTCGCACGTGAAATAAGTAGTGTTGGTATCAAGCGTACAAAGCATTTACATAAAATATATTTGAAGTGCTAAACTCAAGCATTGCCTCCTTGGTTGCCATTGTGGATCCACATGTGCTCCACAAGATCATTGAGTAGCTGCGTGTGCACGTGGATTTCGAAGATTTCGATGCATCTGCAGAAAATTCTGAAGCTGGGCCACATCTTGATCCTCCGGGATTTCAACTTGTTCTCCAGGAGCTTCGAAATCATTGGTTTGGGCTACACCTTCATCCTCATCCTCGACAATCATATTATGCAGAATAACACAACATGTCATTAGCTGCCACAAAGTTTCTGATTCCCACATCATTGCAGCGCTCCGCACAATTCCCCAACGAGCCTGAAGCACACCAAATGCCCTCTCCACATCCTTCCTAGCCGCTTCCTGCATTGTTGCAAAGTGGATCTGTTTGTTGCCACGCGGCTTGGATATGGTCTTCACAAATGCCGCCCACTGAGGATAGATACCATTGGCAAGATAGTATCCCATGTTGTAGTCTCGGCCGTTGATGGTGTAGTTACATGGCGGTTATTCCCCATTACAAAGCCGTCTGAACACCAAAGATCGTTGGAGCACGTTGATGTCGTTGTGAGAACCGGGCATTCCAAAGAAAGCATGCCAAATCCATAAGTCATGTGATGCCACTACTCCTAGTATGATGGTGGCCTCTTTGATGTGACCTTGATACATTCCCTGGAGACCTTTGGGGCAGTTTTTCCATTGCCAATGCATGCAATCAATTGATCCGAGCATTCCTGGAAACCCCCTTGCCTCTCCAATAGCCAACAACTTCTTTGTGTCATGCGCATTTGGTTCTATGAGATATTCCGGTCCAAACACCTCAACCACGGCGTGGGCAAATTTGACAGTAGTCTCCAGGCACATGCTCTCCCCCATCCTGACCATCTCACCAACGATGTTTGCAGCAGTACCAAGTGCAAGCATCCTCATAGCAGCCGTGCACTTCTACTTGGACGACAAAGAGAGTTGCCCACAAAAATCCCTCTTTAGCTTGAAGTACTCGTCGTGTAACTCCACTCCGTCCACAATGCGCAAAAACAATGGTTTCCTCATGCGAAAACATAGACGAAACCATGGATCATCCGGGAAAGTAGGTGCGGGAGCAAAGTAGTCCTTATGCAGTAGCTTCGCTCCGGACACCCTGTCCCGGTTGATCACTCTTCTCCCTTTGATTGAGCCCTTGAAGTTGAGAATATGCTTCACTTGCCGGTCCATTTCCTCTTGCATGCTCATGAGCATGAGCATGTCCACTTCTTCTTCCGAATCCGAGGAATGAAAAACTCATCTTCAATCGTTTGGTCAACCTCAGTCGGTCCATACTCCTCGTCCGATGAAGCATCCGAATCCATCGTTTATCTAACAAAATCACAATAATTCTGGTCGGCCAATGTGTCAAACACATAAAGCGCAAGGCAGAGGCGGAGTTTTGACGGATGGACAATGGTGGCGTCCGGGCCGATGATGACATCCCCCCGCGGCGAGGATGGGCGTGCTCTTTCGGAGGTGACGTCGGAGAGGCTGGGAACGGCTGAGCTCGAGACGGACGGCGCGGCGGCGGAGCACCAGAAGGATGGCAAGGAGGAGGAAGAAGAAAGGAGATAGCAAATGGATCCGGCTGCTCTTCGGGGGAGAGGGATTTTGTGCAATTTGGGGTGGGGACGGGCTGCCGGGTCCGACGTGGCGGGCATGCCCGGGAGCGTCCAAACGCCCCCATACCTGCCTCATATTTGGGATGGATATGGGGGGTGTCGGTCAGCCGAACATTTGAGGGCCGTTTGAGGGGTCCGTCCGGGTCAGAAAAAGTGACTGGGCGGCCTGCCCGGACGTATGAGGCGGGTTTGAGATGTCTAGTTATAGGTGCTCTTAGTAACGCGGAATGGACCCGGTTCGTGTCGACAACAGGTTTGCTCCTTGACCTACACTGTAGCCTGTAGGAGTGTTTGGCTATGATCGTGAGCACACGCCCACTGGCCCAATGCTAGTTGGCCCAGTTCTTTTCAGCAGATTATGGAGAATCTCGGTCCCGAAAATCCCGAGCGAAAAGAACTCGATTGAACTTTCAGAATCTCAACCGGATTCTGCAGAATCCTAGTTTAATTCCAAAATCTTAAAATAGTTTCTCCCACAATCTCAGGATTCTGCCTAGTCCCACAAAAGAAAACCCTTTGAAATATAGCTATACCCCTACTGTATCACGTATTTACGGTTAAAATGCCACCCCGCAGTGCAACCCAAGACACTAAAAATTAGCGCTTGCTCGTCTCCCAGTTCCCGTATCGGGGCAGAGACCTTTGAGGCACCAGACCACCCTGTCGGCCAGCCCGCTCCCGCCACGCTGGCCAGCCCGCCCCCGCCCCGCCGGCCAGCTCGCCCCCTCCTGATCCGCCATGCCCTCCCCGCCCGGTCCGCCCCTGCCCTCACCGCCCGGCCCGCCCTCGGCTAGGGTTTCTGTGCCGCCGCCGGCCAAGCCAAGCCGGCGCCACCCCCGCCGGCTAGCTTCCCTCTGCAGCTACACCTCATCCCTCAGTCCGCCCTGGACGTCAACACCGCCGGCGAGCTTCCCTCATGGCAAGCCCTCCTTTTTGCATCTCTCTGGTTCTTCATTCTGTAATGCAAAAAAGGGTGTATTGATGCTAGCTATTGTTTATAGATAAAATAGGTAGATGGATTGGTGCTTGCATTTGTTAGATGGATGGATGGATTGATGCTTAATTTTTTTAATGCTTCCTGATGTCAATGCTAATGTGATAATGTTGAATGATAATGTTAGATGTAGAAAGTGAAAGAACCCAAAGCAAATTGGGATAGTGCTGCTCATACAATTTTTATGAATGCTTGCGTAGAGGAGGTTCAAGCAAATAATCGCAACGATGATTTTTTGTCAGACATAGGACAAGCTAATTTGCATAAAAAGTTCAATGCATGCTCTGGAAGAAACTATTCAGCCCGACAAATCAAAATAAGGTGGAGCGTGTGTAGGAGCGAGTACAACACATGGAAGACATTGATCCAACAAGCATCTGGCCTAGGAAGAGATGAGCATACGAAGACTATTGCTGCTACAAATGAGTAGTGGGCATTGGAGATAAAGGTATTGTTGTTGTCATGTCATTTTTAAATAATGAGTCATGTTGCTTCATTTTGTTATTAACATGTGGTGGCTTATGATTACATGCACAACCAGAAGCTGCCAAGTTCCGTATGCTCCACTAACGGAGGAGGATAAAATATCAAAGGTTTTTGATACTAATTGTGTCACAAATGAGCATGCGAGGGTGCCAACTCCCTCCTATCAAGGTGATCCCTCCCGGATCATTTTGGAGGATGACTCGAGGTGTAAAGAGTAGGAATGCCAAGTTACCCCTATTCAAAATCGAGGAAAGAGTGGGAAGAAGAAGGCGTGTCCTTACTCGCCAAGTCCAAAGATGAATGATAAGTGGGCAAGTGAGAATGCTAAAACTGAGGCTTTTGTACGCATGGTGGATCTCTTTAGTGCAATAGACAAGAGGGATGCAGAGGAGAGTGCAAGGGAGAAGAGGGAGGCAGAGGAGAGGGCACTGGAGAAGAGGGAGGCAGAGGAGAGGGCAGGGGAGAAGAGGGAGTTAGAGGACAGGGCTAGGGAGAAGAGGGAGTTAGAGGACAGGGCTAGGGAGAAGAGGGAGGCAGAGGAGAGAGTGAATCAAACAAGACAAGAGATTCAACACGTGATGGCCATGGTGGAAGAGGATGGTGCCAAACCAGGAAGTGATGAGCATTTCTATGCTACCTTTCTTTTCATGGAAAAGAAATATCGTGATGTTTTCTCCTCTTTCACGGAACATGAACCTATTGCGAGGCTTGGATGGATAAAGAGGATGTGGGAGCTTAACAATAAGTAGAACATGTTTTATTTTTAGTTTATGGACCTTTTTATAATGAACAAAACTTTAAATCCATTGTAATATTTAGCACTCTTTATGACGTTCGTGAATCACTTTCGTTACTGTTAACAATTCATGAAACAACTTCTGTTTAAAGAGTAGTCCAAACATTTCAACACACAACGCTTTCCAGAATCTCAAACTAGAATCTCCGAAAAGAACTCGATGACAAATTCTGGGAGAATTTTCTAGAATCTAGATTCTGTAGAATCCTGGATGAAAAGAATTGGCCCTTAGGATGCTAGCAATAACGGGGGCCTAGCCAACTAGTAGATGGATGTAAGAGCAACTCCAACCGGCCGACCCATTTCGTCCGCCCGCGTCCATTTGGGTCGCCGTGGACAGAAAAGATTACCTAATGCACCGACCCAAACGGGCATGCGTCCGTTTTTTGTCCGTCCGCGACCCATTTGCGGCCCAAATTTGGGCCGCATTTGCGTCGGCGCGGACACGAAACGTACGCTCGCGTCGTCCGCCCTTGTCCTCCATCTGGCCCGCATATTGGCAGCACAACGTCATTTCCTCTGTCCTCTTTTCGGCCCCCGCCACTAGGCCGCCTCCGCCTCCTACCGCCGCCGCCCATTTTTCGTCGACGCTCCCGGCCATCTGTGCCCCTCCTCCTCATGCCGCCGCCGCCCCTCCTCCCCATGTCGCTGCCCCGTTCCATTGACCCCCGGCAGCCTCCCTCGACGCCACCACCGTCCGCTTCGCCGGCTCCTTCAATGACACCCGCAAGCCGTTCGACAGTTTGCCCCAAGGTACAAATGGACTCTGACGACGAGTTCTTTTTCTACAATTTTCTTATGGACTCGGATGATTCTTCATCCGACGACGAGGAGATCGTGGCAGCTACCTTGTGTTGGAGAACGTTGCATGGGAAACAAAAAATTTCCTACGCACACGAAGATCTATCCATGGTGATGAGAATCTACGAGAGGGAGAGTGGATCTACATACCCTTGTAGATCGCTAAGCGGGAAGCGTTAAGAAACGCGGTTGGTGTAGTCGAATGTCTTCGCGATCCAAATCGCCGTGCGTCCCGCAATCCAATCATGATCCGTCCCGCAATCCAATCATGATCCGTCCCGCGATCCGATCACGATCCGTCCCACGAACTTGATCATGATCCGTCTCACGAACTTGATCACGATCCTTCCGATCTAGCACCGAACGGACGACACCTCCGCATTCAGCACACGTACAGCTTGATGACGATCTCCACCGTCTTGATCTAGCAAGAAGGAGTGGAGAGGAAGAAGAGTTCTCCGGCAGCCTGACGGCGCTCCAGCGATGGTGGTGGAGCAATTCCGGCAGGGCTTCACCTAAGCACTACAGAAAACCGATCTAGAGGAGAAACTATGCACTGGAGGAACGGGTAGCACGTGGCTGAAAATCTAGTGCAAAAACCCTCAATACCACCAGTATATATAGGAGGAGAGGAGGCAGCTTGGCCACCAAGCCAAGCTTGGTTCGGCCGAAGTGGGAGGTGGAGGAGGACTCTCCTCCTCCAATCCTAGTAGGACTAGGATTGCTCCTTTTTGCCTTTTTTTCCCACCTTTTCCTATTGGTTTTTTTCTTCCAGCCACATGGGACTTGTGTGGAAGTTTCCACCAGCCCACTAAGGGCTGATATTCACTCTCCCACAGCCCATGAAGCCTTTGGGTCGAAATACCCCTCTCGGAGGCCTCCCGGTACACTACCGACACTCCCAGTACACTACCGATGAGCCCAAAACTTTTCCGGCGACCAAAATGGGACTTCCTATATATGAATCTTTACCTCCGGACCATTGTGGAGCTCCTTGTGACATCCGGGATCTCATCCGGGACTCCGAACAAACTTCGATCACCACCATACATAACTCTATACTACCGAAACGTCACCAAACCTTAAGTGTGCAGACCCTGCGGGTTCGAGAACTATGTAGACATGACCGAGACACCTCTACGGTCAATGACCAATGGCGGGACCTGGATGTGCACATTGGTTCCTACATATTCTACGAAGATCTTTATTGGTCGAACCTCTATGTCAAGGATTCAGTTAATCCCGTATGATGTTCCCTTTGTTCTTCGGTATGTTACTTGTCCGAGATTCGATCGTCGGTATCTCCATACCTAGTTCAACCTCGTTACTGGCAAGTCTCTTTACTCGTTCCGTAATACAAGATCCCGTGATCAACGCTTAGTCACATTGCTTGCAAGGCTTATTGTGATGTTGTATTACCGAGTGGGCCCTGAGATACCTCTCCGTCACACGGAGTAACAAATCCCAGTCTTGATCCATGCCAACTCAACAGACAGCTTCGGAGACACCTGTAGAGCACCTTTATAGTCACCAAGTTACCTTTCGACGTTTGATACACACAAGGTACTCCTCCGATATCTGTGAGTTGCATGATCTCATGGTCATAGGAACATATACTTGACATGCAGAAAACAGTAGCAATAAACTAACACGATCATAAGCTACGTTTGTAGTTTGGGTCTTGTCCATCATATCATTCTCCTAATGATGTGATCCCGTTATCAAATGACATCTCATGTCCATGGCTAGGAAACCTTAACCATCTTTCAATCAACGAGCTAGTTCACTAGAGGCATACTAGGGACATTGTGTTTGTCTATGTATCCACACATGTATCCATATTTTCCAATTAATACAATTATAGCATGGATAATAAACGATTATCATGAACAAGGAAATACAATAATAAACACTTTATTTATTGCCTCTAGGGCATATTTCCAACACCTTGGCCATCCATGACCACCTCGGTAGGCAGCGGCCTATGTTCAGGGGCTCTATACCGGGGCATACGCCGGTGTTGCATCGCAACCGGAAGAGTGGCCATGTCCTACTCTGGAATGACTACTTCGAGACCCCGAGTCCCCTCTACAAACGTCACATGTTCCGGCGTCGTTTCTGTATGGCTAGGCATGTGTTAAATCCTATTTGGGAGGGGGTGGTGGAGTATGACAAGTATTTGGAGTGCAAGAGAGATGCACTTGGAAAACTTGGTTTGTCCTCTTACCAAAAATGCACTACCGCTATTCGGATGCTTGCATACGGAGTTCCCGGTGATCTCATTGATGAGTATGTCCTGATGAGTGAGTCGACCTGCCTTGAGTCCATGCACCGTTTTTGTAAGGCTGTCATAGCTGTGTTTGGCCCGGAGTACTTGAGAGAGCCAAATGCTGTTGATACAGAACGGTTGTTGGCGATGAATGCCACCAGGGGGTTTCTTGGGATGCTTGGTGGCATAGACTGTATGCACCGACAATGGAAGAACTGCCCTTCTGCTTGGCAAGGGCAGTACAAGAGTCATGTCCGAAAATGCATTGTGATACTTGAGGCCGTTGCTTCACAAGATCTCTGGATTTGGTACTCTTTTTTTGGCATGGCTGGATCTCACAATGATATCAATGTGCTCCAGCGGTTTCCAATGTTTGCTAGGATGGCTGAAGGCAATGCCCCGCAGGTCAATATTGAGATCAATGGCCACCACTCTTGTCAAGACAATCTCCAACCCCCAAGGAGAAAAGAAAAAGAGATTTGCCCAAGAGCAAGAGAATGCTAGGAAGGATGTTGAGCATGCCTTCGGTGTTCTGCAATCTCGATGGGGCATAGTTCGACACCCTGCAAAAACTTGGAGCACACAGAAGCTTTGGGAGATGATGACTATTTGTGTGATCATGCACAACATGATCGTAGAGGATGAGCGGTCAGAGCGCCCCTGTGACCAGGGGTTTCAATTTCAGGGTATCAATGTTGAGCCTCAGCATGCCGACTCAGCAACGTTTGCACAGTTCGTAGAGTTTCATCATGAGATGCGTGATTGGCGAACTCACAGGCTGCTGCAAAATGATTTGGTGGAGCACATATGGGTTCATGTTGACAACCAATAGAAGTATCGGTATTCCATTCTTTGAAATGTATTTTGAAACAATTTAATTTTTATTTGGTTTGTAATAACTATGTAATATTTATGTGTTTTTACAACTATTTGGCGTGGTCGCTGGCATGTGTTTGCCGGCCGCTGGCATGTCGCCGGCACGAACGTTGTCCGAAATGACATGGCCGCTGCCTTCATCGATGGCCGCGGGCCCTTTTTATTTGAAAACTGAAAATTACGGACGTAAAATAGATCCGCACGTTAAATGACCGACTGACCCATTTAAAAAGTGGGACGAACAGACTAATCCAAACGGACAAAAGACGGACAAACCTTACGTCGTCCTCCGTTTGGGTCAACCGGTTGAAGTTGCTCGAAAGCTCGAGCGTGCGTGGAGCAGGGCGGGCAAACCGGTGATCGATGGAGCTAGTAGGTGGCGAAAGAAAGCTGTCTCAACCAAACTCGCGCAGCATGCGATGGCAGGGAGTCAGACCGGTTGTGCGGTGCCGGTGGAGCACCAACACGGCGGCAAGCTACCAAATCGACCAGGCAAGGCGCAGATGGTGCTGGCGTGCCGCACTGCTTGTTTCGGTTTTGTTCTGGTTCTGGACACCCTCGCAGTGCACGCACTCAGCCGAGGACAGAGCGGTGATTGATCTGCCGGTGCGCGTTGATCAGTCGGGACTCGGGAGTTGGGGAGATGGGGCGGTGGGAGCAGGCGAGCACGGATACGCAGGTTTTTTTTTTTTTGAACTGTTGGTTGGTTGGTTGTTGCCCGTGCGCCTTTCTTCCGCTTCCGTCTTCTCTGCTGCCTGCCGCTTTCGCACCATCCGCGTGGACGATGGCTGGGTGGGATGGTCTTCCGCCCGACGGCGCCTTGTGCTCCCACCCCGCCCGCGGGCCCTGTCTTCACGGGCGGCAGCGGCCGTGTGGGAATATCAGTGTTTGTGGCAGGAGACTGTGGTGACCAGCCGGCTCTGATCCTGTATGTGCGTGACTACTGTCCGACGTGGATCCGGCCGCTTCATGGCTCATTGAACGTTGGTCCATCCTAAGGCCAACTCCGACGCACAACGATAATCAGGCGGTGTTAGAGCAACTCTAACGGGCCGACCCAAACGGACGACGATTTTGTTTGCTTTTTGTCCGTTTGGCTTGATCAGGCAGACACGGACGTTCGCTTCCGCGTTTGGGTCGGCGTGTGCGCCTAACGCTGGCCCGACCCATTTTGACGACGTTGAAAAAACGTATGCATATTTAGAAAAACATTAATTAAACATTAAAGACCACGAAGGCCGGCGAGAGTCTACGCGTTCACATTTGCATTTAAGAAAAATAAAAACAACCTAAACTACGAGGTGGCGCGCTGCCCTAGCCATCATCGTCGTCGTCCTCGGGGTCCGTGAGGTCAATGAGCGTCGGCGCCGGCCCGGCCCACGGGAACGTCGTGTTCCAGAGCGCGTTCATGTCGGGCGCGGGCTGTGCCGACGCGGGCAGTGCCGTCGCCTGGACTGCCGCGGCTTGGCGCGCCTCCTCCTCTTCCTCCTCGGCCTCGCGCTCGAGCATCGCGAGGTGCTTGCCCTCTTCGCGCTGTTCGACCACCCGGATCGGCGCCAGTGCTCGAGGTATGCCGCCTCCTGCGTCGACGTCGCCCCCATCCAAATCGGTGGCGTGGAGACCCACTCGCGCACTACGCCCTCCCAGGTGTAGCTCTTGATGGGGGACGGCTCCGGCTGCGTCTCCGGCTCGCCTTTGACGAGGTGTCGGGGAGGGGCCGGCGGGGCCGGCGACGGCAGCACGCAGTCGCCCGCCGCGGAGAGGGCAATGGCCTGCGCCATTGCTGCCTCGTACCGAACCTCCTCTTCCTCCGCCGCCGCCCTGCGCCGCTCATCCTCCTTGCTCTCCCGGTAGACGGCAGCAAGGGCCGCCTGGTAGGCGTCCTCCTCTGCCTGGTCCTCCTCGCGGACGAGGAGCGGCGGCGGCGGCACGCTACGGTCGACCTCGCGCACGCCCCTTCGCCTCGCCTCCTCGTGCTCGAAGGCAAACCACCTCGCCCAATTGGGCGAGTCGGTTGCGTAGGCGGGGTCGCGACACTGCTCCGGCATCAGCAGTGCTCGCCGGCGCCGCACCTCCTCCGCGTGAGCCCGAGTCGACCGCGGCGCCGCCGGCACTGGGATCCTATCCGGATCCAGATGCCAGTCGTGCGGCAGGGTGGCGTCGGGGTACGGGAGAGGCATGCGGTGCTGCCAGTGCCACTCTGCCTGGTGCACTAGCACGTTCACGTACTTCCTCTGCCGGCGAGGCACCGACGCCGGCGGGGGCGGGAGGAACTGGGAAGGGAAAGGGATGGCAGGGGCCTTGCCCTTGGCCTTGCTGCTGCTGGTGCCGAAGAAGAGCCCCATCTCGCTGTGGTGATGGTGGCTAGGGTTTGCCGGCGACGGGGGAGCAGAGCTTGCTAGATGTGGACGACGAGTTTGGATGAGGACGGCCCCGCCGCACGATCGGCTTAAAAAAGGACGGCCGCCGTCGCTGACGTGTGGGCTCGTGGTCATAAATTAAGCTGACCGCATGGGCAGCGGGTAGTTGGACGGCCACCAGGTGGGGACGCGTCGGACACCGAGAAGGCACGCGAGACGTCCGTTCCGCGTCCGCACCGACGCATTTGGGGCGCAAATTTGGACCACAAATGCGTCGGCGCGGACGCGAAGTGGACATGATTTGGGTTTGGATCGGCGCGTTGGGCCGTCACTTTTGTCCGCGTCGATCCAAATGAACGACGACGGACGAAATGGGTCGCCCATTAAAGTTACTCTTAGCGTCTGTCGTGCTCGTACCCTGCCCCACGCACCGCGTCCGTGCACGCTAACACCGCCTAGAGTCCTCGGCCAAACTCAAAAAGGATAGTTTGTTTATCGTTGTGTGGTTTGAGCAATCCGCCGGTCCTAACACCTAACGCGTGGCCCTATCCTAAGCTGTCCTCGTTGGATAAAATTAAGAAAAACTATGAATTTCAAAAACACATAAAAAAGGCAATGCAAACTAATTAAATACATAAATATATTACAAAACATAATACTAAACAGTCCCCAAGCGTCACAGTCTGCACTTAATTAAACATAATTTAAAGAAAAACAAAAAAGGTAGATCTCCCGATGTCGTTCGCGCGTTGTCGATGTCGTGGCCGCCGCCGTCTTTAGGCGCCACCATCCCAGTCCTCGTAGTCCTTGGTCAGGTCGATGTAGGGCGGAGGCATCCAAAGGTGGGGTGTCGGGCCCCAAAATGGGTCGGCGTCCTGTGCAGGCTCCGATGGTGGCGGTGGTGCTGGTGACCACGACTCCCATGCCGGCTGCAGTGTTGGGGTCGGGCTGCATGGCATCGTGGTCGTCCAGGACCACGACTGCATGTACAGCAACGGCGGCCATGCCGGGGCGGACTCCTCCATCACCTTGCCCTTGACCTCGGTCTTGACGCCGAGCTCCGACACGTAGACGTCGTCGATGGTCGAGAGGGTGAGCATGTGCTCAAGCCCCTCCCACTGCTCCTCTTGCTGGCGCTTGTACTCGTGCTCGAAGTACTCCATGACGGCCCGAATGAGGCGTTCCTCCTCCTCCTCGACCGTCATGGGAGGAGCTGTCGGTGGTACTAGCGACAAAGAGCGAGAGGGGGCCGACCGAGGACTCTAGGCGGTGTTAGAGTGCACGGATGCGGCGTGTGGGGCAGGCTACGAGCACGATAGACAAAGAAGGTCTGTCGGCGCATGTCGTGCTTGATACGTCTTTGTCGTATCTATAATTTTTGCTTGTTTCATGCCAATAGTCTACAACTTTCATATACTTTTGGCAACATTTTATAATATTTTTGAAACTAACATATTGATCCAGTGCCCAGTGTGAGTGTCTGTTTTTGGATGTTTTTTGTTTCATAGAAAATCCATATCAAATGAAGTCCAAACCCGATAAAAATTTATGGAGAATTATTTTGGAATATATGTCATTTTCAAGAAGAAGACTCAACACAAGACCGTGCCCGAGGTGGTCACAAGGCAACAGGGCACGACCAGGGGGGCTGGGCATACCAGGTTGCCATGTGACTCCCTCGAATGTTTGTTGGGGCCCTTCTTTCTCCGCAAGAAAGATAATGTACGGATAAGAATCCCCTCAATATTTTAGCCCAGTCGAGTTATGGATCTCCGAGAGTATAAGAAAAGGTTGAACACTAGAAAACAAAAACACAAGACAGAAGAGAACAAAGAGAGAGAGAGAGATCCAATCTCAGAGGGGCTCCTGCCCTCCGGGAGCCGTGACGACCATGGACTAAAGGTGAAACTCTCCTCCCATCTAGGGGGGGGGACCAAGGAAGAAGAAGAACAAGGAAGGGGCTCTCCCCTCTCTCTCGGTGGGAGCGGAACGCCGTCGGGGCAACCATCATGACAGCGAGCTACACCAACAACTTCGCCGCGTGTCATAGTTTTCTCATGGCATATGTCATGGGATGAGTAATTGAGAGGTGAGAGCAAGGCTATAGTGGGGATCCTAGACGAGATTTGGCGACAACACACGATGGTTTACCCTGGTTCGGGGCCCTCGTGGTGAGGTAACACCCCTAATCTTGCATGTCTGGTGAATATGTGGTGTATATGGAAGTACAGGGTTGCTCCTAGAGCTGTATTAGAGGAGGAAGAAGGAGCTGTGAGTTCATTTCCCCGTGCCTCATGCGTGTGTTAGAATGGAAGAGCGTGTGCGTGAGTGGGCATGGTGTTGGAAATATGCCCTAGAGGCAATAAATAAAGTGTTTATTATTGTATTTCCTTGTTCATGATAATCGTTTATTATCCATGCTATAATTGTATTAATTGGAAACACATTACATGTGTGGGTAAATAGACAAACACAATGTCCCTAGCATGCCTCTAGTGAACTAGCTCGTTGATCGAAAGATGGTTAAGGTTTACTAGCCATGGACAGGAGATGTCATTTGATAACGGGATCACATCATTAGGAGAATGATGTGATGGACAAGACCCAAACTACAAACGTAGCTTATGATCGTGTCAGTTTATTGCTATTGTTTTCTGCATGTCAAGTATATGTTCCTATGACCATGAGATCATGCAACTCACAGATATCGGAGGAGTACCTTATGTGTATCAAACGTCGCAACGTAACTGGGTGACTATAAAGGTGCTCTACAGGTGTCTCCGAGGGTGTCTATTGAGTTGGCATGGATCAAGACTGGGATTTGTTACTCCGTGTGACGGAGAGGTATCTCAGGGCCCACTCGATAATACAAGATCACAATAAGCCTTGCAAGCAATGTGACTAAGTGTTAGTTACGGGATCTTGTATTACGGAACGAGTAAAGAGACTTGCCAGTAACGAGGTTGAACTAGGTATGGAGATACCGACGATCGAATCTCGGGCAAGTAACATACCGAAGAACAAAGGGAACATCATACGGGATTAACTGAATCCTTGACATAGAGGTTCGACCAATAAAGATCTTCGTAGAATATGTAGGAACCAATGTGCACATCCAGGTCCCGCCATTTGTTATTGACCTTAGAGGTGTCTCGGTCATGTCTACATAGTTCTCGAACCCGCAGGGTCTGCACACTTAAGGTTTGGTGACGTTTCGGTAGTATAGAGTTATGTATGGTGGTGATCGAAGTCTGTTTGGAGTCCCGGATGAGATACCAGACGTCATGAGGAGCTCCAAAATGGTCCGGAGGTAAAGATTCATATATAGGAAGTCCCGTTTTGGTCACCGGAAAAGTTTTGGGCTCATCGGTAGTGTACCGGGAGTGCCGGTAGTGTACCGGGAGGCCTCCGGGATGGGTATTTCGACCCAAGAGGCTTCATGGGCTGTGGGAGAGTGAATATCAGCCCTTAGTGGGCTGGTGGAAACTCCCACACAAGGCCCATATGGATGGAGGAAAAAACCCAATAGGAAAAGGTGGAAAAAAGGGCAAAAAGGAGCAATCCTAGTCCTACTAGGATTGGAGGAGGAGAGTCCTCCTCCACCTCCCACTTCGGCCGAACCAGGTAGGCTTGGTGGCCAAGATGCCTCCTCTCCTCCTCTCCTCCTATATATACTGGTGGTATTGAGGGTTTTTGCACTAGATTTTCAGCCACGTGCTACCTGTTCCTCCAGTGCATAGTTTCTCCTCTAGATTGGATTTCTGTAGTGCTTAGGCGAAGCCCTGCCGGAATTGCTCCACCACCATCACCGGAGCGCCGTTAGACTGCCGGAGAACTCTTATTCCTCTCCACTCCTTCTTGCTGGATCAATACGGTGGAGATCGTCATCAAGCTGTACGTGTGCTGAACGCGGAGGTGTCGTCCGTTCGGTGCTAGATCGGAAGGACCGTGATCAAGTTCGTGGGACGGATCGTGATCGGATCGTGGGACGGATCATGATCGGATTGCGGGATGGATCGTGATTGGATCACGGGACGCACGACGATTTGGATCGCGAAGACGTTCGACTACACCAACCGCGTTTCTTAACGCTCCTACTTAGCGATCTACAAGGGTATGTAGATCCACTCTCCCTCTCGTAGATGCTCATCACCATGGATAGATCTGCATGTGCGTAGGAAATTTTTTGTTTCCCATGCAACGTTCCCCAACACATGGAGCCTCTTTTGTGTGGCCGTGAGTGAGCTCCCCCTAGTGCGTCTTATAAAGTGATGCCCAGGGGACAAGGAGTGGCCCACTTGGCCTACTACACTACTGGAACGGACATGCAAGGTGACACATGATGCAAGCTATAGTGCATCACTATTGTTCAACAATGTTGGACTATTGGGGCGTAGTGAAGTGACGCGGATATAGTGTCTTCATGTCATGTCCGATGGGATGCTCCGGTTGACCTCGCGCAGCAGAACGACTAGAGCAGTCGGACGGGGAGCTAGCTAGAGCAGCCGGGTGGTGAGTGGCCAAACCAAGGGGCGTTGGTCTCCCTGATGTTTTGAAATGTCATCTTGTCTTGTTGAAGGGTCGGGCATAGGGTCTTCACTGGCGTGGTAGCAGGGGTTGTCAATGACAGCCGACTATGTGTCGTAGCCAGCGTGGCTTGCTTCTAGTGGGGGCACGCCAGCGCACCCACTTGGTGTAGCCTCCGAGTCTCTGGGCGACTCAAAGAGCCACGTGGAGGGTCTCCGTTATTGCATCCTTTAGGATGCCGGTTGGTGGGGAGCCCAGCCAGGCGCGGACGCTGAGTCCACTGACTGGTGGGTGCGGAGCCCTGCCGGGCATGGGTGCGGAGTTCACTGACGGGTGGGCGCGGAGCCCTACAGGGTACGGATGGAAAGTCTGCCAGCCGATGGGCGCGAACGCGGAGTTCTCCACCTGGTGGGCATGGAGCCCTGCCTGGCACTGACGGAGGGTCCGCCGTCCGATGGGCGGGGGGGGGGGCCTGATGGGTGCGGGCGTGGAATCCACCAGCGGGTAGGCATGGGGCCCTGCTGGACGCGGATGCGAAGTTCGTGGGCTGGTTGTTTCTAGTGGTAAAAAATTATTGGTAATTATTGCTAAAGAAACAAAATTAATTTTTTACAAAGTATTGCTATAAAAATTCTTCATGTCTTCCTAATTTTTGGAGTTAAAGAAGTATGATGTCTTTGTAGATCCTACAGACTGCTCTGTTTTAGACAGATTCTGTTTTTTGCTTGCATACTTTACTTGTTTTGATTATGCTATGGATTGTATAGGGGGTATAAGCCATGGAGAAGTTAGAATACAGTACCTTATGCAATAATAAAATATGAATAAATTTATAACAGTACCTAATGCTGATGGTTCGCCTATCCTACTAATGAATCTCATGAGTTTTGTATTGAGTTTTGTGTGTTGAAGTTTTCACGTTTTGAGTGTTATCATGATGGATGAAGGAATAAGAAGCGACAAGAGCCTAAGCTTGGGGTTTCCCAAGGCACCCCAAGTCAAATTCTAGGAATACTCAAGCGTTTAAGCTTGAGGATGCCCCAGAAGGCATCCCCTCTTTCGTCTCAATCCATCGGTATGTCACTTGGAGCTATATTTTTATTCATCACATGATATGAGTTTTGCTTGGAGTGTCGTTTGCTTTAGTTTGTTTTTTTGTTTTCCATAGTCATTGTTTGCTGGACATACCCACTTGAGAGAGACACATGCTCACCATGATTTATTAGATACCCTTTGTGCTTCACTTATATCTTTTGAGCTAAGCGGTTGCTCTAGTACTTCCCTTATATATTTTAGAGCACGGTGGCATATAGATTTTATAGAAATAATTGCACTCTTGTTCTTCACTTAAATTTGTCTGAGAGTTAATAAATAGCGATGGTAATTTTCACGGGTTATAAGACTAGTACAAAAATAATAGGTATTCAATGAGTGCATAATCAAAACCTTCATGTAGCGCACAAAAGAGAAATTGTGAGTTAATGATATTGATGTGGTAATATGACGGGTGTGAGTGCATGGTTGTTGGTTAGTAAAAATATCAATAGTTAAAGGATGTTAATTTGTTGCTCATCTAAATATTGGTTACAACATGGTGTTTATGTGTGACCATTCTTATTCCTCGTTGAAATCCTAGTGTTGTTTAGGTTGTGGCGTGCGATGGTTAACTCCTCCCAACCTCCTCCCTAGGGACATGCGAGTAGTACTTTGCTTAGAGAGAGCTAATAAACCTTGCAATAAGTAAGTGAGCTCTTTATGACTAATGCAAATCCATGGATGTACGCACTCTCATCACCTCATATTTTCTAGCCTCTTTGGTACAGTGCATTGCCCATTCTCACCTCGAGTATCGGTGCGACCTTCGTCAGTGCATCCAAACCCCGCGACATGATACACTATGTTACACATAAGCCACCTTATATCTTCCTCAAAACAGCCACCATACCTACCTATCATGACATTCCCATAGCCATTTTGAGATATATTCAATGCAACTTCCACCGTTACATCATATGACTAGTACACTCATTGTCATATTGCTTTGCATGATCATATAAGTTGACATAGTATTTGCAGCAAAGCCACCATTCATAATTGTTATACATGTTAAACTAGATCATTGCACATCCTGGTAAACTACCAAAGGCATTCATATAGAGTCATATTCTTTATTAATTTTTCATATCGAGTTGTAAGTAAATAAAAGTGTGATGATCATCATTATTAGGGCATTATATCGGTGAGGAAAGGATGATGGAGACAATGATTCCCCCACAAGTCGGGATGAGACTCCAGATGGAAAAAAGAAAAAAAAGAAGAAAGAGAAGAAAAAAGGAGGACATAGAGAAAATTAAAAAATAAATGAGAGAAAAGAGAGAAGGGACAATGCTACTACCTCTTTTTCCACACTTGTGCTTCAAAGTAGCATCGTGATTTTCATATAGAGAGTCCCATGTTTTGTCACTTCCATATGCTAGTGGGAATTTGTCATTATGGAAATTGGCTTGTAAATTCCGATGACGGGCTTCCTCAAATGCCTGAGGTCTTCATGAGAAAGCAAGTTGGATGCATATCCACTTAGCTTCAGTTGAGCTTTCATAAACTTATAGCTCCAGTGCATCCGTGCATGCCAATCCCTACTCCTTGCATTGATATCTATTGATGGCATCTCCATAGCCCCGTTGATATGCCTAGTTGGTGTGAGACTTTCTTCTCCACTTTTACTCCTTTGAATCCTACCACCATATTCTATTCCACCTATATGATATATCCATCGTTCACGCTCATGTATTGAGTGAGTAATAACAAGCTGAAGTGCATTAAAAAGCATGATCCAATTTTCTGTCTTAACATCATGGTGCTTGACATTTATGTTTATGTGGTGAAGACGGAGCCATGCCATGCTAATATGAGAAAATGAGGGGAGGGTGTAAACATTCTTTAAGGATCGTATATTTTGAAACCCGATGATTATGTTACTTATGTTTATGGATATTACTTTGTTTATGTTTAATAATTCATCATTTCTCAATGATCACACAAGCAATATATTACATGTTGGGTAGCATGTCACATCAAAAATTCTGTGTTTGTCATTTACCTATTCGAGGATGAGCAGGGATTAAGCTTCGGGATGTTGATACATCTTCAACGTATCTATAATTTTTAATTGCACTTGATGTTTTCTACATGTTTTTGGCTTTTCAGGTTTAAAGTACGAAATGGAGTCCAAATACCACGAATTTTTTGATGATTTTTTCTCGACCAAAAGAAAACTTGGAAGATTCGGGAGAAGGTCAGGGCCGCACGAGGGCCCCACAAGCCAACAGGGCGCGCCTAGGGGGCGGTTGCGCCCTGTTTTCTTGTGGCCCCCTCCTGACTCTCCTAACCTCGTACTGTGTTTTATAAATTCTCACATATTCCAAAAACCCTAAGGAGCCTCCCGAAACACTTTTTTCGCCACCAGAAGTCTCTATTCCGTCGTGTGCCAATTTGGAGCCATGTTCCGGTGCCCTGCCAGAGGGGGCATCGATCACGGAAGGCCTCTTCGCCATCCTTGCTGCTCCCATGATGATGTGTGAGTAGTTCACCATAGACCTACGGGTCCGTAGTTAGTACCTAGATGGACACCTCTCTCTCTTTGTTCTTCAATACAAAGTTCACCGCATCTTCGCGATGATCTATTCGATGTAATCACTTTATGCGACGCGTTTGTTGGGATCCGATGAATTGTGGGTTTATGTTTAGATTGTTCATGAAATTATATCGAGTTCCTTGTTGGTACTTTTATATATATGCATGATTATATGATAGCTTTGTAATTCTCTCCGATATTTTGATGTAGTTTGGCCAACTAGATTGATCTATCTTCAGTGGGAGAGGTGTGTTGTAGTGGGTTCAATCTTGCGGTGCTCAATCCCAGTGATAGAAAGGGATATGACACATATTTGTATTGTTGTCACTAAGGATAAAACGATGAGGTTTATCCATATTAATTGGATTTACTTTATCTACATCATGTCATTGTTCTCTAAGCATTGCGCCATTTTACTTAATACTCTAGATGCATGTTGGATAACGATCAATGGGCGGAGTAATACTAGTAAATGCGGGATGGAATCGGTCTACTTGCTTACGGACGTGATTCCTATATGTAGTGATCATTTACGTGAATAAATATTGCATAGCTATGCGATTTTCTATTAATTTCCCAACAATAATTTGTTTACCCCCGTATGCATTCTACACGAGAGATGCCTCTAGGGAAAACTATGGCCCCCGGGTCTATCCACATATATATTTACAAACTCTACTATTACCTTGCCGCCATTTATTTGTTTTCTTTTTATTTCTCAATTTAAAATTATCAACTATCATCTACACTACTCATTTGCTTGCAAGTAACGAGTTCAAGGGGATTGACAACCCTCTTGCCCGTGTTGGGTGCAAGTGTGTGTTGTTTTGTGTGTAGGCACCGAAGACAAGAAGTTGTGAGATCCTCCTATTGGTTAGATAACCTTGGTTTTCACTGAGGGAAATACTTATCTATACTGTGTTGCATCATCCTCTCCTCTTCATAGAAAAACCCGACGCAGGTCACAAGTATCAAGAAGGATTTCTGGCGCCGTTGCCAGGGATTATCATCAATTTCCTATCGAGTACCTACACACAAATTATCATTCACTTGCTCTACTCTCTACTTGTCTTGTCATTCCTGCTCGTCCTCGAACAGGTAAATGATAAAAAAGATAGTTTTTGATGTGGAATGCTACCTAGCACAATCTTGTTCATATAATCTAATCATGGCATGAATATTAAGACATGAGTGATTCAAAGAAATAGTCTACCATTTGACATTAAGGCAATAATACTTCAAGCACACTAATAAAGAATCATGTCTTCGCAAAATATCATGGCTAAAAGAAAGTTATCCCTACAAAATTATATAGTCTGGCTATGCTCCATATTTCCCACACAAAGTATTTATATCATGCACAACCCTGATGATAAGTCAAGCAATTGTTTCACACCTTTTATGTTCTCAAACCTTTTCAACTCTCACGCAATACATGAGCGTGAGTCATGGATATACCACTATAGGTGGAATAGAATATGGTGGAGGTTATGAAGAAAAGCAAAAGATAGTCTCACATCAACTAGGCGTATCAACGGGCTATGGAGATGCCCATTAATAGATATCAATATGAGTGAGTAGGGATTGCCATGCAATGGATGCACTAGAGCTATAAGTATATGAAATCTCAAAAAGAAACTAAGTGGGTGTGCATCCAACCTGCTTGCTCATGAATATCTAGGGCATTTTGAGGAAGCCCATCATTGGAATATACAAGCCAAGTTATATAATGAAAAAATCCCACTAGTATATGAAAGTGACAAAATAGGAGACTCTCTATCATGAAGATCATGGTGCTACTTTGAAGCACAAGTGTGGAAAAACATAGTAGCATTGTCCCTTCTCTCTTTTCTCTCATTTTTATTTTTATTTTTTGGTGGGCATCTTTGGCCTCTTTTTTTATTCGAGCTTCATTGGCCTCTTTTATTATTTTTAAAGTCTAGAGTCTCATCCCAACTTATCAGGGAATCATAGTTTCCATCGTCCTTTCCTCACATGGGACAATGCTCTAATAATGATGATCATCACACCCCTTTTTTTACTTACAAGTCAAGGACGATACTTAGAACAAAATATGACTCTATATGAATGCCTCCGGCGGTGTACGATGATGTGCAATGATCTAGCATAGCAATGACATAAAAAACGGACAAGTCAAGAAAACATCATGCTAGCTATCTAAGAACGCAATATGACAGTGATGGTACGTGTCATAATAAACGGAACGGTGGAAGTTGCATGTCAATATATCTCGGAATGGCTATGGAAATGCCATAATAGGTAGTTATGGTGGCTGTTTTGTGGAAGATAATATGGTGGGTTTAATGCACCGACGGAAGTTGCACGGTACTAGAGAGGCTAGCAATGGTGGAAGGGTGAGAGTGCGTATAATCCATGGAATCACATTAGTCATAAAGAAGCCACATACTTATTGAAAAATTCTATTACTTATCGAAGAAAAGTATTAGACGCATGCTCCTAGGGTAGAGGTTGGTAGGAGTTAACCATCACGCGCTCCCAACCTCCACACAAAGGATGACAATCAATAAATAAATCATGCTCCGACTTCTTCACATAACGGTCCACCATACGTGCCTGCTACGGGAATCACAAACTTTAGCACAAATATTTCTACCAATCCACAATTACTCACTAGCATGACTCTAATATCACCATCTTTATATCGCAAAACTATTGAAATGAATCAAACACATCATATTCAGTGAACTACAAGTTTTATGTACGATTTTATGACTAACCATGTGAATGACCAACTCCTGTTAACTCTCTAAATAGATATATGTGAAGCATGAGAGTTTAATTCTTTCTACAAAATATATGACCACTCTCTAACAAATATAAGTGAATCAAAAGAGCATTCTACAAATGGCGGGTTTCTATGTGTGAGAAACAGGCAATCCAAACTTCAATGATATAAGTGAAGCACATGAAGAATTCTGTAAAGCCATACTCAAAAGATATAAGTGGGGTGCAAAGAGCCTTCTATAAATAAACCAAGGACTTTCTCATACCATCATGGTGCATTATTAAAATAAAAATAAAAATCACATGACGCTCCAAGATTTACGCATACCATGTAAAATTACCGATGGTTGTTAGAAGAAAGAGGGGATGCCTTTCGGGGCATCCCCAAGCTTAGTTTCTTGGGAGTCCTTGAATATTACCTTGGGGGTGCCTTGGGCATCCCCAATCTTAGTCTCTTTCCACTCCTTATTCCTTCATCCATCGTGATCTCACCTAAAACTTGAAAACTTCAATCACACAAAACTTAACAAAACCCTCGTGAGATACGTTAGAATAATAAAGCAAATTACCACTTTAAGTACTGTTGACAACAAATTCATATTTGGTTTTTGCATTGTATCTACTGTAATATAACTTTTCCAGGGCTTATACCACCGATACAATCGATAGTTTCATCAAAACGAGCAAAACAATGCATCAAAAACAGAAGCTGTCAAAAACAGGACAGTATGTAATAATCTGAACATTCACCATACTTATCTAACTCTAAAAATTCTGAAAAATTAGTACGTGCTCAATAATTTGTATAAAAGTATTGTGTAAAAAATTCCGAATTTTTGCACGCTCCAGTAAAATATAGAAATTCAAACACCGCAGCAAAAGTTTCTGTTTTTACACAACACAAATCAAACAAGCAATTTAAACATCCTAAAGGTAATTCTTGGCACATTATTTTTATATTACAATGGATTTGTACAAGGGGATAATTATTTTTGTTGAAAAGTTTCTGTAATCAAGATTCACAATGTTTCCCTAGGCATGAACAAAGTTCAAGGCTAGCCCCCACTTCAACGTTGCTCGTCTTTCTCACTTTCACTTTTCTTTTTGGAAAAGTTTAAGTTCCCCACTTTATTTTTTGTTTCTGAACTGTATAAAAGCACACAACATAAAAAATTACTCTCTAAAACTTATGGGTTGTCTCCCTGACAGCGCTTTCTTTAAGCCCATTAAGCTAGGCATAAAGTGCTCAAGTAATTGATCCACCGGATCCCAAGGTATATCAAAGCCAATTTTAATTAACAATGATTCGTAATTTAGTAGTGAGCACAAAGTAACATATATCATGCAACAACGAAGTCTAACTCTCTTCCTATGCATCGACATGTCATAAAAGAATAATTCATGCACACAAAGTAAAGTCCAATGCATAGTATAAATAGTTTCTTGCAATTTTATCGTATTGGAAACATAGAGAGGCGGAGATGTAGTTCCTCTCTCATAATAATTGCAAGTAGGGCCAGAAAGCACATGCATATTATATTTATCAAAATTATCATGTGCAATAGTAGAACACAACCCATCAATATAATCATTAATAAGCGCAAACTTCTCCAATATAGTGTAGTTGGGAGAACTCAAAAAGATAATAGGACTATCATGTGTGGGTGCAATAGCAACAATTTCATGTTTAACATAAGGAACTATAGCAAGTTCATCTCCATAAGCATCATTCATATTGGCATCATGGCCCCACAAGCATAGCAAGCATCAAGTTCATCAAAAAGGGATATTTCAAATGAATCCAAGGGATCATAGCAATTAGCATAGCATTCGTCCCTCGGTAAGAATGAAGGGAAATTAAACAATGTATGAGTTGAAGAGTTACTCTCATTATAAGGTGGTCATGGGTAGCTAATCCACTCTTCCTACTTTTGTTCTTCGTTCTCCTCCTCATCTTTTTCATCTAATGAGCTTACAATTTCAGCAACTACCTCTTCCATAGAATCCTGCAAAATATTAGTCTCTTCCAAGGCAGTGGTCATTCTTTCAATAAACTCTTTAACATATGCACTAGAAGCATAGTTTTCATAGCAATATTTAAGTATGGCAAAAATTTCATATTTGTAAAGAGTAGCATCATACTTTTCAATGAAAGAAGCAATTTCATAGGCACCCTTGAAAGCAACAAATTCTTCAATTTGTTCAACATCATTATAGCACTAGGCCTCCTTGGCATAAGAGGATAATATTTCATTATCATTAAACACACATTGGTAGGGAAGTTGTTTTTTAGCTTCTTTAGAACAAGTAAAATCATGCAATTCACACAAGTTCCAAGCATAACAACACAAAGTATTAATTTGATGCCACAAGAGTTTCCCTTTTTGAGATATTCGGTGTTGCACATAATGAGCATGCTCATTTAATTACTTTAACTCAACTAAGCTAGTTGGGTTTTCAGCACGAGCACAAGTGGATTGAAGATGACCCAAGTAATATTCTTCGATGGTACGGAACACTAGTGGTTCCTCAACTTTTGGAGCAGCAAGAGACAACTATTTTTTTGGTATTTTACGTTTCCTACCCATATCTAAAGATAGAAAACAGCTTAGAACAGAAAATAAAAATTACTTAGTGATAAAGCAAACAAGCACACACGAGAATATACACCCTACGCTATTGCTCCCCGACAATGGCGCCAGGAAAAGGTCTTGATAACCCAAAAATATTGGGGATTAGTTGTAGCCTTTCTCGATAAGTAAGAGTGTCGAACCAAACGAGGAGCTAATGGCAGAACAAATATTCCCTCAAGTTCTATCGACCACCCATAGAACTCTACGCACGCTTAACGTTCGCTTTACCTAGACAAGTATGAAACTAGAAGTACTTTGTAGGTGTAACAGGATAGGTTTGCAAGATAATAAGGAGCATGTAAATAAAAACTAGGGGCTGCTTAGATAAAGAAACAACTAAGTTAGTCTTAGTAGAGAGATTTTTGTCACAATAAATTTATTTGTCTCTAGGCAATCGATAACTAGACCGGTAATCACTATTGCAATTTTATATGAGGGAGAGGCATAAGCTAACATAGTTTCTCTACTTGGATCATATGCACTTATGATTGGAACTATAGCAAGCATCCACAACTACTAAACATCATTAAGGTAAAACCCAACCATAGCATTATAAGGTATCAACTCCTCTTTATTCCATACACAAACAACGTACTTACTCGGGTTTGTTCTTCTGTCACTCACGACACCCACCATATGTGAATCATGAACATATTGCAAACCCTACAGCGGGGATCCCACACGCTTGCACGACACGGAGAGCACCATAGGACAACACCAATAATAAAACATGCAACTCAAACCAATCATGATCATCAATCAACCCATAGGACAAAACGGATCTACTCAAACATCATAGGATAGCCATACATCATTGGGAAATAATATATAGAATTGAGCACCATGTTTAAGTAGAGACTGCAGCAGGGATAAGGGGCGTTACACCGCTGTATAGAGGGGGAGAGAGTTGGTGATGATGGTGGCGAAGTTGTTGGTGTAGATCATCGTCACGATGATGGCCCCGGCGGTGTTCCGGTGCCACCGGGTGAGAGGGGGAGAGAGCCCCCCTCCTTATTCTTCTTCCTTGGACTCCCCCTAGATGGGAGGAGGGTTTACCCTCTGGTCCTTGGCCGGCATGGAGCCAGAGGGGCGAGAGCCCCTCCGAGATTGGATCGCTCTCTCTGTTTGCTTCTGTTTCTGGGTCCCTAGATTCTGGCGTTACACCGTTTCTTAAATTCCCGTAGATCCGTAACTCCGATTGGGATGCAATTTTACCATGATTTTTATCTGGATATTAGCTTTATTGAGGCGATAGAAGGACATAAACCTCGTTAAGGGGTGACCACAAGCCACCCTGGCGCGGCCAGGGGGGTAGTCCGTGCCCCCTGGCTTGTGGGCCCCTCGGGCATCGTCTCACGTTGATTCTTTTTCCCAAAAATCACATATATTCCAAAAAAATCTTCGTAAGTTTTTATCGCGTTTGGAATTTGTTTGATATGGATTTTCTACGAAACAAAAAACATGCAACAAACATGAACTGGCACTGGGCACTGGATCAATATGTTAGTCGCAAAAATAGTATAAAAAGTTGCCAAAAGTATACGAAAGTTGTGGAATATTGGCATGAAACAATCAAAAATTATAGATACGACAGAGATGTATCACCTTGCAATGCTATCTTTATCTTTTCCACACAAATAGAAAGTAGAACAAGAAAAGTATGATACATGGATCCTCATTCACTTGCTAATATTTTCAAAAGTCCCGATTATGCTAAACCAATTGCTAGTGATTTGAGTGCACTAGATTATTATTATGAGGTCTTGCTTGAAAATCGTGAATCTTAAAATTGCGATGAAGTGTTAAAAGAAATTTACAAAGTGATTCATAATAGTTCCTTGAATGAAAATCATGATTGCAATTTTGTTAGTATAAATTCTATGAATATCAATTGTGCTAATGATTATGATTGGGGGTGAAAATCATGTATTTTGTTGTGATCCTGATAGTTGTAAGCTTCACGATGAATCTATTATTGATTATGATATTTTCAATAGTACTAAAACTAGGTTTGGAAGAGCGTCGACTTTAGATAATAATGATCCCACTATTCAAGAGAGCGTCAACTTGGGGGTTATCAATGCTCGTCCTGGAACCACGTGTGCCAGAGCGGCGACTCCACGATGTACCTTGGGTCGTAAAGGTACTCCCACAGATGCGGGCACAACAGCGTGTGATCTCCTCCAGGCGGGCACGGCCGCTCGCCAGGATGGGGGGGTCGACACCCAATCTGGGACCAGATGCCACCCATTGGGGAGGTGGGCATCCGACCATGGTAGCAGGGTGCCGGTTCCCAATAGTGCCTACAAATGTCCGCCTTCATGTATGGTCAGTCATGCACCTGAGCCGCCGGAGGGGAGATGGAGAATTTTACGGGGCAGGGGGAGTGGTTGGCCGCGCTCCCGGACGAGGAGGAGCCGGCCTCGTGGTCTTGGCGACCTTTGTTGCCGGGCACCAACTTCTAGAAGCCCATTGACATGTCTCCAACGTATCGATAATTTATGAAGTATTCATGCCATATTCACCTATGTTTACAATAATTTTATATGGTTCTGATGCACTTTATATGATTTATTTAGAACTAACCCGGACTGGCGCTGTTTTCAGCAGAACTACCATGGTGTTATTTTTTGTGCAGAAAATGAAAGTTCTTGGAATCTCCCAAAACTTTTTGACGATTTTTTGGAACAAAAGAGGCATTCGACGCTTCATGGGAGGGCCAGAAGAGTCACGAGGTGGCCACCCTCCACCAGGACATGCCAGGCCCCCAAACCGTGCCACGGTGGAGGGTGCTCACCTCGTGGCCCATCTCCACCTAAAACCAACGCCAAAAATTCCTATAAATATAGAAACCATTCGAAATAACCCTAGACTCCTCGTTCCGCCGCTCCAAGGCCTCTGTATCGATGAAAAACCAATCCGGAGAGAAAACAGTACCTTGTCGGAGAGGGTAGATCATCTCCCGTGGCCATCTTCATCATCCTGACTGAGTCCATGATGAGGAGGGAGTAGTCCACCCTTGGGGCTGACAGTTTGTACCAGTAGCTATGTGTTCAATCTCTCTCTCTTGCTCTCTCTCTCTCTCTCTCGTGTGTTCTTGAGATGTGTAACAGCCCGAGACTGACGCTCCAGAAGATTCCCCTTTTATGCCATTCTTGCTGTGTGATTCGTTTGGTTGTTGCATTCATCATTGCATCATTCGCATCATTTGCATAGCATCGTCACTCATTTTTGAAAACTTGCATCTGTGAGTAGTTGTCGGTTTCTCTCCGTTCATGCAGTCAACCTTTCGAGACCAATCACACGCACACGCGCTCGTCACATCGTTTAAAAAAAATAACATTTTTAAGGTGTGCGTAAAATATTTGCGGATCGTGTCGAACGTTGGCATGCGGTCTTGTTATATTGTAGGTAGATCGCCTACCAAATTTCGTTGCATTCCGAGTTCGTTTGATACCCGAACAGGCAGTCGTAACAGTGCGGTCATCGGTTTATTATCAGACGTCTTTCGGTGTTTAAAACTTTTGCCACGGGTCGCACATCTGCCTCTCTCCTCAGCCCACACCCCCTCTACACGGCCCACTACCACCTAGATAGGCCCTCCTCCGCTTTCGGGCCATCCGATCGAGATCGAATGGTCCGAAAACGGATGAAAACCCCCTAACCTAGCCCTCCTTTCCTATTTAAGCACCCCTAACATGCCCTAAACAGAATTCCTAACCCCCCTCGAAATTCGTGCAACCACCAGCTTCCTCTCTCCTCCGGCGTGCAGGGCCCGCCAAGCCCATCCAGAGCCCGCTCGGGCCCGGATCTTGGCCACCGCACCCGATTTGGAATCCCATGGCGGCCGTGCCTGAGGTCCATCCTGCAGTGTGCCCCCGTGCCTCCAAGCCCGCGACCCAGCCGGCGAGACGCAGGAGCAGCTCCAGGCTGCCGCCCATTGCCAGATCTCGCCTTGCCAGAGCCCCACGTTGGCCAGAGCTTCGCCCCCGCATCGCATGGTGCCGCCAACCTCGTCTTCAACCGCCGCCAGACCACGTGCTCATCAGCCCTCACGCCACCCGGTCCTATCCTCGTCGGGTCCGGCCGCCCCAGCCTGCCCCACACCGGAACCGGTCTGGGATCCCCTTCCCCAGTCTAAGTCCTTGTCCCGTCGCACCATGGCCGACTCGCCCCGCTACTGGCGTCCTCTGCTCGGGCGTTAGCAAAGAGACGACGAGCGAGCAGCTCGGCTGCTGTGGGCCTCGCCCTCTCGCGCATGGACCTCACCCCGGCCCAGCCTACCCTTGCGGTCCGCCTCGTCTCTCCACAGACTCGGTCGAGCCCATGGGTGAGCTCCACCCTGCCTCCTTGTTTATTTGACGCTCAGTGATCATAATAGCTATCTGCCGTCCATGCACACATTAGGTCTGCTAGCAGATTTTGCCCATATTATGTTATTTCCCGCTGAACGTTTATCCAGTTAATAGCAACATATTACAGAAAAATGCATGTTTGTAAAATGCTCATGACGAAATAATTGTGCACCGTATCAAAATATTTTAATATGTAAAATGTGTAGAATTTCGTGTAGATTCACAATATCCCACTTCCGTGATAAAAATATTTAACATGCCTTTTTCTATTAATTGGCATAAATGTCATTAATTGCACTGCTCATAATTATTTAAGCATGCATCTGAATTAATCAAACCCTATATGTAAAATGTGTAGATTAATCGTATCGCTTTTTCATGCATGCTACAAATGTTTGATGTGATGTTTGCATGTAATTTGCATAAATAACTTGACAAAAACGTTTATGTCCTAGTCTTGCATAAATATTGTGTCATTTGGTTTATAGTTAAAACCCACATATAATATAGTATTTCATGTAGCATCATGATATCTTGCTGCATTCATGATTTGAAACGTTCGTGGTTGTCATTTTTATGCATTTTGCATTCATGGCATATAATCTTGTGATTGTCATATCTTTTAGACCGTAGCTATGTTTGAGATGTTCCACATATGTAAATCGACTAGAATGACGTGTAGAATTACATGGTATGCTTTATTCTATTGTTTAAAAAATATAAAATATGTTTAGTCAGATCTGGACCAATTTCGAAATTAACATATGGGGTCATTTTGGAAATACTATAAGTTGCTTCTGGCCTCATTTAAGATGCCTAGATAGCATAGTTTATTAATGCTTCACCTCTTGCCATGTTTAAAAACATTTAACCTTGCCAAGTAAATAAACGGAAGTGAACTAAATAAATCGATCGTGGAGTTTCGTCAATATGCAACTCGTTGTATATTGAGCTTCACTTTAATGTGTAGTAGTTGTTTGATGTGATTGCCATGCCTTGCATATTTACACCAGACATGCATCATATTTAATTGTGCATCATGTCATGCATATGTCGTGGTGTACCGTGTGTTGATTGTTGTTTTTGGATTGTTCCTTCTCGATAGAGTTCCGAAAGCGTTCGGAGTGTGAGGATTCATACGACTTAGTTGGTTCGTCTTCTTCATGGATTCATTCTTCTTCCAAGCGGGATCTCATGCAAGATGACACGTATCCCTGGATACCACTACTATCATTGCTATGCTAGTTGTCTTGCTTCCATCATTATGTCTCGCTACCTGCCACTTGTTTGTCAAGCCTCCCAACATTGCCAGGATAAGCCTCTAACCCCTCCACATCCCAGCAAACCTTTGCTTGGCTATGCTACCGCTTGCTCAGCCCTTCTTATAGCGTTTATAGCTGTAGGTGCAATTGCTTCCATGTGTTAACATGTACATTCTTTTGTTATATCACAATATTATTGCTATTTAATTTAATGCACATATATACTTGGTAAAATGTGGAAGGCTTGGCCTTTTGCTCGGTGTTTTGTTCCACTTTTGCCGCCCCTAGCTACTTGTGTACTGATGTTATGTTCCATATTGAGCGCTCCTAACATGCTCGGGGTTGTTATGGGGATCCCCTTGATTTTCGTTTTGGGATAAGACTTATCTGGCAAGGCCCAACATTGGTACTACATTTGGCTAATAACTAATAAAAATTGCATAGGGATCCACCGGCACCCGCGTATCCTTAATCAACAACCCGGGCTAGTGCTCCTCATGAGTGTAGGTCCAAACTAGAGCACCGTGCGGAGCCAACCAGGGGCAACTCAGGAGATGTCTATCAGGCCACCATACGCTTCGCTTATATGTCGTGTATCGAGAACGAGATACGTGGCTCCTATTAGGTTCGTCGACACGTCACGCGGCCTTGCTAGATTTGTTTTACCTTTCTCAAACGCCTTGAGCGAGGAATTCCAATACTTTGGGCTATCTCGAGGTTGAGGTTTTCCAGTGGAATTGCCTAGGAAGATCACAAGATTCGTGGTCGAGGTTATTCCCACTGTGTGTGGTTAATTTGTGATGGATGATTTGGAGCACCCCTACAGGGTTAAGTCTTTCGGAAAGCCGTGCCCGTAGTTATGTGGCAACTTGGAAACATTGCTTAACACCTGGTCATAGTAAAAAAAAGTAAACTCAAATAAAATACACCAACTGTGTGCGTAACCGTGACTGTCTCTTCTCATGAGTCCTTATCCGAGAGAGAATATGATGGGGTTATGTTTGACGTAAGTAGGTGTTCAGGATCAGTTAGTGATCATTACTAGTTCACATCTGTTATGCGTAGACCACCATACTATACTTTCTGTATTCGTAAGTTAGCCACTCAAATAAATGCTTAGCCACTTGCTGCAGCCTCACCACTTAACCATACCTCATCCATTAAGCTTTCATAGTCTTGATACCCTTGGACATGAGATTGCTGAGTCCCTATGGCTCACAGATTACTACAACGGTAGTTGTAGGTACAGGTAATGCGATGCTTTGACATGAGAGCGATGCTTTGTTTTATTTCGAGTTCCTCTTCTCTTCTATATCGACCTAGGATCCCCCTTGATTGATCGAACTTGGTTTAGTCGAGTCTAGTGAAAAAATATTTTGAGTCTAGTTATATCGGAGAGTACGTTTCTTTTTAATTCTTTTCTATACTTTGGTGAGGAATTATGCTTAGGAATTTTGATTCTACCCTTGTCACGCCCAAGATGCGATCCTATCCTTATTTCGGCACGAGGGCCTTGACAGGGATAGAAGCGCATCTCGTCGTTTTGCAAGAATGGATATCATTAAAAGTACATGTACAGAAGAGATGAGTACATGGAATTGGCTTACACTCACCACAAGCTACATCAGAGTCACATCAATACAACAACATATTCAAACATCATACAGAAGAGCAGGGTCCGACTATGGACGAAATCAAACGACAAAATGACATCCATCCTTTCTATCCCAGGCTGCCGCTTGGAGCCCATCTTGGATTGATGATGAAGAAGAAGAAGAATAACACCAAATCAAACAAGCATCGCCCTCATGTCAAATCATCGCATTACCTATACCTGCAACTGTTGTTGTAGTAATCTGTGAGCCACAGGGACTCATCAATCTCATTTCCAAGGGTATCAAGACTATTAAATCTTAATGGGTGAGGGATGGTTAAGTGATGAGGCTGCAACAAGCGACTAAGCATTTATTTGAGTGGCTAACTTACGAATATAGAAAGTAAAGTATGGTGGTCTACGAATAATGGACGTGAACTAGTAATGATCACTAAGTGATCCTGAACACCTAGTTACGTCAAACATAACTCCACCGTGTTCTCTCTCGGGTAAGGACTGACAAGAAGAGTCAGTCATGGTTACTCACATAGTTGGTGTATTTTATTTGAGTTTACTTCAAGTTTGCTATGACCGGGTGTTAAACAAGTCTTCCAATTTTGCCACATAACCGCGGGCACGACTTTCCGAAAAGATTTAACCCTGCATGGGTGCTCCAACTCATCCATCACAAATTAACCATACACAACGGGAATAACCTTGACCCCGGATCTCATGATGTTCCTAGGCAATTCCACAGGAAATCCGCCACCTCGAGATAGCCCAAAGAAAAATCAGAATTCCTCACTCAAGGCGTTCGAGAAAGGTAAAACAAATCCAGCAAGGCCTCCCGGTGAGCCAGATCCGCATCTAGAGCCGTGTGCTCTCTATCCACGGGCATCATCTATCTGTGCGAAGTGGACGGTGGCCTGAAAATGCCTCGAGTTGCCCCGAGGTGGCACTGCCAATAGCTAGGTAGGTGGACCAACACTCATGAGGAGCACTGGCCCGAGTTGTTGATTAAAGATTCGTGGGTGCCGGCGGGTCCCTATGCAATTTTTTTAGTTATTAGGCAAATGCAGTACCAATGTTGGGCCTTGCGAGACGATGTTTATCCCAAAACGAAAATCAAGGGGGTCCCCAAAACAACCCCGAGCATGTTAGGAGCGCTCAATTATGGAACATAACACCGGTTCACAAGTAACTAGGGGCGGCAAAAGTGGAACAAAACACCGAGCAAAAGGCTAAGCCTTCCACCTTTTACCAAGTATATATGTGCATTAAATTAAATAGCAATAATATTGTGATAACAAAAGAGTGTCCATGTCGACACATGGAAGCAATTGCACCTGTAGCTAGAAACGCTATAAGAAGGTCTGAGCAAGCGGTAACATAACCAAACAAAGGTTTGCTGGGATGTGGAGGGGTTAGAGGCTTTTCATGGCAATGTTGGGGGGCTTGACAAACAAGTGGTAGGTAGTTAGACATAACGATAAAAGCAAGACAACTAGCATAGCAATGATAGTAGTGGTATCCAGGGAAATGTGTCATCTTGCCTGAGATCCCGCTCGAAAGAAGAACGAGTCCATGAAGAAGACGAACCAACGTAGTCGAACGAATCCTCACACTCTGAACGCTTTTGGAACTCTATCGAGAAGAAGGAAATTGAAAACAAACAGTCAACACATGATACACCACAACATATGCATGACATGATGCGCAAACAAATATGATGCATGTCCTGTTTAACTATGCAAGGCACAACAAATCACATCAAACAACTACTACACATTAAAGTGAAGCTCAATATGCATCGAATTATTTAGTTCACTCTCGTTTAGGTACTCATCAATATTAAATGTTGTTTAACATGGCAAACTGTGAAGCAATAACAAACTACATCATCTAGGCATTTTAAATGAGGACGGAAGCAACATATATCATTTCCAAAACATCCCTTAAGCATAATATGAATTTGGTCTAGATCTGTCCTAAGACAATTTTAGAGTTGTTAAACAGAAAAATAAATGTTACCATGTGATTCTGCGCATTTTTCTAACCAAGTTACATATGTAAAACATTTGCATCGGAGCTACGGTTATTTAGTTATGATATAAATCATCTTAGCATGTCATTCACGCAAATTAATGCAAACATCAAGGTTAAACATCTTAGACATGTATGAAAGTTGGCTATTGTGAATCTACACGAAATTCTAGTCTTTTTTCATATATTAAGTTTTTACATGCGATGCACGGTTGAAGAGATATTAAATGCATGATCCATAGGTTTTTTTTACGCAAATCTGTAATTCCTGGAATAATAGACAAATTTGCATTAGGAAAAAAACACATGGGCCGAATCTGGCTAGAGCAATAGTCAACAGGGGTGCAACATAATATGCTTCGCATAGGGCGGGGGATAGGGGCGCTCACCATGGGCCAAATCTAGCCAGGCGGGGGGGGGGGGGTGGCCTAGCTCAGCCGGCTGGGGCGGCGGCCCACGCGGGCGTTGGGGCGGCCCAAGCGGCGCAGAGGTTCAGGGGCATCGTCCCCAACCTCGTGCCCGAATGCAGGGAGGCGGCGGCGGCTCACAGGCGACGGTGAAGGTGAGGAGGCGACGACGCGGCTCGAGGAAGACGAGAACGGGCAGATCCGGAGGTGGGGGTTTCAGATCCAGCCGGCGGCGAGGCGGCAAGGGTTCCGGCGACCTTCATGCGGGGCTGCTCCTACGAGCAGAGAAGAAGAGAGAGAGGTGAGAGGGAGAGGGAGGAGAAGGGGAAGAGGAGAGGGAAGGGAGGAGGTCCGGCCAGGGGGCTCCGACGTGGCGCTCTGGCGAGGGTGCGGCGAACCTCAGGTGGCCGGCCGACCATGGGGCAGCAAGGGCGCAGCTCTGGATCGGGAGCTCCTCTCCCGATCTGGAGCACTCGGGCATGGAGGCGGCGGTTCGGGTCCGAGGCGGGCCGCGGATGGGCTGCAGCTCACCGTGGTGGCTGGTGGGATAGAGGAGGCGCGGCTGATGATTGGGGCGCATGGATTTTGAGGCTAAGCCGAGGGTTGCCTGATTTGGACATTAGGGGTCTAGTTATAGCAATTAGGGGCTAGGGTTAGGGGGTCTTGCTCCGTTTTCGGACCGTTCGATCTCGATCGGACAGTCCAAAAGCGGAGGGGCTAGTTAGGTGGGCTAGTGGGGTGTGTAGTGGGCTTTGGTGTGAGATGAGAGGGAAGGTGGCAACCCGTGACAAGAGTTTAAAACACCAAAAAACGTCCGGCGAATAAACCGATGACCGCACTGCTACGACTGACCGTAGGGGTATCAAATGAACTCGGAATGCGACGAAATTTGGCAGGCGGCCTAACTACGCTATAATAAGACCGCAAACCAACTTTCGACCCAATCCGGGAATATTTTATGAGCACTTTTAAAAACAATATTTTAACGATGTCGCGGGCGCGTGCATGTGTGGTTAGTCTCGAAACGGTCGACGACATGTACGGAGAGAACCAACAACTACCAACGGATGCAAGTTTTCAAAAACGAGTGACGATGCCATGCAGATGATGCGAATGATGCGATGATGAATGCAACAACTAAACGGAACATAGACGAGAATGGAAAAAGAGGGGAATCTTCTAGAGCATCGGTCCCAGGCTGTTACAACTCTCCTCCACTACACGAGGATCTCATCCCGAGATCTAGAATGAGAAAGAGAAGAGAAAGAGAAAGAGGTAAAATTAGTTGCTTCTCTGGCCAACGAGTGAAACCAATGAAACATTGAAGGTTAGAAAGAGATGAAGAACGACATGAGGAACAAGCAAGAATTCACAAGAAATTTTGGCAGCACTTCGGTAGGAAAGAGAGGCAAAACTTGATAATAATGAAAAGAACTCTAACATAGAACAGAACACTCCAGTAAAATGAATAAGCAAGAAAGAACATAATCTTGGTAAAACAAAATGATGGTTGAAAGAGAGCAACACGACAACGCCTCCGAAAGAAAAGAATAGGAACTAGATCATTGGAAGGAAAAGAAAGGAGAAGAAAATAACAACATCTACCACCATTGGACTTGAAAAACATCTTACAACTAGAGATTGAATGGAGTTATTGAAAATCAACAACGAAAAGAACAAACTTGTTGTGGACTTATGGAAAACATCTCAAAATTATGAGGCGACAACCGGCCTTTGAGAAAACAAGGATTGCTTGGGAGCAAAAGGGATGAAAAATTCTTTCACCAAGAAGAGGAGGAGAAAACTTGGATCATTTATGACGCCATGATTGCAACAAACCTTAGGAAATGCTTTAGGTGAAATCAAACCGAAGATACTCCGAGAAGACATGATGGGTTTACTTATCTCATTCTTGACAATTATCCTTCGAGACTCCTCATAATCAAGAATTTAATAACACCATCTCAAAATACAATGGAGAAGGAATTGAACATAGAAATCCAAGATAAAGAACACTTGAGCATCTCCAACAAGAATCTTGGAGAACACTCGAGAAGAATTACATCCTTAACAAACAACCATGAAGAACCTCCGGAAATGAGAGGATGATAGAAAAGAATTGAACAATAATAACAAGATTGAGGCCTTGCTATGATTTAAGTGAAGCTTAGCGAAGAAATATTTGAGAAAACATGGAACTCCGAAAAGAAAAAGATAAGAAACTTAGAATTGGGAATTGATACCATGAACAACTATGGAAGAAGGGTTGAAATCACCTTGATGAAACCAGAATGAGAATTACGTTATGCTTATCCTTCATCAAGTTAAATTGATGACAAGCCACAGATTTAGCACACAACTTATTCTTCATGAAAAGATTGGAGAGAAAGATATGTCACAAACTTGAAGAGGTCTTCCCCGAAACACCGATACGGATTTGAAACAAATGAGGATGCCATGAATGAATGGGGATACAAGAGAATGAATAGATCATGATCCGCCTGATAGAAGATTTGAATGAAGCACCGGAATAATTGAGAGATGAACGAAGAGACAACAATTGAGAAGAATTTGAGAACGAAAGCTGAAAACTGAGAACGAAGAAATCTTCTAAAATGATGGCCTTCGGAGGATCGAGATATGAAAATAACTCTGAATGAACCGGATAGATATGGGAGAAATTTCTCATGAATGGAAACAATTTGAGAGGATACCACGAAGCTAAGACCATGAATCTTCAAGAGAATGAGCAAGATTTAAGAGAACCACTCCTTCGGACTTCAATGCAGAGAATGATGATGAGAAACAACACTATGAGTTACTGAGACACTCCGGAATAAATGAATAAATAAGATAGAGCCAACGATGAAAATGATTTAGAAGCGATCTTGGAGAATGAATATGACTGATGAAATTCATTCTTACGTCATATTAGAAGAGAACTTGAGAACATCCTCGGAAAGATTAGAAGAGCCAGGTAAGATCCTAGGGAAAACCTGTGTGTTATGGGCCCACTGAAAAGAAACCACCGTTGAAAGTTTGCTTAGAAAGAGAGATTGCAACGGTACAAGATGAAACTTGATTAGGTGATAACCTCGAAATAATTGAAAAGATTTTTGAACGAAAACATGAATCTTCTGAGATATCTTCAGCACTCCGGATAGAATAGAGAGAGACGAAAAACAAGAGAGGCTTGATGAGAATTCGAACACGGAAAGCATTTAATGAATGAAAAATATATAATGAACACCGAGATCTTGAATTGAATGCGCCGGGAATGAAAACAAGAATAAAGAAATGATGAATTCGAATCATTTGAGGATCTTCACAATGAATCACCGGATACGATACAAATAAAAGATAGCGGAAGCATCTATGAAAAGAAAAGGCATTTGGATGAGAATATAATCACTTAAGAAAAAAAGGGCGGGAGGGTGGGGAAAAACAAGGAAAACTTAGGACGGATGAAAAGAACTCCGGAAAAAAACTTGAAGATTGATCTTGCAAATATTCAAGAGGATTGAATTATCTTGAAGAGAACCACACCGGATAAAAAGAATTGATATGAAAACTCTGGTTGATCCAAAGGATTAGTCTCATGGAAATATGCGAACACCATTTCGGAAAGATATGAAATCACCACTTGACATCGAAGCAACTTGAATTACCATATACAAAACAAAACAAAGAATGGGGCTTACGAAACAAGCCAGAACAAATTCATGACAGAGATTTCGTTCGATATTTTTGTGGTAAGGTTCGCACGGGCTCGATCGTACATTGGATTGTCATATTGAAATGCCGCTTGAATATGCTCCCTAGGCGTAGCAAACTACAAGGCTTGACGAAGCATATATGATGACATATATCGAGACTGTCCTTTGTAAGAAAGACAGTGAACAAACGAATCCACTAGATGTCGAATCCCAACCTCACATCATGATCTGTTGAAAGATATCCTAGGTAACTACTTGAATTCCTACCTAAGAACTCCTGAAAACTTTCTGGTTATGCAATGTGGTGTTGGGGATACAAGGAGGAAATATCTCACACAACTAACAAGTCCTACACCCCAACTGTATCCATCCTTCAACACATAACCAGAGGCTTCAGAACTCCATCTATCTCGGACCCTCGAAAACGCAAACGATACTAGGAATGGCAGTACATCCGAACTCTCTCCACCAGTACTGGGGATGCTGGACTCCTCTCTCCACTACCAGTATTAAAGCAATTTCGAACATCCTCCGTCGTGAGATACTAAGGAAACTGAAGGATAACGATGTGCCAAGAATCCCATGGATCTCTACTCCTCAATAACAGGAGGCACCAAGTATAGAACTCCGCCACATCGGCATCATATAGATTCCAAAATACCTACGTGATCCTAAAAAAATTGAGTGAGAAGAGGGTAGAATCAAAATTCCTAAGTCGTAATTCCCCATCAGAGTATAGAAGAGGAGTAAAAGAAACCTACTCTCCGATATATAACTAGACTCAAAATAATTTTTCACTAGACTCGACTCGAGCAAGTTCGATTAATCAAGGGGGTTCCTAGGTCGGTACAGGCTCTGATACCAACTTGTCACGCCCAAGATGTGATCCTATCCTTATTTCGACACGAGAGCCTCGACAAGGATAGAAGCGCATCTCGTCATGTTGCGAGAATGGATATCATTAGAAGTACATGTACAGAAGAGATGAGTATATGGAATTGGCTTATGCTCGCCACAAGCTACATCAGAGTCACATCAATACAACAACATGTTCAAACATCATACAGAAGAGCGGGGCCCGACTACGGACGAAATCAAATGACAAAATGACATCCACCCTTGCTATCCCAGGCTGTCGCTTGGAGCCCATCTTGTATTGATGATGAAGAAGAAGACGAATAACTCCAAATCAAACAAGCATCGCACTCACATCAAATCATCGCATTACCTGTACCTGCAACTGTTGTTGTAGTAATCTGTGAGCCACACGGACTCAGCAATCTCATTTCCAAGGGTATCAAGACTATTAAAGCTTAATGGGTGAGGTATGGTTAAGTGATGAGGCTGCAGCAAGCGACTAAGCATTTATTTGAGTGGCTAACTTACGAATACAGAAAGTAAAGTATGGTGGTCTACGAATAACGGACATGAACTAGTAATGATCACTAAGTGATCCTGAACACCTACATACGTCAAACATAACCCCACCATGTTCTCTCCCTGATAAGGACTCACGAGAAGAGACAATCATGGTTACACACATAGTTGGTGTATTTTATTTGAGTTTACTTCAAGTTTGCTATGACTGGTGTTAAACAAGTCTTCCAAGTTTGCCACATAACCGCGGGCATGGCTTTCCGAAAAGATTTAACCCTGCAAGGGTGCTCCAACTCATCCATCACAAATTAACCACACGCAACGGGAATAACCTTGACCACGGATCTCGTGATCTTCCTAGGCAATTCCATAGGAAATCCGCCACCTCGAGATAGCCCAAAGGAAAATCGGAATTCCTCACTCAAGACGTTTGAGAAAGGTAAAACAAACCCAGCAAGGCCTCCTGGTGAGCCAGATCCGCATCTAGAGTCGTGCGCTCTCTATCCACGGGCATCATCCATCTATGCGAAGTGGACATTAACCTTAAAATGCCTCGAGTTGCCCCAAGGTGGCATCGCCGACTACTAGGTAGGTGGACCAACACTCATTCGGAGCACTGGCCCGGGCTATAGATTAAAGATCCGCGGGTGCCAGTGGGTCCCTATGCAATTTTTTAGTTATTAGGCAAATGCAGTACCAATGTTGGGCCTTGACATACGAGGTTTATCCCAAAATGAAAATCAAGGGGGTCCCCAAAACAACCCCGAGCATGTTAGGAGTGCTCAATTATGGAACATAACACCGGTTCACAAGTAACTAGGGGCGACAAAAGTGGAATAAAACACCGAGCAAAAGGCTAAGCCTTCCACCTTTTACCAAGTATATATGTGCATTAAATTAAATAGCAATAATATTGTGATAACAAAAGAGTGTCCATGTTGACACATGGAAGCAATTGCACCTGTAGCTAGAAACGCTATAAGAAGGGATAAGCAAGCGGTAACATAGCCAAACAAAGGTTTGTTGGGATGTGGAGGGGTTAGAGGCTTTTCATGGCAATGTTGGGGGGGCTTGACAAATAAGTGGTAGGTAGTGAGACATAACGATAAAAGCGAGACAACTAGCATAGCAATGATAGTAGTGGTATCTAGGGAAATGTGTCATCTTGCCTGAGATCCCGCTCGGAAGAAGAACGAGTCCATGAAGAAGACGAACCAACGTAGTCGAACGAATCCTCACACTCCGAACGCTTTCGGAACTCTATCGAGAAGAAGAAAATTGAAAACAAACAATCAACACATGATACACAACAACATATGCATGACATGATGCATAAACAAATATGATGCATGGCCAGTTTAACTATGCAAGGCACAGCAAATCACATCAAACAACTACTACACATTAAAGTGAAGCTCAATATGCAACGAGTTGCATATTGATGAAACTTCATGTTTGAATTATTTAGTTCACTCTCGTTTAGGTAGTCATCAATATTAAATGTTGTTTCACATGGCAAACGGTGAAGCAATAACAAACTACATCATCTAGGCATTTTAAATGAGGTCGGAAGCAACATATAGCATTTCCGAAACATCCCCATAAACATAATATGAATTTGGTCCAGATCTGTCCTAACACAATTTTAGAGTTGTTAAACAGCAAAATAAATGGCACCATGTGATTCTACGCATTTTTCTAACCAAGTTACACATGTAAAACATTTGCATTGGAGCTACGGTTAATTAGTTATGATATACATCATCTTAACATGTCATTCACGCAAATTAATGCAAATAGCAAGGTTAAACATCTTAAACATGTATGAAAGTTGGATATTGTGAATCTACATGAAATTCTAGTCTTTTTTCATATATTAAGTTTTTACATGTGATGCACGGTTGAAGGAATATTAAATGCATGATCAATAGGGGGTTTTACGCAAATCTGTAATTCCTGGAATAATAGACGAATTCACATTAGGGAAAAAAACACATGGGCCGAATCTGGCTAGAGCAATAGTCAACAGGAGTGCAACATAATATGCTTCGCATAGGGCGGGGGATAGGGGCGCTCACCATGGGCCAAATCTGGCCAGGCGGGGGAGGCCTAGCTAGGCCGGTTGGGGCGGCGGGCCACGCGGGCGTTGGGGCGGCCCAGGTGGCGCAGCAGTTCGGGGGCATCGTCCCCAACCTCCTAGCCGAATGTAGGGAGGCGGCGGCAGCTCACAGGCGATGGGGAAGGCGAGTAGGTGACGACGCAGCTCGAGGACGACGGGAACAGGCAGATCCAGAGGTGGGGGTTCCGGATCTGGCCGGCGGCGAGGCGTCAAGGGCTCCGGCGACCTTCATGCGGGTCTGCTCTTGCGGGTAGAGAAGAAGAGAGAGAGGTGAGAGGGATAGGGAGGATAAGGGGAACAGGAGAGGGAAGGGAGGAGGTCCGGCCAGGGGGCTCCGGCGTGGCGCTTTGGCGAGGGTGCGACGGACCTTAGGTGGCCGGCCGACCAAGGGGCAGCGAGGGCGTAGCTCTGGATTGAGAGCTCGTCTCCCGATGTGGAGCACTCGGGGGTGGAGGCGGCGGTCCGGGTCCGAGGCGGGCCGTAGATGGGCTACAACGGGCCACGGCGGCTGGTGGGAGAGAGGAGGCACGACTAATGATTGGGGCACACGGATTTCGAGGCTAAGCCTAGGGTTGCCTGATTTGGACACTAGGGGTCTATTTATAGCAATTAGGGGCTAGGGTTAGGGGTTTTTGCTCCGTTTTCGAACCGTTCGATCTCGATCGGACGCCCCAGAAGCAGAGGGGCTAGTTAGGTGGGCTAGTGGGGTGTCTAGTGGGCTTTGGTGTGAGATGAGAGGGAAGGTGGCAGCCCATGACAAGAGTTTAAAACACCAAAAAACGTTTGATGAATAAACCGATGACCGCACTACTATGACTGGCCGGTATCAAATGGACTCGGAATGTGACGAAATTTGGCAGGCGGCCTACCTACGCTATAATAAGACCGCACGCCAACTTTCGACCCAATTCGGGAATATTTTATGTGCACTTTTAAAAACAATATTTTAATGATGCCGCGGGCGCGTGCATGTGTGGTTGGTCTTGAAACGGTCGACGACACGAATGGAGAGAACCTGCAACTACCAACGGATGCAAGTTTTCGAAAACGAGTGATGATGCCATGTAGATGATGCGAAAGATGCGATGATGAATGCGACAACCAAACGAAACACAGACGAGAATGGAAAAAGAGGGGAATCTTCTGGAGCGTCGGTCCCAGGCTGTTACAACCCTCTTCTCACTCAAAATTGTTTTAGGATCACGCGGATATTTTGGAATCTATATGATGCCGATGTGATGGAGTCCTGTAGTTGGTGCCTCCTGTTACCGAGGAGCAGAGCTCCAGGGGATTCTTGACACATCGTTATCGTTTAGTTTCTTTAGTATCTTAGGACGGAGGATGTTCGAAATTACTTCAATACTTTTCGTGGTGAGATAAGGCTGGAGTCACCCAGTACTGGGGAGGCGTCCGGGGTACTACCACGTTTGGTATCGTTGTGTTTTCGAGGGTCCGAGATAGATGGAGTTCCGAAGCCTCTTGTTATGTGTTGACGGATGGATACAGTTGGAGTGTAAGGCTTGTTAGTTGTGTGAGATATTTTTCCTGCCTGTATCCCCAACATCAGATTGCATAACGAGAAAGTTTCGGGAGTTCTTAGGTGGGAATTCAACTAGGTACCTAGGATTATCTTTCCAACAAGTGCATAGTGGGTATGTATTTGTTCTGGCTTGTTTCGTAAGCCTCATACTTTGTTTTGTTTTTGAATATGGTATTCGAGTTGCTTTGATGTCAAGTGGTGATTTCATATTTCCTAAGATGTGGTCTCATATTCTGTGGGAATGCTAATTCTTATGCTCAATCAAGTTATCATATCAATTCTTTTCAAGCGGTGCGCTCCTCTTCAAGATTTTCAATCCTCTCTAATATTTGCAAGATCAATCCTCATGTTTCTTTCCGGAGTTCTTTTCATCCATCCTAAGTTGTCTTTGTTTTTCCCCACCCTCCCGCCCTTTTCTTCAGTAATTAAAATCTCAGTCAAATGCCTTTCTTTTTCATCGATGCTTCCTCTATCTTTCTTTTGTATTGTATCCGGTGATTGATGGTGAAGATCCTCAAGAGATTCGAATTCATCATTTCTTTATTCTTGTTTTCCTTCCCGGTGCATTCAATTCAAAATCTCGGTGTTCTTCATATCCTTCTCAATCGCTAAAGGCTTCCCCATGTCGGAAATTATGTCCAAGTATCTCTTGTTTTTCGTCTATCTCTATTCTATCCAGAGTGCTGAAGATATCTCAGAAGACTTTCATTTCCATCCATATCCTCTTAAGTTATTTCGAGGTTCTCACCTCATCAAGTTCTTAATTTTTCTGGTGCAATATCTCTTTCTAAGTAATTGTCTCAACGGTGGTTCTTTTGAGTGGGCCCATAACCCACAAGTTTTCCCCAGGATCTTACCTGGCTCTTCTAATCTTTCCAGAGATGCCCTCAAGTTCTTTTAATATGATGTAAGAATGAATTTCATCAGTCATATGCCTTCTCGAAGATTGCTTCTAAATCATTTTCATTGTTGGCTCAACCTCCTTTATTCATTATTCCGGAGTGTCTCTAATTCATGGTGTTTCTTCTCGTCATTATTCTCAATACTGAAGACCGAAGGAGAGTTTCCTCTTGATGCTTTCCTCTCAAATTGTTTTAATCTTGGTCCATTCTTTTCAATATTTGTCATCTCATCTTGTGCTTTCCTCTCAAATTGTTTCCATTCATGAGAAATTTCTCCCATATCTATCCGGTGCATTTAGAGTTGTTTTCATTTCTCGATCCTCCGAAGGCCATCATTTCAGAAGATTTTTTCGTTCTCAGCTTTCAGCTTTCGTTCTCAAATTCTTCTCAATTTTTGCCTCTTCGTTCGTATCTCAATTATTCCGGTGCTTCAATCAAGAGTTCTCTAGGCGGATCATGATCTCTTCATCCTCATGCCTCCATGCATTCATAGTGTCCTCATTCGTTTCAATTCTTACCGGTGTTCGTGTTCGAGATTTCTTCAAGTTTGTGCCTAATCTCTCTCAATTCATTTTCCAAAATAATAAGTGCTTGGCAAAATCCGTTGCTTGTCTTCAATTTAACTTGATGAAGGATAAGCATAACATAATTCTTATTCTTTTCATCAAGGTGATTTCAATCCTTTTCCGGAGTTTTTCATCATATAGTATTCTTGGTTCCAAGTGCTCATTTTTTCTTTTCCGGAGTTCCAAGTTTTCTCAAATATCTCATTGCGAAGCTTCATCTAAATCATGGCAAGGCATCAATCTTGTTCTTTTGCATCCTTCACTTCTTTTCTATCACCCTTTCATTCCGGAGTTCATCTCGATGCTTCTTATGGTGGTTTGTTAAGGATGTAATTCTTCTTGAAGTGTTGTGCAAGATTCTTGTTGGAGGTGCTCAAATGTTCCTTATCTTGGATTTCTAAGTTCAATTCCTTCTCCTTTATCGTTCTTCATCTCTTTCCAACCTTCATGTTTCATTGGTTTCACTCGTTTTTCAAAGAAGCAACTAAGTTTTACCTCTTTCTCTTTATCTTCCCCTTCTCATTCTAGATCTCGGGACGAGATCCTCGTGTAGTGGAGAAGAGTTGTAACAGCTCGAGACCGACGCTCTAGAAGATTCCCCTTTTATTCCATTCTCGCCGTGTGATTCATTTGGTTTTTGCATTCATCATTGCATCATTCGCATCATCTGCATAGCATCGTCACTCATTTTTTAAAACTTGCATCCGTGAGTAGCTGCCGGTTCTCTCTGTTCGTGTCGTCAACCTTTCGAGACCAACCACACACGCACGCGCCCATGATATCGTTTTAAAAAAACAACGTTTTAAAGGCGCACGTTAAATATTCGCGGATCGCGTCGAAAGTTGGCGTGCAGTCTTGTTATATTGTAGGTAGACCGCCTTCCAAATATTGTCGCTTTCCGAGTTTATTTGATACCCGAACGGTCAGTCGTAATAGTGCGGTCATCGGTTTATTATTGGACGTCTTTCGGTGTTTAAAACCTTTGTCACGGGTCGCACATCTCCCTCTCTCCTCAGCCCACACCCCCTCTACACAGCCCACTACCACCAAGCTAGCCCCCTCGCTTTCGGGCCATCCGATCGAGGTCGAACGGTCCAAAAACGGATGAAAACCCCCTAACCTAGCACTCCTTTCCTATTTAAGCACCCCTAGCCTGCCCTAAACAGAATCCCTACCCCCTCGAAATTCGCACCGCCGCCAGCCTCCTCTCTCCTTGGGCGCGCAGGGCCCGCCAAGCCTAACCGGAGCCTGCGCGGGCCCAGATCTCCGCCACCGCACCTGATCTGGAATCCCATGGCAGCCGTGACTAAGGTCCATCCCACAGCGCGCCCCCACGCCTCCAAGCCTGCAACCTAGCATGCGAGCCGCCGGAATGGCTCCAGGCCGCCGCCCATCGCCAGACCTCACCTCTCCAGAGCCCCATGATGGCTAGAGCTTTGCCTCCGCCTCGCATGGTGCCGCCAGCCTCGTCCTCAACCGCCACCGGACCATGAGCTCGTGAGCCCCCGCGCCGCCCCGTCCTATCCTCGTCGGGTCCGGCTGTTGGGGAACGTTGCATGGGAAACAAAAAAATTCCTACGCACACGCAAGATCTATCTATGGTGATGAGCATCTACGCGAGGGAGAGTGGATCTATGTACCCTTGTAGATTGCTAAGCGGGAAGCATTAGGAAATGTGGTTTGTGTAGTCGAACGTCTTCGCGATCCAAATCGCCGAGCATCCCGCGATCCAATCACGATCCATCCTGATCAAGCAACGAACAGACGGCACCTCTGCGTTCAGCACACGTACAACTTGATGACGATCTCCGCCTTCTTGATCCAGCAAGAGGGAGAGGAGAGGTATAAGAGTTCTCCGGTAGCATGATGGCGCTCCGGTGATGGTGGTGGAGCTATTCCTTCAGGGCTTCGCCTAAGCACTGCAGAAATCCGATCCAGAGGAGAAACTATGCACTGGAGGAACGGGTAGCACGTGGCTGAAAATCAATTGCCAAAAACCCTAAAACCTCTAGTATATAGAGGAGGAAGAGAGGAGGAGGCTTGTCCCTCAAGGGACCAGCCCTTGGTTCGGCCGAATCAAGGAGGAGAGGAGGACTCCTCCTCCAATCCTAGTAGGACTAGGATTCCTCCCTATTTTGCCTTTTTTCCACCTTTTTCTCTTTGGTTTTTCTCTCCCAGCCGCATGGGCCTTGTGTGAGACTTCCACCAGCCCACTAAGGGCTGGTATTTACTCTCCCACAGCCCATGTAGCCTCCTGGGTCGAAATACCCCTCCCGATGGTCTCCCGGTACACTACCGACACTCCCGGTACACTACCGATGAGCCCGAAACTTTTCCGGCGACAAAAATAGGAGTTCCTATATATCAATCTTTACCTCCGGACCATTTCGAAGCTCCTCATGACGTCCGGGATCTCATCTGGGACTCCAAACAACCTTTGGTCCCCACCATACATAACTCTATACTACCAAAACGTCACCAAACCTTAAGTGTGGAGACCCTGCGAGTTCGAGAACTATGTAGACCTGACCGAGACACCTCTACGGTCAATAACGAATAGCGGGACCTAGATGTCCATATTGATTCCTACATATTCTACGAAGATCTTTATCGGTCGAACCTCTATGCCAAGGATTCAGTTAATCCCGTATGATGTTCCCTTTGTTCTTCGGTATGTTACTTGCCCGAGATTTGATCGTCGGTATTTCCATACCTAGTTCAACCTCGTTACCGGCAAGTCTCTTTACTCATTCCGTAATACAAGATCCCGTGACTAACACTTAGTCACATTGCTTGCAAGGCTTATTGTGATGTAGTATTACCGAGTGGGCCCTAAGATACCTCTCCGTCACACGGAGTAACAAATCCCAACCTTGATCCATGCCAACTCAACAGACACCTTTGGAGATACTTGTAGAGCAGATTTATAGTCACCCACTTACATTGCGTTATTTGATACCCACAAGGCACTCTTCCGGTGTCCGTGAGTTACACGATCTCATGGTCATAGGAACATATACTTGACATGTAGAAAACAGTAGCAATAAACTTACACGATCATATGCTACGTTTGTAGTTTGGGTCTTGTCCATCACATCATTCTCCTAATGATGTGCACTATAGGAATTTGAGAATTTGCCGTCCACTATGGCTTACGACAAAGGGGGGAAATACGGACGGCAAAGGCTTTGCCGTCAGTCAGCTAACGGCAAACTAGACGGCAAAAAAATATCCGGTGAAGAGGTTATTTGCCGTCTGCTTTTTGTAAGGCGGACAGCAAAGAATCTTTGCCATGAGGGGCGGACGGCAAATAAAATGAGACGGCAGATCGACAAGCTATCCCGTTAAGTGCTAACAGCAGGCTTCTCCTCTTTGTCGTCTGCCCTTACCCCCCTTTGCCGTCTGCCCCCTCATGGCAAAGGGGCACCCAGCCCCTCTCCCTCAGGGCTTTGCCGTCTGCCCTTACCCCCCTTTGCCATCTGCCCCCTCATGGCAAAGGGCGCACCCATCCCCTCTCCCTCATCCCTTTGTCGTCTGCCCTCAGGGCTTTGCCGTCTGCCCTCACCCCTTTGCCATGAGGGGGCAGACGGCAAAGGGGGCACCCAGCCTTTCTTCCTCACCCCTTTGTCGTCTGCCCCCTCATGGCAAAGGCTCAAAACAGCCCCCTCACCTATTTTATTTTCTATTATATCTAGCAATTTTCACAATAATCAGGATATATATATATATTTGACAGAAATAAATTTGTTTCCGTACTCATAACCATATTAAAATAACTTTCATCCATAGTACATACATATTATTCAAGTTGCATCCGTACCAAACCATATATTACACCAGTTTCATCCATATGCATACAAAGTTTCATATATATCCATATACTACAATAGTTTCAATACAAGCTTCCGTGAAGCCATGGTACAAGAAATCATAGTCAAGCATTCCATCAATATAATCCAAGCTTCCCGTGAAGTGAATGTAATCTGCAAAATGACAAATAAGAAAGTTAGAAGAAGAATACTAGATGAAGAACAAAAGTATATATAGGTTATTTCATAGAGAACTTAGCTAAGTATAGGCCATTTAATAGCTAAGTTAGGTGGAATAGGTCATCTTGGAGCTACATAGCCTTATTATGTCATTTAGGAGAGAACTTAGCTAGGTATATGTCATTCTAGAGCTAACTTGGATAAAAATATGTCATTTTGTAGTTAACTATGATTATTAAATCCATTTTGACCTTATTATGTCATTTTGGAGCTAAATTAGTCATTTTAATGAGCTAACCAAGGTTCTTATGATGTTTTTACCTAACTATGCTAATTATGTCATTTTGGAGGATAATTAGCTAAGTATGTCTTCGTTGGGGAAAATAACCTACGTAGAAGAAGAAAGAGAAGAAGCAAGAAGAGAAGAAGCAAGAAGAGAAGAGGAAGGAGAAGGAGAAGGAAGAGGAGAAGAAGAAGAAAAGAAGAAGGTCAATAATAAGGAGAAGAAGGAGAAGAAGAAGGAGAAGGAGAAGGAAGAGGAGAAGAAGAAGAAAAGAAGAAGGAGAAGAAGAAGGAGAAGAAGAAGGAGAAGGAGAAGGAAGAGGAGAAGAAGAAGAAAAGAAGAAGGAGCAGAAGAAGGAGAAGGAGCTTCTCTCCTCCTTCTCCTTCTTCTCCTTCTTCTTCCTCCTTCTCCTTCTCCTTCTCCTTCTTCTTATCTTCTTCTTCTTCTTCCTTCTTTTCATTTTTCCTCTTTCTTCTCCTCTTGTCCCCTTCTTCAGGCTAAATTAGCTAATTATGCCTTTTTGGAGCTAATTATGTCATTTTGGAGGATAAATAGCTAAGTATAGGTCATTTATTATTAAATAGGCCATTTTGGAGCTAACTAAGCTAATTCTGTCATTTTGTTGGATAATTAGCCAATTTAGTCTTTGTTGGATGAGTCTAAGCTACATAGAAGAAGAGAAAGAAAAGAAGCAAGAAGAGAAGAAGAAGGAGAAGTAAAAGAAGGAGGAGGAGAAGGAGAAGGAGAAGGAGAAGGAGAAGGAAGAGGAGAAGAAGAAGAAAAGAAGGACAAGAAGAAGGAGAAGAAGGAGGAGAAGAAGGAGGAGGAGCATCTCTCCTCCTTCTTCTCCTTCTTCTTCCTCCTCCTCCTTCTCCTTATTCTTCTCTTCTTATTCTCTTCTTCTTCTTCTTCTTCTTCCTTCTTTTCATTTTTCCTCTTTCTTCTCCTCTTGTCCTCTTCTTCAACCTAAATTAGCTAATTATGCCTTTTTGGAGCTAATTATGTCATTTTGGATGATTATTAATCCATTTTGAGCTTATTATGTCATTTTGGATCTAAATTAGTCATTTCAATGAGCTAACCAGGGTTCTTATGATGTTTAACTAACTAAGCTAATTATGTCATTTTTGAGGATAATTAGCTAACTATGTCTTTTTTGGGGAAAATAAGCTACGGAGAAGAAGAAAGACAAGAAGCAAGAAGAGAAGAAGAGGGAGAAGTAAAAGAAGAAGGAGGAGGAGAAGGAGAAGGAGAAGGAAGAGGAGAAGAAGAAGAAAAGAAGAAGGACAAGAAGAAGGAGAAGAAGGAGGAGAAGAAGGAGAAGGAGCTTCTCTCCCCCTTCTTCTCCTTCTTCTTCCTCCTCCTCCTTCTCCTTCTTCTTATTCTTCTTCTTCCTTCTTTTCATTTTTCCTCTTTCTTCTCCTCTTGTCCTCTTCTTCGAGCTAAATTAGCTAATTATGCCTTTTTGGAGATAATTATGTCATTTTGGATGATTATTAATCCATTTTGAGCTTATTATGTCATTTTGGATCTAAATTAGTCATTTTATGAGCTAACCAGGGTTCTTATGATGTTTAACTAACTAAGCTAATTATGTCATTTTGGAGGATAATTAGCTAACTATGTCTTTTTTGGGGGGAAATAAGCTACGTAGAAGAAGAAAGACAAGAAGCAAGAAGAGAGGAAGAAGGAGAAGTAAAAGAAGAAGGAGGAGGAGAAGGAGAAGGAGAAGGGGAAGGGGAAGGAAGAGGAGAAGAAGAAGAAAAGAAAAAGGAAAAGAAGAAGGAGAAGAAGGAGGAGAAGAAGGAGAAGGAGCTTCTCTCCTCCTTCTTCTCCTTCTTCTTCCTCCTCCTCCTTCTCCTCCTTCTCCTCCATGCAGAGTAGAGAGCAACGCTCTCCGAAGAGGCGACTCAGGAATGGAAGTACCCATCCCACGACCCACCGACGAAGAAGGAGCCGCGGAGTGCTTTCGACCCTTTCCCACCATCTTTCAACACCTGTCATGACAAAGAGTAAATGAAATTAGTACAACATAAATACCAAAATGAGTAATAAAATGTATATAATTTAAGTGTATCATCATCATAAATACCAACATGACTAATGAAAATTGAATACCTAACATGAACTCAAAATTTATATATAGTAATAGTTGAATACCTGACATGAACTAATCGTGCTCGTCTATATATGCTTCGGGGTCAATAAATGCATCATGATCATCACTATCATTAATAAATGCATCATCATCATCATCATCGTCAAACTCTGTCTACTTTTTCCAGTTGTCGCAGTTGGGACAGGGGCACCATGTTTTTTGCTGGCCATTTGCAAATGCAGCTCTCACAAACCCCCTGGTTTTTATTAACCATTCATTGGTCATGTCTTTCTGACTAGGGTGACCAGTGTACATCCAAGCACGATCACTCATGTTGCCTAGCTACCTATGGGCGCACAAGAAATAAATTAATATATAATTCATCACCTATATTCATCCGCTAATCAAGTTTGTCAGTTTTATTACGTCCATGCAACCTACACGCTAATAGGTAAAGATAGGTCCTAATCCCACCCGAGTATGTGTAGATTGGGTTCGTTTTGCCATGCTCTACTCTAGATGCGATGCAGAATTTCGGCAGCACCTCCCCGCTGTTCTCCTGATACATTTCTCGACAATAAGCAAAGAGGATGTGTACCCGGAGAATAACAGGGAGGCACTGACGAAATTCCGCATCGGATCCGGAGCACAGCATACGGGAAAACGAACCCAATCTACACATACTCGGGCTGTCCATGGATAACGTTGGACAATTTGAAAGGATGGCGGTTATAAATATGCAAAGACATGCATATTTATAGATGTCACCCTCTCGAAAGGGAGACGCATACTGGTCACGCATACTCATGATTGAAGAAACCTATAGCTAGCAAGTTTCATCGACACGAAGACCGGAACAGAGCAAATTAAGGGGGTAGGAGGAGAAGTCATTTGTGCTCACCAACAAACGTAGGGGCGGAGCTCGTGGAGGTCGTCGAACAACTGCACATTGAAATTCACCCGATCAACACAAATATGATGTTTTTATAATTAACATAATCAGAAAATATGTGACCTAACTCATAATTTACAAAACTATGACCCCGTCGGCTTAGTGGCGTCAATGGTCAGTGGTGTCGGGTGTCGGTGGCGTCGATGGTTGGTGGTGTCGGGTGTCGGTGGCGTCAGGGGTCGGGGTTAGTTGTGTCGGTGGTCGGGGGTCAGTGTCGTCGGGGGTCGAGGGTCACTGGCATCGGGGGTTGGGGTCTTTTGGGTCAACAAGAGGCCGAAGAGGTGTCAGGGGTCGGGGGTTGGGGGTCAGTGGCGTCGGGGGTCGGGGGTCGAGGGTGAGTGGCATCGAGGGCCGGGGGTCGGGGGTCGAGGGTCAGTGGCGTCGGGAGTCGTGGGTCAGTTGCATCGGGCGTCGGGGGTCGGGGGTCGGGGGTCGAGGGCGAGTGGCATCGGGGGTCGGGGGTCGGGGGTCGAGGGTCAGTGGCGTCGGGAGTCGAGGGTCAGTTGCGTCGGGCGTCGGGGGTCGGGGGTCGAGGGTCAGTGGCGTCTAGAGTCGAGGGTCAATGGCGTCGGGCGTCGGGGGTCGGGGGTCAGGTCCTCTTCTTTCTTCTTCTCCTCTCTCCTCTTTTTCTTCTTCTTCTTCTTCTTCTTCTTCTTGATCATCATCTTCTTCTTCTTCTTCTTCTTTTTTCTCCTCCTCCTCCTCCTCTTCCTCTTCTTCTTTTTCTTCTTTCTTTTATCTTTCTCCTCCTCTCCTCTTTCTTCTTCTTCTTCTTCTTCTTCTTCTTTTTCTTCTACTTTATTATTCTCTTATTTTCTTCTAAGTTTTTTCTATCTATTTTTTTCTTTTCTATCTACTTTTTCTACCTAATAAACTAACTATCTAATTTAACATAAAAAACAGAAGAAAAAACTAAACATCCAATTTAACAGAAAAAACAGAAAATAAACTAACTATCTAAATTAACTATCTAATTTAAAAGAAAAAACAGGAAATAAAGCCAAAAAACTTACCTGCAGTGGGAGGAGGGCAGTGGGAGGAGGGGAGGGTGAGCTCCGGCCCTGGGCGGCGGGGAGGAGGGGTGTGGGGAGGAGGTGCGCGGGGAGGAGGGGAGGGCGAGTCGCCGTAGGCGGCGGTGGTGGGCCGGAGCGGTCCGGTGGTGGTGGCGGCGGCGCTGGGGTGGGCAGAGTGCGGGGAGGAGGGGCGCGGGGAGGAGGGGAGGGTGAGCTCCGGCCATAGGCGACGGTGGTGGGCCGGAGCGGCTCAGGTGGTGGTGGCGGCAGCGCTGGGGTGGGCAGAGCGCAAGGAGGAGGGGCGCGGGGAGCTCCGACCGTGGGCGGCGATGGTGGGCCAGAGCGTCTCAGGTGGTGGTGGCGGCGGCGCTGGAGTGGGCAGGGGCCGGGCGGGCGCGAGAGAGGCAGTCGAGGGGAGCGGGCGGGGGCTGGGCACCATTAGGGGAGAGGGGGGTGGGGGCTGGGCGCCGTTAGGGGGAGCGCCCCTTTGCCGTTTGGAGAAGCTGGTACGCAGACGACAAAAGGGTGGGTGGGGGTGGGGCGGGCTTCGGCCGTTAGGGTTGTGCCCCTTTGCCGTCTGCGTGGGCTTTGCCGTCCGCCTCTGAGGCCTTTGCCATGCGTCAGCCGACGACAAAGAGTCTGCTGACAGCAAATAAAACCTTTGCCATCAACAACCTCTGTGCCGTCTGCTTTGTACCAGCTGACGGCAAAGAGGATCTTTGCCATGAGTCAGCGGACGGCAAAGGCATGGTAGACGGAAAATTTCTCAATTCCAGTAGTGGACGTGATCCCGTTGTCAAATGACATCACATGTTAATGGCTAGGAAACCTTGACCATCTTTGATCAACGAGCTAGTTCACTAGAGGCATACTAGGGACAAAGTGTTGTCTATTTACCCACACATGTAATGTGTTTCCAGTCAATACAATTATAGCATGGATAATAAACGATTATCATGAACAAGGAAATACAATAATAAACACTTTATTTATTGCCTCTAGGGCATATTTCCAACAGTCTCCCACTTGCACTAGAGTCAATAATCTAGTTCACATCAGTATGTGAGTTACATTGTAATGAATCGAACACCCATGTAGTCCTGGTGTTGATCATGTTTAGCCCTTGGAAGAGGTTTAGTCATGAGGTTTGCAACATTCAGATCCATGTGCACTTTGCAAATATTTATGTCCTTCTCCTTGATGTAATCGCGGATGGAGTTGAAGCGTCGCTTTATGTGTCTGGTCCTCTTTTGAAACCTTGGTTCCTTGGCCAGAGCAATGGCACCAGTGTTGTCACAGAATAGATTCATTGGATTTAGTGCACTAGGCACCACTCCAAGATCTGTCATGAACTGCTTCATCCAGACACCTTCCTTCGCCGCCTCCGAGGCTGTGATGTCCTCCGCTTCACACGTAGAATCGGCTACCACGCTTTGCTTGGAACTGCACCAGCTTACCGCTCCCCCATTGAGAATAAATACGTATCCGGTTTGTGACTTAGAGTCATCCGGATCAGTGTCAAAGCTTGCATCGACGTAACCCTTTACGACGAGCTCTTCATCGCCTCCATAAACGAGAAACATGTCCTTAGTCCTTTTTAGGTACTTAAGGATATTCTTGACCGCTGCCCAGTGCTCCATTCTAGGATCACTTTGAAACCTTCTGGTCATACTTATGGCAAGGCTGACATCGGGTCTTGTGCACAGCATTGCATACATGATAGAGCCTATGGCTGAAGCATAGGGGATGACACTCATCTTTTCTCTATCTTCTGCAGTCACTGGGCATTGAGTCTTACTCAACTTCACACCTTGTAACACAGGCAAGAACCCCTTCTTGGACTGATCCATTTTGAGCTTCTTCAAAACTTTATCAAGGTATGTGCTCTGTGAAAGTGCTATTAAGCGTCTCGATCTATCTCTATAGATCTTAATGTCTAATATGAAAGCAGCTTCTCCTAGGTCCTTCATTGAAAAACTCTTGTTCAAATATTCCTTCACGCTTTCCAGCATTTCTATATTGTTTCCAATCAGAAATATGTCATCCACATATAATATTAGAAACGCTATAGAGCTCCCACTCACTTTCTTGTAAATACAAGCTTCTCCATAAACTTGTATAAACTCAAACGCTTTGATCACCTCATCAAAGCGCTTATTCCAACTCCGAGATGCTTGCACCAACCCATAAATGGATCGCTGGAGTTTGTAAACTTTGTCAGCATTCTCTAGATCGACAAAACCTTCTGGTTGCATCATATACAACTCTTCCTAAGGAAACCATTGAGGAACGCCGTTTTGACATCCATCTGCCAAATTTCATAGTCGAAATAAGCAGCTATTGCCAACATGATTCTGCCAGACTTAACATCGCTACAGGTGAGAAGGTCTCATCGTAGTCAACTCCTTGAACTTGTGAAAAAACCTTTGCCACAAGTCGAGCTTTATAAACGGTGACATTACCGTCCGCGTCTGTCTTCTTCTTAAAGATCCATTTGTTCTGAATGGCCTTTCGCCCTTCAGGTAATACTTCCAAAGTCCATACTTTGTTTTCATACATGGATCCCATCTCGGATTTCATGGCCTCTAACCATTTCTCAGAATCCGAGCCCATCACTGCTCCTCCATAGCTCGTAGGTTCATTGTTGTCCAACAACATGACCTCCAAGACAGGGTTAGAATACCACTCAGGAGTAGTACGCGCCCTTGTCAACCTACGAGGTTCAATAGTAGCTTGATCTGAAGCTTCATGATCATCATCATTAACTTCCTCTTCTACCATCGTAGGTTCCACAGAAAAATCTTTCTGCGCTGCGCTACTTTCTGGTTGAAGTAAAGATTCAATAACCTCATTAATCTCTATTTTCCTCCCACTCAATTCTTTCGAGAGAAACTCTTTCTCAAGAAATTTTCCGTTCTTAGCGGCAAACACTTTGCCTTCGGATCTGAGATAGAAGGTATACCTGATTGTCTCTTTCGGGTATCCTATGAAGACGCATTTCTCCGCTTTGGGTTCCAGCTTTTCAGGCTGAAGCTTTTTGACATAAGCATCACATCTCCAAACTTTAAGAAACGACAACTTTGGCCTCTTGCCAAACCATAGTTCATATGGCGTCGTCTCAACGGATTTTGATGGTGCCCTATTTAAAGTGAATGCAGTTGTCTCTAATGCATAACCCCAAAATGATAGTGGCAAATCAGCAAGAGACATCATAGAACGCACCATATCTAATAAGGTTCGATTACGACGTTCGGACATGCCATTACGCTATTGTGTTCCAGGCGGTGTCAACTGTGAAACAATTCCACACTGTCTTAAGTGACTGCCAAACTCATAACTTAGATATTCACCTCCTCGATCAGATCGCAGGAATTTAATCTTCTTGTTACGATGATTCTCAACTTCACTCTAAAATTGCTTTAACTTTTCAAACGTTTCAGACTTGTGTTTCATTAAGTAAATATACCCATATCTACTTAAGTCATCAGTGAAGGTGAGAAAATAACGATATCCACCACGCGCTCTAACATTCATTGGACCACACACATCAGTATGTATGATTTCCAATAAGTCACTCATCCGTTCCATTGTTCCAGAGAATGGTGTTTTAATCATCTTGCCCATGAGGCATGGTTCGCATGTGTCAAGTGATTTAAAATCAAGTGACTCCAAAAGTCCATCAGCATGGAGCTTCCTCATGCATTTTACACCAATATGACCTAAACGGCAGTGCCACAAGAAAGTGGCACTATCATTATCAACTCGACATCTTTTGGCATCAATGTTATGAACATGTGTGTCATCACTATCAAGATTCAATATGAATAAACCCCTCACATTGGGTGCATGACCATAAAATATATTACTCATATAAACAGAGGAACCTTTATTCTCTGATTTAAATGAGTAACCGTCTCGCAATAAACAAGATCCGGATATAATGTTCATGCTTAACACAGGCACTAAATAACAATTATTCAGGTTCATCACTAATCGCGATGGTAATCGAAGAGAGAGCATGCCGACGGTGATCACATCAACCTTGGAACCATTTCCCACGCGCATCATCACTTCATCCTTTGCCATCCTTCATCTATTCCGTAGTTCTTGTTTTGAGTTGAAAATGTGAGCAACCGAACCGATATCAAATACCCAGACACTACAACGAGGGCTAGTAAGGTACACATCAATAACATGTATATCATATATACCTTGTTTGTCGTTGGCCGCCTTCTTGTCAGCCAGGTACTTGGGGCAGTTCCGCTTCCAATGACCAGTTCCCTTGCAATGAAAGCACTCAGTTTCTGGCTTAGGTCCATGCTTGGGCTTCTTTACAGGAGTAGCAACTGCTTTGCGATCCTTCTTGGTTTTACCCTTCTTGCCCTTGCCCTTGCCATTCTTCTTGAAACTAGTGGTTTTATTGACCATCAACACTTGATATTCTTTCTGGATTTCATACTCAATGACTTTTAGCATCGCAAACAGATCGGCGACTGACTTGTTCATCCCATGCATGTTATAGTTCATCACAAAGCTCTTGTAACTAGGTGGCAGTGATTGAAGAACTCTATCAGTGATCGCCTGCGGAAGGGCAATTCCCAACTCTGCTAGACGATTTGAATACCCAGACATTCTGAGTATATGCTCACTGATAGACCCGTTCTCCTTCATTTTGCAAGCATAGAACTTATCATAGGTCTCATACCTCTTGATCCAGGCATTCTTCTGAAAGATAAACTTCAACTCCTGGAACATCTCATATGCTCCATGACGTTCAAAACGTCTTTGAAGTCCCGGTTCTAAGCCATACAATATTGCAGACTGAACTATTGAGTAATCTCTAGAACATGCCTCCCAAGCGTTCTTAACGTCCTCGGATGACATGTCTTCTGGTTGGTCACCAAGCGGTGCATCAAGGACATATGATTTTTGGGAAGCCGTGAGGATAATCCTCAGATTACGGGCCCAGTCAACAAAGTTACTTCCATCATCTTTCAACTTAGCTTTCTCTAGGAACGCATTAAAATTCAGGGGTGCTACTGCGCGAGCCATTGATCTATAACATAAATATGCAAAGTTTACTTAGACTATTGTTCAGGATAATGAGTTTAGTTAATCAAATTACTAAAGCTCCCACTCAAATTGACATCACTCAGGTCATTTGAGTGTCACATGATCCAAATTCACCAACTCAAGTCCGATCATCACGTGAGTTGAGGTGGTTTCAATGGTGAACATCATCATGTTGATCATATCTACTATATGACTCATGTTCGACCTTTCGGTCTCTTGTGTTTCGAGGCCATGTCTGTACATGCTAGGCTCATCAAGTTTAACCTGAGTGTTCTGCATGTGCAACACTGGCTTGCACCTGTTGTATGTGAACGTAGAGTCTATCACACCCGATCATCACTTGGTGTCTCGACACGTTGAACTTTCGCAACGGTGCACACCCGAGGAGAACACAATTCATCTTGAAATTTAAGTGAGGGATCACCTTATAATGCTACCGTCGTCCTAAGCAAAACAAGGTGCATAAAAGGATTAACATCACATGCAAATCATAAGTGGCATGATATGGCCATGAACTTGTGCTTTTGATCTCCATCTTGAAAGCACCGACATGATCTCCATCGTCACCGTCATGACACCATGATCTCCATCCTCTTGATATCCATCAACATGTTGCCATCGGGTTTGTCGCGCCCATCATGCTTCTACTACTATTGCTACCGTTTAGCGATAAAGTAAAGCATTACATAGCGCTTAAAGATTGACACGCAGGTCATACAATAATTAAAGACAACCCTATGGCTCCTACCGGTTGCCGTACTCATCGACATGCAAGTCATGATATTATATACATCACATGATCATCTCATACATCACATATATCACATCATGTAATTGGCCATATCACATCACAACATACCCTGCAAAAACAAGTTAGACGTCCTCTAATTGTTGTTGCATGTTTTACGTGGCTGCTACGGGTATCTAGCAAGAACAATTCTCACCTACGCATAAACCACAACGGTGATACATTAGTTGCTTTTCAACCTTCTCAAGGACTGCCTTTGTCGAATCCGATCCAACTAAAGTGAGAGAAACTGACGCCCGCCAGCCATCTATGCAACAAGTTGCAGTTGAGGGAACTGGTCTCTCGTAAGCGTACGAGTAATGTTGGTCCGGGCCACTTCATCCCACAATACCGTTGAACCAAAATATGACAAAGGGAGGAAGCAATCTAAGCATCAACGCCCACAAACTCTTTGTGTTCTACTAGAGATCTCATCTACACATAGACCTAGCTCATGATGCCACTATTGGGGAACATTGCATGGGAAACAAAAAATTTCCTACGCACAAGCAAGACCTATCCATGGTGATGAGCATCTACGCGAGGGAGAGTGGATCTACGTACCCTTGTAGATCGCTAAGCAGGAAGTGTTAAGAAACGCAGTTGGTGTAGTCGAATGTCTTCGCGATCCAAATCGCCGAGCATCCCGCGATCCAATCATGATCCTTCCCGATCAAGCACCGAACGGACGGCACCTCCGTGTTCAGCACACATACAACTTGATGACGATCTCCGCCTTCTTGATCCAGCAAGAGGGAGCGGAGAGGTAGAAGAGTTCTCCGGCAGCGTGACGGTGCTCCGGCGATGGTGGTGGAGCTATTCCGGCAGGGCTTCGCCTAAGCACTGCAGAAATCCGATCTAGAGGAGAAACTATGCACTGGAGGAACGGGTAGCACGTGGCTGAAAATCAAGTGCCAAAAACCCTAAAACCTCCAGTATATATAGGAGGAAGAGAGGAGGAGGCTTGGCCCTCAAGGGACCAACCCTCGGTTCGACCGAATCAAGGAGGAGAGGAGGACTCCTCCTCCAATCCTAGTAGGACTAGGATTCCTTCCTAATTTGCCTTTTTCCACCTTTTTCTCTTTGAGTTTTCTCTCCCAGTCGCATGGGCCTTGTGTGAGACTTCCAACAGCCACTAAGGGCTGGTATTCACTCTCCCACAGTCCATGTAGCCTCTTGAGTCGAAATACCCCTCCTGATGGTCTCTCGGTACACTACCGGCACTCCCGGTACAGTACCGATGAGCCCAAAACTTTTCCGGCGACCAAAATAGGAGTTCCTATATATCAATCTTTACCTACGGACCATTCTGGAGATCCTCATGACGTCCGGATCTCATCCGGGACTCCGAACAATCTTCGGTCACCACCATACATAACTCTATACTACCGAAACGTCACCAAACCTTAAGTGTGCAGACCCTGTGGGTTCGAGAACTATGTAGACATGACCGAGACACCTCTATGGTCAATAACCAATAGCGGGACCTAGATGTCCATATTGTTTCCTACATATTCTTTGAAGATCTTTATCGTTCGAACCTCTATGTCAAGGATTCAGTTAATCCCGTATGATGTTCCCTTTGTTCTTCGGTATGTTACTTGCCCGAGATTTGATCATCGGTATCTCCATACCTAGTTCAACCTCATTACTGGCAAGTCTCTTTACTCATTCCGTAATACAAGATCCCGTGACTAACACTTAGTCACATTGCGTGCAAGGCTTATTGTGATGTTGTATTACCGAGTGGGCCCTGAGATACCTCTCCGTCACACGGAGTAACAAATCCCAGTCTTGATCCATGCCAACTCAACAGACACCTTCAGAGATACCTGTAGAGCACCTTTATAGTCACCCAGTTACGTTGCGACATTTGATACACACAAGGCTCTCTTCCGGTGTCCGTGAGTTACATGATCTCATGGTCATAGGAACATATACTTGACATGCAGAAAACGGTAGCAATTAACTTACACGATCATATGCTATGTTTGTAGTTTGGGTCTTGTCCATCACATCATTCTCCTAATGATGTGATCCCGTTATCAAATGACATCACATGTCAATGGCTAGGAAACCTTGACCATCTTTGATAAACAAGCTAGTTCACTAGAGGCATACTAGGGACAAAGTGTTGTCTATTTACCCACACATGTAATGTGTTTCCAATCAATACAATTATAGCATGGATAATAAATGATTATCATGAACAAGGAAATATAATAATAAAAACTTTATTTATTGCCTCTAGGGCATATTTCCAACACCGGCCGCCCCAGCCTGACCCACAGCGGATCCGGTCCGAGATCCCCTTCCCCGGCCTTGGTCCTCGCCCCGCCGCGCCAGGGCCGGCTCGCCCCGCCACTGGTGTCCTCTGCTCGGGCGTGAGCAGAGAGACGAAGAGCGAGCGACTCGCCTGCTATGGGCCTCGCCCCGGCCCAGCTTACCCTTGCGGTTCGCCTCGTCTCACCACAGATTGGGCCGAGCCCATGGGTGAGCTCCACCCCGCCTCCTTGTTTATTTGACGCTTAGTGATCATAATAGCTATCTTCCGTCCATGCACACATTAGGTCCGCTAGCAAATTTGGCCCATATTATGTTATTTTCCGCTGAACGTTTATCCAGTTAATAGCGACATTGCATATTACAGAAAAATGCATGTTTTAAAATGCTGATAATGAATTAATTGTGCATCGTATCAAAATATTTTAGTATGGAAAATGTGTAAAATTTCGTGTAGATTCACAATATCCCGCTTTCGCTATGATAAAAATATTTAACATGCATTTTTCTATTAATTTGCATAAATGTCAGTAATTGCATTGCTCATAATTATTTAAGCGTGCATCCGAATTAATCAAACCTTGTACGTAAAATGTGTAGATTAATCGTATCGCTTTTTCATGCATGCTACAAATGTTTGATGTGATGTTTGCATGTAATTTGCATAAATAACTTGGCAAAAACGTTTATGTCCCAATCTCGCATAAATATTGTGTCATTTGTTTTCTAGTTAAAATCCACATATAATATATGATTTTGGGGTAGAAAAGCCATAGAATTTAACGTGCATTTAGTTTTGTCATTGGAGGGTGTTTGAGTGCGTGTCATTTTTCCATGATGCCCTTTTGATATTTTCGTGTGATTTAATCCATGCATGATAATAATTTTGTTCATGAGATATGCTCTTTGACATGTGTACTTTCCCCTGGTCATTTTGTTTGCTATGATAATCCATGTTTAGGTGTTGTTTTCTTGTTGCCAACATGCTTAACCAATGTGCTGTTTTGAGATGCTAAAATATTCCAAGTCTCGAATCTGTAACGTTTTGTTGCTGTCTTGTCATTTGTTTTGCTAGTGATCTAGAACCCCTTTGGGGTAGATGTAATGGAGTTATTTGTAGTTGATAATGTCCTTTGATGTGCTGTTAAGTTTCATGCCATAATATGACCTTTAGCATATAGTTTTACTTCTGTCAGTATGCCTTCGTGATAAAAACTGCACAGTCAAAAACTGCTATTTTCACCAAGTCTGAAACTGTTTCCAATTAGCCATGTTGTGAGCTTCCTACCATGTGATCCATGCATATTTTGAGTATGATATGTGAAGATGAAATGAAGTTTTTGTTATATGCTACTGCCCTATGCTTAGTTTGTGCATTTTAGAATCTTGTAGCTTGTTGTTTTCATGCGTGCAATATGCCATCTTGTTGTTTTGGGCAGATTTGAGTAAAATTTGTGTTGGTTGTTGTGGTTAAACCGTAGCTCCGTTTTGGACATGCCATATATGAAAATTGATTAGAATTTCATGTAGCATCATGATATCTTGCATTATTCATGATTTGAAATGTTCGAGGTTGTTAGTCTCATGCATTTTGCATTCATGGCATATAATCTTGTGATTGTCATATCTTTTAGACCGTACCTCCGTTTGAGATGTTCAACATATGTAAATCGACTAGAATGGCGTGTAGAATTGGACGGTATGCTTTATTCTGTTGTTTAACAAATATAAAATATGTTTAGTTCAGATCTGGACCAATTTTGAAATTAACATATGGGGTCATTTCGGAAATACTATGAGTTGTTTCCGGCCTTATTTAAGATGCCTAGATAGTGTAGTTTATTAATGCTTCACCTCTTGCCATGTTTAACTAGATTTAACCTTGCCGAGTAAATAAACGGGAGTGAATTAAATAAATCGATTGTAGAGTTTCGTCAATATGCAACTCGTTGCATATTGAGCTTCACTTTAATGTGTAGTAGTTGTTTGATGTGATTGCCATGCCTTGCATATTTAAACCAGACATGCATCATATTTTATTGCGCATCATGTCATGCATATGTTGTGGTGTACCGTGTGTTGATTGTTGTTTTCAGATTGTTCCTTCTCGATAGAGTTCCGAAAGCGTTCGGAGTGTGAGGATTCATACGAATTCGTTGGTTCGTCTTCTTCATGGATTCATTCTTCTTCCAAGCAGGATCTCAGGCAAGATGACACATTTCCCTAGATACCACTACTATCATTGCTATGCTAGTTGTCTCTTTTTTGTCGTTATGTCTCGCTACCTACCACTTGTTTGTCAAGCCTCCCAACATTGCCATGATAAGCCTCTAACCCCTCCTCATCCCAACAAACCTTTGTTTGGCTACGTTGCCGCTTGCTCAACCCTTCTTATAGCGTTTCTAGCTGCAGGTGCAATTGCTTCCATGTGTCAACATGGACATTCTTTTGTTATATCATGATATTATTGCTATTTAATTTAATGCACATATATACTTGGTAAAAGGTGGAACGCTTGGCCTTTTGCTTGGTGTTTTATTCCACTTTTGCCGCCCCTAGCTACTTGTGTACCGATGTTATGTTCCATATTGAGCGCTCCTAACATGGTCGGGGTTGTTATGGGGACCCCCTTGATTTTTGTTTTGGGATAAGACTTATCTGGTAAGGCCCAACATTGGTATTACATTTGCCTAATAACTAATAAAATTGCATAGGGACCCGCCGGCACCCACGGATCTTTAATCAACAACCCTGGCCAGTGCTCCTCATGAGTGTCGGTCCAAACTAGAGCACCGTGCGGGGCCAACTCGGGGCAACTCGGGAGATGTCTATCAGGCCACCATACGCTTCGCTTATCTGTCGTGTCTCGAGAACGAGATATGCGGCTCCTATCGGGTTCGTCGACACGTCCGGCGGCCTTGCTAGATTTGTTTTACCTTTCTCGAACATCTTGAGCGAGGAATTCTGATACTTTGGGCTATATCGAGGTTGAGGTTTTCTAGTGGAATTTCCTAGGAAGATCACAATATTCGTGGTCGAGGTTATTCCCGCTGGGTGTGGTTAATTTGTGATGGATGAGTTGGAGGACCCTTATAGGGTTAAATCTTTTGTAAAGCCATGCCCGCGGTTATGTGGCAACTTGGAAACTTTGTTTAACACCCGATCATAGTAAACTTGAAGTAAACTCAAATAAAATACACCAACTGTGTGCGTAACTGTGACTGTCTCTTCTCATGAGTTCTTATCCAAGAGAGAACACGGTGGGGTTATGTTTGACGTAAGTAGGTGTTCAGGATCAGTTAGTGATCATTACTAGTTCACGACCGGTATGCGTAGACCACCACACTTTACTTTCTGTATTCATAAGTTAGCCACTCAAATAAATGCTTAGCCGCTTGCTGCAGCCTCACCACTTAACCATACCTCACCCATTAAGCTTTAATAGTCTTGATACCCTTGGAAATGAGATTGCTGAGTCCCTGTGACTCATAGATTACTAGAACAATAGTTGCGTGTACAGGTAATGCGATGCTTTGACGTGAGAGCGATGCTTTGTTTTATTTGGAGTTCCTCTTCTTCTTCTCCATCAATCTAGGATGGGTTCTAGGCGATAGCCTGGGATAGCAAGGATGGATGTCATTTTATCGTTTGATTTTGTTCGTAGTCGGACCCTGCTCTTCTGTATGATGTTTGAATATGTTGTTGTATTGATGTGATATTGATGTAGCTTGTGGCTAGTGTAAGCCAATTCCATATACTCATCTCTTATGTAAATGTACTTGTAATGATATCCATTGTTGCAAAATGACGACATGCGCTTCTATCCCTGTCGAGGCCCTCATGCCAAATAAGGACAGGGTCACATCTTGGGCGTTACAAGATGGTACGATCTTGATGTATCACGGGCTTTGTTAATATAGTTGGATCACATGGTGTTTTCCCCTCTCTAGCTTGTTAGGATGAATTGAGTCTTCCCTTTGAGATTTCGTTAAGTTGGATTGGATATTGGATCTGAGAACACTTGATATATGTCTTGCATATGGATACCCGTGGTGCCAATGGGGTGTTCTATTGATTACTTTGATCTATGTCTTGGTATTCAACTTGCGTATTACCGCGGTGACATAGGGGTAATCTATGCATAGGGGTTGATACACATTCTTGTCCTAGCTTCTCCGGTAGAAATCTCGGGGCACTCTTTGAGGTTCTTTGTGTTGGATTGGGTATTATGATTATGAAATTGTTTTATGCTTATCGTATAATTAACTCATGGATACTTGTGGTGACATGGAGTATCTAGGTGACATTAGAGTTGGTTGATGTGTATCATATGGTGTTATTCTAGTACGAACTCTTAGATAGATCGATCGAAAAGGATAACTTGGTTATTTTAGTATGAACTCTTGGATAGATCGATCAGAAAGGATAACTTTAAGGTGGTTTCATTCCCTACAAACAATTTATTCTTATGCTCTCCACTAGATAAGAACTTTGGAGTGATTATTCCTTGCACGTTGAGGGATGGTTATGTGATCCAATTATATTAGCATTGTTGAGAGATTGCACTAGCGAAAGTACGGACCGTAGGGCTTGTTTTCAAGCATTGGAATACCGTTTGTGCTCACTTTTTTCACTTGGTACCTTGTTGTTTTTATATTTTAAGATTACAAAATCAATATCTACTATCATTACTACACTTGTATCGCCATCTCTTTGCCGAACTAGTGCACCTATACAATTTGCCATTGTATTAGGTGTGTTGGGGACACAAGAGATTTGTCTTATTTGATTGCAAGGTTGTTTGAGAGAGACCATCTTCATCCTACACCTCCCATGGGTTGATAAACCTTAGGTCATCCACTTGAGGGAAAATTGCTACTGTCCTACAAAACTCTGCACTTGGAGGCCCAACACAGTCTATGGGAATAAAGTTGCATAGTAGAAGGACAGTAGCAGTTTTCTCTCAACAATGCTTTCACTAGTGCGATGAAGAATCATATGATACACATCATATGACACTAGTCCACACTAAAATAACACCATATGATACGCATCAATCAATTCTAATGTTACCTAGATACTCCAATGTCATCACAAGTATCCATGAGTCAATTATACAATATGCACCAAACAATTTCAGATTCAACATACTAAATCCATGCAAAAGAACTTCAAAGAGTACCCCAAGATTTCTATCCGAGAAAGTAAGACAAGCGTATCAACCCATATGCATAGATTACCCCATTGTCACCACGGGAATCCGCAAGTTGAGCACCAAAACATATATCAAGTGAACCAATAGAACACCCCGTTGTCACCATGGGTATCCACATGTAAGACATACATCAAGTGATCTCAAAACCAATATTCAATTTAACATAACAAAATCTCAAAGGGAAAGATTCAATTCATCACATCAAGATACCAAGGAACAAACATCATATGATCCTACTACATTAACAAAGCCCGTGATACATCAAGATCGTGACATCTCAAGAACACGAGAGAGAGATTTCAAACATATAGCTACTAGTACATACCCTCGGCCCCGAGGGTGAACTACTTCCTCCTCGTCATGGACACCACCAGGATGATGAAGATGGCCTCCGGTGATGATTGTCCCCTCCGGCAGGGTGCCAAAATAGGGCTCCGAATGAGTTTTCTTTGTACAAAGGCTTGCGATGGTGAAGCAAAAGTTCTAGGTTTATTTCTAAGGGTTTTTGTGTATATATGATTTTTCGGCATTGGAATCACGCTAAATGGAGTCACGAGGTGGTCCCAAGCCATCAGGGCGCGCCGAGGGGTGAGGGTGCCTTGATGGCTTGGGGAAACTTGGTGGCCTTCCTCAGGTGGTTCTTCCCACCTATAGCCATCGTCACCATGGATCCGGTCAGGAGCTTTTATTGGTGACGCATTGTGGGTAGATCCAGCTGCTCCAGGCACGATCGAGCAGCCGCCAATCGCACAAGCCGTAGTAAGGCAAGGGGAAATAGGGGAGGCAGTGACTGCGATGGAGAAGGAGGGGATTGCGGCGGCTTCACTTTCAGTAGGCAGTGGAGAAAAACGGGGTTCTAGCTGCTTTACGTCAGATTTGATTCTGATGAAAGGTAAGATATGTAACTTTTCAAACATTTTTCAAATCGGCCGACAGGCGAATTTTGTTGTAGTGGCAGATTTATTTTCATAGATGGAATATATTTGGAGTTCATCCTTGTCATCGGAGTTGGATGATTCCAACATAGAGGAGATGTTTTTTTGATGATGATGTTGAGTACCTCCTCTTGTTGCATCTCGTCGATAAATTCGAAGCCGACAATAAGAAGAACCATGGATCGAAGGTTGTCTGACTTTGTATTCCACGCAACCGAGCTCTCGGTCACAAGTTTCTCATGAAAGACTACTTTGTCGATGTACCGACCTATCCGACTCGTCTCATCCTAGGCATTATTAAATGTGTAGGTATCTTTTTGTTCTCACTATGGAAGCTTGAGAGAAAAATTGTCGGTTATTCACTTGCCGGAGAAATGCCATCGATTTTATTAGGATTTAGTGCATACCAAAAAATATCAGCGGCAATTCGAGTGATAGCATATGACGTTTCGGTAGATTACACGGACTAGTATCTTCTCATACCACGCTCAAATGTGTATGTGTGTTTACAAAGACATTGATCCGTGTATTTATCCACGAGTACTTCCGTGCTCCCAATTAGGGGGACACAAAAATAATAATGACGATGCACGAAGCAAGTGGATGATCGGGCATACTTGGGAGTGTTTATTGCATGAACTGGAACTCAGAACTGCCCAAAGGCTAGAGTCGGGCAGTACACCCGTCATCAATGCAAACCAACTATTTTGCTTCAAGTCATGGCTTTCCATGACTTGTAGATTTGACATTACTTCTTTGGATTGTCGGGGTCTATTAATGATAGCAATATAGTGCATAGGTCACATTTTTTTGTGTAGCTAGCTAGCGGAAATGCTCCAGTTTGCCACTACACGGTCAATGAACATGATTATACCATGGGATATTATCTTGCCGACAATATTTATTTTTCATGTGCAACATTTTTGAAGACAATCAGTAAGCCCGTAGACGTAAAACAAAATTATTTTTCCAAGCACAAAACGTGTGCTAAAAATATATTGAGATGGCATTTGGTGTGTTGCAAGCTTGGTTTGCCATTATTCGAGGTCCTGCTAGCTTCTGGGATAAGAAACCCCTCTCAAATATCATGATTGCATGTGTAATTCTACATAATACTAGTAGTATGCCCGTGCGTTGCCACAGGCCTAATATAATTATTTTGTACCACACTTATAAATATAATGCATACCAGATTTCACATGTATAGAAAAAATAGTTTGCAACAAATGAAAAATAATTTAAATCCACTTCCATTGTAATGTAATTCAATTATGTATACAAAGCAATGATTCAAATAATTATCTTTTATGAACTAAAATTTACTTCATGTGCTCAAGATATACCCATACAAAGTCAGGAGTGTTGTCTTTATGTTCATTCACACGGTACTTCGAACAAAAAAAGCACTTATGGTAGGTAATATTAACAACGGGCGAAGGACGATGGGGCACCCAACCCAGGTAGATAAGAAACACTGCAAACTTGCCGCCCATGCAACCATTGACAAAAGAAGCACTCATGGTCGGTGTTCATTGGCGAGCCAAGGTCGTCTACTTGCCCAAGGCCGCCACCTTGGCATCCACCCACCACGTACATTACTACCACACCCAGAGTGCAAAACTCGACAAGACAACCGAAGGCAAACTACAACTACAATGACACCCACAAGAGTACTTGGTTCCCGTGAAGCACACACGGGAAAAATCTGGTTGGGAACCATAAAATCCACCACCGGAGCGCCTGCTTGGGAGCGGGTGTGGCGCACCCAGGCAAAGCAAGGAGTCCTGTTGACCCAAGAGGAGGACCACCAGCTGTCTAGAGGGCGATGACCGATGTGACCGTACGGTGAAAAAGCCTTGCCACCCCAGACCTAGATAAGGATGGGGCCTTCATGGCCGACACCGGATCACACGGGGCCAGGAGAGAACGTCGTCGTCCAGACGGTTGACATGCAGATTGTGGAGTCTGATTACGTTACACTCCAAGTGGTGAAACAACCTCCTTCTTTTCCTCCATACCTTTACATTAACAATGTAATCTAATTGTGTTTATGTGTTTGCATTACTTCTCGTGAACAAAACACACTCGATATGTAACTTCATCCCAGCACAACGATCCATCAGTCTGCCCCTTCAAAGTTGGCATATGTAAGCATTCTGCAAAGCTTGGACTACTTCGGACCTCTCAAGAGATTTTCGAAGTAGCATCTCAGCTCACCACAAACTTGTATTAACGCCTCGCGCATTCGAATCAACAATAAGTTACAAATACACTCATCTGTGTTCAATCATCCCGAGTCGGCCCCGACCACACTTCCAGGACAAATGCCCTCCTGATGATGATTCTAATCATGGAACATGGCAAGTCGTTTGATGGAAGCAGGGCTAAGGCAAGTTTAATGGAACTCGGAATATAAAAGTAAAATGCATCACCTAACATTTATTCCACATGCTAGAGTTTATATAAGAAAAGCACACAAATAGGGGAATGAACGGGAAAAGGGAAAGGATGTAATCTCACCTGAGAGAACCCATACACAACTTGAGCAGTTGTTGGTGCTCGATGGGCATCTCCCTCACGGCTTATTTGTGGCACAAGAAGGTCACGTCCTTAGACTTCTACGCCGCCCTTTTTTAGAATGCTCCCCCACCGTCGTCAGAGCATAAGTTCGACCTAGGATCGCGCGGCTCTTCGCCATGCAGCACCGCGCCAGCGCCGCTGCCAACCGCCTCTCACTGCCCGCCCCCCGGTCTCTCCTGCCTCTATTCCTCCATGGCCATGGTCATTGCGCCGCCTAGCGCCTCGGTGCATGACGAGCTCGGTGCCGCGCTCTGGCACGACGAATCCGACGACCTTGGCTTCGGCGATGGCGGCGGCTACTCCCACTCGCCCTCGCCGCTCAAATGGCATGACCTCCACCACAACCCCGTCTCGGTTTTCCAGGGGCCCTCGTCCTTGTCGGCTTGACCATCGAGTGGCTGGTCAAGCAATGACGGTGTTTGGGGTAGGTCTTGAACCGTACGGCGGCATGGTCTTGACCAGCTGCATATGGCGATGGGAACAAGAGTGGTGAGGGGAGGCAACGAGGGGATCCGGTGATGGGGACGGCGTGCGAATAAGTATGTCGAAAGATCTGTGAGGGCGATGGTATCGCAGTGGCGCTGGGAGATCGAGAGAGGCTCGATGGCCATCACGTGGTGGCTATCCCAGGAAGCGACTTCTGCGCTGGGAGATGGGGCAAGTGAACGTGGGTGCCTACCCTAGGTTTCTAGGGGCTGTTTTTTTCTTGGTTCTTTTCTATACGCGGACGCGAGATTTGTTTGGGGAAGAAAATCGATTGGGTGAGGATTGATCAAGGAGTGGAGCGAAGGTACGAATGAACGAAAATGAAAGACCACCTATGGAATGAGTCTTTAGTAGTAGAGATTTGGTAGTAGAGATAATGATAGAAAATAAAATGACATAGTGCACGGGATTAACGGTTTGTTATTGTTGACTACTTGATTTTATTTTGGAAGGTCACTAAGAAAAATCTTCGCTTTGGTTTTTAGGAAGGTAATCTCACATATATGGATGATTTTTTTATCTTTTACTCCCTTCATTCCTTATTTAAGGTGTATTATTTTTGGCACTGTGACCAAGGCACATAATTATAGACATGTTAAGACTAAACTGCCCTTGGAAAATTTGTTGGTTAGTGGAAAGTGAATCAATTAGTCTAGAAATGTATGAGATACATGCAATAAGAAAAGAGATATTTCCTTTGTTTTGTTGTAAGGAGAGATACAGACAATCAAAAAGAGATATTTTCCTTTTTAAGGAAGGCTAACAAGGGAATCATGAGGAATTAGAAGAAATGCACCTTACATTCTAAAATTTTATCAAAAAATAAATACACCTTATATAAATAAATGGAGTGAGTAGTTGCTTAATTGACTCGGCACCTACCAAAGCAAGCACGAACAAAAATGAAATGAGAATCGGACGAATCGATTCGGTTTTTGGTAGGAGGGAAAATCGGTAGATATGGTGGGAGGTGAGGAAAAACTTTCCTTAAAATTCATTATTTGATTACTGAAAATATGTTATTTGTTTCGTAAAACAAATTGCATTAATTAAACGGATCGATTGATTTAGATAAGCTAGGAAAGTTAGTTTAAAATCTGGTATTATTTCCCGAAAATATGTTATTTTTTTCTAAAATAAATTGCACTAATAGATGTATCACTTAATAATAAATTAGATCCGTGATTTGTTATACGTTAGGAATGTGTCGGTTTATAATAAAAGAGTGGAGAGAAAAATAAACCGATAGACCAGGATGGGAGGGGGTGATGGGAGGAAAGACAAAATTAAACTGGTTAAAAAATAAGGATGCTATTCTACCAAGTGAGAAATTAGGAGTAGAGATGATCATTGAGGATGAGAGAGATTTAAATTGAAGTTTTTCTATGACAATATTGGTAGCCGTTTTTCAATGCACTTCTTGAGACCTACCGGCAGATTCAAGACCATGACAAACACCAACAACTCAACAATGATCTCATTGAGCATCAGTGGCAATTGTATGGGAAATAGACTCCCATTTATTATTTTGATCTATTTGTTTACATGTGTGATTTGAGCAATTATTTTAATTCGGACCATTTTTTACTGTAATAGTTTCGAACCATTTGTTATACGGATTTGAACATTTGTTGTATTTGAGAAAAGTATTGTATTGTATAATGTTAAAACATTTAATTTTAAATGTATTTTTGTTTTCATTTGAGTTATATTGATTTGCAGCACCGCGTGGCGTTGGGCGGAATGGATGCCACAAACTCATACCGCAAAAATTCCGACGCCGTGCAGGACTACAAATCCATTATATGGGGAGCCGCAAACAGTTTTTGATATCCGAGATTATAGAGGCTCTGCTAGAGATGCTCTAGCCAACTCCAACGCATGATCACAAAAGGAAGTGTGTATTGCCCGGTTTCTGTCCCTTTGCGTTGACAAAATGGACACTAGCCTCCGTTTGCGGTGGTGTGCTTATCGGTGCGCCCAACGGTTCGACCTATTTGCCAATGGCATTCGGATTTTAGACTTAAATTCAAATTTAAAAATGAAACAGAAGCAAATTAAATGATAATAAATTATATTAAGGCCAAAAGCCCTGGTTGATCTATCCAACATCATGAACTTAAACTAAAAGCATTAAAAAATAAGTTAAACTAAAAAGGAAACCTTAGATCGCCTTCGACGCGGTCCTCGCCGTCGTCTTCCTCGTCCGCGCTGAGGTCAATCAAGGGCGGTGGCTACCACACATGGGCGGGTGGCGCCTGCGGTGGTGGCGAGATGGCAAGGACATACGCGCGCACACTCTAGCACGCCCACGCGCATGGGGTGGGATGGAAGGACGAACCCTAGCATGTGCTAGTGGTGGGCTCTGAGCACGGCCAGCAAAGAAGTCTGCCACTACAGGCCATGCTCGTCTCGAAACCATGTGTCCCGATAATGGGAGTCCACGACGTACATGGGGTGTCGACAAGATCCTGAGGAGGCACCCTTCGATGGTTGATCTCGAGCAAACGAGCATGATCACTCTCCGGAATGGGCAACACTAGCACCTGATCTGGTCTTAGATGCTAGCCTTTGGGGAGATGGGTGTTCGACCACAATAGGGGGGGTGTCCTAGTAGCACTAGCACACCTTGACTTTGACATAGGGGCGGATCTGTGGCGCTACATCGGGTGGTTAAATGGCGGACGACCTATAAGATGAACTCTCCTCACGGTCGTGCTTCCCTAGCTTATCGGGGATCCACTTCCACATGCCCATGGTTGGGCGTCGGCCGACCAAGCAAGGGCGGCGCTAGCTAGAGCATGTCATCTGAGAAGGGGACATGAATAGTGTCGAAGGTCGTGGCGATGTAAGTGGACTGCCTGCTCCACGGCTTGCCATTAATAAGGACTGTCACGGGAGGCCGGGTGGCTGACATGCAGGCCCTCCCACACGTGCAGATTAAGTGGGGCCGGTGGAAAGCGGTTGCATGGTCTCCATGTAGGCTCGAGGGTGGACAATAAGAGGACGCCTGTGCATTCGTCTAGTGTCTGTTTGGATGCAAATCGAGCCCAAATTTGCGTCGAAAAAGGGTCAGGGTGAACATGAGATGGGCCAGACTTGGGGTTGGCTCGCACGTTGGGCCATCGGTTTTGCCCGTTTCAACCCAAACGGACTGGACGGACGAAATAGGCCATGCGTTTGAGTTGGCCTTAGGGGACATGGTCTCAACTCTCAACTCATCTTTCCCATGATTTTTTGCGGGGAAAGAGTATTTATATTAGCTATTAATAGCAAATAGAGATGCAATCAAAGTTCATAGTAGAGGAAATTTTTGGGTGGAAATCTTGGACCAAACTATCATTTTCACATCATTGGAGGGGGGAGGACGATACGTAAGGGGCAAACACCCGCTACCATATTTTTAGCGGTTGAAACATTCGCTCCCTGTGGGGATCGACCTCCTGCCAGCTTTGGCACCCGCTATCTAGGTAGCGGGACCGTGGTCGTCTTGAGCTCATGTTGAATGCGCTTCCAGCTACCATGAGTCATCTCTCCTCTCTACAGCGTCGGTGTGCCTACTGCCACTAGGTACCATTTCTCTTATCTCTTTTATGCTTTTCTTGGGCATGATTGTGGTCTTTCCCCATCCGTATTAACTAGGTTGTAAGGATGTTTATTTTATTTATAAAGCGGTCGAACTTGGCTGGCCTGAAACTCAAGATTGTGCCCCTACCACTGAACTATGCTTAGGTGAGAAGAGATTTAAGTATTATTGGGCATCTGCATAGAAAATCCTATGTGTTGCCCAGTACGGGGGATTATGCAAGCTCTGAGTACACCGGCGGTGTCTATGTGCTCTGTTCACCACGGTTGAAGACCGCGGTGACTGGTCCAACCAGAGTAAGAGACTGTGCGGCTGGTCACGACGTTAATGGCAACCCCGGTTCAAAGATCGAGTAGAAATATGAGAGTACAGACGTTGCAACCGGTTGTGGCAGCACTGGCGGATGTGAGACTATGATGAGATGCTCAGGTGTGTGTGGGGGGGGGCGCATCGACTTTGAAAAAAGATAGAGCTTTAGAGGATGACTTGGGTCGCGATGAGCACTCGTAGGTTGCAAGAGCTTGTAGCTGGAGTCATGGACGCTCCGCCTGAAGTTCTCTATTTAGTCGACGAAGCCAAATTTTCGCTTGCATTGTTTGATGTGGTTTTTTATTTTGGTTTAACTATTTTTAGTGCCAAGCCCAAGATGCGCGCCTATCCATATCAAGGCACGAGGGCCTCACAAGGGATAGATGCGCATCTCGTCGTGTTGCAAGAATGGATATCATTACAAGTACATGTACAGAAGAGATGAGTATATGGAATTGGCTTACACTCGCCACAAGCTACATCAGAGTCACATCAATACAAAAACATACTCGTACATTATACAGACGAGCAGGGTCCGACTACGGACAAAATCAAACGATAAATGACATTCATCCTTGCTATCCCAGGCTGCCGCCTGGAACCCATCCTAGATTGATGACGACGAAGAAGAAGAATTCCAAATCAAATCAAACATCGCACTCACGTTAAATCATCACATTACCTGTACCTGCAACTGTTGTTGTAGTAATCTGTGAGCCACAGGGACTCAGCAATCTCATTTCCAAGGGTATCAAGACTATTAAAGCTTAATAGGTGAGGTATGGTTAAGTGGTGAGGCTGCAGCAAGCGACTAAACATTTATTTGAGTGGCTAACTTACGAGTATAGAAAGTAAAGTATGGTGGTCTATGCATAACAGACGTGAACTAGCAATGATCATTAACTCATCCTGAACACCTACTTACGTCAAATATAACCCCACCATGTTCTCTTTCGGAAAAAACTCACGAGAAGAGACAGTCACGGTTACGCACACAGTTGGTGTATTTTATTAGAGTTTACTTCAAGTTTGATATGACCGGGTGTTAAACAAAGTATCCAAGTTTGCCACATAACCGCGGGCATGGCTTCTCGAAAAGATTTAACCCTGCAGGGGTGCTCCAACTCATCCATCACAAATTAACCACATGCAGCGGGAATAACCTCAACCACAGATATCGTGATCTTCCTAGGCAATTCCAAAGGAAATCCGACACCTCGAGATAGCCCGAAGAAGATCAGAGTTCCTCACTCAAGACGTTCGAGAAAGGTAAAACAAATCCAGCAAGGCCTCCCGACGTGTCGACGAACCCGATAAGAGCCGCGTATCTTAGTCTCAGGACACGACGGATTGTCCAAACTTCTGGTAGGCCAAACATAGAGTTGCTCCTGGTGGCCACCGGCTGTTGACATTTTGGACCAACACTCATGCGGAGCACTGGCCCGGGGGTTGATTAAATTATGGAAAGAGGCCGCCCTCGTGCAAGACTTCTTTATTCTCCCGATATCCACGGGGTCCGGAAAGCCCCTATGCAAGTTCATTAGTTATTAGGTAAATGTAGTACCAATGTTGGGCCTTGCCAGACAAGTTTTATCCCAAAACGAAAATCAAGGGGGTCCCCATAACAACCCCGAGCATGTTAGGAGCACTCAGTTATGGAACATAACATCGGTTCACAAGTAACTAGGGCGGCAAGAGTGGAACAAAACACCGAGCAAAAGGCCAAGCCTTCCATCCTTTACCAAGTATATATGTGCATTAAATTAAATAGTGGCAATATTGTGATATAACAAAAGAATGTCCATGTTGACATATGGAAGCAATTGCACCTGCAGCTAGAAATGCTATAAGAAGGGCTGAGCAAGCGGTAACATAGCCAAACAAAGGTTTGCTGGGATGTGTAGGGGTTAGAGGCTTTTCCTGGCAATGTTGGGAGGCTTATCAAACAAGTGGTAGGTAGCACGACATAGCAATATAAAGACGAGACAACTAGCATGGCAATGATAGTAATGGTATCCAAGGAAATGAGCATCTTGCCTGAGATCCCGCTCGGAAGAAGACCGAGTCCATGAAGAAGACGAGCCAACGAAGTCGAACAAATCCTCACACTCCGAACGCTTTCAGAACTCTATCGAGAAGAAGCAATCCGAAACAAACAATCAACACAAGATGCACCACAACAGATGCATGGCATGACGTGCAAACAAATATGATGCATGTCCGGTTTAAATATGCAAGGCATGACAATTCACATCAAACAACTACTACACATTAAAGTGAAGCTCAATATGCAACGAGTTGCATATTGACGAAACTCCACGTTCTGATTGTTTAGTTCACTCCCGTTAGGTACACGAAAAGATTAAATGTTGTTAAACATGGCAAGAGGTGAAGCATAAGTATACTGCCTATCTAGGCATCTTAAATGAGGCCGGAAACAACTTATAGCATTTCCGAAATGACCTCATATATTAATTTCGAAATTGGTCCAGATCTGAACTAATCATGTTTTATATTTGTTAAACAACATAATAAAGCACACTACGCAATTCTACACGTCATTCTAGTCGATTTACATATATGGAAATCTCAAACGGAGCTACGGTCTAAAAGATATGCGCAACACAAGATGCACATGTCATGAATGCAAATGCATGGAAAATACAATCACAAACATTTCAAATCATGAATGTAGCAAGTTATTATGAAACTACATGAGATTCTAAGCAAGTTTCATCTGCAACATGTTCGAAACGGAGCTACGGTTCAACAAATACAACCAACACAAGTTTTAGTTGAAATCTGCCCGAAACAGCAACATGGCAATTTGCACGCATGAAAACAACAAGTTACACTATTCTAAAAGCACAAACTAAGTATGGGGCAGTAGTATATGACACATACTTATTTCATCTTCACATATCATAATCAAAACATGCATGGATCACATGGTAGGAAGCTCACAAGGTGGCTACTTGAAAACAGTTTCAGACTTAGTGAAAATAGCAGTTTTTGTAGTGCAGTTTTATCTCGAAGGCATATTGACAGCAGTGAAACTATATGCTACAGGGCATATTATGGCATGCAACTTATCAGCATACTAAAGGACATTATCTACTACAAATAACTCCATTACACCTACCTCAAAAGGGTTCTAAATCACTAGCAAAACACATGGCAAGACAACAATACAATATTACAGATTCCAGACTTAGAAATATTTTAGCATCTCAAAACAGCGGAATTTTATAGCATGTTGACAACAAGAATACAACACCTATACATGCATTTCTAAGACAAACAAAATGTCCAAGGGATAGGGCACATATCGAAGAGCATATCTCATGTTCAAAATTATTTCAAAACATGCATGGATTAAATCACACGAAAATAACAAAAAGGCATCACAACAAAATGACATGCATACAAAATGCTCAAATGACAAAACTAAATGCACAGATAAATTATATGGATTTTTCTACCCCGAAAACATATATAATATGCATAGGTTCATGTGGAAAATTAATCACAATTAAATATGCAAGTTATGGCCTAATCACCTTATAGCAATTCATATATGCAAATAAAATGCAAATATCATGCCAACATTTTTATCATGCATGAAAATGTGATGCCGATGATATGAAAATTTTAATAGAAGCTTTGACTTAATTTCGATGCTCGAACAAATAATTATGCGCAATGCGAAATTATGACATATATGCAAAATGATGCAAACCACAAGATTAAGTATTTTAAACAGAGATGAAAGTTGATTATTGTGAAACTAGATGAAATTCTACACATTTTACATGTTCAAAGTTATTACATGCGATGCACGGATTAATCAATATGAGCATTTTGAAAATGCAATAGGGGCTCGCAAAATTAATAAAACGCGGGGGGGGGCTGGCTGCTCACCATGGGCCAACATGGGCCGGCTGGCGATGCTGGGCCGCGGGGGCGGGGCCGGCCCACGCAGGCGCTGCGCTGGGTCAACGCCCGAGCGAGCGGAGGAGGCGAGCCAGGCGCGGCGGGCTGCCCGGATCCGCGAGGGGGAGGCCAGGGGACGCTAGATCCTACGGCGGAGGCGCCATTCCCGGCGGAGAACGGCGACGAGCGGCGGAGCTTGGGCGGCAAGGTGGCCATGGCGGCGGCGACCTGCACAGAGGGAGCGGCCGCGGGGGTTAGAGAGGGAGGAGCAGGGCGAGAGGGAAGAAGATGGAAGAAGGAGGAGAGGGCGGCGAGGTCCGGCTCAATCCGGTGAGGCTAGCAGGGACGGGCAGCTGGGCGGCCCAGGGCCATAGGGGGCTGCGGGAGGAGCGGGAGCTCGGGCACGCGCCATGGGAGCTCGGGAGCTTCGCGGCGGCACGGGCCCAGATGGGCTCGAGCGGGCCCAGATGGGTTCAGCGGGCCTGGCGGCTGGAGGAGGGAGAAGGAGGGGTTTGGCACGGGGAACGAGGGGGATTAGGGTTGGCTGCCCAATTAGGAAGGGGAGGGGTCTATTTATAGCTTAGGGGCTAGGGTTGACGGTCCCTGTCCATTTTTGGACCGTTCGATCTCGATCGGACAGCCCAGAAGCAAAGGGGGCTACGGTGGCTGTGCAGAGGGGCTAGGTGGGGAAGAGAGGGAAGTGCGACCTGTGACACGAAGGTTTTAAAACACCGACAACGTCCAACGAAATACCGATGATGACACTGCTATGGTTGACAGACGGGGTATCAAACAAACTCGGAACGTGACGAAATTCGACGGGCGGTCTACCTACAACATAACAAGACCGCACGCCAAGTTTCGACCCAATCCAAGAATATTTCTAGCGCGCCTTTTAAAAACGGTTTTCTTAACGATGTCGCGGGCGCGTGCGTGTGTGGTTGGTCTCGAAACAAGCAACGGCAAGAACGGAGAGAACCGGCAACTACGAACGGATGCAAGTTTGAAAACAGGTGACGATGCTATGCAGATGATGCGAATGATGCGATGATGAATGCAACAACCAAACGAAACATAGACGAGAACGGAAACACAAGGGGAATCTTCTGGAGCATCGGCCCCGGGCTATTACAACTCTCCTCCACTACATGAGGATCTCGTCCCGAGATCTAGAATGAAAAGGGGGAGAGAAAGAGCAAAAGGTAAAACTTAGTTGCTTCTTGACAAACGAGTGAAACCAATGATCATTGAAGGTTTTAACGAGAAGAAGAATGACATGAGGAACAAGCAAGAATTCACAAGAAGTTTCGGGAGCACTTCGGTAGGAAAGAGGGATAAAATTGACATGAAGGAAAGAAATTGAAAGAGAGACACCAAACTTCGTTTGGATAGAATCAAACTTTCAAAAGATGGAAGGAAGAATAAAAGATTTGACAGCACCCCGGTTAAATGAATAAGCAAAGAAAGAACATGATCTTGACAAGGCAAGATGATAGATTGAAGAGAGCAACATCACAAGGCCTCTGGAAGAAAAGAATAGAAACTAGATAGACGAAAGGAAAAGAACGGATAAGAACAAGACAACTTCCAGCACAAATGAATTTGAAAAGCATGGACAAACGGAGTTGATGGAGAATCAACAATGAAAAGAATAGCTAGTTATGGGCTTATGGAAAACAACTAAAAATTATGAGGCAACAACTTGCCAACACAGAAACAATTGATTACTTGAGAGCAACAAGATATGCAACACATCTTTCACCAAGAGGAGTTGGAAAAAACTTGGATCATTTATAACACCATGATAGCAACAAACCTTAGGAAATGCTTTAGGTGAAATCCAACCCAAGATAACTCTGAGAAGACAAGATGGGTTTACTTATCTCATTCTTGACAAATTTTCCTTCGAAACTCCTCATAATCAAGAATTTAATAACACCATCTCAAAAGAAAATGGAGAAGGAATTGAACTAGAAATCCAAGATAAAGAACACTTGAGCACCTCCAACAAGAATCTTGAAGAACACTTGAAATGAAAGAAATCTTGATGAACCACCATGAAAAAGCTCCGGAAGAACTCTGAAACGAAAGGATGAAAGAAATAATTGAAGGATTTAAAAGAACAAGATTGGGCCTTTCAATGATTAAGATGATGCTTCGGACAAGATACTTGAGAAAAACTAGGAACTCCGGAAAAGAGAAGATAAGAACACTTGAAATCGAGAATTGATATCATGAACAACTCCTGAAGAAGGATTGAAATCACTTGGATGAAACAAGAATAAGAATTATGTTATGCCTGTCCTTCAACAATTTAAATTGATGACAAACAACGGATTTCACACACCACTTATTCTTCTTGAAAAGATTGAAGAGAGAGATAGATCACACACTTGGAGAAGTCTTGCATGAGAACACCGATAAGAATTCAAAACGAAAGAGGATAAAGCAAATGGATGATATAACATGAGAACAAAGAGAGCATGATCCACCTAAGAGAAAACTTGAACAAAGCACCGGAATAATTGAGATACGAACGAAGGGACAACAATTAAGAAGAATTTGAGAACGAAAGCTGAAAGCTAAGAACGAAGAAATCTTCTAAAATGATGGCCTTCGGGAGGATCGAGAAATGAGAACAACTCTAAATGCACCGGATAGATATGGGAGGAATAACTCATGATCAAAACAATTGAGATGATGGCAACAGGCCTGAAACCTTGAATCTTGAAAGAATAACCAACGATTTAAGAGAAACTCTCCTTCCATCTTCAATGTAGAGAATGATGACGAGAAACCACACCACTAATTACTAAGACCTCCGGACAATGAATAAAGAAAAGGTTGAGCCAACAATGAAAATGATTTAGAAGCGATCATTGAAGAGGAATATGACTGATGAAAATCATTCTTACATCATATTAAAAAGAACTTGAGGACATCTCCGAAAAGATTAGAAGAGTTAGGTAGGATCCTGGGGAAAACACCTATGGGTTATGGGCCCACTCCAAAGAAACCATCGTTGAGACAATTGATTAAAAGAGAGATTGCACCGACACAAATTAAGAACTTGATGATGCGAGACCCTTGAAATAATTTAAGAGGACAAGAATAAAAATGAATGTCTTCTGAGATATCTTCAACACTCCGGATAGGATAGAGAGAGACTAATAAGCAAGAGAGGCTTAGATAAGAATTCCAAAATGGGAGTGCAAATAGAGAATGAAAATGATATGGTGAACACCAAGAACTAGAATTGAATCCACCGGAAAAGAAAACAAAGATGAATACTATTAAATGATAACTTGAGCACTAAGCATCTTCATAAAGAATCACCAGAGAAGAATAACAACAAGAACAAAGAATATGAGGATAGATCTTGAAATTGAAACTCCTGAGAATATTCACAAAGAATCACCGGATACAACAAGAAATGATAGCGGAAGCATTGATCAAGAGAAAGCACTTGGATGAGAATTTAATCATTGAAGAAAAAGGGCGGGAGGGAGGGAAAACAAAGAAAACTTGGGACAGATGAGAAGAACTCCGGAAAGAAACATGAGGATTGATCTTGCAATATTGGAGATGATAGAATTATCTTGAAAAGAAGCACACCCGATAGGAAAGAATTGATATGATAACTTGATTGGCAAAAGAATTAGCATTCCCACAAAATATGAGAACACTACTTAGCAATATATGAAATCACCACTTGACATCGAAGCAACTCGAATTACCATATTCAAAACAAAAGAAAGGATGAGGCTTATGAAACAAGCCAGAACAAATACATACCCAGTATGTACTTGTTGGAAAGATAATCCTAGGTACCTACATGAATTCCCACCTAAGAACATCCGAAAACTTTCTGGTTATGTAATCCGGTGTGGGGGATACAAGGATGAAATATCTCACACAACTAGCAATCCTACACCCCAACTGTATCCATCCTTCAACACATAACCAGAGGCTTTCGCAAATCCATCTAACTCAGATCCTCGAACTCACAACGATACTAAACCATGGTGGTACCCGGGATGCCTCCCCAGTACTGGGTGACTCCGACCTTATCTCACCATGACAATTATTGAAGCAATTCTGAAAATCCTCCATCCTTAGATACTAAGAAAACTGAATGATAACGATGTGCCAACATTCCCTGGAGCTCGACTCCCCGGAAGAAATCAAGTCAGACAGGAGGCACCAAGACAGAACCCTGTCACATCGGCATCATATAGTTTCCAAAATACCCGCGTGATCCTAAAAAAAATTGAGCGAGAAGGGGAGTAGAATCAAAATTCCTAAGTCGAATACCTCACCAGAGCATAGAAGAGGAGTAAAAAGAATCCTATCCTCCGATATAACTAGACTCAAACCAGTTTTTCACTAGACTCGACTCAGCCAAGTTCAATGAATCAAGGGGGCACCTAGGTCGGTACAGGCTCTGATACCAACTTGTCACGCCCAAGATGCACGCCTATCCATATTAAGGCACGAGGGCCTCGCAAGGGATAGATGTGCATCTCATCGTGTTGCAAGAATGGATATCATTACAAGTACATGTACAGAAAAGATGAGTATATGGAATTGGCTTACACTCGCCACAAGCTACATCAGAGTCACATCAATACAACAACATACTCAAACATCATACAGAAGAGCAGGGTTCGACTACAGAGGAAATCAAACGATAAAATGACATCCATCCTTGCTATCCCAGGCTGCCGCCTAGAACCCATCCTAGATTGATGACGACGAAGAAGAAGAACTCCAAATCAAATCAAACATCGCGCTCACGTAAATCATCACATTACCTGTACCTGCAACTGATGTTGTAGTAATCTGTGGGCCATAGGGACTCAGCAATCTCATTTCCAAGGGTATCAAGACTATTAAAGCTTAATAGGTGAGGTATGGTTAAGTGGTGAGGCTGCAGCAAGCGACTAAGCATTTATTTGAGTGTCTAACTTACGAGTACAGAAAGTAAAGTATGGTGGTCTACGCATAACGGACGTGAACTAGCAATGATCACTAACTGATCCTGAACACCTACTTACGTCAAACATAACCCCACCGTGTTCTCTTTCGGAAAGAACTCACGAGAAGAGACAGTCACGGTTACGCACACAGTTGGTGTATTTTATTAGATTTTACTTCAAGTTTGCTATGGCCGGGTGTTAAACAAAGTATCCAAGTTTGCCACATAACCGCAGGCACGGCTTCTCGAAAAGATTTAACCCTGTAGGGGTGCTCCAATTCATCCATCATAAATTAACCACACACAGCGGGAATAACCTCAACCACGGATCTCGTGATCTTCCTAGGAAATTCCAAAGGAAATCCGACACCTCGAGATAGCCCGAAGAAGATCAGAGTTCCTCACTCAAGATGTTCGAGAAAGGTAAAACAAATCCTGCAAGGCCTCCCGACGTGTCGATGAACCCGATAGGAGCCGCGTATCTCAGTCTCACGACACGACGGATTGTCCAAACTTCCGGTACGCCAAACACAGAGTTGCCCCTGGTGGCCACCGGCTGTTGACATTTTGGACCTACACTCATGCGAAGCACTGGCCCGAGGGTTGATTAAATTATCCACGGGATCCGGAAAGCCCCTATGCAAGTTCATTAGTTATTAGGCAAATGTAGTACCAATGTTGGGCCTTGCCAGACGAGTTTTATCCCAAAACGAAAATCAAGGGGGTCCCCATAACAACCCCGAGCATGTTAGGAGCGCTCAATTATGGAACATAACATCGGTTCACAAGTGACTAGGGTGGCAAGAGTAGAACAAAACACTGAGCAAAAGGCCAAGCCTTCCACCCTTTACCAAGCATATATGTGCATTAAATTAAATAGCAACAATATTGTGATATAACAAAAGAATGTCCATATTGACACATGGAAGCAATTGCACCTGCAGCAAGAAATGCTATAAGAAGGGATGAGAAAGCGGTAACATAGCCAAACAAAGGTTTGCTGGGATGTGGAGGGGTTAGAGGCTTTTCATGGCAATGTTGGGAGGCTTATCAAACAAGTGGTAGGTAGCGCCACATAGCGATATAAAGACAATACAACTAGCATGGCAATGATAGTAATGGTATCCAAGAAAATGAGTCATCTTGCCTGAGATCCCGCTCGGAAGAAGACCGAGTCCATGAAGAAGGCGAGCCAACGAAGTCGAACGAATCCTCACACTCCAAACGCTTTTGGAACTCTATCGAGAAAAAGCAATTCGAAATAAACAATCAACACAAGATGCACCACAACATATGCATGGCATGATGCGCAAACAAATATGATGCATGTCCAGTTTAAATATGCAAGGCATGACAATTCACATCAAACAACTACTACACATTAAAGTGAAGCTCAATATGCAAGGAGTTGCATATTGACGAAACTCCACGTTCGGATTGTTTAGTTCACTCCCGTTAAGTACACGATAATATTAAATGTTGTTAAACATGGCAAGAGGTGAAGCATAAGTAAACTACCTATCTAGGCATCTTAAATGAAGCCGGAAACAACTTATAGCATTTCCGAAATGACCTCATATATGAATTTCGAAATTGGTCCAGATCTGAACTAATCATGTTTTATATTTATTAAACAACAGAATAAAGCACACCACGCAATTCTACATGTCATTCTAGTCGATTTACATATATGGAAATCTCAAACGGAGCTACGGTCTAAAAGATATGCGCAACACAAGATGCACATGTCATGAATGCAAATGCATGGAAAATACAATAACAAACATTTCAAATCATGAATACAGCAAGTTAGTATGAAACTACATGAGATTCTAAGCAAGTTTCATATGCAACATGTTCGGAACGGAGCTACGGTTCAACAAATACAACCAACACAAGTTTTAGTTGAAATCTGCCCAAAACAGCAACATGGCAATTTGCACGCATGAAAACAACAAGTTACACTATTCTAAAAGCACAAACTAAGCATGGGGCAGTAGTATATGACACATACTTCATTTCATCTTCACATATCATAATCAAAACATGCATGGATCACATGGTAGGAAGCTCACAAGGTGCCTACTTGAAAATAGTTTCAGACTTTGTGAAAATAGCAGTTTTTGACAGTGCAGTTTTATCTCGAAGGCATATTGACAGCAGTGAAACTATATGCTACAGGGCATATTATGGCATGAAACTTAACAGCATACTAAAAGACATTATCTACTACAAATAACTCCATTACACCTACCTCAAAAGGGTTCTAGATCACTAGCAAAACACATGGCAAGACAACAATAAAATATTACAGATTCCAGACTTAGAAATATTTTAGCATCTCAAAACAGCAGAATTTTATAGCATGTTGACAACAACAATACAACACCTATATATGCATTTCTAAGACAAACAAAATGTCCAGGGGTTAGGACACATATCAAAGAGCATATCTCATGTTCAAAATTATTTCAAAGCATGCATGAATTAAATCACACGAAAATAACAAAAGGGCATCACAACAAAATGACAAGCCCTCAAAATGCTCAAATGAAAAAACTAAATGCACAGATAAATTATATGGATTTTTCTACCCCGAAAACATATATAATATGCATAGGTTCATGTGGAAAATTAATCACAATTAAATATGCAAGTTATGGCCTAATCACCTTATAGCAATTCATATATGCAAATAAAATGCAAATATGATTCTAATATTTTTATCATGCATGAAAATGCGATGCCAATGATATGAACATTTTAATAGAAGCTTTGACTTAATTCCAATGCTCGAACAAATAATTATGCACAATGCGAAAATATGACATATATGCAAAATGATGCAAACCACGAGATTAAGTATTTAAACAGAGATGAAAGTTGATTATTGTGAAACTAGATGAAGTTCTACACATTTTACATGTTCAAAGTTATTACATGCGTTGCACGGATTAATCAATATGAGCATTTTAAAAATGCAATAGGGGCTGGCAAAATTAATAAAACGCGGGGGGGGGGGGTTGGCTGCTCACCATGGGCCAACATGGGCCGGCTGGCAATGCTAGGCCGCGGGGGCGAGGCCGGCCCACGCAGGCGCTGCGCTGGTAATGCCCGAGCGAGCGGAGGAGGCGATCCAGGCAACGACGGGCTGTCTCCGGTGGCGGGCTGCCCGGATCCGCGAGGGGGAGGCTAGGGGACGCCAGATCCGGCGGCGGAGGCGCCATTCCCGGTGGAGAACGGCGACGAGTGGCGGAGCTTGGGCGGCAAGGTGGCCATGGCGGTGGCGACCTGCACGGAAGGAGCGGCCGCGGGAGTTAGAGAGGGAGGAGCAGGGCAAGAGGGAAGAAGATGGAAGAAGAAGGAGAGGGAGGCGAGGTCCGGCTCGATCCGGTGAGGCTAGCAGGGACGGGCGGCTGGGCGGCCTAGGGCCACAGGGGGCTGCGGGAGGAGCGGGAGATTGGGCACGTGCCATGGGAGCTTGGGAGCTTCGCGGTAGCTCGGGCCCAGATGGGCTCGAGCGGGCCCAGATAGGTTCGACGGGCCTGGCGGCTAGAGGAGGGAGAAGGAGGGGTTTGGCACGGGGAACGAGGGGGATTAGGGTTGCCTGCCCAATTAGGAAGGGGAGGGGGTCTATTTATAGCTTAGGGGCTAGGGTTGACGGTCTCTGTCCATTTTCAGACCGTTCGATCTCGATCGGACGGCCCGGAAGCGGAGGGGGCTACGGTGGCTGTGCAGAGGGGCTAGGTGGGGAAGAGAGGGAAGTGCGGCCCGTGACACGAAGGTTTTAAAACACCGAGAACGTTCGACGAAATACCGATGACGACACTGCTACGGTTGACCGACGGGGTATCAAACGAACTCGGAACGCGACGAAATTCGATGGGCGGTCTACCTACAACATAACAAGACCGCACGCCAAGTTTCGACCCAATCCAAGAATATTTCTAGCGCGCCTTTTAAAAACGGTTTTATTAACGATGCCGCGGGCGCGTGCGTGTGTGGTTGGTCTCGAAACAGGCAACGGCAAGAACCGGCAACTACGAACGGATGCAAGTTTGAAAACAGGTGACGATGTTATGCAGATGATGCGAATGATGCGATGATGAATGCAACAACCAAACGAAACACAGACGAGAATGAAAACACAAGGGGAATCTTCTGGAATCTTCTCGAGCGTCGGCCCCGGGCTGTTACATTTAGTTTTTCTCTTTTTTTCTTTGGTTTCATTTTTTCGGCTTTTCCTTTCTTCTTATGTGTTTTATTTATCTTCATATGTAAAAGTATTCAAGTGTCAGTCACTTATACAATGCTGAAGGCAGTATATAGGAGCTCCTACCACAGAAACACTATTTCTTGCTTTGTGTTTTTGAGTCAACACTATTTCTTGCTTATTGCAAGTAATAGCAGTCGCTTGCGTACAGGGCCTCAAATATTTGAACGGAATGTAAATATCATTTTGTCGGCCGGGCCTCGAATGTTGAGGCACACATATCTTAGTCAAACCCCATCCCCAAATGTTGGATTGGGAATGTGGTTTCTCTATTGGGCGTTGTAGGGCGCCCGTTACAAGCCATTTTGGGGGCTGATAGACGGCAGCGTGCCGGCCCAAATTTGGGCCGGCCGCTGCGCAGCCGTGCGATCCAGTAGGCAGCAACCGTTGGATTCATCTTTCACGTCACTGTCTTCTTTCCACCGTTTTTCAGATCCAGACCAGTTCATTCGACGCGGGATGTCTCTGCCTTGGACATCGCGTGCGTGCGCCCCCGACGAGGCACGGGAGCACCCACGTCCTCCCCCACGCCGTCGCTCGTCACGACACCAGCAGCTCATCGCCGGCACCCTCCCTCCTGCACTACCGGCCGCTCGTCGTCACCTTTAGCTGGTTGAAGCTTTCCCAGTCGCTGGTTGAAGCATTCTATGCAGCTAGTTGCAGCTTAGATGTGTTGTGCCCGCGACGAGCTTCTCCGTCTTTTCGGTTGAAGCTTTCCTGTATCCGGTTGAAGCTTTCCATCCAGGTCGCTGGTTGTAGCTTTTGGTGTCGGGGTGCCCTGAGGACCAACTTCTTCGTTCTTCTTTGAAACTTTTTATGACACCGGATGCAACTTCACCATAGCTGGTTGAAGCTTTCTCTGTTTGCAGTAGCTTATGTCACCTCCAATTGAAGCTTTTCCCCCCGCCAGTTGTAGCTATTTCCGACAACGGTTAAAGCATCTCAGGCGCCAGTTGCAGCTTCCATGGGTGCCTGCCCCAGCTTTCGTGTATCACGGTTGAAGCTTTTTTTCTCACCGGTGGTAGCTTTTCAAGAAAACGGTTGTAGCATCTTGGGTGCAAGTTGCAGCTTCCTATATGTACCCGTCCCAAATTTCATGTATCTCGACCGAAGCTTTTCTTCTCACGGTCGGTTGTTGCTGTCTCAGGTGCCGGAGGCAACATCTGTTGTTGTCGTCTTCATCTTGTTGGGTGCCGTTGTAGCTTACAGTGTTTAGGAAGGAGAGAAAAATAATCATGAAAACAGCTCCACGATCCTCTAGAGATCCATGGCAGTTTAATGTGGGGAGTAGAGAAACGGAGCCATGGTCGCGGCGGCGGTCGGCTAGCCGGAGTGGAGCCAGGGCTGTGTGGGTTCAGGCATGCTCGCCGGCGGGGATCAGAGAATTAGGAAAGGAAATGCGGGGTTGGCTGAGTTTTTGATGTGAATAAGACAGAGATTGGACGAGGAAGAAACGTATGGAGGAGCGTTTCGGTCTGTGCGTGGACCCATGTGCAAAATTGCAAGTTGAAAAGAGCGAGAGGTGTGACCGGCCGTAGTTCGGCCGGTGGGCCGATTATAGACGTTTCCCTTTTGCTAACGAGCGCCTGAAAAGTGCACCCTGAGTCCGCGCTTGGGCCGATTCAGTTTGGCTTCATTTTTTCTGTTAAAGCTTCAAAAGAGGTGCTACGCTGGGGATCAAACTTGTGACTTCATGCTTTGTAGAGACCGCACTAACCGCTGGGGATCGAATATGTGATTTCGTTATTCTTTTCTTCCGTTTTATTCTCTTTTTCCAGGCTTTTCCGGTTCGCTACCGCTTTGGGCGGTTTATTCGGGTTTTCTTGTTATTTTCTTTATTTTCTTGAGTGCGCGCATTATTTTTCAAATTCTTGAACCTTTTTTTTAGTTTCATGAACTTTGAAAATTGATGATTTTTTTAATATCTATGTTTTTTTAAAATTGATTTTTTTCAAATTCGATGAACTTTTTCAAAATTGATGAATTTTTTTAAAATCTGATAAAGTTTTCAAAAATTCAATGAACTTTTTTTGAATTTGTGAACTATATTTCAAATCGATGAACTTTTTTAGGTCTATTTTCGAAAAGTCAACTGTTAAATTGTTTGATCGATCAACAGTATTTTTTTGAGAAAATGACCTCAACGGATGCCTTGGGTTGCAACCTAGTGAAGCAAGTGGGTTGCCATTGAGCAAAACGAAACGAACTAGCGAAGTTGCTTGTTTGGCCGGCTCACGAGCTCGAGGCTGTCAGCGCCAGCTTAGAACATCTCCAGCCGTTGGCCCTTTCAGGGGCCGATTGTAGTGCCGCCCGGGGGGTAGCCGACGCTAAAATCGGCCTAGGGCGGCTCAGCTTCCCAGCCGCGTCCCCGGGGTCGCCCCCAACCGTCGCTTTCAGTTCATTATGGGCGTAGAATCGGTCCAAAAACATTAAAAAGTCTTGATTTTTTATTGAAATATAATACAAAATCTAAAATAAAAAAGACTACGTAGCCATCCCGTCGCCGCCGTCCCCGTGGCCGCGCGCCGCATTCTACATGCCGAGGAGCTTGCAGAAGTTGGTGTAGTCGCCGCCATCGTCCCCGTCCCCGTCGCTGCCGTCGTCGTCCGACACGCCACGGCCGCCGTCCCTGCTGCAGCCCTGCCCTACGTCGCCGAAACGGTGCAGGTCAGGGTTGGAGGGCCCGGGCGCCTCCTCGTCGCTGTCGTCGTCGAGGATGATGAGGCCGGCGATCTCCTCCTCGCGGAGGGCAGGGTGACGAGCCTCGATCTCCTCGAGGGCCCGGCGCTGCCGCTCCACCTCCTCCCGGACGTAGTCGTCCCGCGCCCACTTCAGGACGGCCTCGTCGTCGGCAGCGGTCATGGCCATGTGCTACTGCTTGATCACCGCCGACGTGCCAGGCTCCGTCTTCGGCCTGACAAGGCGAAGGTGGCCGCGGGGATGCGAGGGCTCACGGCGACGGCCCTCGTTGATGGTGATGTCGTCGCTGCTGCGTCCGCTGCGTCAGAGCGGTGACAACAAGCCGGGCTCAGCCTTAACGGCGACGAGCGGTTGCGCGTTGCGCCAGTGGAGTGGGAGGATTGGGAGGAATGGGAGGAGTACGAGGACGAAGACGATGGCGCCTCCATACGCCGTGGCTGCCACGATGAGCCCCTCTGGCGGGAGCCGGATGTCGCCTCCGGGTACCCGAGGCGCAACTCGTTGACACCCTCGATGTGCTTGAGGACGGCCTCGAGAGTGCGTCCGGGGACGCCCCACCAAAGACGGCGGCCCTCGCTGTTGTTGCGGCCGAGCGCGGGGCCGCGGTTGGTGGAGGCGAGCTGTTCCTCGCGGCGGCGCTCGAAGTAGGTCGTCCAGAGGAAGGTGTTGTCCGGGGCGTACCTCGGCTGCCGGCGATGCTCCTCAGATAGGGTGGACCGGATTCGGGTGATCTCGGCGCGCCGCTCGGCTCCGGTGGGCACCGGGGGTACAGGGACGCCGCCCGTGCTGAGCCTCCAGGCGTCGGGCGCCTGCATGTCCGGCGGCACCGGATACTTCGCCTCGAACAGCAGGCGGGCCTCGTCCTAGTGGAGGTGCCGGCGGCCGAAGCCGTTGCGGGCCGCGCCGCCGCCAGGGTAGCGCTCGGCCATTTCGGGGAGAGAGGGAGAGAGGAGATCGCATGGAAGATAGAGGGCGTCGCTGGTAGGATTGGGGGCAGACGACGAGGTGTGGCGAACACCGGCGAGGTCGCCTTTTATAGCAGGCAAGCGGGCGGCACCGTGCGACGCGTGGGAGGCGAGCTATATTGACTGCGCCGCCCATGAACGCCGGCTCGTGAAGGCACGACATCAATGGAAGGCTGACCGGCGGCAGCCTTGCATTGATTCCCCGCGGGAACCGAGGCGATGAGGACGACACGACGCCGCTCGATCGCTGAGTCGGCGAACCCATCCCCGTTTTCGCGCCAAATCGTTTCGCCCAGCACCCCCAGGCGTCCCCAGCGCGTCGGGTTCGGCCTGGGTACGCCGACGCTAAATTAGGCCCTAAACGGCGAAAAATGGGCTCGTGAAGGTGCGACTGGGCCGATTTTTGACCGCCAACAAAAAAAAGGCCTTCGGGGAGCCTCTTGGGGGCGGCTAAAGATGCTCTTACTTAATTGGTGCGTGCAGCCCCAGTTAGGAGCTTCCTCGGGGGATGTGACGTCTGGTTTGACCAATTTCATGACCCATATCCCTCTTATGTTGAATTTTATCAATGAAGAATGGAGGGTAACTCTAAAAAAAGTAATAGCAACCGCCCGCCTACAGGGCGTCTCAACCGGGGCTAATAGCAATTTCCTTCGGGGTTTTTTCCGACCTGGTTTTCTTACAATGTGTGTTTTGTAACCAGATTTTATCTAGTTTTAGCATTTTCTCTATAGGTTTTTATTTTTTCATGTTTCTTCTTCTTATTTTACTTTTCATTTTCATTTTCATATTTATTTTTTATCATTCCCCTTTCAATTTCCTTGTCTTTTTACTATTTTTTGACAAACGCACAAATCTTCTATACCTCAATAGTTAACCCCCACTAACCTATGTATCTTGACATGTGGGCCTGCCACCTCATCATGTAACATGCATGAATTTCCATTTTATTATGATATTTTTTAATAAATATTTTACAACTATGAAATAATCAATGACAAAAAACATATGTAATTTTAGTTTTATTTCTCATGTTACTCCAAATATACATGTACCATACAACCAAATGTTATTAAAATATACCGCGAAACATTCCCGCGACAATGTGGATACCATGTAGTGGTAGTTAAAAGGTGTGAACAATTTCAAAATTGCAGTCGCAATTTCAAGAAAAAATACTTGAATACTTTTTTAATGCATCAACATTTTTAATTACACTAATATTTTAGGAAAATACGGAACACAATTTATTAATTCTAATAATAGCTTTGGGAATAGCCTAGAAGTTGTTATACTTATATCAAAGTTACTTCAAAATGTTTGAACACTTTCTTTAACTGATTAACGTTTCTAAAAATACATAAACTCTATTTTAGTTTTATTAAGATATCAAGTACAGTTTTTCACACATACATGTTTATTTTTTCCACGTCCACTCTTTAATTTTCTACTTAAAACTAGTAAATATTTATATTGCTTACAAACACATATATAAAGACAAATAAAAAAATTAGCATGGTTTTCTGTTAGTTTAAGCAAATTATTGTAATTTTAGTGTGACTGACTGAGCGTCGTGAAAAAAATATCTAAAGTTCGTTTATGAGAAAGTATGTAATTTTTTTGGTGAGAAGTATCTATGAGTTTATTCAAAGATGAGATCCGTTAATCGTATATTGCTTTGGATCGAATATCTAATAAATTATAAAGTCACTCCTAAAAATAAGAATTTCAATAAAATCCCTTAGATATACCTTATTTGTGTTTATATTTTTTCAAAGCCAAAATTATCCCAAGGGTTCACAAACACAATGCAATTAGGCAAGAACAGAGACACCACCAGTCGTACACCCATAAACTTGATTACCAAGAAAGGTTTGAGACAGCTCCTTGATTTGCCCATGGATGTTCCCCTAGAATATGGAAAAGCTCTTGAAAGGTGCAGGTGAGATTATTGAGATGCGTGTGAACGGCAATACTCGAGGTGACTACATAAGGGTGAGGGTGCAACATGATATCCAACAACCCCTTATGAAATTTGTTAGTATTGTCCGTGTAAAGGAACGTCAAGTTTACCTTGTTCGTTATGAAAAGCTTGCTAGATTTTGCAAGGTATGTGCCCTAGTTGGTCATGAGCATAAAGAGTGTGGTCTGGGAATCCATGATGAGAAGAAACTTAAATTCGGGGACTGGCTATATGCAGATGATCCTCACAGATCCCGGGCAGAATCAAAATCTTATAGGGGTACGGACCATAGTTCTAAAGTGGGACATGATGAGACTTCAGTTAAGGTTGGTCTCACTGTTCCCGGAAACAAAAAATCTCAATCCAGAGACCTCGGACACGGCATCAGGCCCCGTGAAGTGCTCCGGAGGTATGATGGATGTGGATAAGGACCCAAGGAAGAGGCTGAACTTGGATATGGATGGGGCAGGAACTAAAGTTGCTTCAGGTCAACCGAAGGCGCTGCTTGCTATCACTGATGGTAGCGGCATGGATGTAAAGGATGGTATCTCGCCTACTAGCAGCAGCACAAGTAGCAAACATGTGAAATTTTCCAAGGATAGTGATAAAAATGAGATATCGGCAACCTCCTTCGAGGAGGACCGCCGGACGCAATGAATATACTATCATGGAACTGTCGGGGGTGGGGAACCGCCGGACAGTTCGTGAGGTTGTGGCCCTCTCAAAAGCCAGTAACCCCAAGCTTGTCTTTCTCTGTGAAACTAGGCAAGCATCGGAAAAGGTTCAGAAACTCAAGTGGAGAAAAGGTTTGAAAGGTTTTCATGGTGTTGATAATGATGGAAGAAGTGGAGTTTTAGCACTCTTTTGGGATGAGTCGTTGACAATAACGATACTTGATTCGTGCAGTAGGTACATTGACGCTCAGGTCGTCGATGGTGCCTCGGGGGTCTCATGGAGAGGGACCTTCGTTTATGGTGAACCGAGAGTCGAGAACAGACACCTCATGTGGGATCATTTGTCTAGACTCCGAGCACTCTCGCTGGTTCCATGGTTCGTTTGTGTGGACTACAACGAGGCGTTGTGGCAACATGAACATTTATCTAGGACCATGCGATCAGAGACAAATGTCAGCTTTTAGAGATTGTTTACTGGTATGCGAGCTTGAGGATTTGGGCTTCAGTGGGATTCCATACACGTACAATAATGGTCAGTTCAGTGATTGCAATGTACATGTCCGGCTTGATCGTGCTTGCGCGGACGAGTCATGGAGAGACATTTTTTCGGCAGCAAAGGTGCTTCACTTACCATCATCTTGCTCAGATCATTCACCGTTGCTGGTGCAACTCACGGGTGTGCAGGAACACCGGAGAACATACCATAGTCCGAGGTACGAAATTATGTGGGAGCGTCACTCATCGTTCCCAGAAGTGATCGCCAATGCTTGGGCAAATAACAAACCAAATGGGGGACTGGGTTCAGTCTCGGTGTCATTAAAAGAGATGATGAAAGAGTTAAAAAACTGGATCAAAGCAAATTTTGGGAACGTGTTAAAAGATATAGAGATTCTTAGATCGCAGCTAGCTGACCTTCAACAAGCAGGGGCAGATCAGTCGCATATTCGGTGCAAGATGAATCAGCTAGATGAATTGCTCTACAGGGAGGAAATGATGTGGCTCCAACGGTCTCGCATAACATGGATGAAGGAGGGGGAACGCAATACTAGTTATTTGCACGGGAGGGAAGTTTGGATAGCGCGTAGGAATCATATCCAACGCCTACTGAAGGCAGACGACTGTTGGTGCACAGCTCCAACGGACATGGAAAGGATGGCTACCTCTTACCTTAAAGAGGTTTACACTAAGGATCCTACGCTAGACCCTAGGTAAGTTCTGGAGTGCATTACATCTAGAGTTACATATGAGATGAATGAGTCTTTATGTCAGTCATTCTCAGAAAAGGAAATATCTGACACTTTATTTCAGATTGGCCCTTTGAAGGCCCCGGGAACTGATGGTTTCCCCGCTCGCTTTTATCAGCGCAACTGGGTTGTGCTCAAAGCAGAAATTATTGCGGCGGTCCAGGAATTTTTTGTTACAGGAATTATGCCAGAGGGTGTTAATGATACAGCTATTGTGTTGATTCCAAAGGTTCCCCATCCAAAGGAATTAAAGGACTTTCGACCAATCAGTCTATGTAACGTGATTTATAAAATTGTGTCTAAGTGTATGGTGAATAGGTTAAGACCTCTACTCACAGAGCTTATTTCGGAGAACCAGAGTGCTTTCATCCCTGGAAGGCTCATTTCAGATAATTCTATTATTGCTTTCGAGTGCATTCATCATATTCAGTCTTTGTGAGAGAACTCACCGGCCTTTTGCGCTTACAAACTTGATCTTTCAAAGGCCTATGATCGTGTTCATTGGATCTTTTTGGAAAAGGCCCTTGTTAAGTGGGGTTTCTCTCAGCACTGGATTTCTCGTGTCATGGCTTGTGTTTCATCTGTCAAGTGCTCTGTGAAGTTTAATGGCAAGTTGTTGGAGTCTTTCACCCCTTCTAGGGGGCTTCGACAAGGTGATCCATCGTCCCCCTTTCTGTTCCTCTTTGTAGCTGATGCTTTATCTGCTCTAATTAATAAATCAATGCTGGAGAATGGATCGGAAGGGGTCAGAATATGTAGAGGTGCTCCTGAAATATCTCATATATTATTTGTGGATGATTCACTCTTATTTTTTCAAGCTTCAGAGCAGCAGGCAGTCTTGGTGAAGGGTTTGTTGAACACTTATGTGGTGGCCACTGGCCAATTAATTAATCCAACAAAGTGTTCCATCCTTTTCTCTGATCACCGTTTGCCTACAGTTGTTACAGAAGTAAAGAGTGTTTTGGAAATTACTACAGAAATTTTTTAGCCAAAGTATTTGGGGCTTCCGGTCCCGGAGGGGAGAATGCACAAAGGGAAATTTGAAACTATACAAGAGAGGCTGAGGAAGAGATTGATAGATTGGAGTGAGCAATATATGTCTTCAGGTAACAAAGAGATCTTAATCAAGTTAGTTGCTCAGGCTATTCCAGCTTATGTTATGAGTGTATTCAAGCTCCCGGCCTCGGTATGTGATGAATTAACTCGTATGATTCGTCAATATTGGTGAGTTGTTGAAAGAGGAAAGAGAAAGATGGCTTGGTTGAGTTGGGATAAGATGAGATTGGCGAAATTCATGGGGGGCATGGTCTTTAGGGACATGAGGGCTTTCAACCAGGCTCTCCTTGCGAAGCAAGCCTGGAGACTCCTCGATGCTCCTGAAAGTTTGTGTGCAATATTATTAAAAGCAAAATATTTTGCTTCGGGACACCTTCTGGATACTGTGTTCTCAGGCAATGGTTCTGCGGTATGGAAAGGTATTTTGCACGGACTCGAATTGTTGAAGAAGGGTATCATTTGGCGTGTGGGGAGTGAGGCTCTCATTCGGACCTGGAGAGATCCATGGATCCGCGACCCTATTCCTACCGTCCTGTTACTCCAAAGCGCAACTGTCGGTTTAATAGGGTATCTGATTTCTTGGATGGAAACGGTGCATGGAGGGTGGATCGGCTACGTGACCACTTTTAGTCTATGGATATTGAACATATTCTGAAGATCCGGACTTCCCCAAGACAGCGAACGGATTTTATTTCATGGGTTCCTGAGAAAAGTGGTGTATTTACGGTCAAAAGTGCGTATAAGCTTGCTACTTGCGATCATAATGCCGCTTTTGCAGGAGGTTCCTCTAGCTCTGCTCCTATTGGAGGCCTTTCGATTTGGAATTGTATCTGGAAATCTTCTGTTCCTCAACGGATGAAAATTTCAGCGTGGAAGGTAGCTACAGGGGCTTTGCCAACAGAAAAGTGCAAAGTTTTCACACTCGATCGACGTGTCCTTTATGTGGCATTGAGGAGGAAGGATCTTTTCATGCTTTGATTACTTGTCCTCATGCCAGGAACATCTGGATTAATATGCGTAAGAGATGGCCCCTTCCAGGTGATGATTTGCTTATTGATAATGGGAAGGAATGGTTGCTGCACTTGCTTTCTAGTTGGTCTGATGAAATACGCGATATGGTCATCATGCTTATATGGCGGATTCGGCAGTTGCGGACTGACCAAGCACATGGGAAGGATGCTCATCTAGTTCATGTGACGGTGGATTTTTTGGATAGTTACTACACATCAATCAGACTTGTAGGTCACTTCTCTACAGAAGAGATTATCAAAGGGAAAATGCCATCTTCAGCTGTTCCTTTCATGACAGAGAAATCGACGACCACAGTAGTGCCGTGGCCGGCTCCTAAGCCAGGTCACGTTGCCCTTTCAGTGGATGGTTCCTTCCACGGTTTCGATGGTTCTACGGCTGTTGGGATGGTGTTGCGAGACAGTGCAGGTAGTATCATATTTTCTGCTTATCGTGTGATCTTCCACTGCAATGATTCCTTGGAAGCGGAAATACATGCGATCATGCAAGGGATGGCCATTCAACATTCCATACTACCGGTTGTCGTTCAGTCGGACTCTGCTGAAGCACTATCTTGCATGTTGAACAATGGACTGGAGCGTTCTGCGTATGGTCACTTGGTTCGGGAGATTAAAGAGTTAATGAGTAGCAGGGAGTTTTATCCTCAGAAAATTCTTCATAGTCAAAATAGAGTTGCAGATCGGCTAGCCAATTATAGCAGTACCGAGAGTACAACTGCTGTGTGGTTGGTCTCGGCTCCACCTTGTATTGAGGATTTGTGGCCTCTAGACTGTAACACTATTACCTTGCAATAAAACTCTCTTTCCCTCACAAAAAAAAAAATTAGTCTGTCGAACCACAAAAAAGTCACTACAATATCGAGGAAAGACTCCAGCTTCGAAAATAATTGGATGAACAAAAGCCCAAAGACACACGGACACCACAGAAGGGGAATAACCAGGTGTCCTTTTTACATCAACTTCTTGTCCATCACCAGAATATTAGTGTTAAGGATCACAAATCTTATCCTGAAAGACACTTGAACATATATATGAGACCCCGAGGGGCATCCATCCCATATCTCTAAACTGACGATGCACTTATTTAAACTCTTGTGAACCCTAGCCTGTTTAGAGCATCTACAACCACGATTGTCTAGTTCGCATCCGTTTTGAGCCTTCATTTGTAAATGCATGCAACCATATCCCCTATTTTATTCTTATATTGCCTGGTTAAGTGCATGAGATTGGTGAGATGGAGAGAAAGAGAAGAAGAAGAAGAAAGAATAAAGAAACAAAGAGCCCAGGGTGGGCCACATCCTACATGTAGGGCTGCCCGAACATGCCCATACATCCCTGTATCCTCCCCATATTTGATATGGATATAAGGATTTACGGGCAACCATGCCATATGGGGCTGTCCGTGCGATGATCGGGCTGTCCTTCCATACATATGGGGATGATTATGGTGGCCCGGTTGTAGGTGCTCTTAGTCCAAAAGTTTTTTCTTTAGCTTCCCATAATCTAGAAGTTAGCCCTTTGTTTTTATTTACTTCACATGCTAGCTTTGTCTCAAGTCAAATTTTGTAAGCTTTTACTAAGTTTATGCAAAAATATTAACATCCACAATCTTATTAGAATCATCATTGAATATATTTTCACATCAGATATATTTGTGTGGAAGCTTAAGTCGTTTTTCCTATAAACTTGGTCAATTTTTTAAAAGTCAAAACTGATATGCAAAGTACATAGAAATTGAGAGAGTATGATGCAAGTTCCGATCCATCTTTACTCCCTCCGACTGCCCTTCCCTTACTGTTCAGCCAGCTACGCGGCCGATGTTGCGGCCATGGAGGCTCTCCTCTCCCCATGAGGCAGGCCCACAACCGGCCATAGCGCCGGCGTCCACACCACATCTAGCCGCATGACCAGCAGCAAGGCTCGGCTACATCCATGGGGAGGGACATGGGACCTACAGAGCAGAGCCTCCATGGTCGCCGCGTAGTCCACGCAGCCGATCGAACCAGCATGGGAAGGGATGCCGGAGGAAGACGCCCGCACGAGATTCGATCTCAGGAAGGAGAGGGCGCAACATACAAGTCAGAGAGCTGCCCCATCAATGCCTTGGCCACGACCAAGCCACGATGATGACCGGACACTCGATAAGGAGGTCGTCGTCTCAGGAAGACACCTCACCACCATGACTCTCGGGAGGAGGGGTGCAGTGCGTGCGGGAGACGAGATTGCCCCATCACCACCATCCCAAGGCCCGACGCGACTTCGTCGGTCGGCCCTACGACGACGACGACGCAGGCGTGAGTGGAGGAGGCGGGTCCTTGCGGCGGCGGCAAGGGTTTCCCAGTGTCGCCAGCAGGGGGTGATGTAGGGTGGGTGTATGCACGATAAGCATTTTTTTCATTCACGCCATATAATTTTTTTGTACGTTAAAAACATTTTTTGTACATGTTTAACTTTAAAAATATATTATGTAATGTGTTTTTAATATACATCTATGTGTATATATAATTAGTGTATTTTGAATATAAACAAATTTAAAAAATCTATAACTATATCTATATCTATACCTACTATTAAAAGGGTTAACGTTTCTGTCCGTACATCGTTAATAATTTGTTTTTTTACTATCATCATAATCATTAGTTAAAGTGTTTCGTTCTGCTTACATACGATCGCACTAAACGTAAACGTAGGGGTGACCCGAGCCCAAAGGAACCGCCCTACAGTGGTAAGCGGAAAATCGTATGTGATGCACAATGCGTCGAAATATCGGGGCTTCGCACATGATGAAGAGGCAGCGAGCCATCTGGGCCGGCCAAACAACCGTTTTTTCGGTTTTGGGAATGTTCTAGGAGGTTCCATGAACCGATTTTTGTTTTTATTTCGTTTTCTTTGTACTTTTCTGTTTCTTTTTTTTCTTTCTGTTTCAAAGAATGTTCTGGATTGTCAAAAAAAAAAATCTGGATTTACAAAAATGTTCTAGATTTTTCAAAAATGTTTTGCACTTTCAAAAGTGTTCAAGATTTTCAAAAACATTCTTTCAAATTCCAATTTTTATTGTTTTTTACAAAAATAATCTCGATTTTCAAAAAATGTTATTGGTTTTCAAAAAATATTCTGGAATTTACAGAAATGTTCGGGATTTTCAAAAATTGTTCTTCATATTCGAAAAAAGCCTTTTCTTTTAAGGAAAATATTCCTGATTTTCAAAAAATCTTCGGGATTTTCAAAAATTATTCTTCAAATTCGAAAAATAGTTTTTCTTTATAGAATTGTTTTGGATTTTCAAAAAAAAAATTGGACTTTCAGAAAAATTTAGGGATTTTCAAAAATTGTTCTACAAATTCGAAAAATACCTTTTCTTTTCGGAAAAAAGTTCTAGATTTTTAAAAAATATTCGCAATTTTCAGATTTTTTTTCAAACTAGAAAAATATTCTGTATTTTCCTAAAATGTTTTACTTCCATTTTTTTTCAAAAAATGTTCTTGGTTCTCGAAATTTGTTATTAAAATTGAAATAAATGCTCGTGTTTTCAAAAAATGTTCATGTTTATGAATTTGTTCAGGATTTTTCAAAATTATTCTCAGCCCATGGTTTGCCTGCGCGCGGCCATGGGGACTTCAGCCCAACGAAGACGGTCCACATTAGGAGCAAAAGGCTGAAACAAAAAATATTTGCCAGTGCTGCAAATCAATCTGGTAACCGGCATTTCCTATTTGGCGCTACAGGCGTCAATTAACATACGCTTTGTTAACTACAGCCTGCAGCGTTTTTAAATCGGCCGGGCCATGTAGATCTCGGGTGACGAAGTTTTCTTTAAAAATTCTGTGAACTTTTCTAAATATCATTTTTAAATTTCGGCGAACATTTACTAAAATTGACGAACCTTTCTCTGAAAATCGATGAAGCTTTTCTAAAATATTAAAATTCTATGCATTTTTTGAAAATTGATTAAAATCCTTTTCAAAATGGATGATTTTGTTTTTTCAAAATTGATTAATTTTTTTAAGATTTATGAAGTTTTACAATTCAATGCAGTTTTTCTGAAAACATACATGAATTGTTTTGAATTACTATAAATTTTTACAAATTTAATGATATTTTTACAAATCGGATGATTTTTTTTAATTTCAATGAACTTTTTCACGTTGATGAACCTTTTTTTTAAAGATATTAACTTTTTTCTAAATGGATGAACCTTTTTATTTAAATCCGTAGATATTTTTTGATGTCATATTTTTATTTTCATAACAAATAGAAAATCTCATCGGGTTTTTTATACTGGATCAACTGAAAAAAAATAGAACCCAAAAAATTTGAGCAGCTCGTGATCGTGCAAGTGGGCTGGCCCATGCCAACGCGCTGAAGGCGTCAGATGGTTAACGGGTGCCTGCAGTGCTGACTAGGAGCTGCCCTCGCCACCTCCCTGCCATATATATACTGAAGCGGAGAGCTTTCCTTTTTTTTTTCTTCAATCTTCTACTGTTCATTACTAAAGCAGGAAGCTTTACTTATTTCTTTTTTTATTTTATTCCAATTTTCTACTGTTGATTTAAGTGTCCAACATGCGGTCAGTAATCGTGAATATTAATCATTCATTGTTCTACAGTTTATTTATGTGTTCAACAATTAACACTATCACGTCTAAACAGTATCCCCGGTTGTGAACAGTGTTTCAAAAGAAAAAACCACTTTTTTACGTACAGAAAACAACATAAGGTTTCAGATTTTCAGAAGGATTTTTGTGAGAAGTATTACTTATGAATAATATCACTTATTCTTTATATAAAATGTATTATTTATGAATAGTATCACTTATGTTTTATATAGAAAGTATTATTTATGAATAGTATCCATTAAAAATAATTTTTTTGACGTGTTGTAATCATCATATGTTTTTACATTTTTAAAAGAAAATCTTCATGTATATTTTATTGCCCTCTTACACGTACAAAGTACTCCGATATTATTGTTATTATTCCCGATCATTTATGGGTTTTCTCTAATACAATTATATCATGTTAGCTTTTAGACTTACTTATAGATAATTATCTAAAGTGAAAAACACACGGATCTAACGGATTACTTAGAAACACAGAGGTAAAAAACCCGGAATGAATACCAGTTTAGTTTGATCTGATCAATATTCATGTTATTTGATATTTAATTTTACATATTGACATTGTTCTTAGTGTTAAAAGTATGGGCCTAATAAAAACCAACTTAGTTTGACCTGGTCTATATTCATATTATGTAATAACTAATTTTACCTATTGGCATTGCTCTCAATGATAACAAAGTGACTGTCCTTCCACTCCAATTTTACTACGAAGCGAAAATCCAAGGAAATGATAGCATCTTGGGTGCCAACTATTTTTCATTATTTAAAAGAGCATTGCTCATTTTACTTTTTCTTAGATTCATTCTTATAGACTGTTGCCCCATGATTTTATTTTCCTTTAACAGTTTGAGTAAAATCTGAATTTAAGAGAACACTGTTTTCAAAACAGTAGCTTTGTATGGAAACAGTGTTTTGTGTGACATGTTTTCATGCCCACTGAATAACTTGAAGTATTCCCATATCCATCCAAAAAAATTGTACTAACAATACCTGAAAGTAAAACGGAATAGTACCAACACAGTGCATCGGCATGAACAATAATCCGAGAAAATACAAAAAGGAAAACCAGAGTTTTTCTCTAAAAATGATTAGCAATTATTTTCCTCCCTTTTTTTGTATTACCTATTGTTGAGTTACGATCTACTAAATCTCTACATCCATTATGACTGTCTCTCATCCCACTATCATTCGCTCACCATGCAAGATAAGAAAAATCTTAGCAGTACTCACTCCTGCAAAAAACACCTTTGATGCTACTGAAGTTAAAAGTGTTCACCTACTAAATATCCCACATAAGTTTGATGAAGGCATAGCAGGCCAAATACAAAATATAATACACAAACTTCATGCAAGAAGAAGTCCCTGGCACCATGGTAAGAAACAATACATTTAAGAAATATTATAGCATTGATTCTTCTTCTCTTACTGAATGTTGTTAGGCCTCATATGTTGAAGAAATTCCACAAGGACAACAAAGGAAAAACACAAATGATTTACCTAGAGGCAGACTAAATAAAGAGTTTGAGTTTGGTGCATCGTATTTAGAATGATTTGTTATGTACCGCACGCTGTAATACTTAACTCTTAGCCATAAATAAATCACGATTCGTTCAAAATTTCAATCGCATGATCCTTAAAACACTTCCATTCTATTAAAAAAATGAAATGGACGCCACCGACAACGGTCATTGTCACTCAATACAAAAACAAGTCAGGCATCTCTACACGCAAGTACAAAAGGACAACTACCACAGATGTATTTTTTATAAATAACTTTATTGCACCAATGAACCGTGTCAAAACGAATTTACACCTTCTTTCCGTCATATAAAAGCCAAAGAAAAGAAAACAATTCCAACCAACTAGACATGAAAATGGGTTTTTTACATATGTGCCCCTGGTTTCTTAGTTGTACTCGTTCATCCCCATGCTCTTAACATTTGCTCACTTTCCCCACTCCCTTGTCTGAAATCCTTAGAAATGGTCACAATATTGGATGTCGTCGGGTCAATGGTTTGACTGTTAACTACTGACGAGTGGGGTCGCCCTGGACCGTGTCGCCCGTTGGACCTGATGAGTGTGTTTGGTCCGCCCCATTTCCGGCCACACGAACACCGAACGGACGTGCACACGCTTTCTTCTCGCCCGCCTCTAGGACGCGTGGTGGCGTTCCAACTACCCCCACTGCCCAAAGTAAATGCGCTCACTCGGTGGGCCCCGGTCGTCAGCCACCCATGTTCGGGTCATCGTCCTTCTTTAAGTGGAAATCCATGGATCGGCGAGTCCACGGTAGCTTCGAGCCTTCCAAAGCCAGGCCTGCCCCTCCACCCTCGACAGGATCTACAAACTCTAGCCCGCCGACGACAAACCCTAGCCAGTAGCCACCATGGTCATCTTCTCGGGGGCTTGCTCGAGCTCCGGCAAGAACAAGGGCAAGGCCCCCGCCGTACCTTGTCGCGCACTTCCTCCGTCGTCGTCTTCTTGTCCGCCTTGGCAGCGGATTAGCGTCCCAGTGCACCGGGCAAGGTGGCACTAGGAGCACCGCATCCCTCTCCCCTACCCCAACGTGACCCTGCCACATGACTGGCACTTGGATCCGGAGAGGATCCCAGTGTCGGCGGTGCCACGGTCGGCGCGGGCGCATGTAGAGGAGGTGAGGCACCGATGGCAGCAGCTCATGCCTGAGCAATTTCTCAACACGGCCTACACTATAGACTCTCCCGATTGGGAGGTCTGGTTCGTGTTTGAGCACGGGGAGCGGTGTCGGCGTGGCGTCCGCGATGTGTGGGCTGGCACTGCACTGCCCCTCGTCGTGCGCAATGAGGGCCAGGCGATGGAGGCCGCATACCAGGAGGCACTGACCACCACCCTTCGTGAAAGCAAGGAGGAAGAGAGGCGCAAGGAGGAGGAGGAGGTGGCTTACCATGCACGGATGGCGGAGGCCATTGTGCTCTCCGCTGTTGGCGATTGTGTTGTGCCGCCACTGGCCCCGCCGTCTCCCGCTAGGTTCGAGCATGCGCTATCCGCCCTCAAGCCCCATGAGTACATCTGGGAGGGGGGGTGCAAGAGTGGGTGAGCGTGCCACTCATCTAGATGAGGGCGATGCTGGAGCAGGAGCGGGCCTACCTGGAGCACAGGCGACAGCAGCGCGTGCTGGTGGAGCGTTAAGAGGGTAAGTAGCTCGAGGAGTGGAAGAAGGAGGCCGAGGCAGAGAAGGAGGAGCACCATGCCTAAGCCCAGGCAGCGGCGATGCAGGAGTCGGTGCAGCCACAGACGGGTGACATCGCGATCGCCTAGGAGACGACGTTCCCATGGGCTGGCCCAGCGCCGACCCTCGTCGACCTCACCGACCCCGACGACGACGAGGAGGAGGACGCCTAGGGCAGTGCGCCTCCTCATTTTCATTTTAGATTAAATGTTTTTAGTGTATTTAGTTAATGAATTGCAGACTTATGAACTATCGCCGGCTTTTGTGGCCGGCATTAATGTTTAATTAAAGTTAATGCATGGTGATGTGATGTGATGTGAGGCTTGAATGTGATGTGGTGTGATGTGATGTGATTAAGGCAAATTTTGAACTAGAACTAATCTTTAAATTATAAGCAACATTTGAAATCCAGTGCTCTCTAATGTGATGTTGCAATGATCATGTTATCCTATGTTGCAATGATCTAACAGCAAACAAAACAAAAAGAAATACACTCCAAGAATTAAAACATATCATGTGAACTAATCCTTTATTGCAAACGATCATGTTAGCCTATGTTTGTTGTTGATCCTAATTTGAATTTGAACTAACCCTTTGACTTATTATACACGTTAGATGATCAACCTGATATATGTGCATAGTCATGAGAAATACAACATGGTGATGAGCTAGGAAGTTAGGGTAAGGAGACCAATTGTAATAGTAATCATTATAAAAACAATTTAAGTTTTCAAAAATGAAAAAAAAAGTTTAGATCCTTTTTATTCACACTAAAATAAAGATTATTGTGATTTTTCAGTTTTTTTCGTAAACCTAAACCCATTATCACTCTCTTCTCGAACTTTATACAACCTCGTACGTGATAGCTCATTTTTGTGAATGATTTTTCATAAAAATATCCATAAACCAAGAAATTTTTTCATAACCATGTCACATACAACGACATTATGCACAAATCTTCCATTTTTTTAATTTTTTTTAATTAGTTCTCCTCATTTTAACTCGGAAATGGTAGCTAATGTCAAAAAGGATTTTTCGTAAAAATGTTCCTAAACCAAGTTTATATTTTTTTTATGGTATTTATGTCTTATAAATCGACGAATCGTGAAGGTTTCCTACTTTTTGATTTTTTTATTAGTTAACGTCATTTGGAAGTTGGTCAAACCTAAGATAACCCCGTTGACCGGCTCAAAACCCCACAACATCTCTACAAACCCTAGCATCGAACTGCAGCCATTCGATCATACCCTAGCGCCAAGCGACAACCATCAGATATGGTCGCCCTGAGATATGGTCTTCTAGAAGGAATTTCGAGGGCAAGTGGTGTGCACGCTCCGCATCGTTGGATCACATGGACGGCTTCGCATCGTTGGATCATTGGGCGATTCGCAAGAGGTTGATTCTGCTCGTTAACTCGTTTGTCGTTGACTGTCGAAGGAGGATGTGCCTCGACCGTCGGTGCGGTGTGAACGCCATGTGGCGTCGCTCCGGCTCCCCGTACTTATCCATATCGTCTATTTAAGCTGGATGGCGCCCCCAGCCCTAGCTCATCCGCCTTCTCCCTCTCTCCACTGCCACTCGAGCACATCTGCCTCTTCTCGCACTTCCTTCTCCGAGCCCATAAGCCATGCCACCATGCCGCCAGTATTACACAATACAACACTGTCTCTTCCTCCTTGAGTAGGTCCGAATTCGGAGGGAAGCGAGGCTACCTCTGGAACTAGAGGAGGATTTCGAGGAGGGGGAGGAGATCAGGGAGGATCCCGAGAAGGAGGAGCCAGAGGCACCGCCGCCGCAGGAGCCGAAGGAGGAGGCGCCGCCGCAGGAGCCAGAGTAGGAGGCGCTGCCGGTCGTGGATCTATGGCCCGAGCAGCTAGCCATCCTCAACTCCATCTTCTCGGAGGCAGCCGTGGAGGCCCGACGTTTTTGTCAGCAGCAGATGGAGGCAGCACGAGCCGCGCAGGCGCAAGCGGATCAGGTGGCGGCGCACGCGGATCAGGCCATATCTGACGAAGAAGACGCGTAGTGCACTAGGTAGTACGTAGGATATATATTGCATGCTCTTATAAGGGATGGAACATGAGAGAGCTAGATTTTAGCACTAACCCTCCTCCAGCGTTTCTTTGCACTACTTTCGAACAGTATCAGGAACAAGGGCTTATGCATTGCTTTGTTTTCTCAGTGATATGCTTGCTCCGTTTGGATTTCATTCCATGATAAGTATGGTTTCCTTCTTGTTGTTTTCTCAGTGATATGCTTGATCTGCTTGGATTTCATTCCATGATAAGTATGTTTTCCTTCTTGATCTTACCTTTTCGTTGCAATCACTCGCTCTAGCCTCACCTGGCCCAAGCTCCCTCTTTCATCAACACCCTCACGATGTGGAGGAGAAGATTTGAGGCGTGATATTTTTCTAACTAGACAAAGTAACAAATAAAAGATGGAAGTGTGACATTTGTGGTAGCTGGAAGGTGGAAGAAGAGAGGAACCAGCCGCAACGATCGTCGCTGCGTCCATGGCGGCTCGCATCCAGGAAGGCCACGTCAATGGCGCACCGTGGCGGCGTGCGTCGGCGAATGCAGGCAGGCTAGATCGATCACGTGACATGCATAGCAGGCTTTGGTATTGCGGGGGTGCGTATCAACGCATGCATGCAGTCATTTCGTCCAACGGCCCAACGGTCCAATGAAACCAGGGCCCAACGGTCCAACGCGGCCCCACTCCAACGGGCGACACAGTTTAATGCGGCCCCACTCACCAGCAGTTAACGATCAAATCATTGACCCGATGGCATCCTTCATCGTGAACATTTCTGTGGGTTTTAGGCAAGGGAGTGGGAAAAAGTAAGTAAATGTTAAGAGCGTGGGGATGAATGGATACAACTAAGAAACTAGGGGCACGGGAATAGAAAACCCAAAAAATACATGCAATGAAAACAAAAGTTGAATTACTTATTCGAAATATAAATGAGGCTTCTGACGGGCGCGGCTCATTTTCGCCGCTAGTAATTACTATGCTACCAACTAAGCTAATAAAGTGTTTTTAATAGACCACCTCGCCTTCCAATATTTAGTACTTCTAACTGACATAGGATTTTGCTACCTCTTGAGCGTGCGTTGGTATTCTCTTGAAGAGGAAAGGGTGATGCAACAAAGTAGATAAGTATTTCCCTCAGTTATTGAGAACCAAGGTATCAATCCAGTAGGAGGAACAAGCAAGTCACCAATGGATGCACCTACACAAACAATCAAACTCTTGCACCCAATGTTATAAAGGGGTTGTCAATCCCTTCAGGTTATTTACAAGGATTAGATATGATAGAGATCCAACCAATTGGGAGAGAATCAATAGCCTCCTTTTCAGGAGCAATTCATCCTTCCCGAACATAGTTTTCCTGGCACATTACTAAATCTGCTGGCGCTAATTCACTTCTTTTTAATAGATAGGCAGCATTTCAAAATAAAATTAGAAATGATTATGAAATAAAAAACTCATATAAAAAAGGTAAATAAATTGCAGCAAGATATTTTTTGGTACTTTTGGTTTATAGATCTGAAAATATATTATGGAAAGTAGACCTGGGGGCCATAGGTTTCACTAGAGGCCTTTCTCTTGAAGGAAAGTATCACGATGGGTAGACAAATTAGTTTCGAGCAATTGATAGAAAAGCGAATAATTATGAAGATGTCCAAGGCAATGATTATGCATATAGGCATCATGTCCGTGTCTAGTAGACCAAAACGATTCTGCATCTACTACTATTACTCCACACATCGACCGACTCCTGCCTGCATCTAGAGTATTAAGTTCATGGACAACAGAGTAACACATTAGGTAAGATGACATGATGAAGAGGGATAAACTCAAGCAATATGATGAAAACCCCATCTTGTTACCCTTGATGACAACAATACAATATGTGCCTCACTACCCCTACTTTGTCACTCGGTGAGGACACCGCAAGATTGAACCCAAAACTAAGCACTTCTCCCATTGCAAGAATTACCAATCTAGTTGGCCAAACCAAACCAATAACTCGAAGAGACTTGCAAAGATATGAAATCATGCATATAAGAATTTAGAAAAGACTCAAATAATATTCATGGATAATCTGAACATAAACTCACAATTCATTGGATCTCGACAAACGCACCGCAAAAGAGTATTACATCGGATAGATCTCCATGAAGATCATGAATAACATGGTATTGAAGCACAAAGAGACAGAAAAATCCATCTAGATACTAGCTATGGACCCATAGGTCTATGGTGAACTACTCACGCATCATCGGAGGGGCAATGGAGTTGATATAGATGCCCTCCCTGATCGGACCCCTCTCCGGCAAATTACCGGAAAAGGCTCCAAGATTGGATCTCTCGAGAACGGTGGCTTCTAGCGGTGGAAAAGTATTTGTGTGGCTCTTTTGGTATTTGGGGAATATTTGAGTATTTATAGGACGAAGAATAGGGCTAGGACTCCTGCGAGGGAGTCACAAGCCTGCCAGGTGCGGCCAGGGGGGTGGTCGCGCCCCTGGCTTGTGACGTCCTGGCAAGTGCCTTGCCTTGCACTCCAAGCCTGGTAGATCTCTTTTGTTCCAGAAAAAATTATCATCAAGATTTTATTCCGTTTGGACTCCGTTTAATATTCCATATCTGTAATACTCAAAAACAAGGAAAAAATAGAAACTGGCACTAGGCTCTAGATTAATAGGTTAGTCCCCAAAATAATATAAATATCATATTAATGCATATAAAACATCCAAAACATATAATGTTATAGCATGACTTAATCAAAAATTATAGATACGTTGGAGACGTATCACCATCCCCAAGTTTAATTCCTGCTCGTCCTCGAGTAGGTAAATGATAAAAACAGAATTTTTGATGTGGAATGCTACCTAATTGTGACGCCCTGGATTAATTGCTACAGTAAACTCTGTAATTAAGCTACAGTAATCTAAGAATTATGCTAATCCATTCCGCTAATATAGTTATGATCACTATTGCAATCAACCCCTGATACAAATTTCCTTGCAATTCAAATTCTTTTCCAAAAGTGGAATTAAAAGTTCTGCAAATTTCAAAATAAAAATATTGCATAAGTTCCAAAAATTTATAAGCTATTATAAAATTGCAACCCATAATTTTACAAGTATTTAGTGCCTCTAATACATTTATAACTCAGGCCAAATCAATTAATATTCTACCTTTGGTTTTGGCAATTTTCAAAATAGTTCTAAATGGCATCGAACTTTTTGTGGATCTACCAAATATTACAAATGTAATATTGGGATGGGTCACATATTTTACAGAAATTAAACTATTTACCAAAATAATTAAAAACAGAGAAAACTAATAAACAAAAACAGAATAAAGAAAAATAAAACAAAAACAAACACAAATAAAAGAACCCCCCACTGGCCTTGGTCCATTCGGCCACTCTGCTGGTTGTCCCACCCCCGCCTGTGTAACCCCCCACCCCACCCTGCACTGACAACCACCTCCCCCACTCGCTGCACCTCACTCTCTCTCTCTCCTCCCCTCCTCGATCCAGATCGGATCGGGGCAGAGCCCGTCGCGCCGGCGCCTAGTCGCCCCGCCATCGACGTGCCACCGTCGCCGGCCGCCGCCCCTTCCTCGTCGGTCCTCCTCCCAACCACCGGCCTCCCCGAGCCTCGTCGGCGCCCCTCCGCTCCACCAGCACCACCCGCCGTTGCCACAGCCGCCGGATCCCTCCGCACCTCCCCACGCCCGTTGCCCCTACTCTATTGGTCGATGTGAGCCCCCTTCCTTCTCTCCCCCTCCGGACAGATCTGGCTGTCGGTGCCGCCACCACGGCCCCGCTCATTTGCGTCCTCCAAATCGCGCCCCGCACGCACCGCACAGCGCCACGTCCGCCCCGTCCCTACTGCGGCCCGCCTCGCCACAACCACCGCACGAGCCGTCGCGCCCCCCGCTCGCTCGCCATGCCCTGTCCCCGTGCAGGTCGTGCCCCGTCGCATTGGCCTCGGTGCCTCCCGCCATCGCCCTTGCCCGTTGTCCCGTGGCCCTGCTGTGCCTCCCTCTTCGCTCGCCGGTGCACCTCGCCCCGCCATGGCTGGTCGCCGGCCACCGTCGGCATCGTGGTCGTGCTCACCCGAGCCCCCTTCCCCGGGGCGCCCGCACGCCCCTTGATACGTATCCGTCGTATCTATAATTTTTGATTGTTTCATGCCAATATTCTACAACTTTCATATACTTTTGGCAACTTTTTATACTATTTTGGGGACTAACATATTGATCCAGTGCCCAGTGCCAGTTCTTGTTTGTTGCATGTTTTTCGTTTTGCATAAAATCCATATCAAACAAACTCCAAACGGGGTAAAAACTTACGGAGATTTTATGTGGAATATAAATGAATTTTGTGAAGTGGAATCAACAGAAGGCGGTGCCCGAGGGGCCCACAAGCCTGGAGGGCGCACCCTGGGGGTAGGGCACGCCCTAGGGCTTGTGTCACCCCTTAGGTTGGTTGGAGCTATCCTTTGGCTGCAAGAAAGCTAATTTATGGATAAAGATCCCCTCAAAATTTCAGCCCGATCGGAGTTACGGATCTCCGGATATTTAAGAAATGTTGAAAGGCCAGAATCTGGTAGCACAGAAACAGAAGGAAACACACACAGAGAGAGATCCAATCTCGGAGGGGCTCTCACCCCTCCGCCGCCATGAAGGACAAGGACCAGAGGGGAAACCTTCCTCCCATCTAGGGAGGAGGTCAAGGAAGAATAAGAAGGAGGGGGGGCTCTCTCCCCCTCTCACCCAATGGCACCGGAACGCCACTAGGGCCATCATCGTGACGGCGATCTACTCCAACAACTCCGTCATCTTCACCAACACCTCATCACCTTCCCCCATCTATCTATAGAGGTCCACTCTCCCGCAACCCACTTTATCCTCTACTTGAACATGGTGCTTTATGCTTAATATTATTATCCAATGATGCGTTGCCATCCTATGATGTCTGAGTAGATTTTTGTTGTCCTATTGGTTGATTGATGATCATGATTGGTTTCAGTTGCATGTTTTATTATTGGTGCTGTCCTATGGTGCTCTCCGTGTCACACAAGCGTGAGGGATCCTCGCTGTAGGGTGTGGCAATGTGTTCACGATTCGCCTATGGTTGGTTTCTTGAGTGACCGAAGCATAAACCCGAGTAGGTGGGTTGTTGCATATGGGAGTAAAGAGGACTTGATACCTTATAATGCTATGGTTGGGTTTTACCTTAATGATCTTTAGTAGTTGAGGATGCTTGCTAGAGTTCCAATAATAAGTGCATATGATCCAATTAGAGAAAGTATGTTAGCTTATGCCTCTCCCTCATATAAAATTGCAATAATGATTACCGTCTAGTTATCAATTGCCTAGGGACCATTCCACAACTCCTACCACCACTTTTCCACACTCATTAAACTAACTTAGTTGTTTCTTTATCTGAGAACCCCCCTAGTTTTTATTTACGTGTTCTTTATTATCTTGCAAACTATCCTATCACACCTACAAAGTATTTCTAGTTTCATACGTGTTCTAGGTAAAACGAACGTTAAGCGTGCGTAGAGTTGTATCGGTGGTCGATAGAACTTGAGGTAATATTTGTTATACCTTTAGATCCTCATTGGGTTCGACACTCTTACTTATCGAGAAAGGCTACAATTGATCCCCTACACTTGTGGGTTATCACTCCTGGTCGATCGTGTGCGTGCGTGCGGCTGTGCCCGCGTGCGCAGTGGCTTAGCCACTGATATGTGGGTGGACCGGTGCTTGGGTGCTGCCCTTACTTGGACAAGCCTCCCACTTATGATTAACCCCTCTTGCAAGCATCCACAACTACGAAATAAGAAGTAATATAAATCTAGCCATAGCATGAAACATGTGGATCCAAATCAGCCCCTTACGAAGCAACGCATAAACTAGGGTTTAAGCTTCTGTCACTCTAGCAACCCATCATCTACTTATTACTTCCCAATGCCTTCCTCTAGGCCCAAACAATGGTGAAGTGTCATGTAGTCGACATTCACATAACACCACTAGAGGAGAGACAACATACATCTCATCAAAATATCGAACGAATACCAAATTCACATGATTACTTATAACAAGACTTATCCCATGTCCTTAGGAACAAACGTAACTACTCACAAAGCATATTAATGTTCATAATCAAAGGAGTCTTAATGATGATCAAAGATCTGAACATATGATCTTCCACCAAGTAAACCAACTAGCATCAACTACAAGGAGTAATCAACACTACTAGCAACCCACAGGTACCTATCTGAGGTTTTGAGACAAAGATCGTATACAAGAGATGAACTAGGGTTTGGAGAGGAGATGGTGCTGATGAAGATGTTGATGGATATTGATCCCCTCTCGATGAGAGGATCATTGGTGATGACGATGGCTTCGATTTCCCCCTCCGGGAGGGAAGTTTCCCCAACAAAACAACTCCCCCGGAGCCCTAGATTGGTTCTACCCAAGCTTCGCCTCGAGACGGCGGCGCTTCGCCCCGAAAGCTCTGTTATGATTTTTTCCAGGTCAAAATCCTCCATATAGCAAAATATGGGCATCGAAGGGCTGCCGGGTGGGCCACAAGCCATAGGGGTGCGCCCAAGGGGTAGGGCACGCCCCTGGCTTATGACTATCTGGTGGGCCCTCTGATGTATATCTTTCGCCCAATAATTTTTATATATTCCAGAATAATTCTCCATAGATTCTTAGGACTTTTGGAGTTGTGCGAAATAGGTATCTCATATTTGCTCCTTTTCCAGTCCAGAATTCCAGCTGCCGGCATTCTCCCTCTTCATGTAAACCTTGTAAAATAAGAGAGAAAAGGCATACATATTGTAGCAAAAGGTGTAGTAACAGCCCATAATGCAATAAATATCAATATAAAAGCATGATCCAAAATGGACGTATCAACTCCCCCAAGCTTAGACCTCGCTTGTCCTCAAGCGAAAGCCAAAATCGATAAATGTGCCCACATGTTTAGAGATAGAGATGTCGATAGAATGAAATACGGACATGAAGGAATCATTATCATATTTAGAACAACAACATATATTGACATATAATTTCTTATGCTAAAGTAACAATTCATTCACAATGGTAAAGTATGAATCAAGAACTCTATTGAGAACCGACAAACTACGATCTCAGTCATCGATGCAATTCCAATTTATCATAACGTAGGAAAGAGTCAATATAAGAGCTTGTAAAGCAAATCCACATACTCAATCATCTTTTAGTCTTTCACAATTTCTAACACTCATGAGGTACCTATGAGGTCAAAGCTTCAATCGAACACATAGAAAGATAGGGGCTTATAGTATTGCTTGCTAACTATTTACCTCAAGGGTAATGTCAACAGTAATAACTCATGCTCGTCCACTTTTGAGTGGATATATGTGTCTAGATCATTCCCTAACACATGACGCTTGCCAGAAGATAAAGGCAAAATAGAGAGAGTGATGGAGATCACCACGACTCTTGCATAAAGGTAAGTACTAGAAAATAAAAGTAACAGATAGGCCCTTCGCAGAGGGAAGCAGAGGTTGCCATACAATTTTGTATGCACAATCCCTTAATGCAAAAGAACGTGACTTTATATTGCCCCTTGTGATAGATAACTTTATTATGCAGTCCATCGCTTTTATTTCTTCCCTATCATAAGTTCGTATAAAGTTTATTTTCCTCACACTAATAGATCACACATATTTAGAGGGCAATTTTTATTGCTTGCACCGATGAAAACTTACTTGAAGGATCTTACTCAATCCATAGGTAGGTATGGTGGACTCTCATGGCAAAACTAGGTTAAGGGAGTTTGGATGCACAAGTAGTATCTCTACTTGGTGCGGAAGTTTTGGCTGATATGAGGTGGGAGCAAGCGACACAGGTTGAGGGATGTATAACAATATAACTTCTATTCGGAAATAAGCAAACATAAACCTTTATGTTGTCTTCCTTGTCCAACATCAACTTCTTAACATATAATATTTTAATGAGTGCTCACAATCATAAAAGATGTCCAAGATAATATATTTATATGTGAACCTCTCTTTGTTTATTACTTCCTTTTAATTTCCAGAATAACCAACAGCTATGTTTGTCAACCCACAACAGGTTTCAATTGACATACTTCTTATATGTGAAGTCATCACTCCCCATAAGATCATCATATATACTCTTTGCTTTTATTCTATACTTCTTTCTATTTAAACTTTCTCAAGATCAAGATCATACCAAACAAGCAAAGCCCTCAACTCAAAAGTACTTTTTATTATATAACTCTCGGACTTTCTTACATAGGAGGAATCATAAAGCAAAAAATCAAAACTAGATCACACGAAAACTTTATTCTACTAGATCAAGATATAACCAAAAGGATTGAACTAAGAAAATGATAAAAGTAAAAATAAAAAGTGTGATGGTGATACGATACCGGGGCACCTCCCCCAAGCTTGGCACAAGCCAAGGGGAGTGCCCATACCCATGTGTTTATTTGTCTTGCTTCGGAGGTGGTGATGTGGGAGTTGTTGATGAGGTTGGAAGATTGTCCTACGTCTTCCAAGGCATAGGCTCACAATCATAAAAGGATGAACGAGTCTCCAGGATTCTCAAATCTGCAGCCAAACTCATTTTCTTAAACCTGTATTCATACTCACAGTTTGGTTCTGTAGGTCAGAGATCCGGGCTTGGAGATGCTTGATTTTCTCGTAAAGCTTAAAGATGTGCTCCCCGACTTCCTTGGCATCCAGCTTGTGCTTGTTGGTAAACTCCGCGATCATCATGTGATTGGCATTGAGTCCTCGTTCCACCATCCCTTGGCACTTGAATAACGGTTGCTCCATTTCTTCGAGCCTTGTCTCCATGCTTCCGGTCTTCTTTGGCCCCTCAACATCATGGATGTGTAGCACCCCCTCATGCATCTCAATGGTTTGAGGGTGTTGCAGCACCTCCGCAAGGTAGGGGTTGATGACCTTCTCGAAGAACTTGTCCTTCGAAGCACTTGGGGACGTCATGTTGATCTAAAACTGTTGCAGAAACAGCTGAAAACAAAAACAAGAGATATTGTCGTGATATGAGAGTCAAAACCTTCGGGAGATTATATAATGAATTTTTACCGACCTGAAGGAGTATACCACAAGAAAACGGAGTCTGGATGGTACACGAGGTGACCACAAGCCACAGGGGCGTGCCAGGGTGGTAGGGCGTGCCCCTGGCTTGTCGCCTCCTTGTGCACTATTCAGACTACTTTAAATTTTCCTAATTTTTTAAATATCCCAAAACAGATAAAAATTGCCATTGAAAAGGTTTTGGAGTCTATTTACTTACCGTACCAGATACCTATTCCTTTTCGGAGTCTGAAACATTCTGGTAAGTCTCCCTAATGTACTCCTCCGGAGTTATGGTATTGATGATATTGGTTTCAACATTTATGGGAGGACCTGAGATATAATGTTTGATTCTTTGACCGTTCACCACCTTCGGGTTTGTGCCTTCGACGTTGTTAATCTTGATGGCACCAGAACGGTATACCTCGTCGATAACATAAGGGCCTTCCCATTTAGAGAGAAGTTTTCCTGCAAAAAATCTTAAACGAGAATTGTATAGCAAGACATGATCACCTACATTAAATTCACGCTTTTGCATCCTTCTATCATGCCATATCTTAACATTTTGTTTAAACAACTTGGCATTCTCATAGGCTTGGGTTCTCCATTCGTCAAGTGAGCTAATGTCAAATAACCTCTTCTCATCGGCAAGTTTGAAATCATAATTGAGCTCTTTGATTGCCCAATAAGATTTATGTTCTAGCTCTAGAGGTAAGTGACATGCTTTACCATAAACCATCTTATACGGAGACATACCCATAGGGTTTTTGTAACCAGTTCTATAAGCCCACAATGCATCATCAAGTTTCTTAGACCAATTCTTCCTAAATCTATTAACAATCTTCTGCAAAATCAATTTAATTTCTCTATTACTCAATTCTGCTTGACCACTAGACTAAGGATGATAAGGAGATGCAATTCTATGATTAACATCGTATTTAGTGAGCAATTTACGGAAAGCACCATGAATAAAGTGTGAACCACCATCAGTCATCAGATATCTAGGGACTCCAAATCTAGGGAAAATAACTTCTTTAATATTTTAATAGAAGTGTTATGATCAGTGCTACTAGCTAGAATGACTTCTACCCACTTAGTAACAAAATCAACAACAACTAGAATATGAGTATACCCGTTAGATTGTGGAAAAGGCCCCATATAATCAAAACCCCAAACATCAAATGGTTCAATAACAAAAGAGTAATTCATAGGTATTTCCTGACGTCTACTAATATTACGAATTCTTTGACATTCATCACAAGACAAGACAAACTTACAAGCATCCTTGAAGAGAGTAGGCCAATAAAACCAAGATTGTAGTACCTTATGTGCAGTTCTATCTCCAGCGTGGTGTCCTCCATAGGCTTCGGGGTGACACTTGCGTAAGATCATCAAGTGTTCTTGCTCAGGTACACAATGTCTAATAATACCATCTAATCCTTCTTTATAAAGGTGTGGATCATCCCAAAAGTAATGCCTTAAATCATAGAAGAACTTTTTGTTTTGTTGGTATGTGAAAGTAGGCGGTATAAATTGAGAAACAATGTAATTGGCATAATCAGCATACCATGGAGCATTATGTGAAGCATTTACGACAACAAATTGTTCATCAAGAAAGCTATCATCAATAGGTAGTGGGTCATCAAGAACATTTTGTAACCTAGACAAGTTGTCTGCCACAGGGTTATCAGCACCCTTTCTATCAATAATATGCCAATCAAATTCTTGTAGAAGGACCCACCTAATAAGTCTAGGTTTAGCATCTTTCTTTTCCATAAGGTACTTAATAGCAGCATGATCGGTGTGAATAGTTACTTTGGAATCAACAATATAAGGTCTAAACTTATCACAAGCAAACACGACTGCTAAAAATTCCTTTTTATTAGTAGCATAGTTTCTTTGAGCATTGTCTAGAGTATTACTAGCATAATGGATAACATTTAATTTCTTATCGACTCTTTCTCCTAGAACAGCACCAACAACATAATCACTAGCATCACACATAATATCAAAGGGTACGTTCCAGTCGGGTGGTTGAACAACAGATGCGGTAATCAAGGCATTCTTAAGAATTTCAAATGGTTCTACACAATCATCATCAAAACAAATGGAACATATTTTTTCAAAATACTTGTGAGAGGCCTATAAATCTTAGAGAAATCGTTGATAAATCTCCTATAGAAACCAGCATGACCAAGGAAACTTCTTATACCTTTGATATCCGTAGGGCACGACATTTTTTCAAAAGCATCAACTTTAGCTTTATCAACTTCAATACCTCTTTCGGAGATCTTGTGCCCCAAGACAATACCTTCATTAACCATAAAGTGACACTTTTCCCAATTCAAGACAAGATTAGTTTCTTCACATCTCTGCAAAACTTGGTCAAGGTTGCTCAAACAATCATCAAATGAAGTTCCGTAAACGGAAAAATCATCCATGAAAACCTCAAGAATCTTTTCACAAAAGTCAGAGAATATAGCCAACATACATCTTTGAAAGGTAGCAGGTGCATTGCATAAACCAAAAGGCATATATCTATTTGCAAAGGTACTGAAAGGGCAAATAAAAGTGGTTTTTTCTTGATCCTCTCTTGATACAGGTATTTGAGAGAAACCAGAGTAACCATCTAGAAAGCAAAAATGAGTATGTTTGGATAGTCTTTATAGCATTTGATCAATAAAAGGTAAAGGGTAATGATCTTTCTTAGTAGATTTATTTAATTTCCTAAAATCAATTACCATTCTATAACCCGAAACAATTCTTTGCGGGATCAATTCATTTTTATCATTAGAAACAACCAGGGATCGAACCATGCTCTCGCAGGTGAAACACAGGCTCGTTAACCACTCGACTACATGTGTGCTCATGACTTAACATTATATTAGCTTATAATAACCAAACGTGGCGACGTTTTCTAAAAAGCCGAATCGTTTTTCTTCACTTATGGATGGCTTGGTGGGTAATTTGTGTCAACTTCAGGGGCAATCTCTATGACGGACGACCAGAAGCAATAGCCTCTTTATTAATAGGTAAAGATTAGGAACAACGGTAATACCTCCCTTCTTAGGGACACAATGAATGGGACTAACCCATCTACTATCAGCAACAAGATAAATTATACCTGCCTCTAGAAGCTTTAGTAATTCTTTTCTTACCACTTCTTTCATCTTAGGGTTCAATCGTCGTTGGTGATCAATAACTGGTTTGTCATGAGGCTCCATATTAATTTTATGCTGGCATAGAGTGGGACTAATACCCTTAATATCATCAAGAGTATAACCAATATCAGCATGGTGCTTCCTCAGAGTTTTCAATAATCTCTTTCCTTCATGCTCTGAAAGGTTAGCACTAATAATAACAGGATATATCTCCTTTTCATCAAGATAAGCATATTTCTATGTATCGGGTAATTGTTTGAGCTCAAACACAGGATCACCCTTGGGTTGAGGAGGATCCCCAAGTATTTCAACAGGTAAGTTGTGTTTCAAAATAGACTGTTGATCAAAGAAAATTTTATATATTTCATTCCTCTCATTCATATGCATATCATTTTCATGGTCTAGGAAACATTGTTCTAAAGGATCAGTAGGAGGCACAGCAATAAAAGCAAGACCAATAATTTCATCTTTACTAGGCAATTCTTTGTCATGGGGTTGTCTACGAAATTTAGAGAAATTGAACTCATGAGACACATCCCCAAAACTCATAGTAACTGTTTCTTTCTCACAATCAATCCTAGTATTAACAGTATTCAAGAAGGGTCTGCCAAATGTAATGGGACAAAATCCATCTTGTGGGGAACCAAGAACAAGAAAATCAGTAGGATATTTTATTTTCCCACACAAGACCTCAACATCTCTAACAATCCCATTCGGTGCAATAGTGTCTCTGTTAGCAGGCTTAATAGTAACATCAATTTCCTCTAGTTCAACTGGTGCAATATCATGCATGATTTCTTTGTATAAGGAAAAGGGAATTGCACTTACGCTAGCACCCATATCACACAAGCCATGATAACAATGATCTCCTATTTTAACAGAAACAACAGGCACACCAACAACTGATCTATGTTTACTCTTAGTATCAGGTCTAGCAATTCAAGCTGCTTCATCACAGAAATAAATAACATGCCCATCAATGTTATCAACCAAGAGATCTTTAACCATAGCAATACTAGGTTCAATTTTAATTTGTTAAGGGGGTGTAGGTGTTCTAATCCAACTCTTATGAACCACAACTGAAGCTTTAGCATGTTCCTTTATCCTAACAGGGAAGGGTGGTTTCTCAATGTAAGCAGTAGGAATAACAGGATCAACATTATAAGTATTAGTTTCCTCTTCAACTTTAATAGGTTCAACAACTTTCACTTCAATGGAAGGATGATATTTAAACCACTTCTCCTTAGGGAGATCAACATGAGTAGCAAAATATTCATAGAAAGAAGCTATTGTCTCAGAGTCAAGTCCATATTGAGTGCTAAATTCACGAAAAGCATCAGTGTCTATAAAGGATTTAACACAATCAAACTTAAGGTTTATACCTGACTCCTTACCTTCGTCGAGTTCCCAATCTTCAGAGTTACGTTTAATTCTTTCCAATAAGTCCCATTTGAATTCAATATCTTTCTTCATAAAAGAACCAAAGCAAGAAGTATCAAGCATGTATCGGTCATTATGAGAAAGCCGAGGATAAAAATTCCGAATAATAATTTCTCTTGAGAGCTCATGGTTGGGGTATAAATATAACATTGACTTAAGCCTCCCCCAAGCTTGAGAGATTCTTTCTCCTTCACGAGGCCAATAATTGTAAATATAATTCCGATCACGATGAACCAGATGCATGGGATAGAACTTCCGATGAAATTCCAATTTCAATCGGTTGTAGTTCCATGATCCAATATCATCACATAGCCTATACCATGCCGATGTCTTATCCTTCAAAGATAAAGGAAAGACCTTCTTCTTGACAACATCCACAGGCAAACCTGCAATCTTAAATAATCCACAAACTTCATCCACATAGATTAGATGCAAATCAGGATGTAGTGTTCCATCTCCTGCATAAGGATTAGCTAGCAGTTTCTCTATGATACCCGAAGGAATTTCATAATAAATATTCTCAGTAGGTGCAGCAGGTTGAGGAGCGACTCTTTGTGCTTCCGTTCGAGGTGAAGATACCCCAAACAAGCCCCTCAAAGGATTATTTTCCATAGTAACAAGTGACAGTAAATTTCAGCACACTACATAAATTTTTCCTTACCAAGTTCCACTCACCAAAGGCGCTTCACTCCCCGGCAACAGCGCCAGAAAAGAGTCTTGATGACCCAAAAGTATAGGGGATCTATCGTAGTCCTTTCGATAAGTAAGAGTGTCGAACCCAACGAGGTTCATAAGGAAATGACAAGCGGTTTTCAGTAAGGTATTCTCTGCAAGCACTGAAATTATCGATAACAGATAGTTTTGTGATAAGATAATTCGTAACGGGTAGAAAGTAACAATTGTAAAAAAAGTACAGCAAGGTGGCCCAATCCTTTTTATAGCAAAAGACAAGCCTGGACAAACTCTTATATAAAGCAAGGCACTCCCGAGGACACATGGGAATTTCTGTCAAGCTAGTTTTCATCATGCTCATATGATTCACGTTTGTTACTTTGATAATTTGATATGTGGATGGACCAGTGCTTGGGTGCTGCCCTTACTTGTACAAGCGTCCCACTTATGATTAACCCCTCTCGCAAGCATCCGCAACTATGAAAGAAGAATTAAGATAAATCTAACCATAGCATGAAACATGTGGATCCAAATCAGCCTCTTACGAAGCAACGGATAAACTAGGGTTTAAGCTTCTGTCACTCTAGAAACCCATCATCTACTTATTACTTCCCAATGCCTTCCTCTAGGTCCAAACAATGGTGAACCTCGAGATGGCGGCGCTTCACCCCGAAAGCTCTGTTATGATTTTTTACAGGTCAAAAGCCTCCATATAGCAGAAGATGGGCATCGAAGGGCTGCCAGGTGGGCCACAAGCCACAGGGGCACACCTAGGGGGGTAGGGCGCGCCCCTGGCTTGTGACTACCTGGTGGGCCCCTGATGTATTTATTTTTCCCAATAATATTTATATATTCCAAAATAATTCTCCGTAGGTTTTCAGGACTTTTGGAGTTGTGCAGAATAGGTATCTCAGATTTGCTCCTTTTCGGGTCTAGAATTCCAGCTGCCGGCATTCTCCCTCTTCATGTAAACCTTGTAAAATAAGAAAGAAAAGGCATTAATATTGTACAAAAATGTGTAGTATCAGCCCATAATGCAATAAATATCAATATAAAAGCATGATGCAAAATGGACGTATCAACCACTACCATGTGGGGCCGCCCCACCCTCTATGATAGGGGGCCCCATGCCGAGAACGGTTTAAAAAATAAATAATAATAATAATAACAGTAATAAATAATAATAATATTAATTAATTAACTTAATTAAGACTAATTAAGTAGTTGATTAATGTGTTAATTAACTTAATGAAATTAATTAGGTTAACTAATGATTATGTTAATTAATTAGGTTTAACATAGAATGACAGGTGGGTCCCACCCCCCTAATTAATCATGTTTAAGATTAATTAAACTTAATTAATCTATGTGTATGACATGTGGGACCCACTGGTCAGTTTGACTAGTCAACTCAGACTGTTGACTGCTGATGTTAGCATGACATCATGCTGATGTCATAATTGGTTATTGAGTTAAAATAAATCAATTTAATTTCTGAATATTATTAAAACTTTAAAAATTAATATAAAATAATTCGTAACTCGGATGAAAATAATTTATATATGAAAGTTGATCAGAAAAATCCTATGAATCCGAATACGCAGTCCGTTAAATTGTCACGTGCTCCTATCATAGCAAACATGGAACATTTCCATCGTTTTCGTTTGTCTCGTAGTAGCCCGAGACGAAAATATCGTCAGATATTCTTCCGACCCGTCTGCGACATGTAATACTACGTTAATGCATGCCTAGCCCTACATATTGCCATGTCATGCATCGTGATGCATTTGTCTGCTTTATATTTATTGTTTCTCCCCCCTCTTCTTACCGATACACCCCGAGACTGACGGTGCTGCCGTGTACGACTACACCGTCGACGATCAGGCCTTTGCAGCAGAGCAACAAGGCAAGAAACCCCCCTTGAGCATTCCAATATCACCCATTCTTCCCTCTTATTCTTGCGTTATATTTTGCTATTGTATTAGCTAGCTCCTATTTCTGACGCATAGCCTGTTTTTGATAAACTACTACTATACATGTGTAGTATCAACTGCTTAGTATAGGCTGATCATGAATCCCTTGTAACCCACTTAGTCCCAGTTACCCCTGCTTCTTCATCGACGACTCGAAGACTCGGTCAACCAACCCACGAGCCAGGCCCCTCACATCACCGCACACCCCTTAGTTGTACGACTCTACTGAGCTACTATCGAGTACCGAGGGTGACACCTCATGAAGTACTCATGATGCTAACTTTGTAGTGCATCTAATCGGTCGTGGTTATCGAGGATGATTCCTCCTTCATCACTCCTGACGATGACTCTATCGTGCAACCCCTCAAGTGTGGGACCCTCGAGGATGATTCCTCTAAGTCCACCTTGACGGTTTCATCGAGCGGGACCCTTTGAGGGTGATTCCTCAGGTTCCGTCTTGATGTTTTATATACACAGTTACTATGAGCTGGTTACAGAAACATGTTGGTGATGGGTCGGCCCTGAGGTGTACCCACGGTTTGATGTTGTTGAGGTGTGGACGGTCAGGAGAGGCCCTTGCCACAAATCCTCGAGACGGGGCGACGGGACCGCACTTCATGGGTCGCGCTTGCCTCGCATTAATAAAATGCTAATGGGTTGGGTATTTGATCTGAGTTGGTCATTTGACCTTTTATGCACCAAACCTTCACGTGGGAGAAGTTATGGGTACTCAGCGTCGTTGTATTAGCCGAAGCTCTTCGGACGTCAGCAATGGAGCGGCGCACGCCCGAGTGGCCTGGACGGTACAACTCTTGGATTAGAGTGTGCTAGGGCAGACCTCGGTCGCATACGCATCGTGCAGGAGCACAAGGGCAAGTGGGCCCATGACCCCTGTGTGCTTACGATTTAGACCGGCGGGTTGGCCTCTTTGTTGAGTCTAGGTGAGGCGACGACGTGTTGAAATCCCGAGGCCGGGCATTACCCAGGAAAGTGTGTCCGTCTAGAGGTGATCAAGCGTGTTGGAAATGCGGTGCACCCCTGCAGGGATGAATTCATCTATTCAAATAGTCGTGTCCACGGTAACAAGATGACTTGGAGTTGTACCTTGATCTACTACAACTAAAATTGTGACTTTAAATTTAAATGAATGTTGGCTCCGAGATTGCTTCCTCATAGGGAGTCAAGGAAGAATCTCTGGGCATTGTTACTCAATAATATAACTATATATGAGATACCATTCTACTCTCTTCTAATGCTGCAAGATGCTAAAGATGCCAGTCTTCGATAGGACTAGGCCTTCCACACTATTCTTGATTTCTATAGTCAGTCCAGATATAACCCCCTCCCCTTGATACTGATGCATACTTAGCATAGTTCTGATGTCAGTCTTGCGAGTACTTTGGATGAGTACTCATCGCTGCTTTGCTTGCTCTTCCCTCTCGATGTGATTGCTGCATTCAGACGACGGAGCCCCGGAGATGGAGTACGCCGGAGATGACTACTACACCATCGTTGGAGCCTACTACTATGTGGAGAGTGCTAATGCTCAGGAGTAGTTAGGAGGTTCCCAGGAAGGAGGCCTCGCCTCTTTGGATCCGTTGATTATGTTTGTGCTAGCCTTCTTAAGGCAAAACTTGTTTAACTTATGTCTTTACTCAGATATTATTGCTTCCGCTGACTCGTGCTTTGTCGAGATTTGTATTCCAGCCCTCGAGCCCCCTGGCTTGTAATATGAAGTTGTATGATTCTAATTTGTGTCTAGAGTTGTGTTGTGATATCAATCAGTGAGTCCCTAATTTTGATCGTACGCATTGCGTGTATGTTTAGCGTACGGTCGATAATTGAGGGCGTCACACTAACATATTTATCCATGTAATATTCTTTATTTTTGCATGAATATTTAGATCCATAAGACTCAAAACAAAAGCTTAATGTTGACATAAAAACAATAATATTTCAAGCATACTAGCAAAGCAATTGTATCTCTTCAAAATATAATGGCAAAAGAAAGTTATCCCTACAATATCATATAGTCTGGCTATGCTCCATCTTCCCCACACAAAGTATTTATATCATGCACAACCCCGATGACAAGTCAAGCAATTGTTTCATACTTTTATTTTCTCAAACTTTTTCAACTTTCACGCAATACATTTTGGTGGTCATCTAAGGCCTCTTTTTTAGTTAGGCTTCGCTGGCCTCTTTTATTTTTCATAAAGTTCGGAGTCTCATCCCCACTTGTGAGGGAATCATAGCTTCCATCATCCTTTCCTCACATGGGACAATGCTCTAATAATGATGGTCATCACACTTTTATTTACTTACAACTCGATAAGTAGAACAAATTATGACACTATATGAATGCCTCCGGCTGTGTACCGGGTTGTGCAATGATCTAGCATAGCAAATGACTTCAAAAAAACGTACAAGCCATGAAAACATCATGCTAGCTATCTTACGATCATGCAAAACAACATGGAAATGATGGTGCATGTCATAATAAACGGAACGGTGGAAGTTGCATTGCAATATATCTCGGAATGGCTATGGAAATGCCATAATAGGTAGGTATGGTGGCTGTTTTGAGGAAAGATATAGAGAGAATTCCTTATTTGACACTCTCTTAAAATTGTGTTCCTTATTTGACATTGGAGAAAATTTTCTTCCTTACATAAACTCTAGTCTTAATTTTTTCCCTATATGACACTCTAGTGCATTTTGTACACGTGAAAAGACCATTTTACCCATATATATAATGTGACCCCAAATATGTACAATATAATAGTTGTTCCAGACATAGTTTTGGGACGTGTGACATACGTGGTATTATAGGGCTTGCAGGGTATTTGTACTAAAGAGCGATCTGATTTATATACCGAACTTGGTTTCGGATGGCCGCTGTTGGTTTCTCACGACATGTCATCACCCCTGCTATTTACCGCCGGCGGCACGGCGGTACCGTTTGCGCGTCATCCGCTGGCACAAATCGATCCAAACCAGCAGCAAATCGCACCACCATATGAAGCTCGAAAAGTATGTTGCAAGCGGCAATGCTGGACAGGCGCTCCAAAATCATGCTGGTAAGTACTACTACACGGGTCTTGCTGGGCTGGCATTCCAAAAGCATTCAAAAATCAAATTACATGGGGTACAGTGCTATACCCTACCCAATGGCCCAAATCACGAGTGTGTACACAACTGTTTTGTCAGTGCCAACTTGGTCGAGTTGTCAGTCTTACAATATATATTCATAATACAAGGAAAACTATTTAGGGAAATGGAAATAAAATTGCTCAACCATAACGAATTTGTGTAGTTTAAACATATTTTGAATGGTTAGATAACCAGTCCGAGCATTCGCACGGGTTGAGGACTAGTATTACCTAATTAGGCTCGATGCTACATATTTCTGGTCACATTATGTATAGGGGTAAATAGGTCTTTTCATGTGTACAAAATGAACTAGAGTGTCATATAGGGAAATAAATTAAGACTATATATAGGGAAGCATTTTTTCAGTGTCAGATAAGGAACATGATTTTAAGGGAGTGTCAAATAAGGAATTCTCTCAAAGATATATGGTGGCTGTTTTGAGGAAACTGGGTTTATCACACCGGCGAAAGTTGCGCGATACTAGAGAGGCTAGCAAAGGTGGAAGGGTGAGAGTGCGTTTAATCCATGGACTCACATTAGTCATAAAGAACTCACATACTTATTACAAAAGTCTATTAGTCATCGAAGCAAAGCATTAGACACATGCCCCTAGGGGAGAGGTTGGTAGGAGTAAACCATCGCGCGCTCCCGACCCTCACACAAAGGTCGGAAATCTATAAACAAATCATGCTCCGACTTCCTTACATAACGGTTCACCATACGTGCATGCTACGAGAATAACAAACCTTTACACAAGTATTTTTACCAATTCACAATTACTTCCTAACATGACTCTTAACATTACCATCTTTATATCTCAAAACTTTATGCAAGGAATCAAACTTCTCATAATACTCAATTCACTTAATATGGAAGTTTTTATTATATCCCTCTTGGATGGCTATCATATTAGGATTAAATTCATAACCTAAACCAATTACCATGCTGTTTAAAGACTCTCAAAATAATATAAGTGAGGTATGAGAGTTCAATTATTTCTATAATACCAAACACCACCGTGCTCTAAAAACATATAAGTGAAGCACTAGAGCAAAATTGTCTATCTCAAAAGATATAAGTGAAGCACATAGAGTATTCTAATAAATTCACAATTCATGTGTGTATCTATCAAAATATGTGCGCAGCAAGGATGGTTATGGAAAACTAAAAAGCAAATACTCATATCATACAAGACGCTGCAAGCAAAACACACATCACGTGGTGAATAACAATATAGCCTCAAGTAAATTTACCGATGGATTGAAGACGAAAGAGGGGATGCCTTCCGGGGCATTCCCAAGCTTGGGATCTTTGTCATCCTTTAATATGACTTTGGGTGCCTTGGGAATCCCCAAGATTAGGCTCATGCCACTCCTTATTCCATAGTCCATCAAATCTTTACCCAAAACTTGAAAACTTCACAACACAAAACTTAATAGAAAACTCATGAGATCCGTCAATATAAGAAAATAAATCACCACTTTAGGTACTGTTCTGAACTCATTATTTATTTATATTGGTGTAATACATGATGTATTCTAACTTCTTCATGGTTCATACCCCCCTGATACAACCCATAGATACATCAAAATATGTAAACAACACAAAGAAAACAGAATCTGTCAAAAACATAACAGTCTGTAGCAATCTGAAAACTTTGTATACTTATATAACTCAAACAATTCTGAACAATTTGGAAAACCTGGGAAATTTGTATATGAATCTTGTGTAAAAAGTTCAGACTCATTCGACGCTCTGAAAAAATTATAAAATTCCTGTACTAGGTCCAAAAGTTTCTGTTTTTCAGCAAGATCAAATCAACAACCACCATAGACCATACCAAAGGTCTTACTTGGCTCAAACAATAATTAAAACATAAAAATACAATTAATACATAAGTAATAATGTGCGAAACACTCAAAACATAAGCAAAAATAGAAACATAAAAATAAAATTGGGTTGCCTCCTAACAAGCACTATTGTTTAACGCCCCTAGCTAGGCATAACAATTTCAATGATGCTGACATAAAAAGTAGTAGTATGAAAAAGAGCATCACAAATAGCATAAAAACAAATTTAAGTCTAACCATCTTCCTATGCATATGGATTTTTTGATCAAAAAATTTATGGGCGCAAGAATCAACTAGCATAGGAAGGCAAAACAAGCTTAACTTCAAAACTTTGAACACATAGAGAGGAAACTTGATATTATTGCAATTCCTACAAGCGTATGTTCCTCCCCTATAATAATTTTTAGTAGAATCATGAAGTAATCTCACAATTTAACTATCACACAAAGAATTCTTTTCATGATCAATGATAGCATACATGTCGTCACAAAAACTTGGGGAACAAAAAATATCATCTTCATCAAGCATAGCATCCTCAAACTTGTGGTTTTGCATATCATTTGCATCATGGATATTCAGGGAATTCATACTAAAAACATGTAAATCATGCTTTTAATTCAATGAGATATCATTAATCACCTTATAATTTTCTTCTTTCAACACTTCATCAAAAATTTCATGATTTTCAAGCAAAACTTCATAGAGATAATCAAGTGCACTCAACTCACTAGCAATTGGTTCATCATAGTTTGGTCTTTTGAAAAGATTAGCAAGTGGATGAGGATCCATATCAATAGATTTTTAGCAAGCGAAGACGCAAGCAAATAGAAGGAAAATGGCAACACAAGCAAACAAAAAGCAAACAAAAAGACGAACGGAAGAAGGGCAAATAAAAAGGCAAATCTTTTTTTCTTCCGAAAATCGTTTTAGAAGTGGGCGAGAGGAAACTGAGAGGCAAATGACAAATAATGTAAATGTAATAGATGATTTTGTGATGGGTACTTGGTAGGCTTGATGTTTATCCTCCCTGACAACGGCGCCAGAAATCCTTCTTGCCACCTCTTGAGTGTGCGTTGGTTTTCCCTTGAAGAGGAAAGGGTGATGTAGGGAAGTAGATAAGTATTTCCCTTAGTTGTTGAGAACCAATGTATCAATCCAGTAGGAGGAACAAGGAAGTCCCCAATGGATGCACCTACACAAACAATCAAACTCTTGCACCCAACGCTATAAAGGTGTTGTCAATCCCTTCACGGTTATTTGCAAGGATTAGATATGATAGAGATAGATGTAATAAATTGTGGAAAGTAAAAAAGTAAATAAATTGCAGCAAGGAATTTTTGATATTTTTGGTTTATAGATCTGAAAATATATTATGGAAAGTAGACCCGGGGGCCATAGGTTTCACTAGAGGCTTCTCACTTGAAGGAAAGTATCACGATGGGTGAACAAATTACTTTCGAGCAATTGATAGAAAAGCAAACAATTATGAAGATATCCAAGGAAATGATTATGCATATAGGCATCACGTCCATGTCAAGTAGACCGAAACGATTCTACATCTACTACTATTACTCCACACATTGACCGACTCCTGCCTGCATCTAGAGTATTAAGTTCATGAAGAACAGAGTAACGCATTAGGTAAGATGACATGATGTAGAGGGATAAACTCAAGCAATATGATGAAAACCCCATCTTGTTACCCTTGATGGCAACAATACAATATGTGCCTCGCTACCCCTACTTTGTCACTCGGTGAGGACACCGCAAGATTGAACCCAAAACTAAGCACTTCTCCCATTGCAAGAATTACCAATCTAGTTGGCCAAAACAAACCAATAACTCGAAGAGACTTGCAAAGATATGAAATCATGCATATAATAATTCAGAAAAGACTCAAATAATATTCATGGATAATCTAAACATAAACCCACAATTCATCTGATCTCGACAAACACACCGCAAAAGAGTATTACATCAGATAGATCTCCATGAAGAACATGGTATTGAAGCACAAAGAGAGAGAAGAAGCCATATAGCTACTAGATATGGACCCATAGGTCTATAGTGAACTACTCACACATCATCGGAGGGGCAATGGAGTTGATATAGATGCCCTCCGTGATTGGAGCCCCCTTCGACAGATTACCGGAAAATGCTCCAAGATTGGATCTCTCGGGAACGGAGGCTTCTGGCGGTGGAAAAGTATTTGTGTGGCTCTTTTTGGTATTGGGGGAATATTTGGGTATTTATAGGATGAAGAATAGGGCTAGGACTCCTGCCAGGGAGTCACAAGCCTGCCAGGCGTGGCCAGGGGGTGGCCGCGCCCCCTGGCTTGTGACTTCCTGGCAAGTGCCTTGCCTTGCACTCCAAGCCTGGTAGATCTCTTTTGTTCCAGAAAAAATCTTCGCGAAGATTTTATTCCTTTTGGACTCTGTTTAATATTCCATATCTGCAATACCCAAAAACAAGGAAAAAACAGAAACTGGCACTAGGCTCTAGATTAGTAGGTTAGTCCCAAAAATAATATTAAATAGCATATTAATGCATATAAAACATACAAAACAAATAATATAATAGCATGACACAATCAAAAATTATTGATACATTAGAGACGTATCAGCATCCCCAAGCTTAATTCAAGCTCGTCCTCGAGTAGGTAAATGATAAAAACAGAATTTTTGATGTGGAATGCTACCTAACATATTTATCCAAGTAATATTATTTATTGTCGCATGAATATTCAGATCCATAAGACTCAAAACAAAAGCTTAATGTTGACATAAAAACAATAATATTTCAAGCATACTAGCAAAGCAATTGTATCTCTTCAAAATATAATGGCAAAAGAAAGTTATCCCTACAATATCATATAGTCTGGCTATGCTCGATCTTCCCCACACAAAGTATTTATATCATGCACAACCCCGATGAAAAGTCAAGCCATTGTTTCACACTTTTATTTTCTCAAACCTTTTCAACTCTCACGCAATACATGAGAATGAGCCATGGATATAGCACTATAGGTGGAATCAAATATGGTGGAGGTTGTGAAGGAAAAGGAGAAGATGGTCTCACATCAACTAGGCATATCAACGAGCTATGGAGATGCCCATTAATAGATGTCGATGTGAGTGAGTAGGGATTGACATGCAACAGATGCACTAGATCTATAAGTGTATGAAAGCTCAAAAGGAAACTAAGTGGGTGTGCATCCAACTTGCTTGCTCACGAAGACCTAGGGAAATTTGAGGAAGGCCATCATTGGAATATACAATCCAGGTTATATAATGAAAAATTCCCACTAGTATATGAAAGTGACAAAATAGGAGACTCTCTATCATGAAGATCATGGTGCTACTTTGGAGCACACGTGTGGAAAAAAGATAGTAGCATTGTCCCTTCTCTCTTTTCTCTCATTTTTTTATTTTGGTGAGCATCTAAGGCCTCTTTTTTTATTTGGGCTTCGCTGGCCTCTTTTATTTTTCATAAACTCTAGAGTCTCATCCCAACTTGTGAGGGAATCATAGGTTCCACCATCCTTTCCTCACATGGGACAATGCTCTAATAATGATGGACATCACACTTTTATTTACTTACAACTCAAGAATTACAACTCGATAACTAGAAAAAATTATGACTCTATATGAAGGCCTCGGCGGTGTACCGGTATGTGCAATGATCTAGCTTAGCAAATGACATCAAAAATGGACAAGCCATGAAAACATCATGCTAGCTATCTTACAATCATGCAAAGCAACATGGAAATGATGGTGATGCTGGAAATATGCCCTAGAGGAAATAATAAATTAGTTATTATCATATTTCCTTGTTCATGATAATCATTTATTATCCATGCTAGAATTGTATTGATCGGGAACTCAGATACATGTGTGGATACATAGACAACACCATGTCCCTAGTATGCCTCTAATAGACTAGCTCGTTAATCAAAGATGGTCAAGGTTTCCTGGCCATGGACATGAGATGTCATTTCATAAACAGGATCACATCATCAAGAGAATGATGTCATGGACAAGACCCAAACTATAAACATAGCATATGATCGTGTCAATTTATTGCTATAGTTTTCTGCATGTCAAGTATCTATTCCTACGACCATGAGATCATGCAACTCACTGACACCGGAGGAGTGACTTGTGTGTATCAAACGTCGCAACATAACTGCGTGACAATAAAGGTGCTCCATAGGTATCCCTGAGGGTGTCTGTTGGGTTGGCATGGATCAAGACTAGGATTTGTTACTCCGTGTGACGGAGAGGTATCTCAGGGCCCAGTCGGTAATACAACATCACTATAAGCCTTGCAAGCAATGTGACTAAAGAGTTAGCCACGTGATCTTGTATTACAGAACGAGTAAAGAGACTTGCCGGTAACGAGATTGAATTAGGTATAGAGATACTGACGATCGAATCTCGGCAAGTAACATACCGAAGGACAAAGGGAACAACATACAGGATTAACTGAATCCTTGACATAGAGGTTCAAACGATAAAGATCTTCATAGAATATGTATGAACCAATATGGGCATCCAAGTCCCGCTATTGGTTATTGACCGTAGAGGTGTCTCGGTCATGTTTACATAGTTCTCGAACCCGCAGGGTCTGTACACTTAAGGTTCGGTGACGTTTCAGTAGTATAGAGTTATATATGGTGGTGACCAAAGGTTGTTTGCAGTCCCGGATGAGATCTCGGACATCACGAGGAGCTCTAGAATTGTTTGGAGGTAAATATTGATATATATAGGAAGTCCTGTTTTGGTCACCGGAAAAGTTTTGGGCTCATCGATAGTGTACCGGGAGTGCCGGGAGGGGTACCGGGGCCCATCGGGAGGGGTGTATCGACCCAAAGGGCCTCATGGGCTATGGGATGAGTCAAGCCAGCCCTTAGTGGGCTGGCCGAGCCGCCCACTAAGGCCCATGCGGCTAGGGGTGGGAAAACCCAAAGGTGGAGAGATGGAAAGAGTTTCCAAGTGGAAAGGAGGAATCCTACTCCTAATAGGATTGGAGTAGGACTCCTCCACCTCCAATTTCGACCAAACCTTGAGGGTTTGACGCTGCCTACTCCCCTCCCTTCCTCCTATATATACTAGAGGATTTAGAGGTGAAAGCTAACCCTAATTGCCACGTGCTCCCTCTACTTCATCTAGATCGGTTTTCTCCTCTAGTCTAGTTCGGCGGTGCTTAGGCAAAGCCCTGCCGGAATAGTTCCACCACCATCACCGCCGCGCTGTCGTGCTGACGGAGAACTCATCTATCTCTCTGCTCCCTCTTGCTGGATCAAGAAGGCGGAGATCGTTATTGAGCTGTATGTGTTCTGAACGCGGAAGTGCCGTCCGTTCGGCGCTAGATCGGAAGGACCGTGATCAAGATTATGAGATGATTCGTGATTTGATCGCGGGACGGATCGTGATGGGATCGCGGGACGGATCATGATTGGATCACAAGATGGATAGTGATGGGATCGCGACACGCTTGGCGATTTGGATCGCGAAAATGTTCGACTACATCAATCGCGTTTCTTAACACTTCTCGCTTAGCGATCTACAAGGGTATGTAGATCCACTCTCCCTCTCGCAGATGCTCATCACCATGGATAGATCTTGCATGTGCGTAGGATTTTTTTTGTTTCCCATGCAACGTTCCCTAACAGTGGCATCATGAGCTAGGTCTATGTGTATATGAGATCTCGAGTAGAACACAAAGGAGTTTGTGGGCGTTGATGCTTAGATTGCTTCATCCCTTGGTCATGTTTTGGTTCAACGGTATTGTGCGATGAAGCGGCCCAGACCAACCTTACTCGTACGCTTACGAGGGACCGGTTCCATCGACTGACATGTAACTTTGTTGCACAAAGATGGCTGGCGGGTGTCTATCTCTCCTACTCTAGTTGGATCGGATTCGACAAAGGCGGTCCTTGAGAAGGTTGAATAGCAATTTGAATATCACCGTTGTGGTTTATGCATAGGTGAGAATTGTTCTTGCTAGATACCCGTAGCAGCCACGTAAAACTTGCAACAACAATTAGAGGACGTCTAACTTGTTTTTGCAGGGTATGTTGTGATGTGATATGGCCAATTACATGATGAGATATATGTGATGTATGAGATGATCATGTATTGTATAGAATACCATGACTTGCATGTCGATGAGTACGTCAACCGGCAGGAGCCATAGGGTTGTCTTTAATTATTGTATGACCTGTGTGTCAATCATTAAGCTCTATGTAATGCTTTACTTTATCGCTACGCGGTAGCAATAGTAGTAGAAGCATGGTGGGTGCGATAATCCCGATGGTGACCCATTGACGGAGATCAAGATGATGTAGATCATGGTGTCATGCCGGTGACGATGGAGATCATGCCAGTGCTTTATAGATGGAGATCAAAAGCACAAGTTCATGGCCATATCATGTCACTTATGATTTGCATGTGATGTTAATCCTGTTATGCACCTTGTTTTGCTTAGGACGAAGGTAGCATTATAAGGTGATCCCTCACTAAATTTCAAGATCAATTGTGTTCTCCCCGAGTGTGCACCGTTGCGAAAGTTCATCGTGTCGAGACACCACGTGATGATCGGGTGTGATAGACTCTACGTTCACATACAACGGGTGCAAGCCATTGTTGCACGTGCAGACCACTCGGGTTAAACTTGACGAGCCTATCATGTACAGACATGGCCTCGGAACACAAGAGACCAAAAGGTCGAACATGAGTCATATAGTAGATATGATCAACATGATGATGTTCACCATTGAAACCACCTCAACTCACGTGATGATCGGACTTGAGTTGGTGAATTTGGATCATGTATCACTCGAATGATCGAAGGGATGTCAATTTGAGTGGGAGTTCTTAAGTAATATGATTAATTGAACTCATTATCATGAACATAGTCAGTAGTGTATTTGCAATTTATGTTGTAGATTACTAGCTCACGTTGTAGCTCCCTTAATTTTTTATATGTTACTAGAGAAATAGAGTTGAAAGATGTTGGTAGCAATGTTGAGGACTAGGTCCGTGATTTGAGGATTGTCCTCATTGTTGCATAGAAGGCTTATGTCCTTAATGCACCGCTCGGTATGCCACCCCCTCTAGCATCGTCTGTAGATGTTGTGAACATCTGACATGCACGTTCCGATGACTAATTGATAGTTGAGTGCGTCATGTTTACGACATAGAATTTAGGCTCCAAAAAGTTTTTAACATCATGGAACAAATGAGATATTCTAAGAGCTGAAATTGGGATCTCAGGCTCATGCCCGTGTTGTGAGATATGAGATCTCCAACAAGATTCGTTGCCTGCAAGATGAAGGAGAATAGATCAATCGTTGAGCATGTTCTCAGATTGTCCAGGTACTACAATCGCTTGAATCGAGTGGGAGTTAATCTTCTAGATAAGATAGTGATTGATATAGTTCTCCAAGTCATTGTCACTAAGCTACTAGAGCTTCATGATGAACTATAAAATGCCAGGGATGGAAATAATGACTCCTAAGCTGTTCGTGATGTTTGACACCGCGAAGGTAGATATCAAGAAGGAGCATCAAGTGTTGATGGTTAGTAAAATCACTAGTTTAGAAAAGGGAAAGAATAAGGAGGGAAACTTCATGGATGGCAAGTCAGTTGCTGCTCTAGTGAAGAAACCCAAAGTTGAACCCAAACCCGAGATTAAGTGCTTCTATTATGAGGAGAGCAGTCGCTGAAGCGGAACAACCCTAGATACTTGGTAGATAAGAAGGCTGGCAACATTGACAGAAGTATATTTGATATACGTGTTATTGATGTGTACCTTGCTAGTACTCCTAGTAGCACCTCAGTATTGGATACTGGTTTAGTTGCTAAATGTTAGCAACTCAAAATAAAAGCTATGGAATAAACGGAGACTAGCTAAGGGTGAGGTGACGATGTGTGTTGGAAATGTTTCCAAGGTTGATGTGATCAACATCGCACTCTCTCTACCTTCGGGATTAGTGATGAACCTAAATAAATGTTATTTGGTGTTTGCGTTAAGAATGAACATGATTAGGTCGTGTTTATTGCAATACGGTTATTCATTTAAGTTAGAGAATAATGGTTATTCTATTTACATGAATAATACCTTCAATGGTCATGCACCCAATGAGAATGGTTTGTTGAACCTTGATTGTAGTAATACACATGTTCATAACATTGAAGCCAAAAGATACAAAGTTAATAATGATAGTACCACATACTTGTGGCACTGTCGCTAAATGTCATATTGGTCTAAAGCGCATAAAGAAACTCCATGTTGATGGAACTTTGGACTCATTCAATTTCGAATCGGTTGAGACATGCGAACCATGCCTCTTTCGCAAGATGACTAAGGACCCCATTTTTGGGTTTGATGGAGCGGGCAAGTGACTTATTGGAAATGATACATGTTGATGTATGCAATCCAATGAGTGTTGTAGCATGCGGTGGATATCGTTATTTTCTTACCTTCACTGATGATTTGAGTAGATATTGTGTATATTTACTTAATGAAACACAAGTCTGAATTGTTTGAAAAGTTCAAGCAAAATCAGAGTGAAGTTTGAGATCGTCGTGACAAGAAGATAAAATGTCTACGATATGATCGTGGAGGTGAATATTTGAGTTACGAGTTTGGTATACAACTTAAGACAAAGTGGAAGCTATTTCACAACTCACGTGACCTGGAACACCATAGTGTGATGGTGTGTCCGAACATCGTAGTCGTGCTCTATTGGATATGGTTCGAACTATGATGTCTCTTATCGATTTGCCACTATCGTTTTGGGGTTATGCATTAGAGACAACTACATTCACTTTAAAAGGGGCATCATCTAAGTCCGTTGAGATGACACCGTATGAATTTTGGTTTGGCGGAAACCTAAGCTGTCATTTCTTAATGTTTGGGGCTGCGACGCTTACGTGAAAAGAGTTTTCACCTAATGAGCTCGAACCCAAAGCGGACCAATGCATCTTCATAGAATACCCTAACTTAATAGTTGGGTAAACCATCTATCTTAGATCCAAGCATAAAGTGTTTTTTGCTAAAACGGGTCCTTTCTCGAGAAAGAGTTTCTCTCGAAAGAATTGAGTGGGAGGAAGATAGAACTTGATGAGGTTGTTGAACCTTTGTTTCAACCAAAGAGTAGCGCAATGCATAAAGATGTTTCTATGGAGCCTACGTTAGTTGATGAGGAAGTTAATGATGATGATCATGAAGCTTTAGATCAAGTTACTGTTGAACCTCGTAGGTCGAGAAGGACGCATACTGCTCCTAATTGGTACGGCAACCCTGTCTTAGAGGTCATGTTGTTAGACAACGATGAACCTACGAGCTATGGAGAAGCAATGATGGGTACGAATTCCGATAAATGGTTAGAGGCCATGAAATCCGAGAAAGGATCCATGTATGAAAACCAAGTATGAACTTTGGTAGACTTGAACGTTGAACAGCAGGTCATTGAGTACAAATGGACCTTTAAGATGAAGACAGACGCTGATGGTGAATGTCACCATTTATAAATCTTGAGTTGTCGCAAAGAAGTTTCCGACAAGTTCAAGGAGTTGACTGCGATGAGACTTTCTCACTCGTAGAGATGCTAAAGTCTGTTGGAATTATGTTAGCAGTTGCTGCATTTTTCCAGTTATGAAATCTGGCAAATGGATGTCAAAACATCGTTTCCTTCCTTGAGGAAAGGTTGTATGAGGTACAACTAGAAGGTTTTGTCAGTCCTAAGGATGCTAAAAGGTGTGCAGGCTCCAGTGATCCTTCTATGGACTGGAGCAAGCATCTTGGAGTGGGAATATACGCTTTGATGAGGTGATCAAAAATTTTGGGTCTATACAAAGTTTATGAGAAACTTGAATTTACAATAAAGTGAGTGGGAGCACTATAGAATTTCTGATAAGCATATGTGGATGACATATTGTTGATCGGAAATGATGTAGAATTTCTGGAAAGCATAAAGGGTTGTTTGAAAAGAGTTTTTCAAAGGAAGACCTGGATAAAGCTACTTAATTGTTGGGCATCGAGATCTATAGAGATAGATCAATACACGTGATGAGACTTTCAATGAGTACATACCTTGACAAGATTTTGAAGAGTTCAAAATGGGTCAATCAAAGAAAGAGTTCTTGCCTGATTGTAAGGTGTGAAGTTGAGTGAGACTCAAATCTCGACCACGGCATAAGAAAGAGAAAGGACGAAGGTCATCCCCTATGCCTTAGCCATAGGCTCTATATTATGCCATGCTGTGTACCGCACCTGGTGTGTGCCTTGCCATGAGTCTGTCAAGGGGTACAAGAGTGATCCAGGAGTGGATCACTGGACAGCGGTCAAAATTATCCTTAGTAACCAAAGGACCAAGGAGATGTTTCTCAATTATGGAGGTGATAAAGAGTTCGTCGTAAAGAGTTACGTTGATGCAAGCTTTAACACCGATCCGGATGAATCTTAGTAGCAATCTGGATACGTATAGTGGAGTAGCCATTTGGAATAGCTCCAAGTGGAGCATGGTAGCAGTGTCTATAGTATGACATAGAGATTTACAAAGTACACACGGATCTAAATGTCGCAGACCCGTTGATTAAAACCTCTTTCACATGCAAAACATGATCGAACCCCAGAACTCATTGGGTGTGAGATTCATAACAAATCACATAGCGATGTGAGCTATATTATTGAGTCTAGTGCAAGTGGGAGACTGTTGGAAATATGCCCTAGTGGCAATAATAAATAAGTTATCATCATATTTCCTTGTTCATGATAATCGTTTATTATCCATGCTAGAATTGTATTGATCGAAAACTCGGATACATGTGTGGATACATATACAACACCATGTCCCTAGTATGCCTCTAATAGACTAGATTGTTAATAAAAGGTGGTCAAGGTTTCCTGGCCATGGACATGAAATGTCATTTGATAAACGGGATCACATCATTAGGAGAATGATGTGATGGACAAGACCCAAACTATAAACATAGCATATGATCGTGTCAGTTCCTTGTTGTAGTTTTCTGCATGTCAAGTATTTGTTCCTATGACCATGAGATCATGCAACTCACTGACATCGGAGGAGTAACTTGTGTGTATCAAACGTCGCAATAACTGGGTGACTATAAAGGTGCTCTACAGGTATCCCTGAGGGTGTCTGTTGGGTTGGCATGGATCAAGACTGGGATTTGTTACTATGTGTGACGGAGAGGTATCTCAGGGCCCACTCGGTAATACAACATCACTATAAGCCTTGCAAGCAATGTGACTAAAGATTTAGCCACAGGATCTTGTATTACGGAACGATTAAAGAGACTTTTCGATAACGAGATTGAACTAGGTATAGAGATACCGACGATGGAATCTCGGGCAATTAACATACGAAGGACAAAGGGAACAACATACGGGATTAACTGAATCCTTGACATAGAGGTTCAAATGATAAAGATCTTTGTAGAATATGTAGGAACCAATATGGGCATCCAGGTCCCGCTATTGGTTATTGACCGTACAGGTGTCTCGGTCATGTCTACATAGTACTCGAACCCACAGGGTCTGCGCACTTAAGGTTCGGTGACGTTTCGGTAGTATAGAGTTATGCATGGTGGTTACCGAAGGTTGTTTGGAGTCCCGGATGATATCCCAGACGTCATGAAGAGCTCCGGAATGGTCCGAAGGTAAATATTAATATATAGGAAGTCCTATTTTGGTCAGCGGAAAAGTTTTGGGCTCATCAGTAGTGTATCGGGAGTGCTGGGAGGGGTACCGGGGACCACCGGGAGGGGTGTCTCGACCCAAAGGGCCTCATGGGCTGTGGGAGGAGTCAAGCCATCCCTTAGTGGTCTGGCCAAGGCCCCCACTAAGGCCCATGCGGCTAGGGGTGGGAAAAACCCAAAGGTGGAGAGGTGGAAAGAGTTTCCAAGTGGCAAGGAGGAATCCTAGTCCTAATAGCATTGGAGTAGGACTTCTCCACCTCCAATTTCAACCAAACCTTGAGGGTTTGAGGCTGCCTCGTCCCCTCGCTCCCTACTATATATACTAGAGGATTTGGAGGGGAAAGCTAATCCTAATTGCCACGTGCTCCCTCTACTTCATCTAGATCGGTTTTCTCCTCTAGTCTAGTTCGGCGGTGCTTAGGCAAAGCCCTGCCGGAATAGTTCCACCACCATCGCCGCCGCGCCGTCGCGCTGACGGAGAACTCATCTACCTCTTCGCTCCCTCTTGCTGGATCAAGAAGGCGTAGATCGTCATCGAGCTGTATGTGTGCTGAACGCGGAGGTGCCGTCCGTTCGGCGCTAGATCGGAAGGACCGTGATCAAGATTGCGAGACGATTCGTGATTTTATTGTGGGACGGATCATGATGGGATCGGGGGACGAATCGTGATTGGATCGTGATGGGATCGCGGGACACTCGGCGATTTGGATCGCAAAGACGTTCAACTACATCAACCACGTTTCTTAACGCTTCCCGCTTAGTGATCTACAAGGGTATGTAGATCCACTCTCCCTCTCGTAGATGCTCATCACCATGGATAGATCTTGCGTGTGCATAGGAATTTTTTTTGTTTCCCATGCAACGTTCCCCAACAGGTGCGTGTCATAATAAACGAAACGGAAGTTGCATGGCAATATATCTCGGAATGGCTATGAAAATGCCATAATAGGTAGGTATGATGGTTGTTTTGAGGAAAGATATATGGTGGCTGTTTTGAGGAAGGTGGGTTTATCGCACCGACGAAAGTTGCGCGGTACTAGAGAGGCTAGCAAAGGTGCAAGGGTGAGAGTGCGTATAATACATTAGTCATAAAAAACTCACATACTTATTGCAAAAGTCTATTAGTCATCGAAGCAAAGCATTAGACGCATGAACCTAGGGGAGAGGTTGGTAGGAGTAAACCATCGCGCGCTCCCGATCCTCACACAAAGGTCGAAAATCTATAAAAAAATCATGCTCCGACTTCCTTACATAATGGTTCATCATACGTGCATGCTACGGGAATCACAAACCTTTACACAAGTATTTTTAGCAATTCACAATTAGTTCCTAACATGACTCTTAACATTACCATCTTTATATCTCAAAACTTTATGCAAGGAATCAAACTTTTCATAATACATAATGCACTTAATATGGAAGTTTTTATTATATCCCTCTTGGATGCCTATCATGTTAGGACTAAATTCATAACCTAAACCAATTACCATGTTGTTTAAAGACTCCCAAAATAATATAAGTGAGGTACGAGAGTATAATTATTTCTATAAAACCAAACACCACCGTGCTCTAAAAAGATATAAGTGAAGCACTAGAGAAAAGTGCCTATCTCAAAAGATAGAAGTGAAGGACATAGAGTATTCTAATAAATTCACGATTCATGTGTGTCTCTCTCAAAAGATGTGTGCTGCAAGGATGATTGTGGCAAATTAAAGAGTATTACATCGGATAGATCTCCATGATCATGAAGAACATGGTATTAAAGCACAAAGAGAGAGAAAAGGCCATCTAGCTACTAGCTATGGACCCGTAGGTCTGTGGTGAACTACTCACGCATCATCAGAGGGGCAATGGAGTTGATGTACATGCCTTCCGTGATCGGATCCCCCTCCCAAAGATTACCGGAAAAGGCTCCAAGATTGGATCTCTCGGGAACGGAGGCTTCTGGCGGCGGAAATGTATTTGCGTGGTTCTTTTTGGTATTGGGAGAATATTTAGGTATTTATAGGACGAAGAATAGGGCTAGGACTCGTGCCAGGGAGTCAAAAGCCTTGCAGGTGCGGCCAGTTGGGTGGCCAGGCTTGTGACTTCCTAGCAAGTGCCTTGCCTTGCACTCCAAGCCTGGTAGATCTCTTTTGTTCTAGAAAAAATCATGCAAAGATTTTATTCCGTTTGGACTCCGTTTAATATTACATATCTGCAATACTCAAAAACAAGGAAAAAACAAAAACTGGCACTAGGCTCTAGATTAATAGGTTAGTCCCAAAAATAATATAAAATAACATATTAATGCATATAAAACATCCAAAACAGATAATATAATAGCATGACATAATCAAAAATTATAGATACTTGAAGACGTATCAGATTTCAATCGACGTTCCAACGTGCAGCGAGAGAAATAAGGAAGGGCATTGAGACTACCCACAATAGAAGTAACATAGATATTAACACAGATGCCACATAAAGAAAAAAATATGACGTGACAATTAATTAATGAAAAGAGAAAGAAATTTAGTTACTTAGAGCATGGCTAATAGAAGAGCCGGCTGCCGGCTTTATACTGGTGCCATCTCAGCTATAGCCATTGAAAAAGTACACTCGTATAAGAGCATGGTTAATAGTATAGCCAGCTGCTGGCTATAAGCCATTGCCATGTCATCTATAGCCCATTTTATAGATAACATGTACAATAGTTGATTAAAAAAGTGTACTACTTATTTATTATATGTCCCAACTTTTACTCTCACAAAATGCCTAGGAGCACTGCTAGAGCTCGCTCTTCACCAAGAGTCCGCTTACCTTGTCTCTCCTCTTTTCTTTACTCCAACTAAGCAAAGATATACTAGTTTATTTTTTATAGCCTTTTGACTCAGCTCTATTATATTTGCTCTAATAACCTAGCTATTAAATTGACTATTATTTTTAATGCATGCATGTGGGGATACACAAAGAAACCCATTTGATTGGAGAAAAGAAAGATGTACCTGCTAACGCCGCTGCATGCGAACACTTTTTTCGTAAGGCGTGCTAGCACCCAGCGACTAATCTAGTGCCCACTGCGCTCTCTCTCCTCCTTTCCCTTCCTTCCAGCTAGGATTTTGGTGACATGGGATATATAGCCAGCTGACTAGAACTTATTATACTTGCTCTTAGAGCATGGTTAATAATATAGCGGCTATATGAACATGTCATGTCACTTATAGCCAACCTAATAGCCCATCCATACAATAGTTAGTTATACTAGTATGCTATATCATTAAAATGTGGCCCATCTCTTTTTCTCACAAAGGTTGTTGTGTTTCGTGCTACAGCCGTCTGTAAGTTTGTAACCCGCTTCTCTTCTCTCTTCTCCTCTTTTCTTCAACTAGGCACAAATCTAATGTGGCATCTCTTATAACCCGCCTACCTACGTCACTTTATTGTACTTGCTCTTAGCATGTTACTCATAATATGAGTAACATAATGCATACCAAGACAAGATGAATATACAAGCTAATAAATGAAAGGTTTAATATTACTGCCCCTATGTTACTATCCACTGTGAAGATAATAACTTAGACTAATAATATATGCATATTATTACTCCATGTAACTCTTCATTGTGGGTGATCTGAGAAGGAATTAAGACCGGATAAATTAAGGAAAACCATGCCGAATCAAAGGATTTGAGAAGGAAATTGAGACTGAAAAATAAGAAAAGCAGTGCATGCCTGCCAAGGAAGCAAATTTGGAAGGAAAATGAGATGGGATCGCCTGGACATAATAAGGAAGATGCATGCATAATGAGCATTATATTAGGAGAGATACTCGCAAAAAACTTTTTTGGGAGAGACGCATGCATGTCCGTCGCCCCCTCCCCATGATCACGAAAATCCTCCTCTCCGACCTAACCCGAGGCGATTCGCCGTGCACTGCATGTGATTGATCGTCTAGCTCGCGAGTCGCGAGCGTGTCCTCAGTCAACTTCTATCAACTGCCATGTCCTCCGATGCTTCCATCTGCCAGCAACGTCTCCCTCATCGACCTTGCCTCGTCTGACCTTCTCACGTGCATGTCTTTGTTTCTGTCTTACTATGTACTATGCATGCTAGCTAGCATGAGTTAAACTTAAAAACATGGCGGGTTAGCTTGGTGGCTTACTTTTCCATCGCTTCACGGTTTACACCGCTGATTAGAACGTTGGGGCTGCCCTGGGTGCTGGCATATCGTTCGGAATTAAAATATAACTAGCTGAGGTTTACCAATTTCTTTTAGATCATAAACCATGGAATAGTGTTGCTGGAGAAGGTGATGGCCGTAGGGCTGAATTTTTCTAGCTCCTAATGGAAAAGAAGGCGAATTTCGACCGGCCATCCGAAAAGATAAGGCTTTCCACAATTTTCGTCAAAGGGGACAATGCGCAAGTGGGACTACATGTGCCTTCATATATTGTCTTCTGTTTTTGGTCTACACAACATCTTTCTCTACTTATTATTTCTCCCCAATTATTTGTCCATCACTGAAATTGTCCTCAAAGTTGATAAAAATTACCCGATGCAAGAAATAAAAATAATGATCCGTTTGCACGTTCAATCAATAATGTGTACCAAAGTGTGGTCTGAACAAAAGTTCCTCTTTATAGATGCTTAAAAAATGACAATTCAAACATGATCGATTGTTTCTAAAGAAAACATGACCGGGCATGATCTAAAAGCCTCTGAACCAGATCAAGCTCGTCATTTCGAAAATGATACAAAAGAATGAAGGCACCAAAAGGGGAGCACCGATCCGAGCTGTATTTTCGGGCCATAGAATAAATCAAACAATGATTTTGCTCATCACGAAATAGGCTTTCGTCCCGCTTTATAGATAAAGCAATGACCCAACAAAGCATCCGGACGAGGTCCAATCCATAAATTTGCTTGGGCACAGGCACAAGCACGCCCAAAAAAGGAGGAAGAAAGAGGGAAAAAAGCCACCTAGTGGCGGTAAAGCTCATCCACGACGGGAAGCCAGACGACGCGCCGTAGCCTGCAATGTGTCCAACATAGTGTCCAGCTGTTCCGGTCTCGCTGCCTAGAGAGGGATCCCAGTGCTGCATAAAAGTCACGGGAAGATCCTCTCGGTTACCATCTTATTACGGGTAGTCCACAGGGTCCAGGACAAGGCGGCAAAGGTCAGCCAGAAAAGACGCCGCAGGCGATTAGGTTGACTAGCCCTATACTCGAGAAACTCCATGAGGTCTTGGGCCTCCTAGTCGTGCCCAAGAGCCTCATGGAAGAATTCCCGTATGGCCCTCGCCGCCGTGCAAGTGAAGAAGATATGGGTAACGGTTTCTCGAACCAAACAAAGAGGGCACAAGCCGTCGCCAGGGTCGTGCCTCTTGCGGACCTTAGCCCTCGAAGGGAGACGGTTACGGAGAAGCTGCTAGACAAAGTTTTTTTTTGAAACGGAGGCAAAAGCTTTGCCTCATCCATTAAATAAGAGAGAATAGAGTTTGTTATAGACCATCCAAAATACACGATATACAGATTACTCTCGTGAAATTAGGGATCCTAATTTTTTTTTGCACACGCGATGATCCAAAGGTTCGCCTCCATTGCGATGGAGGCAAGTAGAACAGTCGGTGGCGCGCTTTTGTGCTTGAACGCTCTTGCATTTCTCTCATTTCAGATCGTCCATGAGACAAGCATGCTGAGTGATGCCTTGGCTTGCCTGAGAGGTGTAGCACAATCACAAATACTTGCCCACCAGTCGTTGACTGATCGAACGTTGACCAGTTGATCATGTCGATACCAAGGATGTGAAACTCATCAATGAGTAAGGCCCACAAGCTTTGAGTGTACCGGCATTTGAAGAGCAGATGAGATCCACACTCTTGCGCTCTCTTGCAGAGGGGGCATAGATCGCAGTTATATTCGTGAGATCTTCTGGGGTATAGGCGCTTTCCACAGGTGAGCTACCCATGGAATGACGGGGAACAGCAGAGGGCCTGGTAGGCCAATCTCACAAAGAAGTCCCCCGACGGGGCCAGGCGAGAGGTCACATGATCCTGCTCATACCCATTTAGATTTTTTTTAACACTGTCAAATAGCCCTTAATCTGAATACTATGAGATTTTATCCCTCCTCTAATGCGTATTTGATCATTTGAATCTAGTTAACTATAGCAGTTGTGGCACAGGAATGGTACTAGGAAGACATTTAGGAAAGAAGTGATTGATTAAATTATTAAATGACTACATGGTATCACAATTTTCTTCTCACTCTTTTGTTTGATTTTCTTTACATATTTCAAACTAAATAGGTTGTTCATTTGTTTTATGTATTGGCATTGCTAAATTTCACTCAACTAAAACTTAGCCGAGTCTTAGTCGATGTTATATTCATGAGATCTTCTGTTATGTCAACTGATTGAGACTTGATTACGTCCCAATTGACTGAAATCTAGCCACACCATTTTTGGGCTAGGGACATTCAATTTTGCTACTGCGAAGGTAAAACACAAAAAATATTAAACACGCACAACCCATCCTGATGTCAGCGTGACGCTGCAGGTGTTTAGTGGGACGGCCCAGTTTGGGTTTCCTGCAGTCGAGCCGTGCGTCGGCGTCGCTGCGGGCGGCACATAGCGGCGCCCGGCGATACGTCGCGTCAGGCTTTTAGCGCTCTAGTTAGTGGGCCGGACTATGCTGTTGGCCCGCGAACGCGTCGTCGCATGGGCCAGGGTCCTCGCACCAATCCGATCACCACGCAGTAGTTCTCGCGAGCCCCGACTCCGGTGAGACGGCGGCGTCTCCGCGCGGCACGGGGGAGGCGGTTGGGTGGCCCGGAGGACGGCGGGGGAGGTGTGCCTCGAGACATGAAAGAAAGTTGGAGGTCGGCAGAGCCGGGGCATGCACGGCCACAGAAGCCTGGTTTCCGTCCGACAAGACAGGCCAGGCCAGCACGGGACGCCAAAGCCACTGCCGGTCTACCGACCGCCGATCACTCTCTCCTCTGGCGTGACCTCTGCACCTTGCCGTGCTTCTGATCACGCCGGACCGCAAGCTTCGCAGTCCCCCGCAAAGTGTCAAACCGTGACGTATCGCGGCTGTGCCGCACACAGAAGGGGTTCAACTGCTGCCAAAAGGAAAGCAACTCCCAGGTGATCTGGCCTCGGCACATCCCACTACAATACAGGTGAATATCGACCCTCGTCAAGCTCTTCTTCTTCTTCTTCTTCTTCTTCTTCTTCTTCTTCTTCTTCTTGATAGTAGTGCATGCCTGTGCTATATGGTGTTTCATCAGTCTAGGCATCCACTAACAATCACAGTGTCACTTTCATTTTCTGGGAATTAATTTAAAATTACGCTTGAAAATGTTTTGTCTTTCTTCTCAAACACGCATCGAAATGCCTACCCTGACCCTGCTAAGTGTCGGCATGAAGGGGCAGCCCGTCCAGCCGGCTGGGATGGGCATTGTCAAAGACACGGACGTTGCGTGGCGCTACATCGTCGGGATGATGAGAGAGCGAGCTCCTCTCACAAAACTTTCAAAATGTAAACACAAACACAAAGGTAACGCAAACGGGCCTCCTTCGATTCGGGGATTGGTAAAACACAGGGATATGATAAACGCAAGATTGTGGTAGCATGCCTACGTACTCAGATCCTACAGATTTTTGTTTGTACCAAACACCACAAGAAAAACAAAAGATTCTTAGCAAGAGGTCTAACTGGATGGAAAATTTCCTATGAATGCAATGCAATGGATTCCTTAGGAAAAATCCCTGTAGCATTTAATCCTAAGAATCAAACAACCAACATAGGAAACAGTTCTAAGGGTTATAACCTTCAAAATCCCAATGAAAACCCTTATTTGGGTTGTTTGATCGGTTTTGCTAGATCACATTTAGATGTGAAATAAGTATTGCACATCTAAGTACTATGACATTGATTTTATGCGGAGATTCGTGTGACTATTTATTTTTTTATTTTTATTTTTATGCTTGATTGAGTCACTTAGATGTGCAATAACTATGTCACATCTAGATGTGACCTAGACACACCCTTGTTTGATTGCATCACAGGCAAAACAAAGGGATCTTTCCAAGAGGGTTGAGTGGATGCTAAAATCTCTATAGATTGTTTATTAAAAAGAAACTCTAGAGAAAAAATTGTATGAGATTCAATCCTACAAATCAGACGAGCAAGGATGGAAACAATTCTAGGGATTCCAATCTTTAAAAATTCCTATGAAAATCCTTTCAACCAAAGAGGCCCTAAGTGGTGAAAAGCTTGCATCACGGGGAAAATAAATGTATCTATGGATGAGGTTTGAGTGGATGCTGAAATTCTCATGGAATGCAGTACAAAGAAATCCCTAGATAAAACTCCTATAGGATTGAATCCTAAAATCAGGCGACCAGCATTTTGCAAAGTTGCTACGAAAATCCTTTGTACCAAAGAAGCCCTAAGTGGTGAAAAGCTTGCATCACGGAAAAAACAAATGGACCTGTGCATGAGCTTTAAGTGGATGTTGGAATTCTCATGGAATGCAGTACAAAGAAATTCCTAGATAAAACTCCTATAGGTTTCACTCCTAGAATCCGGTGACCAACATCTTGCAAAGTTGCTACGAAAATCCTTTGTATCAAAGAAGCCCTAAGTGGTGAAAAGCTTGCATCATAGGGAAAATAAATGGATCTTTCCAAGAGGTTTGAACGGATGCTAGAATTCCTATGGAATGTAGTACAAAGGTATCCCTAGAAGAAATTATATGGGATTCAATCCTATGAATCAAACAACCAAAGTAGAAAAATTATAGGATTCGAATTCTCCAAAATTAAGCAAATCCCTCAAATATGACATGATTTTGGTTTGTTTTAAATCATCACAAGAAAAAATAAATGATTTTTTTCAAAGGGGTTTAAGTGGATACAAGAATACATATGGAACGTATACAAGGAAAGCTTAGAAAAGATTTCCATAGAGTTCAATCATATGAACCAAGCCACAAACATAGGGAACACTCCTAAGGATTCTAAGGGCGTTTCTAACTGATCCTCAATACATAGTGGATGATCCGGCCGAGTAAACCCTTAGTGGAGTATATTTACTCCACTAAGTTCTAGTCAGACCTAGCGAGCCCATATATATAGAGTAGTAAATTTTGTTTTTTCTAAACTTTGTAATCCTAGTGTACATTGCAACTACATATTAGCACACATATAGAAAGCAAACATAATAAGAATGTTCAAGCAAATCACGAATATAGTTTACACACCGAAATTAAAGTTTATAAACCGAACTATTCACATTTGAACACATCGAATGGTCCAAACGTATCAAAGAACATGTGATAAAACAACTATCACTCGCTATGACGTTGCCCATGATGCTCAATGAGATTTTCTTGGAGCTGAGCATGAACTTATCGGTTCTCGATCTTACGATGCTCTCCAATAAATGCTAGGATCCTATTCGTATCATACTCTGGCTCAACCAGAGTCCCGTTGGTGATGTACCGAAAGTTCTCAGGCATATCCCTCTCGTATTCAATAATCATGTTACGCAATATGATGCAACAAGTCATGATTCACCATAGAACCTTGGAACTCCAGTACTCGGCAGGGCCACGAACAATTGCAAAGCACTTCTGAAGCACACGGAAGGCTCTCTCCGCATCTTTCCTAGCAGCTCCTTGACATTGGGCAAAGTGAATATTTTTGTTACCTTTTGGATGCGGAATTGTTTTGACCAAGGTGGCCCATTGTCAATAGATGGCATCTGCAAGGTAGTAGCCCATCGAGTAGTTGTGCCCATTGACCGAGTAGTTGCAAGCAGGAGCATCTCCTATAATAAGCCTAGAGAACAATGGTGATCTCGACAACACATTCAAGTGATAGTGAGAGCCAGGCAAACCAAAGAATGAATGTCATATCCAAGGATCCTTCATTGCATCTGCCTCAAGACTGATTCGTTGGATTGTTGGCATGGCCTTTGTAGTGACCCTTCCACCCTACATGCCAATTCTTCCATGTCTAGTGCATACACTCAAGTGATCCAAGCATCCCTGGCCATCCTCGTACTTCACTCTCTGTCATCGTGTGACGCCTCCAATTTCAACCGTACGCTAAACATACACGCAATGCATACGACCAAGATCAGGGACTCACAAATCAATATCACAACACAACTCTATACACAAATTTAAAGTCATACAACTTCATATTACAAGCCAGGGGCCTCGAGGGCTTGAGTACAAAGCTCGACAAACACGAGTCAGCGGAAGCAAATAATATCTGAGTACAGACATAAGTTAAACAAGTTTTGCCTTAAGAAGGCTAGCACAAACATAACACGAATCGAAAGAGGCGAGGCCTCCTTCCTAGGAACCTCCTATCCTACTGTTGGTCGGGGACTGCCTCCACATAGTAGTAGGCTCCTACGGTGGTGTAGTAGTCGTCTCCGACGTACTCCATCTCTTGGGCTCCATCATCTGAACGCAGAATCGAATCGAGGGAGAAAGAGAAAGCAAAGCAGTGGTGAGTAATCATCCAAAGTACTCGCAAGACTGACGTCAGAACTATGCTAAGTATGCATCATTATCAAGGGGTGGAGTTATATCTAGACTGACTGCAGAAAGCAAGAATAGGGGGAAGGCCTAGTCCTATCGAAGACTAGCACCTTCAACATCTTGCAGCATGAGAAGAGAGTAGACATGTATCTCATATATAGTCATATTATTGTAGCAATTTTATTAAGTAACCACACCTAGAGATTCTTCCTCGACTCCCTGCGAGGAAGCAATCCCGGAGCCACATTTCATTTAAAGTAAAGCACAATTATAGTTGTATAAGGTCAAAGTACAACTCCAAGTTGTCCTGTTACCGTGGACACGACTATTCGAATAGATGAATTCATCCCTGCAGGGGTGCACCGCATTTCCAACACGCTTGATCACCTCCGGCCGGACACACTTTCCGGGGTAATGCCCGACCTCGGGATCCAAAACATCGTCGCCCCACCAAGGCTCAATGAAGAGGCCAGCCCGCCGGTCTACTCCTAAGCGTGCAGGTTCGTGGGCCCACTTGCCCTTGCACTCCTGCACGATGCATGGGCGACCGGAAACAGTCCTAGCATGCCTTAATGCAAGCACCATGTGTTCTAGACCAATCCGGGGCGTGCCGCTCCGATTGCTGACGTCCAAAGAGCTTCAGCTGATACAACAACGCTGAGCACCCATAACTTCCACGTGAAGGTTTAGTACGTAAAAGGTCAATGACCAACTCGGATCAAATACCCAACCCATTAGCATTTTATTAGTGCGGGGCAAGCTCGAACCATATTGCAGGCTGTTGCCCCGCCAATAACACTCGGGTGCCTTACCGACGCACCCCACCAATATCTCTTGTGGGTACCCTTGGGACCGACCCGTCTTCAACATGTTACTGCAACCAGGTCATAGTAACTGTGTGGATATAACATCAAGACGGGAATTTGAAAAATCACCCTCAATGGTCCCCACTCGATGTAACTGTCAAGGTGGACTTTAGAGGAATCACCCTCGATGGTCCCACACTTGAGGGGTTGCACGATAGAGACATCATCGGGAATGGTAAAGGAGGAATCACCCTCGATAACCATGACCGACTAGTTGCACTACAGGGCTAGCATCATGAGTACTTCACGAGGTGTCACCCTCGGTACTCGATAGTAGCACTGCAGAATTGCACAACTAAGGGGAGTGTGGTGATGTGAGGGGCCTGGCTTGTCGGTCGGTTGACCGAGTCTTCGAGTCGTCGAGTTGTCGGGTCGTCGATGAAGAAGCAGGGGCAACTGCGACTAAGGGGTCACTGAGGATTCACTAACCAACCTATACTAAGCAGTTGGTATGATTGCAGGAATAGTAGCAGTTCATCAAAAACAGGCTATGCATCAGAATATGAGCTATTTAATATGGTAGCAAAATTCTAATGCAAGAATAAGAGGGAAAGGAATAGGCGATATCGGAATGCTCAAGGGGGGAGGGTTGTTTGCCTTGCTGCTTTGTGGCAAGGGTCTGATCGTCAGGGGCATAGTCGTACTCGGCAGCAGCGTCAGTCTCGGGGTCTACCGGTAAGAAGAGGGGAGAGAAACAATAAATATAAAGCAAACAGGTGCACCACGATGCATGACATGGCAATATGCAGAGCTAGGTATGCACTAACGCAATGCTACATGCATTAGACGGAGCGGGAGAATACCTGACGATATTTCCCGGGTCTGCGGATTTATCGGACAGTCAAATCGGAGGGGAAAGTTCCATGTTCATCATGCTAGGAGCATGTGACAGATGAATGAATGGCATATTTGGATTCATGGGATTTTTCTGATCAAATTTCATAAATATAAATTATTTGCATCTGAGCTACGGTTTAAAAGATATGATTTTCTAAAGTTTTTATAAATTTTTGGAATTTAACAGATTATTATTAATTCGAAAAATTGCTTTATGACGTCAGCATGACATCATCACTGCATCAGCAGTCAACAGGGGCTGGCCGGGTCAAACCTGACCAGTGGGCCCCACCTGTCATAGACACAGGCACATTCCAGTTTATTAAATTAAACTAAACTGATTTAATTAAGTGAGGGCCCACATGTCAGTGAGGCATTAGGGTTAATCTAATTACTTTAATTAACTCAGCTAATTAATTAGTGGCCTGACAAGGGTGGCCCACCTGTCATTTCCACAAGGGTGTTGGGCCCCATATGTCAGTGGCTGGGGCCAGCCCAATCAGCAGTTGACCGTGGTAAACGGGCCAATGACGACTGCGGGGCCCAGCTGCTAGTGACCCTCGCAGTGGCCCCGACCTGGCCATGTAGGCGACGGTCGACGACTCAACGCCGGTGACCCCAAAACGTGGCGGAGGGCCACGGGTGTGGTCGGAAAACATGCATGACGCATCGTTCAGCGCGTCCTTGGGCACGTTCGAAAGCTACGGCTGCGCCGTGTCGAATGGTGGCGGTGTGAGGAGCTATAGTGGCCGGAATCGAGCGGTGCGGGGACACCGGCGGCGAGGTCTTTCGGGCGAGATACGGGGATGGCGCTGCGTGGCGTGTGCAAGGGTTCTAAGCAGCTAGCGACGATCTACACGCGGGTGCGATCACAACGGCCACGAGCCCGTGACCAAAAGGTCATCGGAGCCGCACCGGCGATGAGCTCAAGCGGCAACGGGGTCGGGCTCCGATGAAAACTAATGCCAAGAGCACCGGCTTGTCGCGAGGAGCAAGGGGGAAGAAGCAAGAGCTCACCGCGGGGTGTTGCCATTCAAAATGGGCTCGGGAAAGGCTTGACGGTGATGAATTCGACGACGGCGTGCGGCGGTGTTCCGAGGAAGAAGACGAGCACCGACGGTGATGCAGGGGCGCAGGAGGTCAGACTCGTGGTCGGAGAGGTCAAGGAGGGCGTGGCGGAGCCTGTGGACGCGATGGAGAGGCGAGGGAGGCATGGTGGCCGCGGCTAGGTGACGGCCATGGCGATGGTGGCGCTCGGGAACGATGAGGGCGAGCGATGGAGAGAGGGAGAGGGGCAGGTGAGATCTGAGCGGGGCTAGGGTTTGCGGGGGAGGGAGAGAGAGGCCGGGCGGTCTTATCCCTCGCCGACGGCCGGGGGCGTCCCTTTGTAGCGACCACTCTGGTCGCTACAGAGGAGGGAGACGACGGGGGAGCGGGCTGGTGGGGTTGGGCCGGTTGGGGTCGGCCCAGTGGGGAAGGGGGTTTCCCCCTTTTTTTCTTTTTCTTTCTTTTTTTTGTTTTATTCTGTTTTTGTTATTTGTAATTTCTGTTTTAAATATTTTTAGCCACTATTTCCCTTAGCAAAAATGTGGGACATGGTCCACAAAACAATATGCATTATTCCAAAGGTGCACAACAACTTTGGGGATTATTTGAAACAGTTTGTATTTTTAATTTGAATTTATTGATTTAAAAATACTTTCAGCTACTGTTATTAATAGTGGGGGCCACACCAGAATCTTGGTGATGTTGTTTTCCCTAACATTATTTATTTTGGAATATTTCACAAGCATGCAACATTTTATCTTTGATGTTTGAGGATTTAAATTTGTCACTTGAAACTATAGAGCATTTGAATGGGATTTTGAATTGGAATTTGAAATTCCATCTTGATCATATTCCACTTAGCAAAATAATTAGTTGTCGACCATGCCATTACTATAGCTTAATTACATCATCACTGTGCACTGACACCAGGGTGTTACACATCGGCCTCTGGGTATCTTCCTCTGTAGGTGCTCTCAAGTACTCCGGACCAAAGACAATGACCACTGCTTTAGTGAACCTTCACCAATGCAGACATAGTCGTCGACTGCATCGACCAAACACCCATATGCCAAGACTCGAACAACCACAATGCACTTAATCATTGGGCTTGCACTTATCTCTCTACTTACATTTCTTCGGAGCTTGAACCAGACATCATACCTCTCAAAGGCTTTTGCAATGGTCAGAGAAAGACTTGTGTGCATTCGAAAGTACCGACGAAAGTACTTCTCTAGATAGGTTGACTTTGGATCAAAGTAGTCTTTCATGATCTTGGCATGACCCTCCTCTCTATCACAGTTGATATGTACGCGGCCAAATGGTGATCCTCGCCTAGGCCACCCAACATCATCATTGAAAATCATGCCTAGAACGGGTGTCAAAGTTATTGTTATCTTCTTCCTCTTTGGATGACGACGAGTCTTCGAAGACCACCTCCCTCAACCTCTTCATCTACAATTAAAACGGCCACCTTCAATATGAATGGCTAGGTTCAAAAAGAAACGAAAAGAAAAACTTGTTAAGCTTCATGCACCAGCTAACCTAACCAAAAGTCTGAACTAATGGAAAGGGCTAGGCAATCCACATATACACTTCAACACCTCTCTTACGTGTGACCTAGAAAGTCATCACATGAATAGGCTCGAAGATATGACTCATGAGGCCTATACGTGGACACAAAGGGGGGATAACAGTTTTTGGATAAATTGCGAAAGCCAAGACTTGAACTCAAGACCTTAGATACCGATACCATGTTAAGCTTCATGCAATAGCCAACGCCACAAAAGTACGAACTAATGGAAAAGGCTAGACAATTCACATGTACACTTCAAACAAAACTCTCCTAGGCAATTCGTCGAACACTTGCAGTGCGGTGGTGGTGCACCATCCAGCCGATGTCGTTTAGACCACCGCCCGGCGGCGACGCATGCGAATGACCTGCAACGGTCGGGAATCAAGGTGAGATGCGGTGGCTGACAGAAAAGAAAGAACATTCGAAGCAATCTGATAAATCGGCTATGGCGACGACGAAGGAGTTTCACCTTGATTCCAATGATGGCGACGGGGCCGAATAGGCTTGACGTCAGGCAGAAGGGCAGTGGGGGCAAGAAGACAACGAGATTGCGGCAGGGCCGGCAAATGGTCATCGGGAGGCGCATCGGCAAAGACGTAGTGGCGGGGGGCAAGGCGTGGGAGAGGTGCGACTTTTATTCGGAGCCGAAGCAGCAGAGTATATTTAGGGAAGGGAGAGGCGCCGGAGGATAATTTTTCCTCCCTTACGGCGGATCCGTGTTCGGTTAGGTGTGCCGCAAGGGAGGATAACCACGTCCGGATAGGGGATCGGTTAGAAATGCCCTAATCTTTCAAAACAGTTCCACATGATTCAATCCTACGAATCAAACAAATAACATAGAAAAGTTTCTCAGGATTTTAATGATAAAAAAATCCTAAGAAAATCCTTCAAATTCTACATGATTCTGGTTTGTTTGAAATCCTCAGAAGAAAATCAAAGGTTTGTTTTTCAAAGGGGTTTGGGTGGATGCAAAAATACCTAAGAATGCAGTACAAAAGAAAGCTCATATTTTTTATGGTATTCAATGCTAACAATCAAATAGTCAACATAGAAAAATTTCTAAGGATTCTAACCTTTCGGTAAAAATCTATAGGATTCTATCCTACGAGTCGAACAAGCAACATAGAAAAGTTTCTAAGGATGTTAATTATCCAAAATTCCTAATAGAATCCTTCAAATTCTACATGATTCTGGTTTCTTTGATACAATCATAAGATCTACCGAATACAAAGGAAAGTTTAGAACTTCTTTCTATATAATTCAATCTTGCGAATAGAAACAACCAACATAGGAAACGTTCCTAGGGATTCTAATCTTTAATAAAAATTATATAAGATTGAATCCTGTTAATCAAACAACCAACATAAGTACGAATCAAACAACCAACATAGAAAGTTTCTAAGGATTTTAATTCTACAAAATTCCTAAGAGAAACCTTAAAATTCTACATAATTTTGGTTTGTTTGAAATCATCAAAAGAAAACAAAGAAGGTTTACAAAGGAGTTTGAGTGGATGCAGAAATACCTATGGAAGGAATGCTTAGATTATTTTTTCTATGGATACAAAAGTCAATCCTACAAATCAAACAAGCAACATAGGAAACATTTCTATAGGATTCAATCCTACAAATGAAACAACAAACATTGTAAAAATCCCTATGAAAATCCTTTGAATCAAAGAGGCCCTAAGCAGTGAGCAGCAAGCACAAAATTAGTGTAGGACTAACCAGCACTCCGATCAACATCGAAAGCTACCATCAAGATAATTCTAGTTGCAACATTTATCAACCAAATTCAGCCAGATGAACACAACTGGAAGTTAAAACAGGATATAAACTAAATGTCATATGATTGTCATCTCCCATATAATATGTACACAACTTACACCAGAAGTCTGTATACCTCCCGGCCTTTATTCCTTTATATGGTTTTTCGACTATATTTAAGCAAACGACTAAAAGAGACATTGTCAATCTTTTGTTTGTTTCTTTGGCAGCCAACTAAAGAGAAATACCACCACCTTTTTTCTTTCTGGAAACCTATGTTATCAATCAATCTTTCTTCGGGTGCTTGTGAAGAAAGGTTTCAAGACCACAAATCTGCAAACCAATGCTTCATCTGTGAAAGGCTCCAAAAAGGCCACCTTCCTGTCCTACCCCTCCCCCCCTCTAAAGGTTAGCCTTGTGATCCTCATCTGGAGCAGCAGCAAAGACCGACGTCTGACGAGGATCCATATTCTTGTCATCTTCAACGGGATAAATCACTATCTTCCTCACCAATCGGCAAAACTCCCTGCAGGTGTAAAGGAATGAATGTATGTCAGCCATGAACTCATGATGATCATGTCATACGAACAGACAACTATCAATCTTTTATGGAGAATATGCGCAGACTTACATCCAGGGATCATCTCCGACTTTCATGGTGTCACCTTCGTTATTGGTGAATGCCACTTTAAAGTTCTGTTTGATGTCCTTTATCTCAAACATCTGCTTCAGTTCACTTGTCAGCCGCTCATACCCATCCAGACTTGCTAGATCCACAGCTCTACCCACAGCATTTCCATGCATTTGGACCTAGCACAAGCCAAACACCAACACAATGTTAGACGACAGTTGACAATCCAAGGAGAGGAGGAAGAAAAGAGATGCACATAAGCTATACCTTCACTCGGTTCCTTCCAATAGAACTCTGTTGGCTTTGGATTTCTCGGGGGCTCTCGTTCACAACTTTTGTTACTTTTGAAAATGCTGACAGCTGACCAGAGCCTTCCACAGAACCAGCAACTCTGGCCGAAGTTTCTCCGGCTCCGGCACTTACGTAGCCAGCAGTAGCAGCAGCAGCAACATTGTTGGTGTTCTCCATCAAATTTACACCAAACAGACGAACCACACCGGCCTCCTTAGTTATTTCAGCTACTTTGGGCAGATATGGTGCAGCCTGTTCAGTCAGAGGACTAGGCATAGGTAGAGTAGTGTTGCAGGATAGCTTGGAAGTAGGTTCCTCAGCCCGGTAACCACCACAAAGTGCAGTAGCCCAAGGAAGAGGAGCTCTGCCTTCACTGCTGGCAACCCGATTCAGCTTCTGAGTAATCTCTGACAGGGTAGGGGAGATCCCCTGGCTTGAAGGGTTGAAATCCTTGGGCCAACCATCACCAAGCCCCAATGGAGTTTGACAAACAGAACTACTGCTCATGGCGCCATACCCTGCGTCGCTTGGCCAAAGAATTTGATGATACCCAGAGATACGGTTGGGGTCACTAGAACCAACATATGTCCTCTCATGCTGCTGTGTCATTCCAGACAGCCAAAACTCCTGAGTTGGCTCTGCAGATTAAACCAAAAGGATTAAAAACATCATGATGAGAATATCCCATTTATTTGTCGGTAATAACACGAGCAATGAGAAATCTCCAGGTCATACCCTGTGATGGAAGATTCAGGTTTTCATTTGTCTCCCTAGGACGCTTGTTCTTCGCTGATGCTTGCAGCAATGTACTGATGGCAGGTGAAGAGCCATCAGATGAGTCAATTTCCCAAGGAGAAACCCTCTCAGGGCCGTTGCAAATTGCGACCGAGTCATCCCATTGGACCTAAATAAACCATGAATAAAATCAGCTTTTTTTAAAAAAAAAAGAGGAAAAAATACAGTGAGAACAAGGGAAACATAGAACGAATGGATCTTACCTTGAGTGACTTCCATTCAGAACCTGACCACTGTGGAGAAAGATCCCCATCACCAACTATAGTTCCAAAAAACCTGCAGGTTTAAAATACATGGAACCATGTGAAACTGAGATGATGGCAAAAGATGAGCAACAGACTGAAAACCGACAGGTCGAATGAACCCTCACTTCTTCACAGGGACATCTTCTGCTTCGAAGTTCATCCTGAACCTCATGCCCACAGTAAATCCAACCTTACTAGCTTGAAGGTACTTGTTCACGCTGACAATGTACTGGCTCTGGCTTAACCTGCATAAAACAAATAAGAAATTAACTTCCACTAGCAAAGAGTAAGCACAGTTTTATCAAACAACTGGCGGTATAGATAGATTTTTGTTTTGTTTTGGAATGGAAGGTCCAACCTGGGCCTGTAGTAGACCACGAAAATGGAGTCGGTCTTGATAGCATGAGATGCACTTGCAAGTACCCCGAGATGCATGCTCTGGCTTGATATAACAGATGCCGGCATCGTGCTTTGCTTCTGCACGAGGCGCCTCACCCCGACACGCTGCTCTCCTGTCTCACTCCTGCGAAAACAAAACACAATGTTTTTGTGATGATGCATACTTCCTACGAAACATGCTCGCAAACCTTTCCGTTACGCATGGCTAGTTTAACTGAATTATAAGCAGTGTGGTTCAGTTCGTGTCCAACCTTAGGTAGACAAAGGCGTCGCCGGCCATCAGCTTCTTTGACGTGACGAATGTGCTCCACCCGGTCGTCAGAAGGTGCCTGCGGGGTTGACCTACACAACAACAACCAAGAATTGCATGGATTAAAGGCACACATATTCAGCAAGTGCAATTCTGGTCCTGATCTGCAGTCAGTCAGATGACGGACCACTGAACAATTCTGCAGGTACCTGTAAAAGGAAAGCACAGAGTTTGCATACCTCTGTAGATGTGCTTAAACCTCCACTCAGATCCATGGAGGTCCTTGGAGATGATCTCCTGAGTCGGTGTCGGCATCGCCATGTCCTGATCAAGAACAAAGCAGAGTGGGACTTAACCTGGCAGTACGGTATGCAATAATGCAATTATGCATTGATAAACGAGGACAGGGGAATTGGGCGTACCAGTGGCGGGAGGCACTCGTTTGCGTGGCGGCGGAGCACCGAGAAGCCGCCGTGGGTGCTGGTGTCGGACGGCGTCAGGATCTTGCAGAAGGTGTGCACCACCGGCCGGGGCGTCTCCGGCAGAGTTGGGTCGCAGATCAGGGGCAGATTGCTTTGCTGCAAACAGGAGAAAGATTAAGACACGAATCCGCACGAGGGATGCACTCTCTGAATTCGAGTAATGCTCATTAAATGACTTGCTGTAAACACCAGAAAGAACGGATATTGGAAAGAAAAAAAGAAAGTCGAATTGCGACACGACGAATTCAGAAGCCGGAATTCCGGACATTTCCAAACGAGTTAATAGCAGGAAAGAAAAAACTGTTATAGCGAACAAAAAGTTTGGGTGACGATGAACACTTACGTGAGTGTCCGGCTGCAGGGTGATCTGCGCGTACACCTCGTCCGTCTCCGTTTCGGCCTGCGCCGCCGCGAACAAGAACAACGCAGGAGAGAGTTAATTACGACGACGAGCGCACGCCGGAGCCGCGAGCAGGGGAGGATCAGGCGGAGAGGAGACAAGAAAAGGCGGCGGCGATTGTTGTTTACCTTGAGCTCGACGTTCACGACCTTGCAGAGGATCTTGTATGGCACCTGGAACATCTTGATTTGCTCGGCCAGCAGCGCCGAGTCCGTCGGCTCTTGCAGCTGCGCCCGCAAGAATAAAACCAGCAAGCAGATGAGCGCGTCGCCCGGCCGCGGCGGAATTGGAAATGGATGGGACCGAGGAAAGCGGCAGAGAAGAGAACAGGGAGAATTCACGAGCGGAACACCCGCACGCACCTGCTCCAGGTGGCCCTGGAGGAAGTAGAAGACCCTCTCGCTGCGCTGCGGCACCTCCACCAACGGCCCCGCGCAGGCGCGCCACAGCTCCGCGAACAGCTCCGGGTCGCGTCCCCGTCCTGCCAACGACAACAACAGACAACAGCAGCCGCATGAGCACGAGCACGAGCGAGTAGTAAAGCCGGCGGCAAGAAAAACCACAAGACCGCGCTCACCAGGCTGCGCCATGGCGACGCGGGTGGCGGTGGGTTGGTGGTGGAGGGGCTGTGCTGTCCTGTCCTCCCCGGGAGGGAAGGCGGAGTGGGGGCGGGGAGAGAGGGAGGGAGGGAGGAGGAGTTGGTCTGGTCTGGGAACAGGGTGGTGTTCTCCTCCTTGTGTCAGTGTTTGTTGTTGGGCTCGCCCCATTAAAGAACGGCGCGGTGGTGGGGGGGAGTGGAGAGGGGAGGAGGCGACGAGAGGCGAAGCGGCAGGCAGCCGATCGAAGCACACAACGGCGGCGTTACAGGGCTTGCGCCTTTATGGCTTTAACACTCCTGCCCCCTACTCCCTCTCGAGCGAACTTTTGCGCACACGCCCCTGCGCCTTTCTAAAATGCCCAATTCTTTCCCCGGCCTCTGCATGCAGGCGCTTTTCCAGAAATATAACACCTTTTGCGCGGAAGCCCCTCACAATCTACCCTGAAAATGATGCATCCTTTTCTCTTGTCTCTCTGGGCGCACTTTGTTCTTTTTTTCCCTTTAAGTTCCTTATTATACTCCTTCCCTTCCCTTGGTGAGAAGTCACATAGTGGTGCTAAATTGGATGTTCTGGTGTGGTGCAGAGAGAATCAACATCATGTTTATGCATGCACATCTTGTTATCCTTGTGGAAATTGGCTCGGCGCCCAATCTATACACGTTTGCTTACGCTGAAATGAAAAAGATATTGTTATAAATCGAGAGAATATCTACTAATTAAGTAATTGATTGTGTGCATCGAATGAATGATCAAAAGTGAAAAACCCGCAAAACGCCTCTCTTCGTATAAACATGTTATATGACATGTCGTATTTGATGTGATTGATCTAACATGATTGCTATATATAAGGGTGTTGGGGAAGGGGGTATGAACGCACATATGCGATCTTTAATCCTAATGCGCTAGATTTTGACTGCCAGCTCCATCAATCCGGTGAGACCCTTCCGAACAAATTGAGCGGGTCTGAACAAAGCCCTACACATGACAGTAGTTCACTAATACGTTCAGGGCCATTATACATGAGATCGAGGATCAAGATTTTTGATGCATTGATGAATTTCTTGATCACCCATGTGAAAGGGCGACGACCTTGTTTGACACAAGAATCACCCATATGATATAATTCATCTCTAAGCGTAAGTTATCACCTTTTGTGCTTGTAGTAGATCTTTTGTTGTCATCCTTGTTCTAGATTTTTGTATATAAAAGGTAATGCCGAGAAATTATTGAGCTATCCCATCTCACGTGTCAACTAATGTGACTCTTAAAACATATTTCTAGATCAAATCACCAATAGTCTTTCATGCCAATAAATGGTTAAGATCGCACGTGTTGAACTTTTCATCGATGGCTTGATCATGACGTTGAGAGTCTTTGACGTGGATCCTCTACACATAATCCAACATATAGTGGAAGTACATTGATATAAAGATACCTATATCTCTCATCATAAGTATTGGAATGTCATATTTCGATATACAATCAATTTAGGCATTAATTATAAGTGATTCATGTGGGAGATGCACGTTGATATGCACAAAATAGATGAGAGGTTTGATCCCACGAATTAGAGTTTGACTGCTCAATCACATTGGCAAGAGAGTCCGAGCAAAACCCGACATATGAAGGAAGTTTATTGTAATATGTAAATAGACGCTAAATATGAAATATACTAAGATTCAATGTGTTAACAAATGCCAGAGGTGCTGGGCGTTATTCACTAGGTGGGTTTGGATTGATGATCACCAAAATTTTGCCCTCTGAGTGACACTAGCTTAGAGTTACCAGGCAATGCACCTCACAGTTGTGTCATACCCTAATAGAAGATATATATGCAAAAACATCGAGCTCTTTCATCACACACGTCAACTGATGTGACACTTAAAATATGTTTGTAGCACAAACCACAAATGATCATCATGCAAATAAATGATCAATATCCCATGTGTTGAATTTTTTATCAATAGCTTGGTCACAAGGTAAGAGTCTTTGTTATGAATCCTCCATACATAGTCCAACATATAGTGGAACTACAGCGATATAACAATATAACTTTGTATCTAAACATAAGTGGTGAAATGCCATATTTTGATATGTGAATGATTCATGCATTGATTATGAGATATATGGGTGGAAGGTGCATTGAGATATGAACAAAACAGATGAGATGTTCGATCCCAAAGGGTCAAAGTTTGACCAGGGTCTTTGTCGCAACGATAAGAGCATCCAAACAAAATCGGACACATGGAGGAAGTTCAATGGTACACGTCAAGAGCCATTAAATATGAGAGTAGTGATATTTGAGACAGTAATGTATGTTAGAGGTGCCAAACAAAATTCATTAGGTGGGTTTGGATTAATGACCAACAATTCATTATCACTTGAGTGACACTGTCTTAGAGGTACCATACACCACACCTCATGACGGCTGATCGACGCACACAATGACGGCGTTACATGGCTCGCACCTTTATGGGTTTAACACTCCTGCCCCCTACTCCCTCTCGAACAAAATTTGCATTGGCGTCCATGTATATTTCCAAAATGGTAAATTATTCCCCTAGCCACTACATGCATACACTTTTTGAAAAACAATGCTTGGGGCGAACACCTTTTACGCAGAATCCCCTCACAATCTACTATCCAAACAGTAGACCATTTCTCCAGTCTCTAGGCGTGCATTGTTCGTATTTATCTTTATTGTTTTAGTTTCTTACTCCTTCTCTTGGTGAAGAGTCACATAGTAGTTCTGAAATGGATGATCTGGTGCAGAGAAAATCAACTCTTGCTTATGCATGCACATCTTATTATCCTTTTGGAAATTGGCTCGGTGTCCAATCCATACACGTTCTCTTACTTTGAAATGAAAAAGACATTGTTATATATCAAGAGAATATCCACTAATTAAGTAATTGATCGTGTATATCGAATGAATGTTATGAAGTGGAGAACCTGTAAAAACACCTCTTTTATATAAATACGTTATGAAATGATGGTCTATTTGATGTGATCGAATTTGACATGCTTGCTAGAGAAAGAGGTGTTCGGGGGGGGGGGCACTTCAATCCCTTGTGCTTGACTTTGGCGGACGACTTGATCACGTCAATGAGATTCACCTAGAAAAATTGAGCATGCCTGAACAAAAGCCTACACATGGAGAGGCCATTATACATGAGATCGAGGATCGAGATTTTGATGCATTGCTGAATTTCTCGATCGCCTACAAAAAGATCAACAACCTTGTTGGACAAAAGATTCGCACACCTAATATAATTTATATCTAAATGTAAATTATCACTCGTTGCGCCTAGGATATATCCTTACAACATCCTAGTTTTAGATTCATGCAAAAAGGTGGTAGTAAGAAATCACTGAGCTCTTTCATCTCTCACGTCAATTAATGTGACTCTTAAAACATGTTTTCAGAACAAATACATATGATCTTTGATGCCAATCAATGATCAAGACCCCGCATGTTGAACTTCTTACATATGGCTTGGTCACGATCGTGAGAGTCTTCTGTGTGAATCTTCTAGAAACAATCCATCGTACAATGGAAGTACATTTATATAAAAAGATACAATGGAAGTACATTGATATAAAAAGATACTTCTATATCTAAACATGAGTAACGAAATGCCATATTTTGATGTGATTGATTCAGGCATTGATTATAACATATAGGGTGGCAGTAGAGTGCATTGTGATATGAAATAAACATATGAGATATTTGATTCCATGCAATAGAGTTTGAGTCGCGTCTTAGTCATATCAGTGAGAGTCAAAACAAAATCATATGCATGGAGGAAGTTCGATGTAATACATCAAGAGACATTAAATATGAGATAGATGAGTAAGAATAGGTGCCTCGACAAATGTATGTGGTGCGGTACAGAATTCACTAGGTGGGTTTGGATTGATGATCAACATAATTTTGTCCTCTGAGTGACACTGGCTTAGAGGTATCCGACATTGCACCTCTTGGTCGTGTTAGGCCCTAAGAGAAGGTATATGCAATCATTGGGCTCTTTAATCACACACTCAACTAATGTGACTCTTACAACATGTTTTTAGAACGAACCACAAATGATCATCGTGGTAATAAATGTACAAGAAACCACACATTGAACTTCCTATCGATGGCTTGGTCATGATAGTGAGAGTCTTTCATATGAATCCTCCATACCTAATCCCACATACAATGGAAGTACAACGATATTCACAAATAAATTTGTATAGAAACATAAGTAATAAATGGCATATTCCGGTATGTGATCAATTCAGTCACTGGTCATAAGAGATATAGGTGGAAGGTTGTGAGGATGTTCCTACCAGATGCTCACCCATAGTGGAGTATGGGGGAGCAATTTACTAGTCTTCATCGAGCCAGTGCAATCAAGAAAGGTGGTCCAACTTGAGGAAGTCGAGATCGTCATCATCTAACACAAGTGGACTATGCGCAAGGCAAATGTTTGACCTTGATAGGTTTCCTATTTTACCGATCTCATGGTGTTAGTTGGAGGCTAAATTATTGGATTCGCTGTCTTACTATCAAGGGGTGCTCTCAAGTGAGTAGCTTGATCATATCATTTGTAGAGAGCTCAAACCACTACATCCTTGGCATCATCTTTCTTGTTCTTCTTTGGCTTTTATATATGTGAGTTTTGGGGCTCGTGGTTATCTTCTTGACAAGCTCAAGTTCATCGAAAATAGATTTCATATGCTTCTTCTATTATGTACTCAATGTTGGAGTGATTTTTGCTTATTCACTTATGGAGGTTTCACACTTATACAATAATGGCATATTACTCTAGCTTGTTCTAAAAGATTTCTAGTCGTGTTTTGACAACTCTTGTCATTAGCTTTCTATCATGCTTGATTTTGTCAAAATCGGAGTTCATTTGTAGGACTGTTCTGGTTGTGCTGCTATCTATTTAAAGGTAGTATCGCTTGTGCATAACTAGATGTAGTACCGCTTCTTTGAGAGGTAGTACCTGTTATGCGGTACTTCTGCTGGTTTGTATTGTGGCTAGTCCCGCTTGTTTTAGCCTTCTGTTGCCCCCTCAATATTTAGAGGTAGATTCTCCCCCTTAATAGGTAATACCACTTAAGCACATGCATTGCATAACAGTTAGATCCGTGGGGGGTTATTTGAGGGAGTCTTCCTCCCCATTGCCCCAATGTGCTAGAGCAAGTTTCCCCCCACCATTGTTGACCTCTTGGAGTTTGATTTCTCTCTATTCCTCCCATAATTCTTGCATCTTTTTGAGGGAAAATGTAGAGGAGATCTAGATCTATATTTCTATCAATCCATATCTCCTCTAAGTGAGGGGACCCCTTTTGATCTAGATCTTGGAGTACTTTTGTGTTCTTCTTGTTCTTCTTCTCATATTACTCCATAGCTTACGTTGCTTTGGTGGGATTTGAGAGTGAGGGATTTGACCACTTTGTGTGTTCTTATCATTGCATAAGTTGCATCAATTTGTGTTCTCTATGCTGATACGTCAAAGTGAAAAGTTGAGAAGTTTATTACTCTTGGGTGTTTGGGCACCCTAGAGCTTGTGCCTCTTGTGTGCTTGAGCACCTTAGATGGTTAGTGGAGTCGCGTAGCTCAATCATTGTGGTGTAAAGCTCCATTCAAGCTTTGGGGTCTCTAATTAAGTTGTGGATATTGCCCCGAGCAATTTGTACAAGTTCAGTGACCGCCCCCAAGGGTGTTGAATTGTACGGTTTCAGTGACTGCCCCAACGGTTGCCATTCGAATGGGTTCGGTGACCATTTTCAAGGGTCCCTTAGTGGAATCACAACATCTTGCATTGTGCGAGGGTGTGGGGATAATATGGTGGCCCTAGTGGCATCTTGGGGAGCATTGTGCCTCGACACCGCTCCAATAGACATTACCATGTGCAAGGGTGTGAACTTCAGGATACATCATTGTCTCTCCATGCCTCGGATATATCTTACCTGAGCCCTTTACTCATGCACTTTACTTTGTGATAGCCATAGTGATTCATGTTATATATCTTGCTATCACATACTCCCTCTGTCCCAAAATAAGTGTCTAAATCTTTGTATAATTTTGTACTAAAGTTAGTACAAAGTTGAGACAGTTATTTTGGGACGGAGGGAGTGGTTGTTTATCTTGCTTTGAATGACTTGTTGGTGCACATAGGTGACCCTAGTATATTTAGGTTTTGTGCTTAACAAATTAAACACTAGTTTTATTTCATATTTGTTAAAGCCTAGACCGTAATTGTTTTAAAGAGCCTATTCACCCCCCTCTAGGCTACATCCATTTCCTTTCAAAGGTCACTGTTGCAGGAAGGTCAACGACACATCAATCAGAGACCCTTGGAAAAAACTCTGTGCGATTCATGAATCGCAAGTGCTATAGTTCTACATTCGTTGCCAATAATACGAACTGTGTGCGATGGCAGGTCCATCAAGCACTATTTAGATATGACTTGTGTGTGCGATATATGGCTTACAGTTGATACTTACGAACTGATTTCAATGAGGAAAAATAACACAAATGATTATCCAAATACAAATGTGTGTGATGTACGACATACAAGTCACTCAGATAAACTATTTGCACTGATCCAACAGAACACAAACGATTCGGCGTTAGAAGATGTGTGTGGTACATGGCAAACATACCAGTAATCAGAATTGTCTGCGAGCACCAGAAGCAACACACACGATGCCTGCTAACAAGCTATGTGTGTTGTGGGAAAACACTTGCTGGTAAAAAAAAATCTGTCATCAATGAAATCACTACCGATGGTATGTAGGGAATGACCGTTTACTATTTATTAAAATCGAAGACATTTTATTATTATTACCCGCCTGCATGTGTGTCATCATGTCCTCCCTTCGAACGTCTGGTCACCGCGTTTCAGCCGAAGGATTCCAGTGCACGCTTGAGCACCGCACATGTGTTCTGTTTGGCCACGTGTCAGTGAGCCCGTTCTCATGCAGCCGCGCAAGCTTCCCGCCCGGCTCGCCGAAATCCCCCCAAAATCATATGTACCGGGCTTCCTTCTTTATTAAGTTTTCCATTGATGGTGTTATCGGAACACACCACCGTTTGCTGCTAGTTACCCATTGGTTTCTCGCCACAAGCGATTGAGCATAAGAGCCTAGGTGGCGCACGACACACGTGGAGGCACACCTAGCGCAACCTAGCCCCACTACCATTTCCAAGCATGCCAACCCGATGAAGCGCCGCCTCTTCCAACAAACTTGTCAACAATGAAAACAATCTGGTTCAGGTACAACGGCCCATCGAGGCCGAGGGCGTCCCCAGCAACGCGCCGGACAACACTGTGATGCACTTCATCGCCAGGGTTGAGCAGACCCTTAGCTTAGGGCGCGGTAGCACTGTCGAGCAACATAGTCGCCTCACACCAAAAGGGTGCAACACACTGCACAATAGGATCATCGGTGGTGCTCCGCAGAGCAAAACATGCGCGTCCGCATCGAGAGGGCAAGGCGCGCTGCATAGCAAGACCGATGGAGGGCCACAGAGCGAGAGGCACGACGTGTGGTAGAGAAAGAGCAGTTCCATCCCTGATTATCGACCGTCCCACCCGACATGACATTGCAGCTGTGTCCATGACACGTTAGTAGCCCGATTCCTTGCTAGGAATGGGCAGTGGCCGTCTGCGCCATAGTTGCACTAGATCTCAGCCGCACCATACTTGCACCGGACGCCAGCCACGCCATTCGCATGGGTCTTGCCGTTGGCCTTGTCTGCCCCCTCAATGCCAATGCGTTGGTCGGTAGGCTGATACGTCTCCAACATATCGATAATTTGTATTGTTCCATGCTATTATATTACCAATCTTGAATGCTTTATATGCAATAATATGCTATTTTATATCATTTTTGGGAACTAACCTACTAACCCAGTGCCCAATGTCAGTTATCGTTTTCTGCATGTTTTTAGTTTTCCAGGAAACGAGTACCAAACCAAGTCCAAATTCTATGAAACTTTTTGATGATTTTTTCTAGACAAAAGAGACCCTAGAAGCTTCGGGAGGATATGAAATAGGAAGCGAGGAGACGACAAGGCAACAAGGCGCACCTAGGATAGTAGGCGTGCCCTGATGACTTGTGGGCCCCTTGTGGCTCCGTCTGACCTAATTTCACCCCCATAAATTCTCCTAAAATCGAGAAACCAACAGAGAGACACCCGAAACACCTCTTTCGCTAATTCAAGGCTCTGTTTCGATGGGAGCCCATCTGGAGACCTTTTGAGGTACTCTGTTGGAGGGGGAATCAATCATGTAGGCCTTCTTTATCACCCTTGCTACTCCATGATGATGTGTGAGTAGTCCACCACAGACCTACGAGTCCATAGCTAGTACCTAGATGTCTTTATATCGCTCTTTGATTTTCAATGCGATGTTCACCGCGATCCTCACGGTGATCTATCTGATGCAATCCTCTTTTGCAGTGTGTTTGTTGGGATCCAATGAATTGCGGGTTTATGACCAGATTATTCAAAGTAATTGAGTCTTTTCTGAATTCTATTATGGATGATTGTTATTGCTTCATATTTCTCCGCTCTATCGGTTTGATTTGGCCAACTAGATTGATTTATCTTCAGTAGGAGTGGTGCGTTATAATGAGTTCAATCTTGCGGTGATCTATATCCTAGTGACAAAAAGGGACAAGACACATATCTGTATTGTTGCCATTAAGGACAAAATGACGGGGTTTGAACATATTGCTTTTCTTACTTTGTCTACATCATGTCATCTTGTTTAATGCGTTACTCCGATTGTCATAAACAATACCATAGATGCAGAATCGTTTCAGTTGATTGGTGCAGTAGTAGTAGATGTAGGATCGTTTTGGTCTACTTGTTTATGGACGTGATGCCTATATACATGATCATGTCGTGAATGACATGTCATAACTATGCACAATTTTGTCAATTGCCCAACACTAATTTGTCTACCCATCGTTTGCCATGTTCAAGAGATAAGCCTCTAGCGAAAACTATGGCCCCGGGTCTACTTAAAAATAAATACCAAAACCATAAAAATATTTTTCTGCAATTTATTTATTTTTGTTTTATTTTACTTTTATATCATATATCTCTATAAATATTTAATCCTTGCAAGTAACGATTTCAAGGGGATTAACAACCCTCTTGCCCGCGTTGGGTTCAACTGTTTGGTTTTGTGTGTATAGGTGCCGTCGAAGGGAGTTTGCTTGGATCTCATAGTGGTTCAATAACCTTGATTATCACTAAGGGAAACACTTATATCTACTGTGCTGCATCTTCCCTCCTCTTTGGGGGAAAATCCCAACGCAGATCATGAGTAGTAGGAAGAATTTTTGGCGTAGTTGTCGGGGAGACATCATCAAACTCTCTAGAGTTATGGGTCTCCGAGAATATAAGAAATGGTGTAAGGCCAGAAACATACAAGAACCAGAGAAGAAAGCAAACAGAGAGATCCAATCTCGGATGGGCTCTCGCCCCTTTGGGTGCCATGAGGACAACGACCATAGGGGAGAACTTAATTCCACAGTCTAGGGGGATTACATGGAGGAGGAAGCCCGAGGGGGAGACTCTCTCTCTCCCTCTCTCAGTGGTGCAGGTGTGCCACAGGTTGAACCATCGCCGTGGTGATCATCTTCATCAACATCATCGTATTCATCACATCCCTCATCTCTTTTTAGCGATCCACTCTCCCGCATCCCGCTGTAATCCCCTACTTGAACATGGTGCTTTATGCCACATATTATTATCCAATGATATTTCGCCATCCTATGATGTTTGCGTAGATTTATTTTGTCCTTTGGGTTGATTGATGATCTTGATGGTTTGAGTTGTATGTTTTTATTTTGGTACTTGATACGTCGACAACGTATCTATAATTTTTATTGTTCCATGCTGATATATTATCATTCTAGGACACTTTTGGGGCATTTGTTTACCAATTTATAATAATTTTGAGCACTAACCTATTGATCCAGTTCCCAGTGGCAGTTATTATTTTCTGCATGTTTTTTTATTTTCCAGGTTTACAGTACCAAACGAAGTCCAATTGCCACAAAACTTTTTGATGATTTTTTCTGGACCAAAAGAAGACCTCGGAGCTTCGGGAGGAGGCTGGGAGGCACACGAGGGTCCCATCACATATTAGGGCGCGCCCTAATATGTGCTGGCCCCCTCGTGGCTCTCCCGACATCCCTCTCTGGCCTATAAATTCTCTAATATTCCAAAAACCCTAGAGGAAGTCCCAAAACACTTTTTACGCTTTCGCAAGTCTCTGTTCCGATGGGAGCCCATCTAGAGCTCTGTTCCGGTACCCTGCCGGACGGGGGATTGATCACAGAGGGCCTCTTCATTAACCTTGTTGCCCTCATGATGATGTGTGACTAGTTCACTACAGACCTACGGGTCCGTAGGTAGTACCTCGATGGAAATCTCTCTCTCTCTCTCTCTCTTCATCTTCAATACAATGTTCATTGCATCTTTGCCTTGATCTATCTGATGTAATCCCTTTGTATGGTGCGTTTGTTGGGATCCGATGAATTGTGAGTTTATGTTCAGATTATTTATGAAAAGTATTTGAGTCAAACCTGACTACTATGACTCTTATTTTCATGATCATTATAGCTTCTTAATGCTCTCCGGTCTATTGAGATAGTTTGGCCAACTAGATTGATATTTCTTTGGTGGGTGTGGTGCGTTGTGGTAGGTTCAACTTGACGAGTTTCTTTATCCTAGTGACAAAGTAGGGGAAAAGATATGTATTTGTGTTGCTGCTATTAAGGAGAAAATGATGGGGTTAATTCATATTGATTGAGTTTACTTTGTCGGCATCATGTCATCGTTCTCCAAGCATTACTCTGTTTTACTTAATACTCTAGATGCATGTTGCATAGCGGTTGATGAGTGGAGTAATAGTAATATGTGCAGGCAATAGTCGGCCTATTTTCTTATGGACATGATGCCTATATACACATGATCATTGCCATGAAAATCGCATAACAATTCGCTTTTCTATCTATTGCCCAACAGTAATTTGTTTACCCACCATATGCTATTTCTATGAGAGATGCCACTAGAGAACTCTATGCCCCCGGGTCTATTCACTTATATATTTACAAATGCTACTATTGCTTTGCTGCCATTTACTTACTTTTATTTTTTTTGCAATTTACAATTATGAACACACACTTGCTTTCAAATAACAAGACCAAGGGGATTGACAACCCTCTTGCCAGCATTGGGTGCAAGTTGTTTGCTCTTTTGTGTCCAGCCAGTGAAGACGGTTGAGGACCGGTATTCCTATTGGTTCAATAAACCTTGGTCTCATAACTGAGGGAGATACTTACCCACATTGTGTTGTGATAACCCATTCCTCTTCACGGAGAACCCAACGCAGATCACAAGTATCAGGAAGGATTTCTAGCGCAATTGTCGGGGAATACCATCACCAACTATCAAGTAACATCGCACACATTTTCATTCACTTATTCTTATTTTTATTTTCTGTTATTTTTAGTTTGTCTCATAAAAATAAAAATACAAAAATACAAAAATATTAATCTTTGCTAGTTACTAGTTTACCTCTTGGCTTCTTTTGCTTGCTTGAAAGTTGCTATCATGTCTGATTTTGAAATTAGTGGTGTTTCGGCCTCTAGTGCGGAAGCCCTTGAGTTTCCAAATTCACACTGTTCTAAGAATGCTAAAAGAAATTTTGATGAAGTTGCTAAGGAAAAACTTGATAATCTTGCGGATGATGATCCTTCTAAAAGTGAAACCATCATGCAAACAAAGAAACTCCGCATAGGTAGTGGGAATATTATTGGTAAAACTACGATTCAAGATTTTTTCACTTGTGTGGGATCATTACCATTGATAGGAGGTTCCATTGTTTCTTAACTACAAGTTATGCAGATCCTATATATTTGCTTATAACACAGTTGGAAAGACAATTTGTCCACATGCATCCTTTCATACAATGGTTATTTCTAGTTTTCTCTAATATTCAGGAAGCTCCTACTAAACGTCTAGCCACTATTTTTGTTGTTCAAGAATTTAACAATATCATACAAGAAGCTAGATATATATTTTATCATTATAGGATTAACTGTGAGTGCCCACCCATAGAAGGAATCCTTTATGAGTTGGAAGGTATAATGAAATTGAGATCCACGGATTACGATGCTTATGATGAAAACCTTAGAAAGAAAGTTCCACCTAATGTTATAGTTGATCAAATTTCTGAACATAATGATCATTTTTCTATACCAAAACTTGGAATGGGTTATGAGATTGAGCAAGAATTGAGGAAATATCTTTATCAAAACTTATACAATGAAGAGATGGTCATCACTTATCAGAAACCTAAGGAGGAGCCTCCTATTCCTCCTGAAATAGATCTCTTAGACCCTTGTGTTGTGAAGTTTAGTCTGTTCAATTGTTTTTTCTTACCTATTAGACAATTTGCTGCTGAAAGAAGGGAATATTATTATAGCTTGATGGATCATTTCCATGATTATTACAATACTTGAAACTATGCATTATGCGTAGCTAGGGGCATAAAAAAAGCATTTGTTGGGAGGCAACCCAATAGTTACCTTTATTTTTGCTTTTTACCTTCTGTTTTTTGTGATAAAATGATTGTTGCCCATGTAATGATTTTTTTATTTTTAGTTAGTATTTGTGCCAAGTAAAGCCTTTGGGATAACTCACAAGATGAGTAGAAACAAGGCTGAAACAAAACAGAAACTTTTGACTCCAGTACATGGATTTTCATTTTTTACTGGAGCATGATAATTATCTAAATTTTTTATAATTTATTTTATACAAAATCTACATGTTTTACTAATTTTTAAGAATTTTCAGAGTTACACAAGTATGGGCTCTTTACAAATTGCTACAGACAGTTCTGTTTGAAATAGATTCTGTTTTGCTTGCATAGTTTGCTTGTTTTGATTATGTTATGGATTGTATCAGGGGGTATAGGCCATGGAGAATTTATAATAAAGTACCTATTATGAAAAAAATGAAAAAATAATAAATTTATAATAGTACCTAAATTATCAATATGTTGCTTATACTACAGATCTCATGAAGTTTTATTGAGTTTTGTGTGATTGAAGTTTTCTAGTTTTGGGTGTTATCACGATGGACCACGGAATAAGGAGTAGCAAGAGCCTAAGCTTGGGGATTCCCAAGGCACCCCAAGATAATATTATAAGGAAGACTCAAGCATCTAAGCTTGGGGATGCCCTAGAAGGCATCCCCTCTTTCGTCTCAATCCACCGGATGTCACTTAGAGCTACATTTTTATTCATCACATGATATGTGTTTTGTTTGGAGTGTCATTTGCTTTTGTTTGCTTTTACTTTTAGGACACACGTATTTGAGAGAGAGACAACTTCATCATAATTTTTTAGAATACTCTATGTGCTTTACTTGTATCTTTTGAGCTTGGCATTTGCTCTAGTACTTCACTTATATCTTTTTGAGCACGGTGGCGTGTAGATTTTATAGAAATACTATGCTCTTGTTCTTCACTTATATTTGTTTGAGAGTTAATAAATAGTGATGGTAATTTGCAAGGGTCATAAGACTAGTCCAAAAATAATAGGTATTCAATGAGTGATAATCAAAACTATCATGTAGCACATATAGAGAAATTTCAGGTTAATGACATTAATGTGGTAATATGAAAAAGGAATGTGGTAACCTGAAAAAGGTGTGAGTTCACAATTATTGATTCGTAGATGTGTCAATATTAAGATGTGTTAACTTGTTATTCATCTAAAAATTAAAGAGGTATGGTGATTATGTGTGAGCATTTCTATTCCTCGTTAAATCCCTAGTGTTGTTTTGAGTCGGGGGCGCGCGATGGTTAACTCCTCCCAGCCTCCTCCCTCGGGGCATGGAAGGAGTACTTTGATTTATGATAAAGCTAATAAAACATTGCAATAAGTATACGAGTTCTTTATGACTAATGTGACACCATGGACATACACATCTTCACCTTCTCATATTTGCTAGCCTCTTCGGTGTCGTGCATAGACCGTTCTCACCTCAAGGATTGGTGCAACTTTCGCCGGTGCATCCAAACCCCGTGACATGATACTCTCTGTTGCACATAAGCCTCATTATATCTTCCTCAAAACAGCCACCATACATACCTATCATGGCATTTCCATAGCCATTCGAAGATATATTGACATGTAAATTCCATCATCGATTCACATGACTAGTTCATTCATCGTCATATTGCTTTGCATGATCATATAGATCTGACATAGTATTTGTGGCAAAGCCACTATTCCTCATATTTTTGATACATGTCACGCTAGATCTTGCACATCATGGTACACTTCCAGAGGCATTCATACTGAGTCATATCATCCTATCATTTTTCCATATTGAGTTGTAAGTAAATAAAAGTATGATGATCATCCTTATTAGAGCATTGTCCCAGTGAGGAAAGGATGATGGAGAGGATTCCCCCACAAGTAGGGATGAGACTCCGGACAAAAAATAAATAAAAATGGGGGAGGCCAAATGAGCCCACCATATAAAAAATATAATGGGGAGGCAAAAAGGAAAAAAATTGAAAATCTCACCATGAAAAAAATGAGAGAAAAAGAGAGAAGAGACTTTGCTACTATCCTTTACCACACTTGTGCCTCAAAGTGGCACCATGTTTTTAGTATAGAGAGTCTTTTGTTTTGTCACTTCCATATGCTAGTGGGAATTACCTTTTCATTATGAACTTGGCTTGTATACATCGATGACGGGCTTTCTCAAATGCCCGGGGTCTTCATGAGCAAGCAAGTTGGATCCACACCCACTTAGCTTCAGTTGAGCTTTCATACACTTATACCTCTAGTGCATCATTTGCATGGCAATACCTACCCCTTGCATTGATATCTATCGATGGGCATCTCCATAGCCCGTTGGTATGCCTAATTGATGTGAGACTACCGTCTCCACTTTTTACCCCTTTGATATCTACCATCATATTCTATTCCACCTACACGCTATGTCCAATGGTTCATGCTCATGTATTGCATGAAGAATAAAAAGTTGATGCATACTAAAAAAGGTACAATCCAATTGCCTGGCTTGGACACCCTAGTGCTTAACATTTGTATTGATGTGGTGAAGACACAGTCATGCCTTTCTAATATAATAAGATGAATGGGGGTAAACATTCTTTTAGGATCGAATACTTTAAAAAATCAATGATTTTGTTTCTTATACTTATGAATATTGCTATGTTAATGTTTGTTAATTTATGGTTTCTCAATGAGCATACATAAAAAAGATTACATAATGGGTAGCATGTCAAATAAAAAATATGTTTTCATCATTTACCTACTTGAGGACGAGCGGGAATTAAGCTTGGAGATGTTGATACGTCTCCAATGTATCTATAATTTTTAATTTTTCCATGCTGATATATTATCATTCTAGGATACTTTTTGGTTATTTGTTTACGAATTTATAATATTTTTGAGCACTAACCTATTGACCCAATGCCCAGTGCCAATTGTTGTTTTCTACATGTTTTTTACTTTTCAGGTTTACAGTACCAAATGAATTCCAATTGCCACGAAACTTTTTCATGATTTTTCCTGGACCAAAAGAAGACTTGCAAGCTTTGGGAGGAGGCCAGGAGGCAGACGAGGGCCCCACCACACATCAGGGTGCGCCCTGGGGTGGGGGCCCCTGATATGTGGTGGCCCCCTCATGGCTCTCCCGACGTCCCTCTCTGGCCTACAAATTATCTAATATTCCAAAAATCCTAGAGGAGGTCCCAAAACACTTTTTACGCCACTACAAGTCTGTGTTCCAACGGGAGCCCATCTAGAGCTTCGTTCTGGCACCCTGTCGGAGGGTGGATCGATTATTGAGAGCCTCTTCATCAACCTTGCTACCCTCATGATGATGTGTTATTAGTTCACCATAGACCTACGGGTCCATAGGTAGTACCTAGATGGTAGTCTCTCTCTCTCTTGATCTTCAATACAATGTGCATTGCATCTTTGCCTTGATCTATCCAATGTAATCCCTTTGTATGCTGCGTTTGTTGGGATCCAATGAATTGTGAGTTTATGTTCAGATTATTCATGAAAAGTATTTGAGTCAAACCGGATTACTATGATTCTTATTTTCATGATCATTATAGCTTCGTAATACTCTCCGATCTATTGAGATAGTTTGGACAACTTGATTGATATTTTTTTGGCGGGAGTGGTGCGTTGTGGTAGGTTCAACCTGACGAGTTTCTATATCCCAGTTAGTAGGGGACAAGATATATCTTTGTGTTTCACTGATAGTATGCCAAATATCACTTGTAACCTGATCAATATTTGTCTTAAATATGTTGTAGGGGAAACAATGAGAGACACCGAAGTTTACCATCGAGGTTTGCACATCCGTGGCCTGTTGGATAATAGCACATTATTGTGCAATTGCAGGAACCATTGTAATATTAATGTTTTTAATAATTTGTTCTTGAAATAATAGAACAATCAGGCTGATTATCGGGGTTCCCATTGCACACGGTTTCTAAGACAACATCGTGGGCGATGACGTGAACAAACCCACACAGTTTTTTGAAAGTTGGCGTGTTGGATCGGTGAGCAACCACACACGAATTCTGGTTGACAACTGTGTGCGTTAGGACACCCAATCACAAACGTTTTTCACATAGCTAGTGTGTGTGATGGGCAACCCAGTGCCAAACAATTTCTTCTAGACACCGTGAGTGATGTTTTGAATAACACAAACGACAAAATTATAACTATAGTGTGTGCTGACCACCCTTATCACAAACAATGTTGTACAGAAAATTGTGTGTGATCTTGAGGGATCACTAGAAGTGTGTGTCTAGAGGGGGGGGGGTGAATAGACTACTAGCACAAATTAAAACCTACCCTATTTCCAAAGTTAATGTTTGGTAGATTTTAGCAATTATAGCAAGTCTAGCACACCCTACACATGCAAGTCAACAAGTATGGCAGCGGGAAGTAAAGAAATTGTACATGGAAGTAAGGAGTTGAGATAGGGAGATCAAACGCATGAGCGACACGGATTTTTTTCCCGTGGTTCCGATAGGTGGTGCTATCGTACGTCCATGTTTATGGAGACTTCAACCCACGGAGGGTAACAGTCGCGAGAGTCCACGGAGGGCTCTACCCATGGAGGGTTCCACGAAGAAGCAACCTTGTCTATTCCATGATGGTCTGCATCCACGGAGGACTAGCCTTACTCGGGGTAGATCTTCACGAAGTGGGAGATCTCCTTGTCTTTACAAACTTCTTGGTTCGACTCCACAACACGAAGTTGGAGGCTCCCAAGCGACACCTAACCAATCTAGGAGGCATCACCCTCCAAAAGGTAATAGGCTTGATAATGATGATGAACTCCTTGATTTTGTGCTTCAAGATGATAGACTCCTAAACACTCAATCACTCTCTCAAATATTTGTATTTGGTGGAAGAGATTGATTGGGTGGAAAGAAACTTGGGGAGGCTAGAGATCAAGATTCATATGGTTGGAGTGGAATTGCTTGATCTCAACACATGAGTAGGTGTCTCTCTATCAGAAAATCAGATGGGATAAGTGGGGAACTATTCTGAGTGCTTCTCTTGCGAGTGAGTGGTGGTGGAGGGGTATATATAGGCATATACAAAAATCCAACTGTTACACCTTAAGTTACCAACTCGGTGACACTGAAGTATAAAACTCGGTGGTATCGAGTTTCTCCAAAGGTAGCAACTTTTGAATCTCGGTGAGACTGGTATATAAGTCTTGGCAGTACCAAAAAGGTTACCAACGGTTAGATTGCAAAACTCGGTGGCGCCGATCCAAAATCTCGTAAATTCTGATTTTAAGGAAAGAGGTAAGAGAATGTTGGCAACCTAAACTCGGTGGCACCGATGCAGAATTGGTTGTACCAAAAATTTAGGGTTTGGCTGGGATATGTCTATGGTGAAAATCGGTAGGGCCGAGTGGAAGAGCTTGTGGGTGTTTTTGGTGACTGTCACTTGTGCCCGTGGAGCATTTTGTTCACCAACAATACCTCACCCCCTTTTAATAGTATTGGCTTTCCTATAGACTCAAGGTGATTTCTCACAGAGTAAAATGTAGAGTCTTCTTGCTTGAAGATTTGCCAATCCTATTCCTTGTCCTTATTCTTGGGGATGCTTCTCACAATCCTTAAACACTCTCTATGGACTTTATCTGAAATACACTAGATAGGAGTATTAGTCCAAGAGACAATGTATGTTGTCATGAATTATTAAAACCACCAAGGGAGCATATTGTTCTTTCAATCTCCCCTTTTTGATAATTGATGACAATATACAATCAAAGCTTCAATTTAAGATATGCAGAAATATGTGAAGACTTTGAAGGATATATGACTAATGCAAGCTCCCCCTAGATGTGTGCAATCCATTTTAAGGATAGTTGATTTGGAATGCATGAACAAACATAGTAGGAAGGACATGAGAAGTAATGTATATCTTGGCTATATGCATCAAGTATATATGAATGAAATGATTCCATGTTCAAGATTCACTCTTGCAAACAATATATGCAAGAAGCAAGAGGTCATCTTGAGCAGGAATATGATGCATATACTTACCTTGAGGTCCTTGAGCATTTAACAGTAGGAACACACTTGAGAAAACAATGCTAGGAAACACAAGTGTATTCTAATAGTGCAAATGCAAATGAAACCAAGATTACCAAGATATGGAAGACATATATGAGAAATAGTTTCTTAAGAATGATATGTCTCCAAACAAGTTTAGAGCTTTATCCCCTAGATATGGATTTGTAAGTTTTCCTCTCCCCCTTAATCATAACATGTAGATATTGAGATAGGTAGGGCTGAGAAAAGTCTAAAACATATAGAATCAAATTTAATCATATTCATTCTTCTCTCTTCTCCTAAAGAAGTGTTTCTATGATAAGGGATCCTTGATATTTCTCCCCCTTTATCTTGTTAAGTTTACACTTGTTCTTTTCATGATTATCTCTCCCCCTCAAGAATTAATGCTTAGATATTTTTTCCTTTTAGTATTACATCTCCTCCTTTGGTATTATCTCCCCCTTTAGTATAAGCTTTGAAGCTTTGGTATTTCTCCCGCTTTGGCATTAATTTCCAAAAAGGGTCACACATGGGTCAGATAAAAGGAATCACTGAGCGGGAAGGGATCCTAGAGATTAAGGGTCATTGAGAGCATTTGAGACAAGGGTTCCTTGAAGACATATGTTCTCCCCCTTAAGATCTGAAAACCTTTAAGATTTCTCCTCCTTTGGTGTAGGGATCCTTGAATATTTGACATTATTCCTCTTAATGTTTCTCCCCCTACGTCATTGGGATCATTGATCTGACCATAAGACCAAAACTGACAAAATGCATAGGGTCGGTGGCTTCGAGGCAAAAGATGTCGACAACAATGATATGTGTTTTTGCAGTTTGACTGCAATAACGTTGAGACCGATTTTTTGAGATCGGAGACTCCGAGATAGATAATAGAAACTTCTTAAGGTGATTTTTGGCTGTTTTGTCAAATGCAATTTTTCAGAAGGTCTCAAAAGGAGTCACAAATATTTGCAATGAATTTTTCAGAAAGATTTGCAATGAAATTTTCAGAAAGATTTGCAAAGATTTTTCATCTAAGTTTGAGTTGAATGGAAATGTCAATGAGCAACAAAACAGGAAAATTCCATTCAATTCTTATAATTAGATGATGGGCGGTGACTAGGTCACCTATATTAGAGTATATTGACTTAAGGAGTCAAGCAAGAATACTTGATCATAGGGCATACTCATCATTAAGCTCAAAATGGGGTTACCATTTTTTTGTTTAAGCATTTTAATGTCTTCATATCGCTGGTTGCTTTTATCCCATGACTTGGAGTAAAGCTATATCAAGGATATGAGTACATGCCTTTGAGTGATGTTGTTGACTTGTCTTGTAGGTGAACTTGATGAGGATGCTCGAGGTTGATGAAGTTCATCTTGAGTTGGGAGCAATACTTCTTGTTTTGGTTCACTTATCACCTACATAGATTAGTCACGCAAGGAAGAACATGATATATTCAAACGACATTATATCAATTGTGAGTTGATTCCAATTGAGAAATTCAAATACATGTCAAGGATATGTTTTGTTGACTTCTTCCTTGCATCACCAAAGAGGGTTGTGGATACTTGGTCATGATAAGATTGCTTAAGACATGAGTTGATGGCAACCTTGTGGAGTGTTGTTCTTCCAAGTACCTACAAAAGGGTTAGAGGCAATACAAGGAAGCACAAAATTCCAAGATACATGATATTCATGGTAATGATAGCATGGAATGGTTAAGTAAGCTCATCCCCTTGCATGCATCCGAGTGAGCTTAGCTCAAGTTTGAAGCATCAATGAGGTTCAACTCAGTCCTCAAGAGACAAAACACTTTTTCACCAAGTGGCTTAGTAAAGATATCGTCCAATTGCTTGTTAGTACGAACATGCATAAGATTAATGTCTCCTTTGGCAACATGATCACGAATGAAATGATGTCGAACTTGAATATGCTTAGTTCTAGAATGTTGCACGGGATTATGACGAATCTTAATAGTGTTGGCGAACGTTGCATGGGAAACAAAAAATTTCCTACGCACATGCAAGATGTATCCATGGTGATGAGCATCTACAAGAGGGAGAGTGGATCTACATACCTTTGTAGATCGCTAAGTGGGAAGCGTTAAGAAACGCGGTTGATGTAGTCGAACGTCTTCGCGATCCAAATCGCCGAGCGTCCCGCGATCCCATCATGATCCATCTCACGATACAATTATGATCGTCCCATGATCCCATCACAATCCGTCCCGCGATCAAATCACGAATCATCTCGCGATCCTGATCACGGTCCTTTCGATCTAGCGCCGAATGAACAACACCTCTGCGTTCAGCATAGGTACAGCTCGCTGACGATCTCCGCCTTCTTGATCCAGCAAGAGGGAGCGGAGAGGTAGATGAGTTCTCTAGAAGCGCGACGACATGGCGGCGATGGTGGTGAAACTATTCCGGCAGGGCTTCGCCTAAGCACCGCCGAACTAGACTAGAGGAGAAAACTGATCTAGATGAAGTAGAGGGAGCACGTGGCAATTAGGGTTAGCTTTACCCTCTAAATCCTATAATATATATAGGAGGGATGGAGGGGAGGAGGCAGCCTCAAACCCTCAAGATTTGGCCAAAATTGGAGGTGGAGGAGTCCTACTCCAATCCTATTAGGAGTAGGATTCCTCCTTTCCACTTGGAAACTCTTTCCACCTCTCCACCTTTGGGTTTTTCGCATCCCTAGCCGCATGGGCCTTAGTGGGTGGCTCAAACAGACCACTAAGGGATGGATTGACTCCTCCCACAGCCCATGAGGTCCTTTGGGTCGAGACACCCCTCCCGATGGTCCCCGTTACCCCTCCCGACACTCCCGGTACACTACCGATGAGCCCAAAACTTTTCCTGTGACCAAAACAGGACTTCCTATATATAAATCTTTACCTCTGGACCATTTCGGAGCTCCTCGTGACGTTTGGGATCTCAAATGGGACTCCGAACAACCTTCGGTCACCACCATGCATAACTCTATACTACCGAAACGTCATTGAACCTTAAGTGTGCCGACCCTGTGGGTTCGAGAACTATGTAGACATGGCCGATACACCTCTACGGCCAATAACCAATAGCAGGACCTGGATGCCCATATTGGCTACTACATATTCTACGAAGATCTTTATCGATTGAACCTCTATGTCAAGGATTCAGTTAATCCTGTATGATGTTCCCTTTGTTTTTCGGTATGTTACTTGCCCGAGATTCGATCGTCGGTATCTTTATACCTCTTTACTCGTTTCGTAATACAAGATCCTATGGATAACACTTAGTCGCATTGATTGCAAGGATTATTGTGATCTTGTATTACTGAGTGGGCCCTCAGATACCTCTCCATCACACGGAGTAACAAATCCCAGTCTTGATCCATGCCAACCCAACAGACACCCTCGATGATACCTGTAGAGCACCTTTATAGTCACCCAGTTACGTTGCGACATTTGATACACACAAGTCACTCATCTGGTGTCACTGAGTTGCATGATCTCATGGTCATAGGAGCAAATACTTAACATGTAGAAAACTGTAGCAATAAACTGACATGATCATATGCTACGTTTATAGTTTGGGTCTTGTCCATCACATCATTCTTCTAAGGATGTGACCCCGTTATCAAATGACATCTCATGTCCATGGCTAGGAAACCTTGATCATCTTTGATCAATGAGCTAGTCTACTAGAGGCATACTAGGGAGATAATGTTGTCTATATACCCACACATGTATTTAGGTTCCAATCAATACAATTATAGCATTGATAATAAACGATTATCACGAACAAGGAAATATAATAATAACCAATTTATTATTGCCTCTAGAGCATATTTTCAACAATCTCCCAGTTGCACTAGAGTCAATAATCTAGTTCACATCATCATGTGATTTACATTGTCATGAATCTAACACCCAATGCGTTCTGGGGTTCGATCATGCTATGCATATGAGAGAGGTCTTTAGTCAATGGTCCTGTGACATTCAGATCCGTTAGTACTTTGCAAATTTGTATGTCATACTGTAGATACTACTACCACACTCCACTTGGAGCTATTCCAAATTGCTGCTCCACTATATGTATCTGGATTGCTACTCAGAGTCATCCGGATTGGTGTTAAAGCTTGCATCGACGTAACCCGTTATGACAGACTCTTTTTCACCTCCATAATCGAGAAACATTTCCTTAGTCCTTTAGTTACTAAGGATAATCTTGACCATTGTCCAGTGATCCACTCCTGGATCACTCATGTACCCCTTGACAGACTCATGGCAAGGCACACACCAGGTGCGGTACACAGCATGGCATACTATATAGAGCCTATGGCTAAGGCATAGGGGAGGACCTTCGTACTTTCTCTTTCTTCTGCCGTGGTTGAGCTTTGAGTCTTACTCAACTTAACACCTTACAAATCAGGAAAGAACTCTTTCTTTGACTGATCCATTTTGAGCTCTTTCAAAATCTTGTCAAGGTATTTACTCATTGAAAAAATCTTATTAGGCGTCTTGATCTATCTCTTATAGATCTCGATGCCCAACAATTAAGTAGCTTCATTCTAGGATTTTCTTTGAAAAAATCCTTTTCAAACAACCATTTATGCTTTCCACAAATTCTACATCATTTCTGATCAACAATATGTCATCCACATATACTTATCAGAAACTCTATAGTGCTCCCACTCACTTTATTGTAAATACTAGTTTCTCATAAACTTTGTATAGACTCAAAAACTTTGATCACCTCATCATAACATATATTCCAACTCCGAGATGCTTGCTCTAGTACATAGAAGGATCACTGGAGCTTGCACACCTTTTAGCATCCTTAGGACTGACAAAACCTTCTGGTTGTATCTCATACAACCTTTCCTCAAGGAAGGAAACGATGTTTTGACATCCATCTCCCAGATTTCATAATTAAAAAATGTAGCAACTGCTAACATAATTCCAACTGACTTTAGCATCGCTACAGGTGAGAAAGTCTCATCACATTCAACTCCTTGAACTTGTCGGAAACTTCTTTGCGACAAGTTGAGCTTTATAAATGGTGACATTCACCATCATTGTTTGTCTTCTTCTAAAAAATCCATTTGTACTCAACGGCCTGCCGTTCAGCGGGCAAGTCTACCAAAGTCCATACTTCATTTTCACACATGGATCCTTTCTCAGATTTCATGGCTCCTAGCCATTTGTTGGAATTCGGGCCCATCATCGCTTCTCCATAGCTCGTAGGCTCATCATTGTCCAACAACATGACCTCTAAGACAGGGTTGTCGTACCACTCAGGAGTAGTACGCGTCCTTGTCGACCTACAAGGTTTGATAGTAATTTGATCCGAAGCTTTATGATCATCATCATTAACTTCCTCTTCAACTAACATAGGCTCCACAGAAACAACTTTCCGTGTTGCGCTACTCTCTGGTTGAAACAAAGGTTCAACAACCTCATCAAGTTCTATCTTCCTCCCACTCAATTCTTTCAAAGAAACTCTTTCTCGAGAAAAGACCCATTTTAGCAACAAAATTTTTGTGCTTGGATCTAAGATAGAAGGTTTACCCAACTATTACGTTAAGTCATTCTATGAAGATGCATTTGTTCGCTGTGGGTTCGAGCTCATTAGGTGAAAATGCTTTTTCACATAAGCGTCGCAAATCCTAACATTAAGAAATGATAGCTTAGGTTTCCGCCAAACCAAAATTCATACGGTGTCATATCAATGAACATAGATGGTACCCCTTTTAAAGTGAATGTAGTTGTCTCTAATGCATAACCCCAGAACGATAGTGGCAAATCGATAAGAGACTTCATAGTTCGCACCATATCCAGTAGAGCACGTCTACGACGTTCGGACACACCATCACACTATGTTGTTCCAGGTGGCGTGAGTTGTGAAACAACTTCCACATTGTCTTAAGTTGTATACCAAACACGTAACTTAGATATTCACCTCTACGATCATATCGTAGACATTTTATCTTCTTGTCACTATGATCTCAAACTTCACTCTGATTTTGCTTGAACTTTTCAAACAATTTAGACTTGTGTTTCATTAAGTAAATATACACTATATCTACTCAAATCATCAGTGAAGGTAAGAAAATAACTATATCCACCGCACGCTACAACACTCATTGGACCGTATACATCAACATGTATCATTTCCAATAAGTCACTTGCCCGTTCCATCAAGCCGGAAAACGGAGTTTTAGTCATCTTGCCCAAGAGGCATGGTCCGCCTGTCTCAACCGATTCAAAATCGAATGAGTCCAAAGATCCATCAACATGGAGTTTCTTCATGCACTTTACACCAATATGGCATTTAGCGGTAGTGCCACAAGTATGTGGTACTATCATTATTAACTTTGTATCTTTTGGCATCAATGTTATGAACATGTGTATTACTACGATCAAGATTCAATAAACCATTCTCATTGGGTGCATGACCATTGAAGGTATTATTCATGTAAACAGAATAACCATTATTCTCTAACTTAAATGAATAATCGTATTGCAATGATCATGATCTAATAACATTCATGATCAACGCAAACACAAAATAACATTTATTTAGGTTCATTACTAATCCCAAAGGTAGAGAGAGTGTGCGATGGTGATCACATCAACCTTGGAAACACTTCCAACACTCAACGTCACCTCACCCTTAGCTAGACTGTGTTTATTCTGTAGCTTTTATTTCGAGTTACTAACATTTAGCAATCGAACCGGTATCTAATACCCAGGTGCTACTAGGAGTACTAGAAAGGTACACATCAATAACACATATATCAAATATACTTCTGTCGACGTTGTAAGCCTTCTTATCTACCAAGTATCTAGGGTTGTTCCGCTTCAGCGACCGATCCCCTCATAATAGAAGAACTTAGTCTTGGATTTGGGGTTCAACTTTGGGTTTCTTCACTAGAGCAGCAACTGACTTGCCATCCATGAAGTTTCCCTCCTAGCCCTTGCCCTTCTCGAAACTAGTGGTTTCACTAACCATCAACAGTTGATGCTACTTCTTGATTTCTACCTTCGCGGTGTCCACCATCGCGAATAGCTCAGGGATCATTATTTCCATCCCTGGCATTTTATAGTTCATCATGAAGCTCTAGTAGCTTAGTGAGAGTGACTTGGAGAACTATATCAATCACTATCTTATCTGGAAGATCAACTCCCACTTGATTCAAGCGATTGTAGTACCCAGACAATTTGAGCACATGCTCAACGATTGAGCTATTCTCCTTCATCTTGCAGGCAAAAAATCTTGTTGGAGGTATCATACCTCTCAACACGGGCACGAGCGTGAGATCCCAATTTCAGCTCTTAGAACATCTAATATGTTCCGTGACATTCAAAATGTTTTGGAGCCTCAATTCTAAGCCGTAATGCATGACGCACTGAACTATCAAGTAGTCATTAGAACGTGCCTGTCATATGTTCACAACATCTACAGACGACGCTGAGGGGGTGGCGCACCGAGCGGTGCATTAAGGACATAAGCTTTTTGTACAGCAATGAGGACAATCCTCAGATCACGGACCCAGTCCACATTATTGCTACCGTCATCTTTCAACTCTATTTCTCTAGGAACATATAAAAAATTCAAGGGAGGTACAACGCGAGCTAGTAATCTACAACAAAATTTGCAAAGACATTTTGACCATATTCATGATAAAGAGTTTAGTTAATCATATTACTTAAAAACTCCCACTCAAATTGACATCCCTCTGGTCATTCGAGTGTCACATGATCCAAATCCACCAATTCAATTCCGATCATCATGTGAGTTGAGGTGGTTTCAATGGTGAACATCATCATGTTGATCATATCTACTATATGACTCATGTTCGACCTTTCGATCTCTTGTGTTCCGAGGCCATGTCTGTACATGCTAGGCTCGTCAAGTTTAACCCGAGTGTTCCGCATGTGCAACATTGGCTTGCACCCGTTGTGTGTGAACGTAGAGTCTATCACACCCGATCATCACGTGGTGTGTCTACACGAAGAAATTTCGCAATGGTGCACACTCGGGGAGAATACATTTTATCTTGAAATTTAAGTGAGGGATCACCTTATAATGCTACCGTCGTCCTAAGCAAAACAAGGTGCATAAAAGGATTAACATCACATGCAAATCATAAGTGACATGATATGGCCATGAACTTGTGCTTTTGATATCCATCTCCAAAGCACCGGCATGATCTCCATCATCACCGGCATGACACCATGATCTCCATCAACGTGTCACCATCGGGGTTGCCGCGCCGACTATTGCTTCGACGACTATTGCTAACTCATAGCGATAAAGTAAAGCAAAACAACAAAAATAATTAAAGACAACCCAATGGCTCATGCCGGTTGTCGTACTCATTGACATGCAAGTCGTAATATTCTATACAATACATGATCATCCCATACATCACATATATTTCATCATGTAATTGGCCATATCACATCACAACATACCCTGCAAAAACAAGTTTAACGTCCTCTAATTGTCGTTGCACGTTTTACGTGGCTGCTATGGGTATCTAGCAAGAACAATTCTCACCTACGCAAAAATCACAATGGAGATACATAAATTGCTATTCAACCTTCTCAAGGACCGCCTTTGTCGAATCCGATCCAACTAAAGTAGGAGAAACAGACACCCGCCAGCCATATTTGTGCAACAAAGTAACACATCATTTGATGGAACCGGTCTCTCATAAGCGTACAAGTAAGGTTGGTCCAGGCCGCTTCATCCCACAATACCGCTGAATGAAAACACGACCAAGGGAGGAAGCAATCTAAGCATTAACACCCACAAACTCCTTTGTTTTCTACTCATTATCTCATCTACACATAAACCTGGCTCTGATACCACTGTTGGGGAATGTTGCATGGGAAACAAAAAAATTCCTATGTACAGGCAAGATCTATCCATGGTGATGAGCATCTATGAGAGGAAGAGTGGATCTACATACCCTTGTAGATCGCTAAGCGGGAAGCATTAAGAAATGCAGTTGATGTAGTCGAACGTCTTCACGATCCAAATCGTCGAGCGTCCCGCGATCCTATCACGATCCATCTCGTGATCCAATCACAATCAGTCCCACGATCGCATCACGATCCGTCCCGTGATCAAATCATGAATCATCTCGCGATCCTGATCACAGTCCTTTCGATCTAGCGCCGAACGGACGGCACCTCCACATTCAGCACACGTACAGCTCGATGATGATCTCAGCCTTCTTGATCCAGCAAGAGGGAGCGGAGAGGTAGATGAGTTCTCCGGCAACGCAATGGCATGGCGGCGATGGTGGTGGAACTATTCCGGCAGGGCTTTGCCTAAGCACCGCAGAACTAGACTAGAGAAGAAAACTGATCTAGATGAAGTAGAGGGAGCACGTGGCAATTAGGGTTAGATTTTCCCTCTAAATCCTATAGTATATATAGGAGGTAGGGAGGGTACGAGGCAGCCTCAAACCCTCAAGAGTTGGCCGAAATTGGAGGTGGAGGAGTCCTACTCCAATCCTATTAGGAGTAGGATTCCTCCTTTCCACTTGGAAACTCTTTCCACCTCTCCACCTTTGGGTTTTCCCCACCCCTAGCCGCATGTGCCTTGGTGGGTGGATCGGCCAGCCCACTAAGGGATGGCTTGACTCCTCCCACAGCCCATGAGGCCCTTTGGGTCGAGACACCCCTCCCGATGGCCCCTGGTACCCCTCCCGGCACTCCCGGTACACTACCGATGAGCCCGAAACTTTTCCGGTGACCAAACCGAGACTTACTATATATCAATCATTACCTATGGACCATTCCAGAGCTCCTCGTGACGTCTGGAATCTCATTCGGGACTCCAAACAACCTTAGGTCACCACCATGCATAACTCTATACTACCGAAACGTCACCGAACCTTAAGTGTGCAGACCCTGTGGGTTCGAGAACTGTGTAGACATGACCGAGACACCTCTACGGCCAATAACCAATAGCAACACTTGGATGCCCATATTGGATCCTACATATTCAACAAATATCTTTATTGGTTGAACCTCTATGTCAAGGATTCAGTTAATTATGTATGATGTTCCCTTTGTTTTTTGGTATGTTACTTGCCCGAGATTCGGTCGTCGATATCTCCATACCTAGTTCAATCTCGTTAGCAACAAGTCTCTTTAGTTTTTACGTAATACAAGATCCCATTGATAACACTTAGTCACATTGCTTGCAAGGCTTATTGTGATGTTGTATTACCGAGTGGGCCCTGAGATACCTCTCCGTCACACGGAGTAACAAATCCTAGTCTTGATCCATGCCAACCCAACAGACACCCTCGAAGATACCTATAGAGCACCTTTATAGTCACCAGTTACATTGCGATTTTTGATACACACAAGGCACTCATCTGGTGTCAGTGAGTTGCATGATCTCATGGTCATAGGAACAGATACTTGACATGTAGAAAACTGTAGCGATAAACTGGCACGATCATATGCTACGTTTATAGTTTAGGTCTTGTCCATCACATCATTCTCCTAATGATGTGACCTCATTATCAAATGACATATCATGTCCATGGCTAGGAAACCTTGACCATCTTTGATCAACAAGCTAGTCTACTAGAGGCATACTAGGGACATAATGTTGTCTATATACCCACACATGTATTTAGTTTCCAATCAATACAATTATAGCATGGAAAATAAACGATTATCACGAACAAGGAAATATAATAATAACCAATTTGTTATTGTCTCTAGGGCATATTTCCAACAAATAGCACTTTCATTGTCATAAAGTAATGGAACATTTTTCACATGGATTCCATAATCCTTAAATGTTTGTGTCATCCATAGCAATTGCGCACAACACGATCCGGCGGCAATATACCCAGCTTTGGCGGTAGATAGAGATACCGAGTTTTGCTTCTTGGAGGACCAAGACACAAGAGATCTACCAAGAATTGACATGTACCCGAGGTGGATTTTCTATCAACCTTGTCACCGGCATAGTCCGAATCGGAGTGACCAACAAGATAAGAAGAAGATCCCTTGGGATACCAAATGCCAAAGTTTGGTGTATGTATCAAATATCTCACAATACGTTTCACAGCCAAAAGATGACACTCTTTAGGTGCAGTTTGATATCGGGCACACATGCACACACTTAGCATAATATCGGGATGGGAGGCACATAGATATAGGCATATAGCAATGAACCAATAATTGATCGATACACCTTTTGATAACCGCTTTGTCCTCCTTAGTGAGATCAATATGTCCACTAGTAGGCATGGGAGTTTTCATACCTTTGCACTCTTGCATGTTGAACTTCTTGATGAAGTCCTTGGTGTACTTGGTTTGAGAGATAAACGTACCTTCTCTCATTTGCTTGATTTGTAGACCAAGGAAGAATTTCATCTCACACATCATAGACATCTCATATTTCTCTGACATTAACCTTCCAAATCTCTCACTGAACTATGGGTTAGTAGATCCAAATATGATAACATCCACATAAATTTGGCACACAAATAATTCACCATTAACTCTCTTTGTGAATAAGGTTGCCACAATTTTACCAATTTCAAATCCTTTTTCAATAAGAAATGAAGTAGGAAACCATCATGAGATTTAGGAGCAAATTTGGTGCGACGATTCTTATCAAGAATGTAGCACTTAGAGATGAATACCCGAAAGTATCCAACTTGGGGTTTGTTACCGGTGAGTAGCTCGTATGCCATTTTACCGAGAAGCTTGTGCAAGTAGAGTCGGTTTGTGGCATGACATGTTGTCTTCACGGCTTCTACCCAAAAGTGTCTTGGTGTCTTGTATTCGTCAAGCATCGTTCTTGCCATCTTAATGAGAGTTCGGTTCTTTCCCTTAACAACTCCATTTTGTTGAGGCATGTACGTAGCCGAGAACTCATGTGAAATACGTTATTCGTCAAGAAAAGTATCCACGTGGGTGTTCTTGAACTCTGATCCGTTATCGCTCCGAACCTTCTTGATCTTCACTTCAAATTGATTTTGTGCTTTGCGAGCAAAGTTCTTGAAGATATTTTGTACCTACGACTTATCATCAAGAAAGAATACCCATGTAATTTTGGAAAAATCATCAACTATAACTAGACGATAAGAGTTTCCACCAAGGCTCTTGTAAGCATTGGGACCAAAGATACCCATATGAAGTAACTCGAGTGGTCTCCTAGTAGTCATGATGTTCTTGACCGAATGACTTCCACCTACTTGCTTTCCAGCTCGAAAAGCACTACAAAGCCTATCTTGGTCAAAGATAACATCTTTAACACCAAGAATGTGATCGCCCTTGATAAGCTTATCAAAATTGCGCATGCCTACATGTCCTAGCCTTCTATGTCATAGCCAACCTTTAGATGATTTTGCGATAAGACAAGTGTGAGGTCAGGCCTTTTTAGTGAAATCGACTATGTATATATCACCTCTACGAATATCGGTAAAGACAATGTTATGATTATCATGACGAAACACTTGGCAATCTACTCTAGTAAATAGCACATTGATATCGAAGTCTGCTAGTCTATATACGGAAAGAAGATTGTAGCCAAGGGATTCAACAAGCATGACATTTTGAATAGAGATATCATGAGATATGGACACCTTACCAATACCAAGTACCTTACCCTTAGAGTTGTTTCCAAAGGTCACATACCTCCGAGGTCCTTGATTAGGTGTGATCTCTTGGAACATCTCTTTGTCTCTAGTCATATGATCGGTGCATCCACTGTCGAGAATCCACTCTTTTCCACCGGACATGTAATCCTTGAAGTTTTCCATGAGACTTAGGCACTTCATCGTCTTGTCACGTTCGATGTAAAACATCTCATCATCATCATAGTAGCCATGTTCTTCATTGCCATCATTAGGTACAATCTCCTCATCATAGAAACCAAGAGATTCGTTAGAATTTCAACCAAGACAATGTTCAAACTTATGTATGTGAATGGATTCTACAACAATGTTCCTAATAGTAGTGACATCTCCTTTAGCACACATAAGATCACGAAGCTCAAATAGGCATTTATCAAAGTTTGGATCACTAGGCTTCATTCCATTAAAAGCAATGGTCTTATGAAGAATTTCATCAAGATTACTTAATGAATAATTTGGATATCGTTTCTCCAAATCATTCCACAAAGTATAAGCACATTCAATATTCTTCATTTGATTAAGCACAAATATTGGCAAAGCTCTAATGATAAGATTGATAGTTCTAAGGTTACCAAGCATGTCAATTTCCTCTTCGTGTGTGGGATGTAAGGGATCAATGGGGAACACATAGGGATTTTCAGTATACTTTCTCAAATGGAATTTATCAAATAGATCAATCATAGCATCTCTTCGTAGACTATAGTACTCCCCATCAAGATAGACACTCTACAACTCAAACTCTCCAAACTAGACACATCGATCTTCCTCCAAAGGCGATTAAACCAAGGTTATTGACACCTTGCTCTGATACCAATTGAGGGATACTAGCAGTGCGTGTATAGAGGAGGGGGGTGAATAGACTACTAGCACAAATTAAAACTTGCCCTATTTTCAAAGTTAATGGTTGGCAGATTTTAGCAATTATAGCAAGTCTAGCACACCCTACACATGCAAGTCAACAAGTATGGCAGCGGAAAGTAAATACATTGCACATGGAACTAAGGAGTTGAGATAGGGAGATCAAACGCATGAGGGACACAAAGAATTTTCCCGTGGTTCTGATAGGTGGTGCTATCGTACGTCCACGTTTATGGAGACTTCAACCCACGATGGGTAATGGTTGCGAGAGTCCACGGAGGGCTCTATCCATAGAGGGTTCCACGAAGAAGCAACCTTGTATATTCCATGATGGCCTACGTCCACGGAGGACTAGCCTTACTCGGGGTAGATCTTCACGAAGTAGGTGATCTCCTTGCCTTTACAAACTTCTTGGTTCAACTACACAACACGAAGTAGGAGTCTCCCAAGCGACACCTAACCAATCTAGGAGGCACCACCCTCCAAAAGGTAATAGGCTCCATAATGATGATGAACTCCTTGCTCTTGTGCTTCAAGATGATAGACTCCTCAACACTCAATCAAACTCTCACAGATTTGGCTTTGGTGGAAGAGATTGATTGGGTGGAAAGAAACTTGGGGAGGCTAAGGATCAATATTCACATGGTTGGAGTGGAATGGCTCGATCTCAACACATGAGTATGTGGCTCTCTCTCAGAAAATCAGATGGGAGAAGTGGGGAACTATTCTGAGTGCTTCTCTTGCGAGTGAGTGGTGGTGGAGGCGTATATATAGGCATCTCCAAAATATCCAACCATTACACCTTAAGTTACCAACTTGGTGGTATCGAGTTGCTCCAAAGGTAGCAACTTTTGAATCTCGGTGATACCGATATATAAGTCTCGGCAGTACCGAAAAGGTGACCAACGGTCAAATTGCAAAACTCGATTGCACATCGATTCAAAATCTCGGAAATTCCGATTTTAAGGAAAGAGGTAACAAAATGTTGGCAACCTAAACTCGATGGTACCAATGCAGAATCGGTGGTACTGAAGATTTAGGGTTTGGCTGGGATCTGTGTGAGGTGAAAATTTGTAGGGTCGAGTGGGAAGAATTGGTGGCACCAATTTTTCATGATAGGCTTTGACAGAATTTTGTGGAAGAGCTTGTGGGTGTTTTCTGTGACTATCACTTGTGCACGTGGAGCATTTTTTTCACCAACAATACCTCACCCCCTTTAATAGTATTGGCTTTCCTATAGACTCAAGGTGATTTCTCACAAAGTAAAATGTAGAGCCTTCTTGCTTGAAGATTTGCCAATCCTATTCCTTGTCCTTCTTGTTCTTGGGGATGCTTCTAACAATCCTTAGCCAACACTCTCTGTGGACTTTATCTGAAATACACTAAATAGGAGTATTAGTCCAAGAGACAATGTATGTTGTCATGAATTATCAAACCCACCAAGGGAGCATATTGTGCTTTCAAATCTGCAATACGAATGGAGACATACCCTTGGGATTTCCTGTGTGGGATGCTAAGCTCATCTCACACGTCTTCCCCAATATGTTTGTGTGTGATGGCCCTGCCAATCACAAACAATATATTTTTGCCCATCGTGTGTGACCAGGTGCAGGCATCACCGACGGTTTTTTCCTGTCATGTGGGATAGGCCCCCCTATCACCCACACATGCAAGGTGATAGTTTAAGACTACGTCACGGAAAGGGGTGAAAACCCGTTTGTATAACGCGGCTGCACCAGTGTGATCTTTGAACCGATGACCCCTGAACCGCTCCCCACAGCTGAATTGCTGGCTGTTAGGAAATTTACCATCAACTTCTTCCTAAAACACTATATCAAGCCCCGCCAACATTAAGAAGTTTTTAGTGTTCATTTTCCTTAAACAATAAGTATGCATTCAATTAGTGTTAGCAACTAAACGTATATGCATTGGTGCATTTTTTTTCATGTGATGAGGTGCATTGTACAATGTGATTATGTAGCTAGCATATGTGGAATTTATCTTGCATTTGTTCAATTTCATATTGTAGTGTATTTTTATGAGTGTTCCTCATGTGGACAATATTTGTTCAATTGCATATAGTTGCAAATTTGCATTTTGTAGGGCGTTTCAAATGTGATATGTTTCCATAACCTGGCCATTTAAGTGAACTCGGTTCAAGAAACTGAGCATGTGGGATCCAAAACGGAAAGCACATGCCATTCATAGCTTAACCACCTGTGATTTACCCCAAAAGCACATGGGATCTAAACTGAACTATTGGTAATATGCATCAAATCGTAAATGGTTTGCAACACATTTCCCACATGTGAGCTTAGAGGAAACCGTGCCCGGTGCAAAATGCAATCCCACTCATTAATTATTTAGGAAACGTGTGCAATCATATCATGTATGGAAAACGCTTTCCATACAAGACTCGTGTGCGATGATCCAGATATCATGCACATTCTCTATGATCGCCCGTGTGGCTTAGGTAATATTTCGAAAACTATTACAGGTCAAACACCATTTGGTTACCATGAGCAATTATACGCGCTCGACTTGTTATAGCCTTGTGTGATTGGTCTCTATCCCACATAATTGACCAAAATATAGTGTGTGCGATATGTTCTTGCATCGCACATGAGTATATTTAGCAGAGCATTTGCATTCATCGGTCACTATCGCTAATGATTTTTGTGTGTCTTGTGTGATGTACCCCACTGTTGCACACACATGCAAGACAACGGTTTAAAACTCTATCGTGGAAAGGGGTTAAAAACTACTTGTATAGCACGTCGCTGCACCAATGGGTGATATGAGATATGAACCAAAGAAATGAGATGTTTGATCCCATGCATCAAATTTTTACCAATGACTTGGCCACACCGATGAGAGCATCCGAGAAAAAATAGGACATGTGGAGGAAGTTCAATTTAATACTCCCTCCATTCCATTATATATAGTGCGTCCTCGGTTTTCGAGCTTTAAGTTTGACCATGAATTTAACCAACAAGACCGATTGCGTCGGGAGTAAAAATTGTATCATCGAAAACATGATTCGAATACGAATTCAATGATATAATTTTTACTCCCGCCTCAATCGGTCTCGTTGGTTAAATTTATGGTCAAAGTTAGATTTGGGGAAGCGCGGGCGCACTACATTGTGAAATGGAGGGAGTATTTCAAGAGCCATTACATATGTTATATAGGAGTAAGATTTGACGCATTAACGAATGTTCGAGGTGCTAGATGGAACTCACTAGGTCGGTTTGAATTGATGATCAACAAATCATTACCATTTGAGTGACAGTGGCTTAGAGGTGCCAAACAATGCACCTCACGGTTGTACTAGACCCTAACAATAGTTATATGAAAAAACTATTATGTCGATGATGGAGTCTATATGAAAAGAGAATTTGGAAGGAAACCTTATGTCTTAGATGATTACTTCTGTATCCTCAGTACTTTGTGGTACATGATGATTCCAATACTATGTGGACATGTTCCATAGAAACCTTATACAATATTGACTACAATCAACTCGTTACTACCCGACCATTACAAAACATAAGGCAAATTGCATAATGGTGTTTGATGGCAAGGAAAACATGCTCTTAGTAGTAGAGCACCCCACCTAGGAATTGTTGCAACAAACTCTCTTTCACTTGGTGGTGCTGGTGAACAAGTGTGGCGTCACTAGACACAATATGAACATGAGATCCGCTCAAGACCACTCATGACATTATGATTTTCCGACTCATTGCAATCTAGTATCACAACAAATTCTATGGCCACACCCTTAACCTTCTAACTTCTGGTCTATCTGTTTTCAAGTTTGTAGGGGTGTTATTAACACTTCAAACTAGCATATGGGACCAGCAGCTATCTCAACTAAATCAACATAACCTTAATCATTTGCCATTAATCATAGAAATACATATATCTCTAAATGTAAGCTAAGAAACTCATATTTGATTTATAAGAATCGGGAGGTGGGGCATATGAACATATAGAATTGTTATTAACATTTCAAAGTAGCCTATGGGACTAACACTTTTCTCAGTTAAATCACTAGGCCCTTAATCATTTGCCATTAATCATAAAATTACATATATCTCTAAATGTAAGTTAAGAAACCCATATTTATACGTGATTGACATGAGCAATGATTTAGAAGAATCGGGGGGGGGGGGGTTATATGAACATACAGATAAGATCTCCGATCACATGCTTTAGACTTTGACAAACAAGTCGGCTATGTCGACGAGTTTCTTTTACAAAAATTATTGCATGTTCGGATAGAATCCTACATATGATAGAAGGATATTAACAATATAGATGACATTTTGAATCCATTATATATGGTTTTTGTGATTGGCTATGTTGAAGATCGATGACCCTATTTTTAAAAAGTATCCTCTCATCAAATATCAATTATCTCCATACATATAGTCACACTTTTTTCCTTATTGTAAATAATTAAGCATTCACACATGTTCTAGATGCATGTAGTAGTTGATATTACATTTATTAGTGATTGTCATCTAACAATCGAGCTATTCAATGGGAATTTGGACATGACTATATGTGTGAAAGGGCATCTATTACCCAAGGTAGATTTTGATAATTCATGTCAACATATCTCAAAGAACTAATGACACTTCAAAGCATATTTCAGGAAAAGTTCTTTTAGGTATAACATAGGAATGGAAGGTGACCACTAAAAATGCTTAAAGACAAGTGTTGGACAAGCCAAAGGATTCCAAATTTTAGTTTTAGTGATCCAAGATCACATTGAGTCCATAGGCATGCTGATACTATCAAAGGGAATGAGGATACAACAATGAGACTTTTCCTCCATGTGCCTAGAGATCAAACTCCTTCAAGTTTCCACTATATCTTCCTAATGCCATGCAACTCGATGCTGCCAAAGCACTTCCACTTGGAACCACTGAAACATCCATATCTAGTCGTTATTCCAAACCCTAGTTCAATCCAAGCCTCCAACATTTCACTTGGAGCCACCAAAGCAAGCTGGTAAACCTTTTGTTTCCACGCCTGAAATTTTGAGCCACTCCAATCGGAACTTACGAAGGGCCAACAGAGAATGTGCCACTACGAAGGTACTTACTTTAGATCCATCGATTAATTTTTATTTGAACCTACCAATGCATCTCAACGTTGTCACTTTTTCACTTTAGAATGATCGAGCAAAACTAGTCGGGGCCTCCGATGTGGAAACATGTGAGTAATGGCCAGATTCTGTTCCAGCTTATATATACCCCTACCTATCCCACTAGTTCAACTTGAAGCAAACTCCACTCCCGTCAAGGTTATGAGTGAGAACTCCACCTCCTTGTGTTCATTTAAAAGATATTTCTACTCCAACCATTAAATGAAACCCTTTGAGATCTAATCTCGTCTTGCTTTCCACTCCTACTTCGCTAAATCCATAGCAAAATCTTGATGTTGAGGAGATTATATTTTGAAGCACAAGAACAATGGATCCACCGGCAAACAACCTCTATCTTGTTACTTTTGGAGAGTGTGTGCCTCCTAGATCGACTAGGTGGGCTTGGAAGTCTTCAAGTTTGTGAAAAAACCAAGAAGTTTGTATGACCCCGGAGATTGCGTACTTCGTGAAGATCTATCCTAGCGAGGCTAGTCCTTCGTGGGCCTAAGCCATGGTGGAATAGGTTGGGTTGCTCCTTCACGGACCCTTCATGGGTCAGTGCTTTGTTAAATTTGCAAGTAGGATACTTGTGATATTAGATCCTTTGCGGAGCGAAGCGTGCGTCAACATGGATGTAAGATGGCACCAACTATCACAACCACGGAAAAAATCTTCACCGAGCAAATTATGTTTGCAATTATCCCTACTCTACCTCCTTTACTTTGCACTTGCATGGCTTTACTTTGTGATGCCTATACTCTAGACTTGCATGTGTAGGGTGCTCTATAGATTGCTAGAAAATCCTAAAACATGCCAAAAAATTAAAACTTGGGAAAATAGTTCATTAATTTTTTTTGAAAGGAAAACTGTAAGGGAAGCCCCCACAGCGAGGTTTTTCAAATAATAAGAACCCGAATTCGCGCCGGTGAGGACTTGAACCTGGGTGGCTGGGTTGTACATCCTCTCCACTAGCCAACTGAGCTAGGCTCACTTCTTAAAAATAGTTCATTATTGTGCTTAGTAGCTAGTATATTCATCCCCTAGTCCTCTAGACACACTTATCGGTTCTATAATCTGGCGCATAGTAGTTATACACTTATATATACGCAAAGTGTAAGATACCATCTATTTAATGACTTTATTGATCCATGAACTGAATGTTTAAGCAATGGATTAGATACAGATCCGTGGAAACGGACATATGTTCAAAATCCTATACATGTGGGGTAATCCATATATAGGACAAATTTTATCTATCACCGGTGGTAGTTACCATCACTTACGTTTTGTATGTTTTATGTAGTATATATCTAATCGGAGAGTATGTACGCGTAGTATGTAGTATATAAAAATATTTGAGAAGTATATACATTACTTTTTTTGGTAGTACGTGTCATATTTTGAGTATGCTATTTTTTACGTACATATATATACATATTTCATAAATATAATAAAAACCACGTGTCAAATTACAATTTTTTCATGGAATTCACTTTCAAGTATCTTATATATAGTATATCAACATACTTACAATGATAAAGTAGTAATGTGTAACTACCCCTAGGTGGTGTATATATATATATACACACACACACATACATACATACTAGACAACAGCTAAGAGATAATGTGAAAGCAACTGGCTCTTCTCGATCTGATGAGTTAGCTAATGTGATCCTTTAGAATCATTGTAGCAACAAACCACAAAGTATGGTGTTGTAAAATATCGAAATCACACATGTTGAACTCTTGATACTTAGCACGATTGATATGGGGCAAACCCGAGGGTGGCCCGATCTTCACGAACTGGAGGTGGTTCGAGGAAGAACACGAGAGGAAAACATGGAGAAATCAAAGGGAAAACACTCTATTGGACAAGATCCACACCAAATACTCCTCAAATCATAAGCAATGCATGAGGTGCATCAAGATCCATGAACAACAATGGACATAAGGATATATAGGTAGTTCATCCAAATCTCTAGGAAAGATGGGCCTTGGAATCCGTAGACGGATCTTCCCTCGAAAGGGGTCTTGACATCCTCTAGGGATCTTCTCGAGTGGAGGCCTCGGTCTCCATGAGAAAAGTAGAGGAAGGAGCAAAGCTCATGTATGAATGAGCTATCACTTTGCTAAACCTAGATAGGAGGAGGGGATGTCTATTTATAGTCTAGCCACGAAGGGGTAAGTGGGGGAGAGAGGTACATGGGCCTCCAGCCCGCGTCTGCCCGCACAGGGGCCGGATGTCTAGGCAAGGGGCCGGATGTCCGGGGTGGCGGCGCGTGGATTTGTTCGGGTCTGGTTCGGTGGCGTCGGATTTTCGGGGAACGGGACCGGATTTCCGGGCCGGATGGCCGGATGTCCGGGACCTGTAGCGTCCTTGGCTGGGCCTTGGTGCCTGGATGTCTTCCAGGGGCCGGATGTCCGGGTCCTGGGAGGTGGCTTGGCCTTCTTCCGTCGTTGCTTCCATGCTTCCCTCGCGGATGGTGTAGTTGTACATAGGTGTCGGCACTCCTCCTTGTCATCCGTGAAGCTTAGACAATACCTATGCCTGCACATGAGAGGAGTGTCAAGTAGTATACCATCCTCGAAGGGGTCAAGTGAACACATTTAAAGGAGATGATTCATCTTTATGTATGTGAAGTAGTTGTGGCACGTGACACTTGGCAAACGGACTCTTGTCATGGTGATGTCCGTAGGATGCTCCGCATCAACGATCATAAATGTGAGATTTTTTTTCTTCCAAAGAGCCTCTAGAAAAATTTCGTCATAAACTAAAATTCCATTTGTATATAAAGATCCATCACATATGGTGTACAAATTAATGACTTTTGTGATCATGTGTTGGATTTGATCAAGCTTGCTCGACGTGAAAAAATGATGTTTACCACAAAACATGTTGTGACAAAGCAAATACCTACTATTGTCCAAACGATAAATCATTTTGTCAGTATCTATATGTCGTTTCTTAACATTTTTTCCCCAACTTCCTCTTTGAAAAGGTAAATGACTACTCTTCAAACAGTTAAAATCTCATTACTACTGTGACAAGTTCAAAACATTCACTAAGAGAAATCGGGAAATAATCGAGCCCTTTGATCTCATGCATTGGTTTTGATGGACATGTGATGCATGTAATTTTTGCTAGTGTCGCATGGCCTTCCTTAACTCTCCCATTACCATTCTAATACATTTTTTGCATGAATTAATCCTTATATTTCCCCGTTTTATAAAAAACCACGTCCTAGTTATAAAACATAAAATTGTACTTGAGAGCACACATTTGGTAGAACTTGACAACGCTTTATACATGAAATATGTAAGGCACAATGAGAATACAAACATACCATTGAAGGGGCGGCTTCCCTAGGACCACTGGATGGTGGTGTGGCCCATGCTGAATGCAATCTGTACCTATGATGTTTGGCCCACAACCTCAGTTTCAGCTTGGGTTCAACCAAGGGTTCTATCTGTATGTATTTTTCTTTGGCCCACATAGGGAGGAAAAATACACATCTACATCAGGGCGAGACAAAGCAAAAGGGTTCTAACACCCTTATAAGGGGGGGGGGGGTTGCTTTCACTAGCCGATCTTCATCGACATCTGCCAAGATGCTGCCAAGTCAATCCGTTGTAGACTCTTCATCATCTCGACCATTGCAATTGATTCCTTCATTGTCCACGACATTGTCCTCATCGCCATCTTTTTATGGGATTGATCTTGAAGTTACCTCAAGTGTTATTAATGTTGTAATGTGTGGTACTTTACTTGTTTAGAGATTATTCTATAGTTTTGGAATGTGTTGCCAATGTTGTTCGTTATTTCTATGAGCACGACTCCATGCTCGAGTAGTTTCCTTAGTTCTTGATACAAGGGACAATCCATAGCAGAAGTTTCGAATTAATTTAGGTAAATAAAACTAGGAACTCTAGGAGGCCTCTCAAGCATCCACCCTTTGTATCCCCCGATCACGTGTCTATCCATCCTGGACCATCAAATCCAATTTATCCTGTGAACTGAGATATATGTCCTAAGGTATGATTATTCCCCAAAAAAGTTGGTGGCTTGTGGTTGAGCCTCCAACGGTAGTTTGGGAAGTGTCTCATCCCTAGTGTGGATGATCATCCTCTCGACCAAATTCCGAGCATCGCGTTGGTGAGATATCGCCTCGCCAACTAGCTAATCAGACGTGGTCCCCTCCTTTGGGCAGATTTCCCCTTTGCTCCCAGGCCTCTCGACCGGGTGAAGCCCATGTACCTATGTCCAAATCCATCATAGCCACAGGAAAAGGCCGACAACAAGCACAATCAACCAAATGCTATGAAGTTACCAGCCCAAATTACTTTCAATTACTAAAAACTATTATCCACTTTTGTTACTAATAAATAAATAAACACTTCATGAATTTTTCCTGACTTTAATGTTTAATGCCACCACATATTTATGTAAATTACTAACACTCTATCACGAAAATAGATGGGCGCCAAAAAACATGTTTAGCAATGGTCACTCTTCCATCTTAAGTCACCAAGCGACTATGACTTGATTTCCTTCCCATTGTGGTTCGACAATCTCTACTTATTGAAAATACTACAACAACTATGTGCATTTCTAGGATCCTCGAGCACACTTGGTTACCATCTTGTGGCACCACTTGGTTACCATCTTGTGGCACCACTAGGTGTAGTACAAATATCCCACATACATAACTTTTGTGGAGTGGAGGTTCATTAATGTTATAAGAACCATTGGAATTCAGGAAATAGATTTTGACGCATCAATTTTTTGATTATTATAGCATTCATGAGTAACTTATATGAAAAACATGTTAGAGATAGATGAAGCATTCTTTTGATCAATTATTGAAATCTTTGATTTTGTGTGTCGTACTAATGATCTATGGGCTAGTTTTGACTATGGAATCTCCCATAAAATATATTATATGTGTAAATGTAAAACAAGAAATGTCATATTTGGTATGATCTGCTCATTATTTGTACATGTAGGAGAGAGACATATGAACACGGAAATGAGATCTTTGATCACATATGTTGAACTTTTGGTCCACATGGTCTTCTATCAAAATTCAAAATCAAACTCCTACTTATTGGGGAAGCTTTTTACACACAAAAAAACACTTAATACAAGAGATAGAGGAATGATATTGTGACGCATTGATGGATCTTGCTAGTTGATCGAGTGACCTTGTTTTGATAGAAGAATCCGCCAGATGATATCATTATCAATCTCTAAACATGAATTTTCCCTCTCCGTCCTCATCTGTAGATCCTCCGGGCAACATCTATAGTTCTAGAATCTAGATCCATGTTTGGTGGACATTACATTTGTGCCAAATCCTGATATGTAAAAGTCAACACGGTGAAATTTTGACATGAACAGGTGGTAACAATCATATACTTGAAGTGCTAAAAGTAAAGGGAAGGATATATACACATGCTAGCTAATGCCACCGTTGCTAGTTCTCATGAGGTTCTTTATGCGGTGTCCGCCTGGTCATGCATATGAAATGATCTGGCCGGTTATGAATATGCTGAAATCAAACATACATGATAGAAGCTAGCAGCGTATCAGCGTGAGAACAACCAGAACATGCATTGCTTGAAAAGGACGCCATTGGCTTTCCTAACCAGAACACGTGTAGTGGCATTGCTTTGCAGCCACAGCCGGTTGGATAGTGTTCACCATGAACCCTGCCATGCACGCACGTACGAGGCGAAAGGACGAAGATCGAGTCAGTAGTACATGGCTACATGCTACTCCCTACACGTGTGCATGCAGACAATGAACGCATGCATGCATGGCCCAGCTGCATGGGAGCCGGGAGGACATTCAGATCTGCACGCACAGTCCAGTAGAGTGGTCAACCGGCCGGGCGTAGCCACCACCGTGCACGCATGCGCTGCGGGGTCACCTCACCTCGATCGGCCGATCCCCGCGCGCGCCCAACAGAATCTAATAATTCACCCTGCCCTCGTCGCCCAGGCCAGCTCTCCGCCTCTCTCTCTCTCTCTCTCTCTCTCTCGCGCGCGCGCGCGCGCGGCGCTGGTACGTGCACCTGTGGCGGGGCTACTGCTTGCTGGACTGGCCGGGGCCGGGGCTGGGAGCCTCGCCGGACCGGCAAGGAGGTGACGCATAACGACCCACGCGTGTCACCGGTCGTCGCTCGCGTCGCTGTCGCCCTGCCCTTTTCGGGAGAAGCTACGTTGGAGTAACGGAGGTAGGTGCCCGTGCGCGCGGGCCTCGATCGATGGGGTTGGTTGGTGCGTGCGGTCGGGGGCGGGGGCAGGGGCCATTCAAGGCGATCCACTGTTGTAGTAGTACGTATCAGTCACGTCCCCATGCATGCACGTGCGGTGTGGGGGCTCCGATGCGCGAAAAGGCGTCGTCGTCGAGACGTCGTGTCTTGCACTGCCGAGCAGTCCGCGCCTCCGTGCGCGGTGTGGGCGCATGTGTCGCCGCCCGGCCCCCGTCCCGCGTGATGCTGTGAACCGGTGTGCAGTGAACTGTGAGCATTACGCGCGACGGCCTCTTGTTTTTGTTGACCTAAGGCTCGCTTGCCCTAGTCTCTTCATTTTCACCCATGCATGCGAGGATAGTGTTTTTTTTTAACCGAAGACCGTAGAACTACTACGGTATTTTCATTAATAATAATGATATGTACAAAAGGAAACAAGAAAAAAAAACACCACACTAACAAATTCCAGTTTTAGGAAATTCCGTGGATAACTAAGATAGGTGTGCTGTGATCCAGTCCTTGAAGACTTCTGTGTACTTTGTTCTTGTTCTAATAGTGATCATCTCAAGGTCATTCCTTAGCAAAATTCTCCAAGATTGAACAAAAGGTGTTTGAGCTTTGAGGATCTTGGAATGTCTCTCCATCCAAATGTGCCAGCAGCCCATGATTGTAATGCTCATGGAAAAATGGTGTGGGAAATTGCTTGTCATGAGTCCAATCACATCAAGGACGCTGATTCCTCTTTTTCTGTTTGAATCGATAGAATCCTAGCAGCCAAGGGCAAAAAGGCAGTCCCAAAATAGGTGAAGGTTGTTTCTTCACGGTTGCAGTAGCAAAGCTCGCACTTATAGCCGGGCAAAAAGAAGTTATTTTTCTGGAGGAGGCCTTTGATGTTGACTCTCTCATGAAGCATGCGCCAATACAGATTTTGTATCTCAACATTGCTGCATGTTGGAAGGGAGAGAGGGATTGGTGGAATCCTTGATGTATTGCTTGAGCCTCGTGGGCATATATATACGAGTACATGGTCTACTTGGAATACAAGACAAGACATAATATTTCCTAGTCTATCCTATGTTTCCAATACAATCACGATACTCGCCATCCCTTCACAGTCACAACGGTAGCGACGCAGACGGTGAGACTGGAGAAGAATCCGAAGGCAAGCTAACGGACATCCCCCCATAGTCGAAACGGTCGATGCATCGCGAAAGGTGTGGCCGGAGTAGAAAGCAACGAGGTTGCTCAAGCAAGGCGGTAGCCCTTTGTGCCGATGTCGAGGCAGCCGAGAGCGTAGGGTGGTGTAGCCGTGCGAAGAACGCCGTGGTCGATGTCGAGTCGGGGTAGCCGGCATCGAGAAAGTTGTCGTAGAGCCGTGTGCGCAAGCAGGCGCCGAGTTAGTAATGGGCGCAATGGTGTCAAATAAGTGGTGCGTCGGGAAAAAGACGTAGTTGAGACGCGTCGTGCCGGGATTGCCAGGTCCGGGGACACGTCGTGAACGAAGGCACGCATCAGTGTTGCCAGCACCGGGCATGCGTAGACGGACGAAGTCGATGTTGACGATGCGTCGCTCTAGGTTTGCAAGACCTGGGAACACATCAGGGACGAAGGCACGCATCAGTGTTGCCAGCATCGGGCATGCGTAGACGAGACCTGCAAACAACTTGTACGCCATGTCGAGGAGGCTAGCAGAGAAGGACTCAACGACGGTTGCGGCGCCAATCGATGGGGGGCCGATGTCGCCCGCGGTGGTCGGACTAGATGAAGTGGTCAGGGTAGACGATGACGCTAGAGATGAGCTGGTGCTGGACGAGGAAGAAAGGGGTGGACTAGCTGCGTGACTCGGGTGAGCAAGCTGCAGCAATGCCGAAGAAGAGCGGCGACGGTGGCCTGATGGCGGCTGGTTAGGAGCGCGACGGCGATGCTCGAAGTATGCAAGGAAGAACCCGACAACGTAATGAAGACCAGCGCGGACGGTGGCGTTCCCGCGCAAGGGAAGCGGCACGGCGCATACCACGGGAAGTCGACGCGCGGGGACGGCAGAGTGGACCGTGAGCCGTGACGCTATGGCCCGAAGGGGCAACACAACGACAGCAGGAAGTCAGGGTGACGATGGGAAGACCTCGGGGCGGCTGTATGGACCGCATGCTGCGGCGCTATGGCTCGAAGGGGCGATGTAGCGGCGGTGCGCGGGTCGGTGCAGCCATGGGAACGGCCTTGGCCGGCGGAGGGGACCGCGTGGCACGACACTACGGCCCGAAGGGGCGACATAGATGCAACGCACGAATCGGTGTAGCCGCGAGGAGAACCACGTGGCGGCGGTGCTGCGGCCCGACAGGGCGACACAGCGGCAGCCCGGTGCTCAATCGGTGGAGGGGCATGCTTTACTCGGGACAGTCTTCATGGGACCTGCTGAGGCACACACAACCGACGGGCCAGGTCGGTCGCACGCAAGATTTTAAATCTAGGTCGATACGACCGATATATACGCCGATATATCACTTTTGGGGCTCTACTTATATAAACATAACATATCATTTTGTAAATATCACTTTCAAACATGTCGTCTGATATGGACCGAAATATCGACCGATATGGCCGATATTTGGGCAAATATGTTCACCGATATAGACCGATACATAGATGACAAGAATTATTTATTCGAAAGAAGTCAAATACGATTATGCATTTACAACTTCATCATATATTATAAAATTCATGCACAATGTTATGCAAATGCATATATATATTGTATTGTTTTTAATCATAAAGTAAGGATTTTGTGGATCTTTCCTTAATAGTTTCTTATTTAACAAGTTAATGAACTAGGTATATGAAAGTGTTATCTTAAAGCATTGGCAACATACATTTTGTTTTACTAATAAAATACATGTTTTGAACTATAAAAATGAAAAAAACTAGACATATTTTCTCTGATATATCAACATATCGTCCGATATATCACCCGATATCCGGCATGCGATATATCAAAGCCAAACCGATACGAACCCAATATCCGATATTTTGAAGCATGGTCGCACGGCGTAGATGAGGCAGATCGCGGCGGCGAGCGGGTGATCAATCCGATCGCGCGCAAGGTCGGGGACACCGCTCGGTGGAGGAGGGATGATGGCGGAGTCCAAGATGAAGTCGACGACGATGGTCGGCGTGAGACGACGTGCGTACGAGCCTAACGCAGCCGAAGTCGGCAGCCGACCCGATGCAGCCAGCGCGAGGCAGTAGCCGGACCGAGGCAGGCGGCGACGCCGATGCGGCCAAAGCCAGCAGCCTGCTCGAGGCAGCCGACACGGACGGAGCCGGGAGCAGACCCGACACAACCGTCCCGAGGCAGTCGGTACGCGACCAGTCAAAGCGACGGTGGAGTTCGACGGGTAGGCCGGCGAATGAACGACGACTGTGATGGGCTGCCGCATGGCGCGAGGCCGACGGGTCGGGGCGATGCAGGAGTCCCGATCGGAGGAGGGCGATGATGGCCGACGTAGATCGACGGGCGTGCCGTCATGCGAACAGCGGTGTTGAGGCGCCGCCGGGTTGCGTGAGGCCGCCGGGTCGGTGAAGAAGCCCGGTCACGCCGAGGTCGGAGTAGAGGCGCGGTGGTTGACAGCGGCGGCAGGCGATGCAAACCGATCTAAGAACGTAAACCCAAAAAGGAAACGTCGATCAATGCGACCGACGGAAGAGAGAAAACCCCGGATCAAGAGATCGGAAAAAAGACTCTCTAGGGCAGTCGGTCAACATGACCAACGTATGAACCCTAGGTACGGGCGACGCGGCATGTAGGCTGACCGCCCCGGGGGCGGCGCGCGGTGCGGAAGCGGCAGACGACGGCTAGGTCTAGGAACTTACGACAGATACCATGTGGGAAGGGAGAGAGGGATTGGTGGAATTGTAAATCGTTGATGTATTGCTTGAGCCTCGTGGGTATATATATAGGAGTACATGATCTACTTGGAGTACAAGACAAGCCAGAATATTTCTAGTCTATCCTATGTTTCCAATACAATCAGGATACTCAACACTGCATTTTCTCATTTTGAAAACCGAGGGAGCTTGTTCTTGCTTCTGAAGGTGGATATACATTTTCATAGAAAAATATTCATGTTTATGCCAGGTGTAGCCCCATCTATCAGGATAGGTGCTCACCTAAATGTTCTGCATGAGGTTGATGAACATTTGATACTGTTGATGTGCCTGAATGGACAGTGGTGTGTGAAAATGGTCAACAAGGTCATATATGGAGACAATTGTTTGGCAGTAATTTGTTCATTCACACTGAATGAAAATAGCTACCGAAACTTGTTTTTAAAAATGTCGTGATGCCATTTGTGTTGTCAAAATAGAACAGTCTCACCAAAAGGAACCCTGTGGTGTGGTAGTTACCACTTTATTGGGATAGTAAGCTTCCTAGATGAGCTTGACCCAAGGGAAATCTTGTTGATTAAGGAATTTGTGAAGATGTTTCATATGCAGACATTTGTTATGAGCTGCAATGTCAAGAACACCCAACTCTCCTTTGTCTTTAGGTTCACAAACTTTATTCTAGGCAATGAGAGCAGTCCCTCTATCTTCCATCCCATACCTTCTCTAGATAAAGTGCTTCAAATATTTTTTGATATGTTCCATGACACCAACTAGTAATGATAGGGAGAACATAAAGAAGATGGGCAGGCTATAGAACACATATTTGACCACGACTAGCTTATCACCATATTTAAGAAAATATGAACAACAAACAAGTCTTCTTTCAATTCTTTTCATGGTTGGCATGTAGTGTTCACTCTTAGGCTTGGACAAGCAAAGAGGAAGACCCATGTAAGTGAAAGGTAAGGATCCTACTTTGCAGCCCATAGTGTGTGCAAGTAACATCATTTTATCATGAGAGGTGTTAATGGGCACAATGACAGATTTATCATAGTTCACTCTCAACCCAGTGTAAGTGGTGAAGTGCAAGAGGAGGTTTTTAGTTGATTCAGTTAAACAATGTTGGCCTACATTATCAGCACGATGTCATTTGCATATTGTATTATTGGGAAATCTTGACTAGAACTTGTGATATTGGGGGCTGTTATTAGGTCATTCTTCATTGCTTCATTTAAAATAGATTGTAGAAGATCTGCAGCCAGCACAAAAAGCAGAGGAGATAGAGGATCTCCTTGCCTCACACCTCTTTTATAGAGAAATTGTTTCCCTAGAACTGTGGGATCGGTAGAAGGGACGTCTAGAGGGGGGGGGGTGAATAAACTACCTGAAAACAAATTAAAATCTAACTTTTTCCCAAGTTAATTGGTTGACATATTTTAGCATTTCTAACAAATCCAATGCACCGTATACATGCTGGTCATCGAGTAGAGCAGCAAAAAGTAATGACAAGCATGTGTAAGAAGGAGTAGAGATAAGAAGATCAAATGCAATATAAGACACGAAGATTTCTCCCGTGGTTCCGATAGGTGGCGCTATTGTACATCCACGTTTATGGAGACTTCAACCCATGGAGGGTAACGGTCGCGAGAGTCCACAGAGGGCTCCACCCACGAAGGGTCCATGAAGTAGCAACCTTGTCTATTCCATGATGGCCTACGTCCACGGAGGACTAGCCTTACTCAGGGTAGATCTTCACGAAGTAGGCGATCTTCTTGCCCTTACAAACTTCTTGGTTCAAATCCACAATGTCGAACAAGGAGGCTCCCAAGCAACACCTAACCAATCTAGGAGGCACCACCCTCCAAAAGGTAATAGATGTGGTAGTATGATGAACTCCTTGCTCTTCTGCTTCAAAAGATAATGTCCTCAACACTCAATCACTCTCTCATATATTTGGCATGGGTAGAAGAGATTGATTGGGTCGAAAGCAACTTGGGTAGACTAGAAATCAAGATCCATATGATTGGAGTGGATGATCTTGACCTCAACACAAGGGTAGGTGGTTCTCTCTCCGAAAATTGGATATGGCAAGTGTGTGTGTGTGTTTTGAGTGCTTCTCTTGCGAGTGAGTGGTAGTGGAGGGGTATATATAGGCATCTCAAAAAATCCAACTGTTACAACATTATTTCCCAACTCGATGAAACCAAAGTGAAAACTTGGTTGCACCGACTAGTGCAAAATGTGGCAACTTTGGCCTTTTCGCTCACACAGATATATAAATCTCGATGATACCGATATCGGTGACCTAGGCAGTTTCCAAATCTCAGTGTCACCGATTTCTCAAACTCGAAGGGACCAACTTTAAGAAATTGTTTAACGGAAAGTTGGTCACTGATTCTCGGTTGCACCGAATGGAAATTTGGAAGTACCGAGATGCTACGGTTTGGCTGGGTTTCTGTCTTGGGTAAAACTAGGAAATATTGGTGTCACTGAATTTTGACTTTTGGCTTTGGACAGAGGGTTTTTGTGGGAAAGTGGGTGAATATTTTTGGTGGCTAATCTCTAAGCACTTGATCAACCAGATCATCATAAACACCTCATCCCCTTTTAATAGTATTCGCTTTCCTATGGAATCAAAGTGATTTCTCACAAAATATAAAATGTAGAGTCCTCAATCTTGAATCATGGACAATCCTATTCCTTCCATACCTTTGGGTGTTTCTCCACATATACCTTTAGCCAACCCACTCTGTGGACTAAACCTGAAATAAACTAGGTAGAGATATTAGTCCAACAGACAATGTATGTTGTCATGAATTATCAAAACCCCCAAGCGAGCATATGTGCTTTCAGGAACTCCATTTAGTAGGAACTCAAGTCTATTCACACAAGATATCTAGGACCAAAGCCCCTAGCAATGAGCAGTTCTTTGATAGCTTTATGCTCAATCATGTCAAAAGCCTTTTCAACGTCCAACTTTAGGATAATCATCTCATGTCCAGACTGGTGGCATTGGTGAATTACTTCATAAGACCAAGCAATGTGGTCCTGAATTGATCTTTCCTTTAGAAAACCATATTGATTTTGGTTAACCAACTTTGGAATAACAGTTTGTAGCTTGTTAGCCAACAACTTAGTGATGATCTTGATGGAGCAATTTAGTAGTGAAATGAGCCTGAAGTCATTTGCATGAGTTGGAGCATCCTTTTTTGGGACAAGAGTGATGAAGGATGAGTTTATGCTCTTCAAGTTCAATGAACCATTATAAAAATCTTCAATGAGTAGATAGAAATCAAGAGCAATTATATCCCAACAGTGTTTAATGAAACTTTTGTTGAAACCATCACGTCCTGGGGCTTTATCTGGTGGAAGTGCTTTGACCACTACATCAATCTCATCCTTGGAGAGGGGTTTGTCAAGATAAATCAAATCGGAATTTATCTGACTCAAAGAATCTAGACTGCAAGGATAGTGTTGAAAAACGTCTTACGTTTTAAGCCAGATGTAGCATATCGTATGATATTTCATTTGTTTCATAATATATTTGTATGCATTTTGTTATGACAAGTCTTTGATCAACAATTACTTCGATAGTATATATTTTCATGTGACAAAATGGTATCTTTAATTTTGTATCCAAAGTTCTTAGTTGTGGCTATGGTTCCCTCGTTACAAAATTTACGTAATAATAATTGACTTATAGGTCAAAAGTTTGTCCTCTCAAAACTTAATATGAAGGGTATTTTAGAACACTAGCCCATTTGTGCTACTTCATTTTCGATAGACAAGAAGTCAAGATACGCATTGAAGCACGGGTCCCACGACCAGCTTCTCTCCTTAGTAGAATTATGAAAGAATACAAAATCAACAACAACCCAACATAATACACAACTTGGAAGGATCTCCACATGAGACCATGAATATATTGTTCGAAATATGCCCTAGAGGCAACAATAAATTATTTATTATCATATTTCCTTGTTCATGATACTCGTTTATTATATTGATTGGAAACTCAAATACATGTGAGGACACATAGACAAGACTGTATCCCTTGTGAGCCTCTAATAGACTAGCTCATTGATCAAAGATGGTTAAGGTTTCCTGGCCATATACATGAGTTGTCATTTGATAACGAGATCACATCATTAGGAGGAGGATGCGATGGACAAGACCCAAACTATGAACGTAGCATATGATCGTGTCAGTTTATTTCTATTGTTTTCTCCATGTCAAGTATCGGTTCCTATGACTATGAGAACATGCAACTCACTGACACCGAAGGAGTACCTTGTGTGTATCAAACGTCACAATGTAACTAGGTGACTATAAATATGCTCTACAAGTATTTCTAAGGGTGTCTGTTGATTTGGCATGGATCAAGACTGGGATTTGTCACTCTGTATGACGGAGAGGTATCTCTGGGCCCACTCGGTAACACAACATCACAAGAAGCTTGCAAGAAATGTGACAAAGGAGTTAGTCATGATATGTTGTGTTACAGAACTAGTAAAGAGACTTGCCGGTAATGAGATTGAACTAGGTATGGAGATACCGACGATCGAATCTCGGGCAAGTAACATACCGATGGACAAAGGGAACTACATACGGGATTGATTAAATCCTTGGCATCGTGGTTCGACCGATAAAGATCTTTGTGGAATATGTAGGAACCAATATGGGCATCCAGGTCCCACTACTAGTTCTTGAATGGAGAGGTGTCTCGGTCATGTCTACATGATTCTTGAACCTGCAGAGTCTGCACACTTAACGTTCGGTGACGATTTAGTATTGTTGAGTTATGTATGTTGGTGACCGAAGGTTTTTAGGAGTCCCATATGAGATCCTAGACATCACGTGGTGCTCCGAAATGGTCTGGAGGTAAAGATTTATATATGGGAAGTCAAATTTGGGCTACCAGAAAAGTTTCGAGTTTTTTCGGTATTGTATCGGGAAGCTTTCGGAAGTTCTAGAGGGTTACGGAGGAGTCCGGAAGGGTCCCTCCTGCCCCTAGGACGTGCATGGGCTATAAGGGGGCGTCCAATCCTTGTTGGGCCAACTCCCAAGGGCCCATGTGGCTAGGGGGTAGGAAACCTCTTGATAACCCACAAGTATAGGGGATTGCAATAGTTTTCGAGGGTAGAGTATTCCACCCGAATTTATTGATTCAACTCAAGGGGAGCCAAATAATATTCTTGGGTATTAGAAGCTGAGTTGTCAATTCAACCACACCTGAAATACTTAATATCTGCAGCAAAGTATTCAGTAGCAAAGTAGTATGGAAGTGACGGTAACGGTGGCAAAAGTGATAGCAGTAGTTTTGTAGTGTTTGTAACAGTAGCAACAGAAAAGTAACTTAGCAAAGATCAATATATGGAAAGCTTGTAGGCAATGGATAAGTGATGGATAATTATGTCGGATGGCATTCATCATGCAACGGTTATAACATAGGGTGACACAAAACTAGCTCCAATTCATCAATGTAATGTAGGCATGTATTCCATATATAGTCATATGTGCTTATGGAAAAGAACTTGCATGCCATCTTTTGTCCTACCCACCCATGGCAACGGGGTCCTATTGAAACTAAGGGATATTAAGGCCTCCTTTTAATAGAGAACCGAACCAAAGCATTAGAACTTAGTGAATACATGAACTCCTCAAACTACGGTAATCACCGGAAAGAATCCCAGTTATTTTCACCCCGGGGGATGCGGATCATAACTCGTAATAGGTGTTTACAACTTGCAAGATAGGATCAAGAACACATATATATATTCATGAAAACATAATAGGTTCAGATCTGAAGTCATGGCACTCGGGCCCTAGTGACAAGCATGAAGCATAGCAAAGTCATAGCAACATCAATCTTAGAACATAGTGGATACTAGGGATCAAACCCTAACGAAACTAACTCGATTACATGGTAAATATCATCCAACCCATCACCGTCTAGGAAGCCTATGATGGAATTACTCATGAACGGTGGAGAGAATCATGAAATTGGTGATGAAAGATGGTTGGTGATGACGACGACGTCGACTTCCCCTCTCCGGAGCCCAAATCAGACTCCGGATCTGCCCTCCCAAGGAAGAACAGGAGGTGGCGGCGGCTCCGTATCGTAAAAGGTGATGAACTCTTCTCTCTGATTTTTTTCTACGTAAATAAGAATATATAGGAGTGCAAACGAGGTCGGAGGAGCAATAGGGGCCCACAAGCCACACGGGCACGCCCTAGGGGGGTGGGCACGCCCCTGGCTTGTGGCCAGGTGGTGGGCCCTTGCAGTTGATTCTTTCACCAATATTTGTTATTAGTTCCAAAAATATTCTTCGTAAATTTTCAGGTCAATCCGAAAACTTTTATTTCTGCACAAAAATAACACCAAGGCAATTTTGCTGAAAACAGCATGAGTCCGGGTTAGTTCCATTGAAATCATGCAAATTAGAGTCCAAAACAAGGGCAAAAGAGTTTGGAAAAGTAGATATGTTGGAGACGTATCAACTCCCCCAAGCTTAAACCTTTGCTTGTCCTCAAGGAATTCAGTTGATAAACTAAAAGTGATAAATAAAAACTTTTACGAACTCTGTTTGATCTTGCCGTTATAAATATGTCTAACTTATGTTCAGATTTTCAGCAAAGATTATCGACTAACCACATTCACAATAACATTTAGGTCTCACATTTACTCATATCAATGGCATAATCAACTAGGGAGCAATAATAATAAGTCCCAGATGACAACAATTTTATCAAAACAATCATGATACAATATGACATAAGGGTATCTCGCTAGCCCTTTCTGAGACCGCAAAACATAAATGTAGAGCACCTCTGAAGAATGAGGGATGACTGGACATCGTAATTCATGGTAAAAGAGATCCAGTCATACTCATACTCAATATCAATTAATATCAAAGCATACAAATGACGGTGGTGCTCTCTAATAGGTGCCTTTTATAAGAGGATGATGACTCAACGGTAAAGTAAAATAGATAGGCCCTTCGCAGAGGGAAGCATTGATTTGCAGAGGTGCCAGAGCTTGAGCTTTTAAAACAAGGATGAATAATCATTTTGAGAGGTATGCTTTCATTGCCAACATAACAACTAAGAGATCTCAATATATTCCATGCTAGATACATTATAGGCGGTTCCCAAATAGAATAGTAAAGTTTTTACTCCCCCTCCACCAAATCAATCACACTCCATGGCGGGCCAAATCCACGGGTGCCATCCATACAAACACAATCCTGGGGGAGTTTTGTTTTATGATACTTTGATTTGAATTTTGAGCATGGGACTGAGAATCCTAAGTACCAGCCACTTTCTCGTGAATGATAGTGAATCAACACATATCGTGAGAATAACCCACCTAGCATGGAAGATACTTCCAGCCCCTAGTCACTACATGATCGATTTGGGCATACAAAATGGGATATTTATTTGAAGGATTGGAGAATGGCACATGCAAATTTACTTGGAACGATAGGTAAATACCGTATATAGGTAGGTATGGTGGACTCATATGGAACACCTTTGGGTTTATGTAGATGGATGCACAAGCAGTATTCCCGCTTAGTACAAGTGAAGGCTAGCAAAAGACTGGGGAGTGACCAACTAGAGAGCTATAACAGTCATAAACATGCTTTGAGATTAACCAACGTTCAATGCAAGCACGAGTAGGATATAAATCACCATGAACATAAACATCATGGAGGCTATGTTGGTTTGTTTCAACTACATGCGTGAACATGTGCCAAGTCAAGCCACTCGAATCATTCAGAGGAGGATACCATTCTATCATACTACATCACAACCATTTTAATGCGCATGTTGGAACTCAAGACAAACCATTATCCACTCTTAGCTAATTAAGCATGTCATGAGCAACAATAATCTCTAATTGTCATTGCAAACATGTTTCATCTATAATGGGCTGAATTAAGAACGATGAGCTAATCGTATTTGCAAAAGTAAGATAGGTAGAGTTCATACCAGCTTTTCTACTCAGTCAGTTCATCATATATCGACATTATTGCCTTTCACTTGCACGCCCGAGCGATGTGAATAATAATAAGAGTGCACGTGCATTGGACTAAGCTGGAATCTGCAAACAATAACTCAAAAGGGAAGGCAAAGAAATATGGGCTCTATATAAGATAAACAATAATGCATATGAGAGCCACTCAACATGTCATCGTGGTCTTCTCCTTACGAGCCAAAGAAAAGAAAGGTAAATTATTTACACGGGAAAGCTCCCAACAAGCAAAAGAAGAACAAGAAATCTTTTTGGGTTTTCTATTAACGATACAACTAAACAAACTTAAAAGGTAAAGCTAGAACTATTTCTTTTTTATTTTCTTAAAGATTGATTAAACTGACAAGAAGAAAACAAAAAGAACAAATAAACTACCATGGATTATACAATGAAAAAGTATGAACATGAATGTAATGTCGGTGAGAAATACGTACTCCCCCAAGCTTAGGCTTTTGGCCTAAGTCGGTTTAGGGCCATGGCTGGAAATAACCATCTCTGGGATACTCCGGAGGACACTAAGGGTTCCACTGATTGGCGACCTCTTGTGGCTCCCACTGAAAAACCGGGGCCGGATATGGATCAAGGGCCAGTGTCGGCTCAGGTGCTGGGGGTTGCGACAAACCCCAATATCGGTAGATGTCATTGAGCATAATAGTGTACCATCCTGAATGAATATCGAACAAGGAAGAAGCAGGAAGAGTAATAATCTCACAAGTACCCTGACTAAATACTAGGTTGTAAAGCAGCCTCCTATCCTTATTTTTCCTAATAAAATCATGTGCTATCATACTATTATAACCTAAATGTCTTGTAGGAAGCAGCATTTCATCTGCCTTGTCAAGCCTAATAGGTATCTCAAAGTGTTTAGCTAAACGAGACGCATATATACCTCCAAATATGGGACCCTTTGAATGGTTTAAATTCAACCGTTGGGCCACGATGGCGTCCAGACTAAAAGTTCTATTAGTAAGTAAAGCACGGCGCCAAATAGCGAGGTTGGGAGCACTAAGGTTTCCACTCTCGCGTCGACCAAGTAGACATCTACCCGCAAATAATGAATAATAGCATAAAACAGGAAAATGTACACTAGCTGCTCTGGCCTTCGACACCCCCCTCTCTCTTCCCCCACAATGATCGTGGCAATAAAATCCTCCATGTCTCTAGGACGTGGTTCACTGATGCTGCCCTCAAAAGGTATTTTGCAAACATTGGAAAAATCGTAAAGTGACATTTCCTTAGGCACATCATATAAATGAAATTCTACCATGGGAGGATTTTTCCTAGGATAAAAGTGAAAATTTTGCACGAAAGCATTAGTGAGTAAGAGGTATTGGTCACACTTATCATGGAGGAAGTCGGTGATGCCTACATTCTCTCCTAAATAATAGAAATCTTCATAAATTATGTCTACTCTCAAGAATGCTTCACTTGGCCATTCACATGGACGAACCTCCGCGGTACGAGGGATATTGTATTTAGGCTTCTCACTTTCTTTTTTATTTAAAACCCCGTCTTGAAAAGCCTCTTAACAATCTCCTCATCATCTCTTTTGCTAAAAATTAATTCTGAAATTTTTAGTGAATCAAAATAATAGTGAACAAAACTCAACAAAACTCATAGCAACTACCTCCACAAGTGCCTAGAAGCTATATCATGCATCAAAACTACTTGGGACCAAATAAATTTAACATGCAAGCTGAAGAACAAGGTCACCACAGTAGAATTTTTTTGCAATATGTAAAGCACTAGAACAAAAACTAATTGGACCATTGGAGGAGTCACATACCGATGAGCAATCCCCTAAAACAGTTTTGCAAATGGAGCTATGGGTAAGGAGATCGAAAATGGCAGCAAAATGAGCTAGAACACGGGTTTGGACAATGGTGGGATTTTTTCTGGAGGAACAAGAAGTGGATGGTGGCTGGAATAAATGAGGGGGCCCCACGTGGGACCCACAAGCCACTAGGGCGCACCTAGGGGGTGCGCCCTACAGTCTTGTGGCCCACTGGTGTAGCCCCCTGATGCATACTCGGTGCCAAAAATTCTTAAATATTCCAAAAAAATCATACTAAAATTTCAAGGAATTCTGGGAACTTTTATTTTCAGGTCATTTTTCTATTGCACGGATAAAACAGAAAACAGGAAAATAATGGCATTTTTGCTAAATTGAAACTAAGGAATAGAGAATAAAAGTTGGTTACAGAAGCTAGTGCTTTCTAAATTCATCCATCTCATGCTTGTCAAAAAGAGTCCATCAATAAGGTTGATCAAGTCTTATTGACAATTTTTTTGAATGACATGAAACCGGAGAATTTTCGAATGACACTAGGTTACCTCAATGAGGATATGCATGTCCCCAACAATAAGCATATCATATTCATATCTCAGTAGGGAGAGGGAATTCGAAACCTCCAATAATAACCGTTGGAATTTTTTCAATGGAGTTGATACTATGAACTTGAGGTTGTTTCTTTGGAAAATGAATTGTATGCTCATTACCATTAACATGAAAAGTGACATTGCTCTTGTTACAATCAATAACAGCCCCTGCAGTATTCAAAAAGGGTCTACCAAGGATGATCGACATACTGTCGTCCTCGGGAATATCAAGAATAACAAAGTCCGTTAAGATAGTAACATTCGCAACCACAACAGGCACATCCTCGCAAATACCTATGGGTAAAGCAGTTGATTTATCAGCCATTTTCAATGAAATTTTAGTAGGTGTCAACTTATTCAAATCAAGCCTACGGTATAAAGAGAAAGGCATAACACTAACACCAGCTCCAAGATCACATAAAGCAGTTTTAACATAATTTCCTTTAATAGAGCATGGTATAGTAGGTACTCATGGATCTCCTAGTTTCTTAGGTATTCCACCTTTAAAAGTATAATTAGCAAGCATGGTGGAAATATTAGCTTCCGGTATCTTTCTTTTATTTGTCACAATATCTTTCATATACTTAGCATAAGGAGACATTTTCAAAATATCAGTCAAGCGCATACGGAAAAACATAGGTCTAAGCATTTCAACAAAGCGCTCAAAATCCTCATCATCCTTTTTCTTGGATGGTTTAGGAGGAAAGGGCAGGGTTTCTGAACCCATGGTTTTCTTTCTCTATCATGTTTCCTAGCAATGAAGTCTCTTTTATCATATCTTTTATTCTTAGGTTGTGGGTTATCAAGATCATCAGCAGGTTCAATCTCCACATCATTATCATTACTAGGTTGAGCATCAACATGAACATCATTATTAATGTTATCACTAGGCTCATGTTCATCACCAGATTGTGTCTCAACATCAGAAATAGAAATATCATTTGGATTCTCAGATGTATCTATAACAGGTTCACTAGCAGCATGCAATGTACTATCATAATTCTATTTTCTACTCTTATTGGAACGAATAGGTGCATCAATATTAACTCTCTGAGAATCTTGCTCAATTCTCTTAGGATGGCCCTCAGGATACAAAGGTTCCCGAGTCATTCTACCACCTCTAGTCACAACTTTAACAGAAGGATCATTATCTTTACTATTGATCTCATTAAGCAAATCATTTGGCGCCTTAAGTACTTGTTCTACTTGAGTAGTTACCATGGAAGCATGTTTACTAACAATCTTAAGATCATTGATAGTTCTACTCAAATAATCACCCAAGCGATCAAGCATGTAAGAATTATGTTTCAATTGTCTCCTAACATAAGCATTGAAATTTTCTTGCTTCACAATAAAATTATAAAATTCATCCAAGCATTGGCTAGCAGACTTGTTATAAGGAATATCTCTTTCATCAAATCTACGGAGAGAATTTATCTCTACTACCTGTGTCGGGTTATCAAGACCATGTATTTCTTCAATTGGTGGTAGATTCTTAACATCTTCAGCTTTAATACCCTTTTCTTTCATAGATTTCTTTGCCTCTTGCATATCTTCAGGACAGAGGAATAGAATACCTATTTTCTTAGGAGTTGGCTTTGGATGTGGTTAGGTAATAGTCCAATCATTATCATTGCTCAATATATTATTCAATGGTAATTCAGCTTGTTCAATAGTTCGTTCCCTAAAAACACAACCAGCACAACTATCTAGGTGGTCCCTAGGAGCATCGGTTAGTCCATTATAAAAGATATCAAGTATTTCATTTTTCTTGAGAGGATGATCAGGCAAAGCATTAAGTAATTGGAGAAGCCTCCCCCAAGCTTGTGGGAGACTCTCTTCTTCAATTTGCACAAAGTTAAATATTTCCTACAAGGCAACTTGTTTCTTATGGGCAGGAAAATATTTTTCAGAGAAGTAATAAATCATATCCTAGGGACTACGCACACAACTAGGAGCAAGAGAATTAAACCATATCTTAGCATCACCCTTTAATGAGAAAGGAAACAACTTAAGAATATAGTAATAGCGAATTTTTTCCTCATGAGTAAATAGGGTGGCTATATCATTCAATTTAGTTAGATGTGCCACAACACTTTCAGATTCACAACCATAGAAAGGATCAGATTCAACAAAAATAATTAACTCGGGATCAACGGAGAATTCATAATCCTTATCAGTAACAAAGATAGGTGAAGTAGCAAACTTAGGATCATATTGCATTCTAGCATTAAAATATTTTTCTTTCCACTTGCGAAGCAATTTCTTAAGATCATCTATATCCTTACAAGCAAGAAAGTCCCTAGCTACCTCTCCTTCCATAACATAACCTTCAGGTATATCAGGCAATTCATATCTAGGATATCTAGGTCTAGCAGGTGTATCATAGTGTTTAGTTTCAATAATTTCATCAGATTTAGAAATATTATCAGTTTCAACATTGGCTCTAGCAATTTGTTCATCAAGAAATTCACCCAGTGGCACAGTATCATCAAGCAAAGTATCATCATAAGCATCATGCATAGCACAAGTAGCATCATCAATTACTTGCGACATATCAGAATTACTAGCAGGTGGTGGTGTCGCAAATTTACTCATAACAGAAGGTGAATCAAGTGCAGAGCTAGATGGCACTTCCTTACCTGTCCTCGTAGTTGAGGTATAGATCTTGGTTTTTGGATGTTTAAGATTCCTCATAGTGATCAATAGATATATATCCCTATTGACTCAGAGAATAGAGCTACGCTCCCCGGCAACGACGCCAGAAAAAGGTCTTGATAACCCACAAGTATAGGGGGTGCAACAGTATTCGAGGGTAGAGTATTCAACCCAAATTTATTGATTCAGCACAAGGGAAGCCAAAGAATATTCTCGAGTATTACCAGGTGAGTTTTCAATTCAACCACACCTGAAAGACTTAACATGTGCAGCAAAGTATTCAGTAGCAAAGTAGTATGGAAGTGACGGTAACGGTGGCAAAAGTGATAGAAGTAGTTTTGTAGTGTTTGTAACAGTAACAACAGAAAAGTAACTTAGCAAAGTTCAATATATGGAAAGCTCATAGGGAACAGATCAGTGATGGATAATTATGTCGAATGGCATTCATCATGCAACGGTTATAACATAGGGTGACACAGAACTAGCTCCAATTCATCAATGAATGTAGGCATGTATTCCATATATAGTCATACGTGCTTATGGAAAAGAACTTGCATGACATCTTTTGTCCTACCCTCCCGTGGCAACGGGGTCCTATTGGAAACTAAGGGATATTAAGGCCTCCTTTTAATAGAGAACCGAACCAAAGAATTAGCACTTAGTGAATACATGAACTCCTCAAACTACAGTAATCACCGGAAAGAATCCCAGTTATTGTCACCCTGTGGGATGCGGATCATAACTCGTAATAGGTGTCTACAACTTGCAAGATAGGATCAAGAACACATTGATATTCATGAAAACATAATAGGTTCAGATCTGAAATCATGGCACTCGGGCTCTAGTGACAAGCATTAAGCATAGCAAAGTCATAGCAACATCAATCTCAGAACATAGTGGATACTAGGGATCAAACCCTATCAAAACTAACTCGATTACATGGTAAATATCATCCAACAAATCATCGTCCAGCAAGCCTATGATGGAACTACTCACGAATGGCAGAGAGCATCATGAAATTGGTGATGAAGGATGGTTGGTGATGACGACGACGTCGATTTCCCCTCTCTGGAGCCCAAATCAGACTCCAGATCTGCCCTCCCGAGGAAGAACAGGAGGTGGCGACGGCTTCGTATCGTAAAATGCGATGAACTCTCCTCTATGATTTTTTTTCTCCATAAATAAGAATATATAGGAGTGGAAACGAGGTCGGAGGAGTAATAGGGGGCCCACAAGCCACAGCGGCGCGCCCTAGGGGGGTGGGTGCGCCCCCTGGCTTGTGGCCAGGTGGTGGGCCCCCTACAGTTGATTCTTTCGCCAATATTTGTTATTAATTCCAGAAATATTCTTTGTAAATTTTTAGGTCAATCCGAGAACTTTTATTTCTGCATAAAAATAACACCAAGGCAATTCTGCTGAAAACAACGTCAGTCCGGGTTAGTTCCATTCAAATCAGGCAAATTGGAGTCCAAAACAAGGGCAAAAGAGGTTGGAAAAGTAGATACATTGGAAACATATCAAAACCCTAAAGGGGAAGGCACCTAGGAGGCTGTCGGTGTCAAAACCGGCGGATCTCAGGTAGGGGGTATCGAACTGTGACACTAGAAGCAATGGTAACAGGAGACGAAGGGGGACAAGGATTTACCCAGGTTCGGGCCCTCCTATGGAGGTAATACCCTATGTCCTGCTTGATTGTATTGATGATATGGGGGTTACAGAGCTGATCTACCTCGAGATTGAATAGCGAACCCTAGATGAGTTGTTCTGTCTCTACAACCTAAAACCCTCCGGCTTATATAGACGCCGAGGGTATCTAGGATTTACACATGGTTGGTTACCTATTCACTACATTAAACCTGGAGGACAAGCTACGATTCCCGAAGCTTCCATTCTTGAAGACAGGGCCTTCGATCGATCCAATGTTCCGCAAGCGGCCCATACAGTCCGGCCCATAGGAATAGGTCGGCCTCCCGAGGATTCCTTCATCCAAGACTCCCTCAGTATCCCCCGAACTTGCGTACAATGCCAAGGGTCTTAGCTTCAGTCACTTCATGTAATCATAGTCTTCAGCTTGCGAGGTGAGTTCTTCTAGCAGAACTTAGTTCGGCCTCTGACGATTTGTCGTCTTTCGAATAGTGGCATGTCTGGACATCGTGAATAGGTCAGCCCTGAAGGCCAAACGTCAAGGGGTAAAACAACATCCCTAACGACCTTTCCGACGAAAGGTCATGGCCTGCCACGACCGCTAGGCGATTCGGGGTCCAAGGCTCTTTCAAACAACACTATTTAGCAATGCGCATATCGTGCCCTGTTTTATACGGGATATGTTTAATCATGCGTGCGCAACATCACGCACGCCTTAGGAAGCGGAGGGATCAACGGCGCAACAGAGGGAGGCAAAATAGCAACAAGTCTCATAAAAGGGAAAGAAAACCCTAGGGCCTAACTACACCTCTCATTCGCCTCCTCTGCTTCCTCATTCCTCCGAGTCTCCAAAGCGCAGATCTAGGTTTCCCACTTCTCCCCCTTCGAGCTCATCTATGGCGGGCTCCAATGGCAAGTGGGAGGCTTCCACGGTGATCGACTGATATGTGCATTTTGCATCATGCTTTTATATTGATTTTTATAGCATTATGGGCTGTTATTACACGTTATGGTACAATACTTATGCCTTTTCTCTCTTATTTTACAAGGTTTACATGAAGAGGGAGAATGCTGACAGCTGGAATTCTAAACTGGAAAAGGAGAAAATCTGAGATACCTATTCTGCACAACTCCAAAAGTCCTAAAAATTTACAGAGAGGTATTTTGGAATATATAAAAAATACTGGTCGAAACAGATACCAGAGGGGCCCCACCAGGAGGTGGCAAGCCTACCAGGCGTGGCCACACCCCTTGTCGCGCCTAGCAGGCTTGTGACCCACCTGGTAGGTCACCGACGCCCATCTTCTGCTATATGAAGGGTTTTGACCTGGAAAAAAAATCATAAGGAAGCTTTCGGGATGATGTGCCACCTTCTCGAGGCGGAACTTGGACAGAACCAATCTAGAGCTCTGGCAGGGTTGTTTTGCCGGGGAAACTTCCCTCCTAGAGGGGGAAATCGAAGCCATCGTCAGCACAAACGATCCTCCCATCAAGAGGGGGTCAATGTCCATCAACATCTTCACCAGCAGCATCTCCTCTCCAAACCCTAGTTCACTCTCGTATTCGATCTTTGTCTCAAACCTGAGATTGGTACCTGTGGGTTGCTAGTCGTGTTTATTACTCCTTGTAGTTAATGCTAGTTGGTTTACTTGGTGGAAGATCATATGTTCAGATCTTTTATGATAATTAATAGTCCTCTGATTATGAACAATAGCATGCTTTGTGAGTAGTTATGTTTGTTCCTGAGGACATGGGATAAGTCTTGTTATAAGCAATAATGTGAATTTGGTATTCGTTCAATATTTTGATGAGATGTATGTTGTCTCTCCTCTAGTGGTGTTATGTGAACATCGACTACATAACACTTCACCATTATTTGGGCCTAGGGTAAGGCATTGGGAAGTAATAAGTAGATGATGGGTTGCTAGAGTGACAGAAGCTTAAACCCTAGTTTATGCGTTGCTTCGTAAGGGGCTGATTTGGATCCATATGTTTCATGCTACGGTCAGACTTATCTTAATTCTTATTTCGTAGTTGCGGATGCTTGCGAGAGGGGTTAATTATAAGTGGGTGGTTTTTCCAAGTAAGGGAAGCAACCAAGCACCGGTCCACCCACATATCAAATTATCAAAGTAACGAACACGAATCAAATGAGCATGATGAAAACTAGCTTGATGGAAATTCCCATGTGTCCTCAGGAGCGCTTTTCTTTGTATAAGAGTTTGTCCAAGCCTGTCCTTTGCTAAAAAAAAGATTAGTCTACCTTGCTGCACCTTTGCTACACTTGTTACTTGTCACTCATTACAAATTATCTTATCATAAAACTATCTGTCACTGATAATTTTAGTGCTTATAGAGAATACCTTACTGAAAACCGCTTGTCATTTGCTTCCACTCCTCATTGGGTTCAACACTCTTACTTATCTAAAGGACTACAATAGATCCCCTATAATTGTGGGTCATCAAGACTCTTTTCTGGCGCCATTGCGGGGGAGTGAAGCGCCTTTGGTAAGTGGAATATGGTAAGGAAAAATTTATATACTGTGCTGAAATTTAGTGTCACTTGTTACTATGGAAAGTTATCCTTTGAGGGGTTAGTTCGGGGTATTTTCACTTCGTCCGGAAACACAAAGAGTTGTCCCTCAACCTACTGAACTTACTGAAAATATTTATTATGAAATTCCTTCAGGTATGATAGAAAAACTGCTAGCTAATCCTTACGCAGGAGATGGAACACTACAGCCTGATTTGCATCTAATCTATGTGGATGAAGTTTGTGGATTATTTAAGCTTGTAGGTCTGCCCGAGGATCATGTCAAGAAGAAGGTCTTTCCTTTATCTTTGAAGTAAAAGGCATTGACATGGCATAGGCTATGTGATGATATTTGATCATGGAGCTACAACCGATTAAACATGGAATTTCATGAGAAGTTCTATCCTATGCATCTAGTTCATCGTGATTGGAGTTATATTTATAATTTTTGGCCTTGTGAAGGAGAAAGAGTCTCTCAAGCTTGGGGGAGGCTGAAGTCAATGTTATATTCATGCCCCAATCATGAGCTGTCGAGAGAAACTATTATTCAGAATTTTATGCTTGGCTTTCTCCTAATGATCAATCCATGCTCGATATTTCTTCTGATGGTTCCTATATGAAGAAAGATATTGACTTCAAATTGGATTTATTGGAAATAATTAAACACAACTCTGAAGATTGGGAATTGGAAAAAGGTAGGGAGTCGGTATGAACCTTAAGTTTGATTGTGTTAAATCCTTCGTAGGCACCAATGCTTTTCGTGAATTTAGCACTAAATATGGACTTGACTCTGAGATAGTAGCTTCTTTGTGTGAATCTTTTGCTTCTCATTTTGATCTCCCTAAGGAGAAGTGGTTTAAATATCATCCTCCCCTTGAAGTGAAAGTAGTTGAACCTATTAAAGTTGAAGAGGAAACTATTACTTATAATGTTGATCCTCTTATCCTTGTTGCTTATATTGAAAGACCCCCTTTCCCTGTTAGAATAAAGGAACACGCTAAAGCTTCAACTGTGGTTCATAAGAGCTGTGCTAGAACACCTACACCCCCTTAACAAATTAAAGTTGAGCCTAGTATTGCTATGGTTAAAGATCTCTTGGTTTATAATAGTGATGGGCATGTTATTCAATTTTGTGATGAAGCTTCTAGAATTGCTAAACTTGATGCTAAAGATAGAGATAGACCCATTGTTGGCACGCCTGTTGTTTCTGTTAAAATAGGAGATCATTGTTATCATGGCTTATGTGATATGGGTGCTAGTGTGAGTGCAATTCCCTTTACCTTATATAAACAGATTATGAATGATGTTACAATTAAGATTGCTAATAGAGATGCTATATCACAAGTTGGGATTATTAGAGATGTTGAGGTCTTGTGTGGGAAAATTAAATATCCTACTGATTTTCTTATCCTGGGATCCCCACAAGATGATTTTTGTCCCATTATATTTGGTAGACCCTTCTTGAATACCGTTAATGCCAGGATAGATTGCGAGAAGGAAATGTTACCATAAGTTTTGGGGATACGTCTCATGAGTTTAATTTCTCTAAATTTCATAAACAACTCCATGATAAAGAATTGTCTAGTAAGGATGAAATTATTGGCCTTGCTTCTATTGCTGTCCCTCCTACTGATCCCGTGGAACAATATTTGCTGGACCATGAAAATGATATGCATATGAATGAAAGGAATGAAATAGATAAGATTTTCTTTGATCAACATCCTATTCTGAAACACAACTTGCATGTTGAAATACTTGGGGATCCTCCTCCACCCAAGGGTGATCCTGTGTTTGAGCTTAAACAATTACCGGATACTCTAAAGTATGCTTATCTTGATGAAAAGAAGATATATCATGTTATTATTAGTGCAAAACTTTCAGAGCATGAAGAACAGATATTATTCAAAACTCTGAGGAAGCACCGTGCTGCTATTGGATATACTCTTGATGATCTTAAGGGCATTAGTACCACTTTATGTCAGCATAAAATTAAAATGGAGCCCGATGCTAAACCAGTTGTTGATCACCAACGACGGTTAAATCTTAAAATGAAGGAAGTGGTAAGAAATGACATATTAAAGGTTCTTGAGGTAGGTATCATTTACCCTATTGCTGATAGTAGATGGGTTAGTCCCGTTCATTGTGTCCCTAAGAAAGGAGGTATTACCATAGTTCCTAATGATAAAAATGAATTGATCCCGCAAAGAATTGTTATAGGATATAGAATGGTAATTGATTTTAGGAAGTTAAATAAATCTACTAGAAAAGATCATTACCCTCTACCTTCTATTGATCACACACATTTTTTCTTTCTAGATGGTTATTCCGGTTTATCTCAAATACCCGTGTCAAAAGAGGAACAAGAGAAGACCACTTTTACCTGCCCTTTTGGTACCTTTGCTTATAGACGTATGCCTTTTGGTTTATGCAATGCACCTACTAACTTTCAAAGATGTATGACTGCTATGTTCTCTGATTTTTGTGACAGGATTGTTAAGGTTTTCATGGATGATTTTTCCATTTACGGAACTTCTTTTGATGATTATTTGCGCAAGCTTGATTGAGTTTTGCAGAGATGCGAAGAAACTAATCTTGTCTTGAATTGGGAGAAGTGACACTTTATGGTGAATGAAGGTATTGTCTTGGGACATAAAATTTCCGAAAAGGTATTGAAGTTGACAAGGCTAAAGTTGATGCTATTGAAAAAATGTCGTGTCCAATGGATATCAGAGGTATAAGAAGTTTCCTTGGTCATTTTGGTCTCTATAGGAGATTTATTAAAGACTTCTCTATGATTTCTAGGCCGCTCACTAATCTCTTGTAAAAAGATGTTCCATTCTTTTTTGATGATGATTGTGTCGAAGCTTTTGAACTTCTTAAGAATGCCTTGATTTTTGCACCTGTTGTTGAACCACCTGATTGGAACCTACCCTTTGAAATTATGTGTGATGCTAGTGATTCTGCCGTTGGTGCTATTCTAGTGAAAAGAGTTGATAAGAAATTAAATGTTATTCATTATGCTAGGAAAACTCTAGACAGTGCTCAAAGAAACTATGCTACCACTAAAAAAGAATTTTTAGCAGTTGTGTTCGCTTGTGATAAGTTTAGACCATGTATTGTTGATTCTAAAGTAACTGTCACATTGATCATGCTGCTATTAAATATCTTATGGGAAATAAAGATGGTAAACCTAGACTTATTAGGTGGGTTCTTTTGCTACAAGAATTTGATTTGCATATTGTTGATACAAAGGGTGCTGATAACCTCGTAGCATACAACTTGTCTAGGTTAGAGAATGTTCTTGATGACCCACTACCTATTGATGATAGCTTTCCTAATGAACAACTAGCTATTATAAATGCTTCGTGTAATGCTCCTTGGTATTCCTATTATGCTAATTACATTGTCGCTAAATTTATACTGCCTAGTTTCACATACCAACAAAAGAAAAAGTTCTTCTATGATTTAAGACATTACATTTGGGATGACCCGCACCTTTATACATAAGGAGTAGATGGTGTTATTAGACGTTGTGTACCTGAGCATGAACAGGAACAGATCCTACACAAGTGTCATTCCGAGGCCTACGGAGGACACCACGCTGGAGATAGAACTGCACATAAGGTATTACAATCTGGGTTTTATTGGCCTACTCTCTTCAAGGATGCTCGTAAGTTTGTCTTTTCATGTGATGAATGTCAAAGAATTGGCAATATTAGTAGACGTCAGGAAATGCCTATGAATTACTCTCTTATTATTGAACCATTTGATGTTGGGGTTTTGAATATATGGGACCTTTTCCAACGTCCAACGGGTATACGCATATTTTAGTTGTTGATTATGTTACTAAGTGGGTAGAATCTATTCCAACTAGTAGTGCTGATCATAACACCTCTATTAAGATGGTTAAAGAAGTCATTTTCCCTAGATTCAGAGTCCCTAGATATTTAATTACTGATGGTGGTTCACACTTTGTTCATGGCGCATTCTGTAAGTTGCTTGCTAAGTATGATGTTAATCATAGAATTGCATCCCCTTATCATCCTCAGTCTAGTGGGCAAGTAGAGTTAAGCAATAGAGAAATTAAATTGATCTTACAAAAGACGGTTAATAGATCTAGGAAGAATTGGTCTAAGAAACTAGATGATGCATTATGGGCTTATAGAACTGCTTACAAGAATCCTATGGGTATGTCTCCTTATAAAATGGTTTATGGTCAAGCATGTCACCTACCTCTAGAGCTAGAGCACAAAGCTTATTGGGCAATCAAAGAGCTCAACTATGATTTCAAACTTGCTGGTGAGAAGAGGTTATTTGACATTAACTCACTTGATGAATGGACAACCCAGGCCTATGAGAATGCTAAGTTGTTTAAAGAGAAAGTTAAGAGATGGCATGATAAAAGGATACAAAAGCGTGAATTCAATGCAGGTGATCATGTCTTGCTATACAATTCTCGATTAAGATTTTTTGCAGGAATACTTCCCTCTAAATGGGAAGAGCCTTACATTGTGTGGAAGTATATCGTTTCGGTGCCATCAAGATCAACAACGCCAAAGGCACAAACCCGAAGGTGGTAAACGGGCAAAGAATCAAACATTATATCTCATGTAATCCCATAAATGTTGAAACCAATGTTATTAATACCATAACTCCGAAGGAATATATTAGCTAGATCTACCGGGACGTTTTAGACTCCGAAAAGGAATAGGTATGTGGTACGGTAAGTAAACCGACCAAAAATTTCCCAATAGCAATTTTACTCAGTTTTGGAATATTTAAAAATTAGGAAAATCAAAAGTAGTCCGAAAGATGCATGAGGAGGCGACAAGCCTACTAGGCGGGGCCACCCCTGGCCGCGCCTAAGGGGCTTGCCACCACCCCGTGCACCACCCGGAATCTGTTTTCTTGTTGTACACTCCTTTGGTTTGACAAAAATTCATTATATAATCTCCCGAAGATTTGCACTTTCGTATCACGACAATACCTCCTATTTTCGTTTTGAGTTGTTTCTGTACCAGATTTAGAGCAAGATGTCGTCCCAAGAGTCTGATGGGGAGAGCTATATATCGCATTATTTTGCTAATCCCAAGCTCTATGGGGACCTAGATCCTTATGGATTATTCTCGAAGGAAGAACAATAAGACAAGTACATGGAGGAAAGCTCAAATGAAGAGGAGACTCCCCTGCCTCAACTGGGAGATATGCACGTGGAGTTCACGAAATCAAGTCTCCCAAACACAAGAAGAAAACCCGAAATTCTATTTACCCCTTCTCGTTTTCTGCAGGAGAGCAAGGAATAATTATGTCAAAGGATATTGAAGCTCGAGTAGGAAGTAGATGACCAAAGGGAACAAAATTTTATGCATAAGAGGAAATTGGACAAGCTTCCAACCTCATCAATAACTCCACCATCATCACCTCCGAAGAAGGACATCGAAGTACATGGGTATGGGCACTCCCCTTGGCTTGTGCCAAGCTTGGGGGAGGTGCCCCGGTATCGTATCACCATCATACCCCTTTTCCTTTTTCCATTTAATTGTTTTTCTTCGTTCAATACTTTTTTATTTTGTTTTGATCTAGTAGAATAAAGTTTTAGTATGATCTAGCTTTTAGTTTTTGCTTTTTTTGCTCCCCTTATGTAAGCAAGTCTAAGAGTTATATAATAAAAAGTAGTTTTGATGTGGTGGCTTTGCTAGCTTACTATGCTCTTGAGACTAATAAATAAAGGAAGAATAGAATAAAAGCCAGGAGTATACATAATGATCTTATGGGGAGTGATGACTTCACATATAAGAAGTATGTCGAATGAAATTTGTTGGGAGTTAACAAACATAGTGATTGGTCATTGGTGCAATTGAAAAGGAAGTGATAAAGAAAGAGATATTCACATATAAATATATTATCTTGGACATCTTTTATGATTGTGACCACTCATTAAAATATTACATGCTAAGAAGTTGATGTTGGACAAGGAAGACAACATAATGGGTTATGTTTGCTTGCCTCCGGATAGAAGCTATATGGTTTTAGATCCTCCAACATTTAGTGCTTTCTTCCACCTCATAATTAGCCAAAATTTCCGCACCAAGTAGAAATACTACTTGTGCATCCAAACACCTCAACCCAATTTTGCCATGAGAGTCCACCATACCTACCTATGGATTGATTAAGATCCTTCAAGTAAGTTGTCATCAGTGCAAAAAGCAATAAGAATTGCTCCTAAATATGTGTGATCTTTTATTGTAAAGGAAATAAGCATTGTACGAACTTGTAGTACTAAATAAATAAAAGTGATGGCTGCATATTAAAGGTTGCTATCACAAAGGGCAATACAACGCGGCGTTCCTTTGCACTAAGGGTTTGTGCATCCCAAAACAATAAGCGCATGACAACCTCTACTTCCCTCTACGAAAGACCTATTTGTTTCTTTTACCTTTTAAGTACTTACCTTTATTCTGGAGTCATGGTGATCTTCATCACTTCCTATATTTCGCCTATCTCTCATGGCAAGCATTATGTGTTGGGGAATGATCTAGACACATATATCCACTCGGATGTGGGTGATCATGAGTTATTTCTGTTGACATTACCCTTGAGGTAAATAGTTGGGAGGCAAAACTATAAGCCCCTATCTTTCTCTATCTCCAATTCAAGCTTTGACCTCATGAGTGTTAGCAATTATGAAATACTAAAAGATGATTGAGTATGTGGATTTGCTTTACAAGCTCTTATATCGACTCTTTTCCGATATTATGATAAATTGCAAATTACTTCAATGACTGAGAGCATAGTTTTTTGGTTCTCAATAGAATTATTGGTTCATACTTTATCCTGTGAATGAATTGCTACTCTAGTATAAAAATTATATATCAATAAGTATTGTTGTTCTAAAGATGATCATGATGCCATCATGTTCGTATTGTATTTTATCGACACCTCTATCTCTAAACATGTGGACATATTTATCAATATCGGCTTTCGCTTGAGGGCAAGCGAGGTCTAAGCTTGGGGGAGTTGATACGCCCATTTTGCATCATGCTTTTATATTGATATTTATTGCATTATGGGCTGTTATAACACGTTACAATACTTATGCCTTTTCTCTCCTATTTTACAAGGTTTACATGAAGAGGGAGAATGCCGACAGCTGGAATTCTAGACTAGAAAAGGAGCAAATCTGAGATACCTATTCTGCACAACTCCAAAAGTCTTGAAAATTTACGGAGAATTATTTTGGAACGTATAAAAAATACTGGGCGAAACAGATACCAGAGGGGGCCCACCAGGAGGTGGCAAGCCTGCCAGGCGCGACCACCCCCTGGCCACACCTAGCAGGCGTGTGATCCACCTGGCAGGTCCCCGACGCCCATGTTCTGCTATATGAAGGGTTTTGACCTGAAAAAAATCAGAAGGGAGCTTTCAGGATGAAGCGCCGCTGTCTCAAGGCGGAACTTGGACAGTACCAATCTAGAGCTCCGACATGGCTGTTCTGCTGGGGAAACTTCCCTCTCGGAAGGGGAAATCAAAGCCATCGTCATCAGCAATGATCCTCTCATCGATAGGGGGTCAATCTCCTTTAACATCTTCACCAGCACCATCTCCTCTCCAAACCCTAGTTCATCTCTTGTATCCGATCTTTGTCTCAAACCTCAGATTGATACCTGTGGGTTGCTAATAGTGTTGGTTACCCCTTGTAGTTGATGCTAGTTGGTTTACTTGGTGGAAGATCATATGTTCAGATCCTTTATGATAATTAATATTCCTCTGATTATGAACATGAACATGCTTTATGAGTAGTTACGTTTGTTCCTGAGGACATGGGATAAGTCTTGTTATAAGTAATCATGTGAATTTGGTATTCGTTCGATATTTTGATGAGATGTATGTTGTCTATACTCTAGTGGTGTTATGTGAATGTAGAATGCATAACACTTCACCATTATTTGTGCCTAGGGTAATACATTGGTAAGTAATAAGTAGATGATGGGTTGCTAGAGTGACAGAAGCTTAAACCCTAGTTTATGCATTGCTTCGTAAGGGGCTGATTTGGATCCATATGTTTCATGCTATAGTTAGATTTATCTTAATTATTCTTTCGTAGTTGTGGATGCTTGCGAGAGGGGTTAATCATAAGTGGGAGGTTTGTCCAAGTAAGGGCAGCATCCAAGCACCGGTCCACCCACATATCAAATTATCAAAGTAACGAACGCAAATCAAATGAGCATGATGAAAACTAGCATGACGGAAATTCCCATGTGTCCTCAGGAGCGCTTTGCTTTATATAAGAGTTTGTCCAGGACTGTCGTTTGCTACAAAAATGATTGGGCTACCTTGCTGCACGTTTGATACACTTGTTACTTGTTACAAATTATCTTATCACAAAACTATCTGCCATCGATAATTTCAGTGCTTGCAGTGAATACCTTACTCGAAACCGCTTGTCATTTCCTTCCAGTCCTTGTTGGGTTCGACACTCTTACTTATCGAAAGGACTATGATAGATCCCCTATACTTGTGGGTCATCGCTGACCGGGACATCCTAGACCTCAAGAAGGCTGGCTACCTTCCCGCAAACATCCCTCACCGAGCACCGGAGGTGGGCCAAGTGATCCCCACTCCCAAGCCAGGTGAAAGGGTGGTCTTCATCCCCCACTTTACCCGGGGACTAAGCTGCCCACTCCACCCCTTCGTTAGGGGGCTTATCTTCTTCTACGGCCTTGACTTCCATGACCTCCCGCCAAACTCCTTCGTTCATATATCGGCTTTCATCCTCGTCTGCGAGGCATTCCTACGGGTCGAGCCACACTTTGGGATCTAGCTCAAAGTGTTCCACGTCAAGACGAAGTGTGTCGGCAGAAAACAGGCAGACTGCGGCAGAGCTGTCATCAGCAAGCTCAACCGTGTTGTATGGCCATCCAACACCTTCATCGACACCATCAAGGTATGGCAGAAGGAGTGGTTTTATATCACCGAGCCACAAGAGGATGGCCAGATTGCCCCTGCCGAATTCAGATCCGGTCCCCCCCACCAGGTTAACTTCATGGCTCCGTAAGGGACTCAGCTGGGGACCGAAGAAGGAAGTGAGCGGCTTGCAGAAGTGCATCGGCTCTATGATCGACAACGACATTGCGCTGACCAACGTGGTCCAGGTTATGCTCCGGTGGCGCATCCTCCCCTGTCAGCGTCGGGATACTCCCTTGTGGGCTCGTCAGCTTGATGACGCGCTCACAGTTCTGCACCTCTTCCGCACCACGCGAGAGAAGCTATGGAAGGCGCTTTTCAAGTTGCAAGAGGATTGGCCATCCAAAGAGGAAGATCAGCGTCACGCCCCCAAGCCCGCTTCCAAGGCACGGTGTAATTTCGATTGATCGGCTTTGTCTTTCATAGAAAATATCTATAACATCTTTTCCGATCACTTTGCAGAAATGGCTAAGCAAAGCCATGGGCATCAACTGCCCTGCGCCTCAGCCTGAAGACCCCAGGTCCGGGCTGTTAGTGGAGATGCTCATGGAGGCGCGTTACAAGGTGCGTGCAAAGAAAGAGAAGAAGAAGAAACCAGGCCGAGAAGGCATGCGCATCAGGGACCAGACAGAGGTCGTGTCCAAAGAAACTCATGCCTCCTCGAATCAAGAGGAGCATGAGGAAGAGGATGAAGACAAGGGGGAGGGCAATTCCCCCCTCACAAGAAAGAGAGGGGCGTCATCGGACGCCATGGAGGTGGTACCCTCTCCTGCCCCGAAGAGGGCATGTCGGTCACAGGTAATCCTATCCGAAGATAGTTTGGACTCAGATACCGAGTCCAATGACTTCGAGAGGGCTCCACGAAGGACCCTAAGGGTCAAGCCCCCCTGCTCAAGGTGAGAATCCGAAGTCTCCTTTAGTTATCATTAATAAGTTCATAGTTTAATAACATGTGGGCATTTATTGACTTTCCAGCCCCCCGCGCGTGCCACCCTCCGACCAAGTCTTGGATGGGGAGACCCCATCCGCTGAACTAGCGGAGAGCAGGAATGCATCACATCCCATCGCTCCAAGCGCTGCAAAGGACACCGCGGAGGTTTCATCCCAGCATGCTCCTATGGAGTCGGGCACTAGCGGCTGGGGAGACGACATCATGGTCGAGGCTAGCACCTCGGTCACGGAAGACCCGGGGAGGTACCCCACCCGAATACAAAGGAGGCCGGACGAACAGCCACTCAGTCCCCTCCGAGGGCATCACCGGAGCGCACTATGCCTTCGGAGGTACAGGTTCAAACCCCGGTTGGTGATCGGGTTATCTGATCACCATCGACGCCATCGACCAATGCGTGGCGGTCATGGAGGAGGCTTTATCGAGCGCCTCCATCTCCGAGGAGCACCGCACACTTATGGGTGTGGTATTACAAAGCATCCAGTCCGTTGACAATGGACTGAAGGAGTCTTTAAAGGGTCTCCTGATGGGCTTTCAAGTAAGTCACGCGACACTCTTATCTGCAAAAATGTTATTTATTTTTATGATTGTGTACATGGCAGCCCTCGAGCCCTAGGTGAGTATGAAAAAACTTGCCTAGGGGTCAATCATGTACCCGATTCCGAACTATATACATAGTATGTGCTCGAAACCTTACTATAGCCCCTAAGAGGGCCGGTCATATGATCGGGTTGACGACAATTCGGGACTACATAACTCATGCAACCTGACAAATATTTGTGTGCAGGCTTCGTCATCGGTGGCGGCCGTGAATGTGCCAAGCTAGACGATCTGAATCGGAAGCTCAAAAGCTCTGAAGATGAGCTTGATGCTCTTAATAAAAGATTCATTGAGGCGCAAGGTAAGTCCGAATCCACATCCGAACACCTTTGTCGGAATACTATCCATGCAGTTTTTCATAGTGTTAATGATCAAACAGCCTCGGCGAAGGAGGTGGAAAAGCTCAAGGTCAAGCCGCAGCAGGCCAAGGATGAGGCGGCGGTTGAGAGGGCGGCAACCAGACAAGCATCCACCGAGCTTTTGGCTTTGAGGGCCACCAGCGACAAACACGAGGCGCGGGTGCAAGAGATCCAACAAGAACTCAAGGACGCCAGCCAAAAGTGTGAGGTCCTTGATCAAGAAGGCAAGGAGTGCGCAACAGAACTATCCACCCTAAAATCCAATCTCCAAAAGGAGCGGGTGGATAGACGGTTCTTCCAGGAGTAGGTCCGCCAAGCGAAAGACATAACGGGTGGTAAGCCATACTTACTGCAATGTGTCTTCAGGGATAGCAGGTTCAAATTGCTTACCCAGGTGTGGTATTCCTCAAGCGCTTCCTTTGACCTCCAGAAGAGCGTAGCGAACACCAATCATCTGTACGCGTCGAGGGAAGAAGGAGACGAAGCTCGTCTGTTCTGGACACAGTTCGGAGCACCCGAGCGCTCTCCTCTTCTTCTCGAGCAAGTGAAGCAGTTGATGGAGTTGCACCAGATGGCAGAGCCAGCCATGAAGGACCTCTGCATCCGCTTATGGCCCGACGAGCTGCTGCCAGGCAGCTACTTTGGCCTGGTGCAGAAGCTAATCGCCGCTTCTCCCCGCCTCGACACTATGAAGGACTCCTCCTGCATCGAGGGAGTCCGGATGGCCCTGCCAAGGCCAAGGTGCACTGGTCGGGGCTGGATCCAATGAAGATAACCACCGCCCCGCCACCTCCCGGGAAGGAGCATAGGCGCCCCAAGTTGTACTTCGGCAGAGTAATGGAAGGTGCTCGGGCGATAGCGTCACAATGTTCGAAAGATAACATGCATGTATAAATTTGTAATGTGTCCGGAGACATTTTAAAGCTTAAATATTATAATCTATCATGCTTTCAATGTGTTGCATTCCTTTATAACTCTTGTGTGGCCGTTTGAAACTGAAAGATGCGAGTCATCGGCTTCAGCCCCCATGTAGATACTACATGGGGTGTCTCTGCCAATGCACTATGTCCCTTAGCCGAGTGATCAAAACCCAAAGGCGGCAGAGTGTGGCGGACTAGGCAATCAGACTATAGCGCTTTATTTATTTCACTTAGCCATAGGGGCGCAAAAAGGATTGCGGGGGGCTGATGATTAGCCCCTGTAGTGTTGTGATCTTCGGATCAACCGCGGCTAAGGCCAGCATCACATGGTTTGCATGTAGAGCAAACCCCTCGCATAATGTGGAATATCCTCTGACAAGGATTTAAGTATAACACTTTAAGCTTGGATTCACAGACCGGCTCTCGCATACTATGACAGTTAGTTTTCGGCTTTCTCCCTTGAGGTGCTTGACCAAACTATCCAAAAACACAATCGCAGGGGTTCTCCGTTTGCCCTTTTAGCTGAACGAGCGGAATGTAAAGGGGCAAGCACAGGAGCCGGGCAACCCAACTATTGACCCAAGACATAGTTCGAAACCAATGCATATAAAGTGAGTTTCAAGACGACGAACACATAATAAGCTGTACGTAAGGCGATTTGTTTGTAAGCTCGAGGCCTCGGTGCATTACCTGGTTGCGTCATAACATACCAAACTGTTTCACGAGAAGAAGGAGAAAAGGAAAATTTGTGCCAAAAAGGACAACAAGACAGACATGTATAATGATGCTAAATTTTTCTTCAACAACTCTTATTACTCCGAGTGCCAAAACAACAGCTTATAGATATGTGAAGAAAAAGAAGTTTTACAGGAGTGGTTGTACCAGGGGAGTTTAGTTTGTGACCTTAAGTCTTCGGTGTGCCCTACCGCTTATGTACTCCTGCGTCTTGGTGCACCTAAATAGGTGATATTCTTCGGTGAATGGATCTTGCAAACAAGGTCTTGAGAAGTCGCCGAATTGTGGATGATCTTTACACCATTGATAGGCCTTTCAATTGTACCTGCGCTGTGTCTGAAGACATGTTAATGGTAGTGGTTCGGTCCAGCCCGACACCCACCTTTGTTTCCCAACCGCTACCCATGGAAATTTAAATGCAAAGTTGAGCCTCCTTGGCGTGTCCTTCGCTGGTCCTAGGGTTGTGCCATGGGGGGTGAGTCCTTATTTAAGGGGAGAGGAAGGCTTCAAAAGTTTAGACTGAAGCCGACCTCGCTTCCCAGTCTTGCGTGCCTTTACGACAAATGCGGGAGCTTGTCGATCATCTTTGTAGTTAAATTCGGTCGCCAGTGCAAGCGCATGTTCCTCGGTTCATAGAGAGAGATCCGTGTTGCCGTTAACAGTGATGACCCCCTTGGGGCCGGGCATCTTGATCTTGAGGTATGCATAATGTGGGACGGGGTTGAAGGGAGCGAACACTGTCCGGCCGAGCAGGGCATGATAGCCACTGCGGAAGAGCATAGTGTCGAAGATCAAGTCTTCGCTGCGAAAGTTATCGGGTGAGCCGAACACAACTTCCAAGGTTACGGGGCCCGTGCATCAGGCCTCGACACCTGAGATCACTCCTTTAAAGGTAGTGTTACTGGGTTTCATCCTTGACGGATCTATGCCCATCTTTTTCACTTTATCTAAGTAAATCAGGTTAAGGCTACTTCCTCCGTCCATTAGGACTAGTGCGGCTGAACCCCCATGATGGATACTGGTTGAGTGATCACGTCGATCAAAGGTGATCGGATATGCCGACCAGGGGTTATACTTCGGAGCTACAGGCTCAACGGCATAGACGTCAGAAAGGGCACGCTTCCTCTCCTTCTTGGGTATATGGGTGGCGTATATCATGTTTACTATGTTGACCTCTGGAGGGAATTTCTTTTGTTCGCCACCAATCGAACCCCGAGGCTCATCCTCATCCTTGCTGCGAGAGCTCTTGCCTTGATCCTCTAGTGGGAGCTTGCCGACCTGTTTAAACACCCAACAATTGTGGTGTGTGTGATTGGCGGGATTCTCTTGTAACAACCCAAGTTCTCCCCTTGCCTTTTTGGATATGTACCTCTGGTGAACCCTATGTTTGCCATGGGCTTGAATGGATTATGTTTTTGCTTCTTTGCCATTTCCATCTCATGCATCATGCAGCATGCATCATGCTCATCATATCATTTGCATACTAGTGTTGCTTGCTTGTGATGTGTGTATGTGGGTGAATGGGAGTTTGTGTGTTGGAGTGCTACTCTAGTTCCTCCCAATTCAAAACTACTCCTTCTCTCTCACTCTATTCAAATTTATTGCTTGTCAAATATTTGCTTGATGTTTTCCCTTGTTTTAAATGTTGGCCATCTTCTAATTATTCTTCTAAGATTTTCTAGAGCAGTCCTTCTGACATGGTTGGGGTTTTGCCCTTTCAAATGATTTGAAATCATACTTAGTTAAATATTAGGTAAAATAATTGCTTTATCTAGAAATGCCCTGACCTTTTTTATTAAATAGCTTGCATTTTTGTGAGCTCAAAATTAATTTTATTTTGGGTAAAGACCCCTTCCTTTTTCTGTTGTGATTCATTTTGCTCTGGGCTTTATTTTTTCAAAGGAAAACCTCTGTTGTTTTTCCTGTGAGAGAGGTAGCAGGTGCATGGGCCTCTTCCCCCCCCCCCCCACGAGGCCCAGCTAGCCCGTGCGGCCACAACCCAGCCCGGTGCTAGCGGCTACCTGCTCCTGTTTCCCTTCCGTCAGTTCAGAGAGAGCCACAGAGAGAGAGAGAGCTCGCCGCGTCGCCATGAGAGGAGCTCACGGACATCATGGCCGGCCCCTTTAAAAGGGTGCGGATCCCTAGGGTTCCCATGTTCCTCCTTGCCGCCGCCATTCATCCTTCTCCCTCCTTTTGCTTCGCCTCCCCCAGCATAGAGTTTCAGAGAGCGCGGGTAAGTTCAAAGAGCCTCCACCGGTCCTCCTTGCCATCATCCGCGCGTCTCCGTCGAGCCCCTTCTCATCAAGGATGTCGTGGAGGTCGGGGGCCCTCCCCACGGCTCGTCCCCGTCACTAGGAGGAGCCGGGCTCCACCTCATCGACGGCCTCGTTTGTGCCGGAGCCTCGGACAGGGAGGTCCCCACGCCTCTTCTTGCTTTGCTCCGAGCCCCGCATCGCCGTTGCCTTCCTCCTCTTCTCGCGTGTCCGAACCATCATCGCCCCCCCTCTAGGTGAGCATCGCGCGTCTCCTTCTCTGTCTAGGGCATAGCTGCATAGGTCGCCGTAGAGCTTGCCGCCGCCGTGTTCGGGCCGAGCACAAGCTCGTGCTTGAGCTACTCGTTGCCACCGCGCCTAGCTGTAGCTAAGGAGGGGATGGGTTCCCCTAGGATCCCGCTTCCCCCTCAGCAGGTTCGCGTCGCCGGAGCCCCCCTGCCATCGCTGGAATTGTGTCGCCGTCGTTAGTTTGTCGCTGTTGTTTTTTTAGTTTCGTGAGAGTTCGCATAGGCAGGTCGGTAGAAAAGCAGCAAGGCCCCCCTTGTTCAGACTTCCCTGCCAAGCGCAGTGGTAACCAACCTACGGTGAGACCGTGAGGTCTGGGGATCAAAATCTCCGCGGGGGGCATTTGCCCCATTTTTTTCATTGGTGCATTTTGTTGTGTGTGTTGGGCCGGATCTGGTGTGGCTACACCGGATCTGGTGCGGCTATGTGCATGTGTGGTGTTTTCCTATGTGTGTGTGAGCAGGAGTGGATCCCCTTTGGCAGAAGATCCAGAGTGTGCTTGTGTGTGCTTGTGCTTGTGTGTGTGTGTGATAAGTGGGTGTGTGTACGACAGTGGGTCATGGCCCACTTGTCATCCACTAGAGGGGCTCTGGTGTCTATGCCAGGTAGGCCCCTCCTATCTATTTAATGTTTATCTGTTTTATTATTGTTTTTGTGTTTTAATTAGATGATTTCCATTTCTGGTAAAATTACCATTTCTGGATATGAGCATTTTTAGTAAGTTTTAACTTATGGGAACGTTATGATAATTTTCGAGCATGGTTTTGTGAGTTTTGCAAAAGCTTATATATGAGGATGATATATGAAATTGGGGTAGAATTTCCCAATGAATCCATTGGTGCAAATTGTTTTGTCACTTGAGCAAGTTTTACAAAATGTCATTTTGTCCCAATATGCCATTTTGTCTTTTTAGTTATAATTAATCCATGCATGCTATGATAATTGTGTCAACATGGAAGTGGTAGTATTTCATGAGTAGAATACCATGGTATTTACTTATGACATGATAATCTTGCATATAAGTGGGAACCTTGCTCCAAAGTGGCTATTAAAATGTTGTTGTTTTCAACATGCTCAATATTTCTAAGTTTGAGAATCTGTTAATATTTTTATGCCATGATAAGTGGATGCTACCAAGTGATATGGTGTGTTTTGGCTCAAGCTCAGTGCTAATGTTTTGGAGTAGATGTTGTCCTCTACCTACCTGTTAATTTTCCTGCCATGAGGTGGTATCAAGAACCATTATTTATTGCTGTCAACTTGCTACCATCTTAACTCAGATTCCAGAAAAATGTGATTTTCACTAAGTCCCTAGAATCTGTTTCATCATGTCATTTTGTGAGCTTCATGCTTATTGATATGTGCTTCCTTTCCACTTTTTGTAGTTGGATGATTTGATAAGAATGTTATGTAGTTTATGTACATGTTTTGTTTGAGGTTGGAAATTTCCTATAGCTCTAGATATTTGCTGTGAAAGTTGCTATGTTGCTGTTTTGAGGCAGATTGTGTGTTTTAGTGTTTTGTGACTTGTGGGAGCTATGCTCCATGGTTTTGCTTGATATTTAGCTCTATTGTGGTTGGTTTTTATTCCCTAACCAGTGGCTACCTTGGAATACCAAGGAATAGCCCAGGGCCTTCCATGTCTTATATTTTGCCTTTGTAACTTGTCGTGAGCGTAGCGTGAGATCCGTTACTCCTTTCCTACGTTCTACATATGCATTTGCATCAGTTTTGCATGAAGCATCCGTATTTGCCATGATCATGCATGTTCAAACAACTTAACATGAGATTATGTCCAGAATTGAAAATAACTTAACTATTGCATGAGAAACATGACTAGCTTAGGATTGCCATGCTAAGTACTTCAAATGAATCATGCATCATCTTGTTTGTGCATTGCACCTTGGTCGGTTGTTTATTGTTGATGTTTCTCTTGGGTAGACGCGAGTGTTGAACCTGAGTACGAGGATCTAGGAGAGTACCACTACGAGGATCCCGCTCTTTGTCCCTCTGAAGAACCAACAGGCAAGATGATCGTACCCGGATCCCGACACTATTTTTGCTTTGATAGATGTCTCGCTCTTATCGTTATATATGCGTTACCTACCACTTGAATGTCAAGCCTCCTACATTGTCATGATAGCCTCTAACCCCTCCACATCCTAGCAAACCTTGTTTGGCTAAGTTACGTTACTCAACCCTTCTTATAGCGTTCTTAGTTGCAGGTGCAGGTTGTTTCCATGTGATACCATGGATATCTGGAGATATCACAATAATAACTGCTATTCAATTTAATGCACATATATATCTTAGTATGGTGGAAGGCTTGGCCTTTTGCTTTGTGTTTTGTTCCACTTTTACCACCATAGTTACTTGTTACCGGTGTTATGTTCTCCATATTTTGCGCTCCTAACATGCTCGGGGTTGTTATGGGGACCCGTTGATTATTCAGTTGAGATTAAAACTTGTCTGGCAAGACCCAACATTGGTACTATTTGCTTAAACAACTTAATAAAAATGCATAGGGCTTTGCAACCCCGTGGATAATTAATCAACAACCCAGGGCAGTGCTCCTCATGAGTGTTGGTCCAAACTAGAGCAGTGTGTGGGGCCAACCCGAGGCAACTCAGGAGATTTCTATCAGTCCATCGTACGCATAGCTTATCCGTTATGTCCTGAGAATGAGATATGCGACTCTTATCGGGTTCGTCGACACGTCGGGCAGTCTTGCTGGACTTGTTTTACTTTTTTCGAATGGCTTGCGCGAGGGACTCTGATCTTCTTCGGGCTATCTCGAGGTGTCAGTTTTCCTTTGGAGTTGCCTAGGATGATCACGTGATCCGTCGTCGAGGTTATTCCCGCGGAGTGTGGTTAATTTATGATGGACTAGTTGGAGCACCCCTACAGGGTTAAATCTTACAGAAAGCCATGCCCGCGGTTATGTGGCAACTTGGATATTTTGTTTAACACCCCGGTTATAGTTAACTTGAAGTAAACTCCAATAAAATACACCAACCGTGTGAGTAACTATGATCGTCTCTGCTCGTGAACATGATCCGAGAGAGAACACGGTGAGGTTATGTTTGACGTAAGTAGGTGTTCAGGATCTCTAAGAGATCATGGTAGAAGTCGATCCTTTTACGTAGTCCACCATGTTTACATTCATTGTCTCGTAAGTTAGCCACCATACAATGCTTTGTGCTGCTGAAAACTCAACACTTATCCCCCATCCAACCTAATAGGCTTGAATAGTCTCAGTACCCGGTTGCGAGATTGCGAGTCCCCGTGGCTCATAGATTACTACAACAAATACAGGTACAGGTGCAGATGAGACCGTGCCAGATGATGTGACGCAGCTCCAGTGGAAGTATGACGAGGAACGTGGCAGGATGTACGTCACTTACCGAGACGAGTAGAGAGGCCTTGGTCGTGATCTTCGGGGCTAGCAAGACAGTTTCATCGCATCTTTTCTCGTTTTTTTTCGTCCGTAGAGGGACCCTGTCTTTTGAATGATGTTTAAATAAACTATGTGGATTGTAATTTAGCATGTGGCGAGTGTAAGCCAACTCATATACTCCTCTCTTCATAGATGTATGTGATGATACTGAACTTGCGAAACGTCTAGATGCGCCTCTATCCCTATCAAGCCCTCGTGCCCAAATATGGATAGGCACACATCTTGGGTGTTACATCTCTTGAGTCCCGTGGATTTGGCAAGGTATTTCCATGATCTTTTCCAGCGGAGTTGGTCTGTCGCGATTGCCTGTAGGAGGCTTCTTCCGCTGCCCTGGCCGGGATTTGCGGAAGCCGGCGTTAACAACCGTATCATCAGCATCACTCTTATTGTGCCGGCGCTTGTTCTTATTATGCTTGGGTTTCTTGTTGCCGTCCCTAACTTTGGAGGTTCCGGGGTCTTTAGAGTTGTGGCTGCATCGTGCTAGCCAATTATCTTCGCCTGCGCAAAAACGGGTCATGAGGGAAGTAAGGGCGGACATGGTCCAAGGTTTCTCCTGGCCAAATTGGCGAGCTAGCCATTGGCCCTGAATATTATGCCGAAAAGAAGCTATTGCCTTAGTATCGGGGCAATCGACAATCTGGTTCTTCTTGGTCAAGAACCGATTCCAAAATTGTCGCGCAAACTCTCCGGGCTTTTGTACGACGTTGCTTAAGTCAGAGGAATCGGGCGGCCGAATATAGGTGCCCTGGAAGTTAGATTGGAATGCATCCTCTAAGTCTTCGCAGCATCCGATGGAGTTCTCGAGGAGGCTGTTTAACCAGTGCCGAGCTGTCCCCTTGAGTTTTAGGGGAATATATTTAATGGCATGGAGATCATCTCCCCATGCCATGTGAATGTGGAGGAGGAAGTCCTCAATCCATATGGTTGGATCAGTTTTCACATCGTATTGTTCGATGTTCATGGGTTTAAACTCCACTAGGAACTGATCCTGCATTACCTCATCTGTGAAACACAAAGGGTGGGCGACGCCTCGAACCTGAGCTATATCGCGCCTGTATTCGGCGTCTGTTCTAGCCCGGTTGCATTCCTGGTCTCTGTTATTGCTTCGGTCGAGCCATCTTCTGTACCCATCCCGTCTATAGGGTGAATAGCCTCTGGATCCATAGATGGATCTTGTCTGACCTGCTCTGTAGTCTAGGTCGTCTCGCAGATCGAACCTGTCATTGGTCTCTAGCAGCTCCTTTCCCGGTCTTCGGGGCATAACCAGTCTGTAACCGGTATCGTCAGCCGTCCAGTCATGCCCGCGAGGAGGGTGGTCTGGCTTGTCGTACGGGGCATGTTTTGGACACGGGGTATCAGTGAGCTCGTCACCAAATTGCGGTAGCAGCCTTCTGCATGGATAACTCTTAGGTTGGTCCGACAGACTGGTACTATATCCCTCTGCAGCCTAGAGGACTCTCGTCCATCGATCGTTGAGGTCGTCTATTCGGCTTTAAGTTGTCGTTCCTTTGCTTTCAGGCCGCGGGCCGTTCCTATGAGTTGTTGTCTAAACAGTTCCTGATCTACAGAGTTATTAGGAATGTCTAGGTCATCAGCTTCTGGGATGTCCTCCTCCACAGGAGGGAGGTAGTTTTTATCCTCGGAAACGTTGAAATTGTCGGGGTTGCTCTGGTTTTCAGGCCTTTCCTGACCCTCTAACAGGTGTTTGGTGATATCGGGATCGCCACGGTCCTTAGGGATATCTCCGTCCTTGGTGCCGATAATAGCTTTCCTTCCCTTTTTGCCTTTGGACCGCATATGTGGTTTCCAACGCCTTGATGGTGTGTCGCCTGAATTGTCGCCATCATTATTAGGCATTTTGTCGCCATTAGCGTCAGGGGTGTCCACCATGTAGACGTCATATGTAGAATTCGCGGCCCATCGCCCGGTATTAACAAGGGTTGGAGCGCGGTACTATTCATCCATGTCTTTTGCCTCGTTAGAGGCATAGTCCAACATGTCGGTTAAGTCTTCGGCTATGGCTATGAAGTGGGTGGTGGGTGGGTCAAAAAATTCACCCTGGCCCTCTTTGTGGCCGATCCGAGCACATATCATGTTTGCATCGTCGGTAATTTTCATCGACGAGATCCGATCTAAAGCCTCGTTCAATGCCGAGAGCTCGACCGAGTCAAACCGCGCGGAGTTCTCGGAGCTGATCCCCGACGTGTCCAGACGAGTGGAATGTTCAGCAAGAACATGTATCTGGGCCTCTGGCACTATGACGGGACCCGGACTAAAAGTCGGGCCATCTCCGGAGTTAACCACGTGGGCATGACCAGAAATGGAGCTCGAGGTTAAAGCCTCAGAGTCTTTGGGTATGGCAGGCGAGACTGCGAGCCTAGTTAGTGACAAGTCACTCCTAGGATCCACGAAGAAGTCTAGGTTCCCGAATCTAATCTCTTCACCAGGGTCCAAGCTTCCGACACGGCCTAGATGGCCGGTCTGGTTGGTATGCAGCACAACGCAACCAAAGGCAAAGATTTGTTCGGGGACGAAAGTGTCCATGTTGCAGACTTCTTCATTGATGATAAGGCGAGACATCGATTCCTTGGGTGCTCACAGTGGAACTCTCAATGAAAGCACCAATGTCGGTGTCAAAACCGGCGGATCTTGGGTAGGGGTGCCGAACTGTGAGACTAGAAGCAATGGTAACAGGAGACGAAGGGGACACGGATTTACCCAGGTTCGGTCCCTCCTATGGAGGTAATACCCTACGTCCTTCTTGATTGTATTGATGATGTGGGGGATACGGAGTTGATCTACCTTGAGATTGAATAGCTAACCCTAGATGAGTTGTTCCGTCTCTACAACCTAAAACCCTCCGGCTTATATAGACGCTAAGGGTATCTAGGGTTTACACATGGTCAGTTACACGTCGAAGAGATAATCTTGCCTATTCACTACATTAAACATGGAGGACAAGCTATGATACCCGAAGCTTCTTTTCCTAGAGACAGGGCCTTCGATCGATCCAATGTTCAGCAAGCGACCCATACACTCCGGGCCATAGAAATAGGTCGGCCTCCTGAGGATCCCTTAATCCAGGACTCACTCAGAGGTGCTTTGGGGAGGGAGGACTCCTCCCTCCTGGCCGCCGCCCACTTCCTTGGAGGAAGGGCTAGGTTGTGTGCAATCTACCCCCTCCTCCTATATAGAGAGAGGGAGAGGGAGGACAATAACTGCTAGGGAACGTTGCACGGGAAACAAAAAAATTCCTACGCTTCACCAAGATGAATCTAGGAGATGAGCATCTACGAGAGGAGAGATCGGATCCACATACCCTTGTAGATCCCTAAGAGGAAGCGTTAAGGAATGCGGTTGATGTAGTCGAACGTCTTCGCAATCCAAATCGCTAGCCATCCTGTGACCCAATCATGATCTAGTGTCGAACGGACGACACCTCCGCGGTCAACACATGTACAGCTTGATGACGTCCTCGCCTTCTTGATCCAGCAAGAGGGGCGAAGTAGTAGATGAGTTCCTGCAACACGGCAACATGGTGACAGTGGTGGTGAAGAACAATCTCCGCAGGGCTTCGCAAAGCACAGCGGAAACTATGACGGAGGATAATCTAGAGGGCGGGGTTGCTGGCACACGACTAGGGGAAATTTTGATGATTTATGGGTGCTAGCCCCGCCCCTCTATTTATATGTTGAGCCCTGGGGTCAAAACTTGGAGAAAGAGCCTCCTCAAAGTCGGTTTGGCACGCAAGGCAAGAGTCCTCCTCGGACTCCAGGATCATTTACTACATTCATAGTTTGGGTCTTGTCCATCACATCATTGTCCTAATGATGTCATCCCGTTATCAAATGACATCTCATATCTATGGCTAGGAAACCTTGACCATCTTTGATCAACGAGCTAGTTCACCAGAGGCACACTAGGGACACGGTGTTGTCTATGTATCCACTCATGCATTTGAGTTTCCAATCAATACAATTATAGAATGGATAATAAATGATTATCATGAACAAGGAAATGTAATAATAACCACTTTATTATTGCCTTTAGGGCATATTTGCAACAATATCCCACTTGCAACAATAATCTAGCTCACATCCCTGAGTGATTGACATTGTAATGAATCTAACACCAATACAGTTTTGGTGTTGATCACGTTTAGCCCTTGGAAGAGGTTTAGTCAACGGGTCTGCAACATTCAGATCCATGTGCACTTTGCAAATATTTATGTCCTCCTTGATTTAATCCCTCATGGAATTGAAGCGTCTCTTTATGTGTCTGGTCCTCTTGTGAAACCTCAGTTCCTTGGCCAGAGCAATGGCACGAGTGTTGTCACAAATTAGAGTCATTAGGTCCAGCGCACTCGGCGCTACTCCAAGATCTGTCATGAACTCCTTCATCCAGACACCTTCCTTTGCCGCCTTCGAGGCAGCGATGTACTCTGCTTCGCGTGTAGAATCAGCTGCCATGCTCTGCTTGGCACTGCACCAGCTTACCGCTCCCCCATTGAGAATAAATACGTATCCAGTTTGAGACTTAGAGTCATCTGGATTAGTGTCAAAGCTTGCATCGATTTAACCCTTTATGACGAGATCTTGATCACCTCCATAAACGAGAACCATTTTCTTAGTCGTTCTGAGGTACTTAAGGATATTCTTGACCGTCATCCAGTGGTCCATTCCTGGATCACTTAGAAACCTTCTGGCCATACTTATGGTAGGGCTGACACCGGGTCTTAGCATTGCATACATGATAGAGACTATGGCTGGAGAATATGGGATGTCACTCATCTTCTCTCTATCCTCTGCAGTCACTTGGCATTGAGTCTTACTCAACTTCACACCTTGCAATACAGGCAAGAACCCCTTCTTGGACTGATCCATTTTGAACTTCTTCAAAACTTTGTCAAGGTATGTGCTCGATGAAAGTCCTATTAAGCGTCTTGATCTATCTCTATATATCTTGCTGCCTAATATGAAAGTAGCTTCTCCTAGGCCCTTCATTGAAAAACTCTTGTTCAAATATTCCTTTACACTTTCCAACATTTCTATATTGTTTCCAATCAACAATATGTCAACCACATATAATATTAGAAACTCTATAGAGCTCCCACTCACTTTCTTATAAATACAGCTTCTTCGTAAACTTGTATAAACCCGAAAGCCTTGATCACCTCATCAAAGCGAATATTCCAACTTCGAGATGCTTGCAGCAGTCCATAAATGGATCGCTGGAGTTTGCAAACTTTGTCAGCATTTTCTGGATCGACAAAACCTTCTGGTTGCATCATATACAACTCTTCCTTAAGGAAACCGTTAAGGAACGCTTTTTGGACACCCATCTGCTAAATTTCATAATCGAAAAATGCAGCTATTGCTAACATGTTCGTGACGGACTTAAGCATCGCTACGGGTGAGAAGGTCTCATCATAGTCAACTCCTTGAACTTGTGAAAAACCCTTTGCCACATGTCGAGCTTTATAGACGGTGACATCACCGCTCGCGTTTGTCTTCTTCTAAAAGATCCATTTGTTCTAAATGCACCTTTCGCCCTTCAGGTAATACTTCCAAAGTCCATACTTTGTTTTCATACATGGATCCCATCTCGGATTTCATGGCCTCTAACCATTTGTTGGAATCTGGGCCCATCATCGCTTCTCCATAGCTCGTAGGTTCATCGTTGTTCAACAACATGACCTCTAAGACAGGGTTGTCGTACCACTCATGAGTAGTACACATCCTTGTCGACCTACGAGGTTTGATAGTAACTTGATCCGAAGCTTCATGATCATCAGCCTTAACTTCCAATTCAACTAATGTAGGCTCCACAGAAACATCTTTCTATGTTACGCTACTCTCTGGTTGAATCAAAGGTTCAACAACCTCATCAAGTTCTATCTTCCTCTCACTCAATTCTTTTGAAAGAAACTCTTCCTCAAGAAATGACTCGTTATTAGCGAAAAAAACTTTGCCTTCGGATCTGAGATAGAAGGTATACCCAACCATCTCTTTTGGGTATCCTATGAAGACGCATTTCTCCGCTTTGGGTTCAAGCTTTTCAAGCTGAAACTTTTTGACATAAGCATCACATCCCCAAACTTTAAGAAATGACAACTTTGGTTTCTTACCAAACCGCATTTCATATGACGTCGCCTCAACGGATTTTGATGGTGCGCTATTTAAAGTGAATGCAGCTGTCTCTAATGCATAACCCCAAAACGATAGTGGCAATCGGCAAGAGACGTCATAGAATGACACCATATCCAATAAGGTTCGATTACGACGTTCGGACACACCATTTCACTGTGGTATTCCAGGCGGTGTCAATTGTGAAAAAATTCCATATTGTCTTAAGTGACTGCCAAACTCATAACTCAGATATTCTCCTCCTCGATCAGATTGTAGGAATTTAATCTTCTTGTTATGATGATTCTCAACTTCACTCTGAAATTGCTTGAACTTTTCAAACGTTCCAGACTTGTGTTTCATTAAGTAAATATACCCATATCTACTCAAGTCATCAGTGAAGGTGAGAAAGTAGCAATATCCACCGTGCACCTCAATGCTCATCGGACCGCACACATCTGTATGTATGATTTCCAACAAGCCACTTGCCTGTTCCATTGTTCCAGAGAACGGGGTCTTAGTCATCTTGCCCATGAGGCATGGTTCACATGTGTGAAGCGATTCAAAATCAAGTGACTCCAAAAGTCCATCAGCATGGAGCTTCTTCATGCATTTTACACCAATATGACATAGGCGGCAGTGCCACAAGAATGTGGTAATATCACTATCCAACTCTACATCTTTTTGGCATAAATGTTATGAACATGTGTATCATCACTATCGAGATTCAATAAGAATAAACCCCTCACATTGGGTGCATGACCATAAAATATACTACCCGTATAAATAGAACAACCATTATTCTCTAATTTAAATGAGTAACCGTCTCACAAGAAACAAGATCCAATATAATGTTCATGCTTAACGCATGCACTAAATAACAACTATTCACGTTCATAACTAATCCCGATGGTAATTGAAGAGCGAGCATGCCAACGGTGATCACATCAACCTTGGAACTATTTCCCATGTGCATCATCACTTCATCCTTTGCCAGCCTCCATCTATTCCATAGCTCTTGTTTTGAGTTGCAAATTTGAGCAATCGAACTGGTATCAAATACCTAGGCACTACAACGGGAGTTGGTAAGGTACACATCAATAACATGTATATCATATATACCTTGTTTGGTGACGGCCGACTTCTTGTCGGCCAGGTACTTGGGGCAGTTCCGCTTTTAGTGACCAGTTCCCTTTCAATGGAAGCACTCCGTTTCTGGCTTGGGTCCAGCCTTGGGTTGCTTCATGGGAGGGGCAATAGCTTTGCCACTCTTCTTGGAGTTACGCTTCTTGCCCTTGACATTCTTCTTGAAACTAGTGGTTTTATTGACCATCAACACTTCATGCTCCTTCTGGATTTCAGACTCAGCGACTTTCAGCATCGCAAACGGCTCGGCGATAGGCTTGTTCATGCCTTGCATGTTATAGTTCATCATGAAGCTTTTGTAGCTACGTTGCAATGATTGAAGAACTGTGTTAATGATTGCCTATGGCGAAAGGGGCATCCCTAACTCAGCAAGACAGTTGGAATACCCAGACATTCTGAGTATATGCTCCCTGACAGACCCGTTCTCCTCGATCTTGCAAGCATAGAACTTATCGGAGGTCTCATACCTCTCGATTTGGGCATTCTTCTCAAAGATAAACTCCAACTCCTGAAACATCGCATATGCTCCATGACATTGAAAACGTCTTTGAAGTCCCGGTTCTAAGCCATACAACATTGCATAATGAACTATTGAGTAATCTCCAGAATGTGCCTACCAGGCGTTGCTACTTCTCGAGCCTGTGTTGGTTTCCCGTGAAGAGGAACGGTTTGATGCAGCAAAGTAGATAAGTATTTCCCTCAGTTTTGAGAACCAAGGTATCAATCCAGTAGGAGATAGAAGTGAGCCACCAATAGATATACCTGCACAAGGAATCAAACTCTTGCACCCAACGCTATAAAGGGTTTGTCAATCCCTTCACGGTTATTTGCAAGGATGAGATCTAATAGAGATAGATATAATAGGATGCTTGAAAGGAAAGTAAAAATAATAGTAAAAACAATGCAGGAAGTATTTTTGGTGTTTTTGGTTTTAGATCTAAAATATAATATGGAAAATAGACCCGAGGGCCATAGGTTTCACTAGATGGCTTATCCCATGATGACAAGTATGACGGTGGGTGAACAAACTACTGTCGAGCAATTGATAGAAAAGTGAATAGTTATGAAGATATCCAAGGCAATGATTGTGCTTATAGGCATCACGTCCGTGACAAGTAGACCAAAACGATTCTGCATCTACTACTATTACTCCACACATCGACCGACTCCTGCCTGCATCTAGAGTATTAGGTTCATGAAGAACAGAGTAACACATTAGGTAAGGTGAAATGATGTAGAGGGATAAACTCGAGCAATATGATGAAAACCCCATCTTTTTACCCTTGATGGCAAAAAATACAATACGTTCCTCCCTACCCCTACTATGTCACTAGGTGAGGACATCGCATGATTGAACCCAAAACTAAGCACTTCTCCTATCACAAGAATTACCAATCTAGTTGGCCAAACCAAACCAATAACTCGAAGAGACTTGCAAAGATATGAAATCATGCATATAAGAATTCATGAAAGACTCAAATAATATTCATGGATAATCTGAACATAAACCCACAATTCATCGGATCTCAAGAAACACACCGCAAAAGAATATTACATCGAATAGATCTCCATGAAGATCATGAAGAATATGGTATTGAGAAGCAAAGAGAGAGAAGAAGCCATCTAGCTACTAGCTATGGACCTGTAGGTCTGTGGTGAACTACTCATGCATCATCGGAGGGGCAATGGAGTTGATGTAGATGCCCTCCGTGATCAAATCCCCCTCCGACAGATTGTCGAAAAAGGCTCGAAGATTGGATCTCTCGGGAACGGGGGCTTCTGGCTGCGGAAAAGTGTTTTCGTGGCTCGTTTCGATAATGATGGAATATTTGGGTATTTATAGGCTGAAGAATAGGGTTAGGGGAGTTGTCAGGAACCCACAAGCTTGCCCGGCGCAGGTGGCCCCTTGGCTGCGACAAGCGGGCTAGTGGCCCCGTGGTAGCTCCTCTGCCTTGGTTCTCAAGTCTCGTCGCTTCCATATTTTCCCGAAAAAATCATTCCGGAGGTTTTATTCCGTTTGGACTCCATTTAATATTCCTTATCTACGAAGCTCAAGAACAAGGAAAAAACAAAAACTGGCACTAGGCTCTAGATTAATAGGTTAGTCCCAAAAATAATATAAAATGGCATATTAATGCATATAAAACATCCAAAACAAATAATATAATAGCATGGAACAATCAAAAAGTATAGATACGTTGGAGACATATCAACATCCCCAAGCTTAATTCCTGTTCGTCCCTGAGTAGGTAAATGATAAAAATAGAATTTTTGATGTGGAATGCTACCTAACATATTTATCCATGTAATATTCTTTATTGTGGCATGAATATTCAGATCCATTAGATTCAAAACAATAGTCTAATACTGACATAAAAACAGTAATACTTCAAGCACACCAACAATGTAGTCGTGTCCTTTCGAAATAACATGACCTTAGAAAGTTATACCTACAAAATCATATTGTCTGGCTATGCTCCATCTTCCCCACACAAAGTATATGAATCATGCACAACCCCTATGAACAAGTCAAGCAATTGTTTCACACTTTTGGTGTTCTCAATCCTTTTCAACTCTCACGCAATAGATGAGTGTGAGCCATGGATATAGCATTATGGGTGGAATAGAATATGGTGGGATGCAAGGAAAAAGGAGAAGATAGTCTCACATCAACTAGGTGTATCAACGGGCTATGGAGATGCCCATCAATAGATATGAATGTGAGTGAGTAGGAATTGACATGCAACAAATGCACTTTGAGCTATAAGTGTGTGAAATCTCAAAAAGAAAACTAAGTTGTCATGCATAATGAATATCCACTAGTTATATGAAAGTGACAAAATAGGAGACTCTCTATCATGAAGATCATGGTGCTACTTTGAAGCACAAGTGTGCAAAAAGATAGTAGCAATTGTACCCTCTCTCTTTCTCTCATTTTTTTATATTTTGGTTGGCTTCTTTGGCCTCTTTTTTTTGTTTGGGCTTCGTTGGCCTCTTTTATTTATTTTGTAAAGTCGGGATACTCGTCCCAACTTGTGAGGGAGTCATAGCCTCGATCATCCTTTTCTCTCATGGGACAGTGCTCTATTAATGAAAAATCATCACACTTTTATTTAATTATAACTCAAAGAAAAAGAAATTACAACTCGATTCCTATGACAAGATAAAACTCTATATGCAATATGAAGTTATGATGCAAGTCATAGAAAAACTACATGGTGGAAGGTGCATGGAAATATATCTCGGAGTGGCTATGGAAATGCCAAAATAGGTAGGTATGGTAGCTGTTTTGAGGAATATATGGTGGCTGTTTTGAGGAATATACGATGGCTGTTTTGAGGAAGGAGGGTTTGATGTACCTGCAAAAGTTGTGCGGTACTAGAGAAGCTAGCAAAGATGGAAGGGTGAGAGTGCGTATAATCCATGGACTCACATTAGTCATAAAGAACTCACATACTTATTGCAAAAGTCTATTAGTTATCAAACAAAGCATTAGACGCATGCTCCTAGGGGAGAGGTTGGTAGGAGTTAACCATCGCGCGCTCCCGACCCTCACACAAAGGTCGACAATCATTAGACAAGTCGTGCTCCGACTTCATTACATAGAGGTTCACCATACATGCATGCTACGGGAATCACAAGCTTTAACACATGTATCTCTTCATTTCACAACTACTCACTAGCATGACTCTCAGATTACCATCCCTATTATCTCAAAACTATATGCAAGGAATCCAACTTCTCATAGTTGTTAATGCACTTAATATGAAAGTTTTTATTATAACTCTCTTGGATGCCATTATACCAGGACTAAATTCATAACCTAAACAAATTGCCATGCTGTTCTAACAAACTCTCAAAATAATATAAGTGAGGAACGAAAGTTGAATAATTTCTATAAAATATAACACCACCATGCTCTATATAGATATAAGTGAAGTACTAGAGCAACATTGCCTAGCTCAAAAGGTATAAGTGAATCATATTGAGTATTCTAAAAAAATACCGATTCAGCGTGTCTCTTTCTAAAGATGTGTGCAGCAAGGGTGATTGTGGAAAACTAACAAGCAAAGACTCATATCATACAAGAAGCTCCAATCAAAACACATATCACGCGGTGAATAAAAATATAGCCTCAAGTAAATTTACCGATGGATTGAAGACGAAAGAGGGGATGTCTTCCGGGGCATCCCCAAGCTTAGGCTCTTTGGTATCCTTGAATATTACTTGGGGTGCCATGGGAATCCCCAATCTTAGGATCTTTCCACTCTTTATTCCACATTCCATCAAATATTCACCCAAAACTTGAAAACTTAACAACACAAAACTTAACAGAAAACTCATGAGATCTGTTAGTATAAGAAAAATAAATCAGCACTTTAGGTACTGTTGTGAACTCATTATTTATTTATATTTGTGTAATACCTACTGTTTACTAACTTCTCCATGACTCATACCCCCCGATAGGACCCATAGATACATCAAAATAAGCAAACAATACAAAAAAATAGAATCTATCAAAAACAGAACGGTCTTTAGCAATCTGTAAACTTCGAGTACCTCTGGAACTGTAAACATTCTGAAACATTAGTACAACCAGGGAAATTTGTATAGAAATCCTGTGCAAAAATTTCATTTTAATTTGACTCTCTCAAAAATTCATAAAAATCCTGGACTGATCGCAAAAGTTTTTGTTTTTCAGCAAGATCAAATCAACAACTACCATAGATCACCCTAAAGGTTTTACTTGGCTCAAACACTAATTTAAACATAAAAACATAATTACTACATAATTAATAATGTACCAAAAACACCAAAACATAAGCAAAAAAAACTAAAAGCAAAATGAAATTGGGTTGCCTCCCAACAAACGCTATTGTTTAACGCCCCTAGCTAGGCAAAACGCAATAGATCTAGGTATTGTCACTTTGGTATGTAATCCAAAAGTAGATCTCATAATAGATTCATCAGGCAATCTTATTTTCTTTGTAGGAAAGTGTTCCATGCCTTTCCTTAATGGAGATTGGAATCTAATATTTCCTTCTTTCATGTCAATAATTGCACCAATCGTTATAAGGAAAGGTCTACCAAGAATAATAGGACATGTAGGATTGCATTCTATATCAAGAACAATGAAATCTAAGGGCACATAATTCCTATTTGCAACAGTAGGAACATCATGAATCACATGGAAAGTATATTTAAGTCTAATCCACTTCCTATGCATAGGGATTTTGTGAGCGAACAAATTATGGGAACAAAAATCAACTACCATAGGAAGGCAAAACAAGCATAAATTCCATATTTTGATCACATAAAGAGGAAACTTGATATTATTGCAATATGTAAAAGAATATGTTCCTCTCTCATAGTAATTTTCAGTAACATCATGAAGGAACCTCACAATATAAATATCACACAAAGCATTCTTTTCATGATCAATTATAGCATACGTGTCATTACCAAAACTTGGGGAACAAAAAATATCATCGTCATCAAGCATAGCATACCCAAGCTTGTGGTTTTTCATATCATTAGCATGATGGATATTCAGAGGAATTCATACTAACAACATGGCAATCATGTTTCTCATTCAAGTAGATATCATGAGTCACTTTATAATTTTCTTGTTCATCAAAATTTTCATATTCATGATTTTCAAACAAAACTTCATAGAGATAATCAAGTGCACTCAACTCACTAGCAATTGGTTCATCATAATTTGGTATTTTGAAAAGATTAGCAAGTGGATGAGGATCCATATCAATAGATTTTTAGCAAGCGAGGATGCAAGCAAATAGAAGGCACATGGCAACACAAGCAAACGAAAGGCAAATGAAAGAAGGGCGAATAAAACAGCAAATTGGTGAAGTGGGGAGAGGAAAACGAGAGGCAAATGGAAAATAAATTAAATGCAAGAGATGAGTTTATGATGGGTACTTGGTATTCTTTACTTGCTATGTATCTCCCCGGCAACAGCGCTAGAAATCCTTCTTGCTACTTCTCGAGCATGCGTTGGTTTCCCGTGAAGAGGAACGGTTTGATGCAACATAGATAAGTAATTCCCTCAGTTTTTGAGAACCAAGGTATCAATCCAGTAGGAGATACAAGCGAGTCACCAATACATATACATGCACAAGGAATCAAACTCTTGCACCCAACGCTATAAAGGGTAGTCAATCCCTTCACGGTTATTTGCAAGGATGAGATCTAATATAGATAGATATAATAGGATACTTGAACGGAAAGTAAAACTAAAAGTAAAAACAATGCAACAAGTATTTTTGGTGTTTTTGGTTTTAGATCTGAAAATATAATATGGAAAAAGACCCGGGGCCATAGGTTTCACTAGATGGCTTCTCTCATGATGGCAAGTATTACAGTGGGTGAACAAATTACTGTCGAGCAATTGATACAAAAGCGAATAGTTATGAAGATATCCAAGGCAATGATTATGCATATAGGAATCACATCCGTGACAAGTAGACCGAAACGATTCTGCATCTACTACTATTACTCCACACATCGACCGACTCATGCCTGCATCTAGACTATTAAGTTCAGGAAGAACAGAGTAACGCATTAGGTAAGGTGACATGATGTAGAGGGATAAATTCAAGCAATATGATGAAAACCCCATCTTTTTACCCTTGATGGCAACAATGCAATACGTGCCTCGCTACCCCTACTTTGTCACTGGGTGAGGACATCGCAAGATTGAACCCAAAACTAAGCACTTCTCCCATTGCAAGAATTACCAATCTAGTTGGCCAAACCAAATATATAACTTGAAGAGACTTACAAAGATATGAAATCATGCATATAAGAATTCAGAGAAGAACCAAATAATATTCATAGATAACTGATTATAAACCCACAATTCATCGGATCTCGACAAACACACCGCAAAAGAGTATTACATTGGATATATCTCCATGAACATCATGAAGAACATGGTATTGAAGCGCAAAGAGAGAGAGAGAGAGAGAGAGAGAGAGAGAGAGAGAGAGAAAGCCATCTAGATACTAGCTATGGACCCGTAGGTCTGTGGTGGAGTACTCACGCATCATCGGAGGGGCAATGGAGTTGATGTAGATGCCCTCCGTGATTGAATCCCTCTCCGGCAGATTACCGGACAAGGCTCCAAGATTGGATCTCTCGGAAACGGAGGCTTCTGGTGACAAAAAAGGATTTGTGTGGCTCTCTTTGGTATCGGGGGAATATTTTGGTATTTATAGGACGAAGATTAGGGTTAGGAGTCCTACCGGGGAGTCACAAGCCTGCCATGCGGGGCCAGGGGCGGTGGCCGCGCCCCTGGCTTGTGACCTCCTAGCAGGTCCCTTGCCTTGCACTCCAAGTCTGGTAGGTGTCTTCTGGTCTAGAAAAAATCATTGCGAAGATTTTATTCCGTTTGGACCCCGTTTAATATTCCTTATCTACAATACTCAAAACAAGGAAAAAACTGAAACTGACACTAGGCTCTAGATTAATAGGTTAGTCCCAAAAATAATATAAAATAGCATATTAATGCATATAAAACATCCAAAACATATAATTTAATAGCATGGAACAATCAAAAATTATAGATACGTTGGAGACGTATAAAGCATCCCCAAGCTTAATTCCTGCTCGTCCTCGAGTAGGTAAATGATAAAAACAGAATTTTTGATGTGGAATGCTACCTAACATATTTATCCATGTAATATTCTTTATTGTGGCATGAATGTTCAGATCCATAAGACTCAAAACAAAAGCTTAATATTGACATAAAAACAATAATATTTCAACCATACTAGCAAAGGAATTGTATCTCTTCAAAACATAATGGCAAAAGAAAGTTATCCCTACAATATCATATGGTCTGGCTATGCTCCATCTTCCACACAAAAAGTATTTATATCACGCACAACCCCGATGAAAAGTCAAGAAATTGTTTCACACCGTTTATTTTCTCCAACTTTTTCAACTCTCATGCAATACATGAGCGTGAGCCATGGATATAGCAGTATAGGTGGAATATAATATGGTGGAGGTTGTAGAGAAAAGGAGAAAATAGTCTCACATCAACTAGGCATATCAACGGGCTATGGATATGCCCATTAATAGATATCAATGTGAGTGAGTAGGGATTGCCATGCAACGGATGCACTAGAGCTATAAGTGCACGAAAGCTCAAAAGGAATCTAAGTGGGTGTGCATCCAACTTGCTTGCTCATGAAGACCTAGGGCAATTTGAGGAAGCCCATCATTGGAATATACAAGCCAAGTTATATATTGAAAAATTCCCACTAGTATATGAAAGTGACAAAATAGGAGACTCTCTATCATGAAGATCATGGTGCTACTTTGAAGCACAGGTGTGGAAAAAAGATAGTAGCATTGTCCCTTCTCTCTTTCTCTCATTTTTTTGGTGGGCATCTAAGGCCTTTTTTTATTTGGGCTTCGCTGGCCTCTTTTTTTCATAAAGTCCAGAGTCTCATATCCACTTGTGAGGGAATCATAGCTTCCATCATCTTTCCTCACATGGGACAATGCTCTAATAATCATGGTCATCACACTTTCATTTACTTACAACTCAAGAATTACAACTCGATATGTAGAAGAAAATATGACTCTATATGAATGCTTCTGGCAGTGTACCGGGATATGCAATGATCTAGCATAGCAAATGACATCAAAAATGGACAAGCCATGAAAAAATCATCCTATCTATCTTACGATCATGCGAAGCAATATGAAAATGATGGTGTGTGTCATAATAAAAGGGACGGTGGAAGTTGCATGGCCATATATCTCGGAATGGCTATGGAAATGCCATAATAGGTTGGTATGGTGGCTATTTTGAGGAAATATATATGGTGGGTTTAATGCACCGGCGAAAGTTGCGCGGTACTAGAGAGGCTAGCAAAAGTGGAAGGGTGAGAGTGCGTATAATCCATGGACTCACATTAGTGATAAAGAACTCACACACTTATTGCAAAAGTCTATTAGTCATCGAAGCAAAGTATTAGACACATTCTCCTAGGGTAGAGGTTGGTAGGATTAAACCATTGCATTCTCCCGACCCTCACACAAAGGTCGATAATCAATAAACAAATCATGCTCCGACTTCCTTGCATAATTGTTCACCATACGTGCATGCTACGGGAATCACAAACCTTTACACAAGTATTTTTACCAATTCACAGTTACTTCCTAACATGACTCTTAATATTACCATCTTTATATCTCGAAACTTTATGCAAGGAATCAAACTTCTCATAATACTCAATGCACTTAATATGGAAGTTTTTATTATATCCATCTTGGATGCCTATCATATTAGGACTAAATTCATAAGCTAAACCAAATACCATGCTGTTTAAAGACTCTCAAAATAATATAAGTGATGTATGAGAGTTCAATTATTTCTATAAAACCAAACACCACCGTGCTCTAAAAAGATATAAGTGAAGCACTAGAGCAAAATTGCCTATCTCAAAAGATATAAGTGAAGCACATAGAGTATTCTAAACAATTCATGATTCATGTGTGTATCTCTCAAAATATGTATGCAGCAAGTTTAATTGTGGCAAACTAAAAAGCAAACACTCGTGTCATAAAAGATGCTCCATGCAAAACACATATCATGTGGTGAATAAAAATATAGCCTCAAGTAAATTTACCGGTGGATTGAAGACAAAAGAGGGGATGCCTTCTAGGGCATCCCCAAGCTTAGGCTATTTGGCATCCTTGAATATGAATTGGGGTGCCTTGGGCATCCCCAAGCTTAGGCGCTTGCCACTCCTTATTCCATAGTCCATCAAATCTTTACCCAAAACTTGAAAACTTCACAATACAAAAGTCAACAGAAAACTCGTGAGATCCGTTACTATAGGAAAAATAAATCACTACTTAAGGTACTGTTGTGAACTCATTATTTATTTATATTGGTGTAATATTTACTGTATTCAAACTTCTCCATGGTTCATATGCCCCCCCCCGATACGACCCATAGGTACATAAAAATAGGTAAACAACACAAAGAAGACAGAATCTCTCAAAAACAGAACAGTCTGTAGCAATCTGAAAACTTCGTATACTTATGTAACTCCAAAAAATTTGACAACTTAGAATAGCATGGTGAATTTGTATATAAATCTTGTGTAAAAATATCAGACTCATTCGACACGCTGAAAAATTTATAAAATTCCTGGACTGGGCGCAAAAGTTTCTGTTTTTCAACAAGCTCAAAACAATAACCACCATGGACCATCCCAAAGGTCTTACTTGGATCAAACACTAATTAAAACACCAAAACACAATTAATACAGAAGTAATAATGTGGGAAACACTCAAAAATAGAAGCAAAAACAGAAACATAAAAATAAAATTGGGTTGCCTACCAATAGGCGCTATTATTTAAGGCCCTAACTACGCATAACACAATAGATCTAGGTATTGTCATCTTTGGTATGCAATCAAAAAGTAGCTCTCATAATATATTAATAAGTCAATATTATTTTCTTTCTAGGAAATTTTTCCATGCCTTTCCTTAACGGAAATTGGAATCTAATGTTTCCTTCTTTCATATCAACATTTGCACCAATCGTTCTAAGGAAAGGTCTACCAAGAATAATAGGACATGTAGAGATTGCAATCTATATCCAGAATGAAATCTATGGGCACATAATTCATATTTGCAACAATAAGAACATCATTAATCCTTCCCATAGGTTTCTTAATAGTGGAACCCGCAAGATGCGAATTTAAAGAGCAATCATCAAGATCATGGAAACCTAGCACATCACATAAAGTTTTCGGAATCGTGGAAACACTAGCACCCAAATCACACAAAGCAGGGCATTCTAGATTTCTAGGGATAGAAACTTCCAACTCAAGTTTTTCTTCAAAAGATTTCAACATAGCATCAATGATATGTTTAGTAAAAGGCTTATTTTGATTATAAGCATGCGAAGAATTCAACATGGATTGCAACAAGGAAATACAATCAATAAAAGAACAACTATCAGAATTAAAGTCCTTGTAATCGAAAAGAGTGGGTTCATTGCTATTTAAAGTTTTAACCTCTTGAATCCCACTTTTATCAATCTTAGCATTAAGATCTATAAACTCTGAATCATTGGGATGACTTTTAACTACTTATCTCCAGTCCCATCTTTATCAAGATTTATATTGGAAAACAAAGATTCTATACGAGTCATGTCAATCACTTTGAGATCTTCATCATTATTATCACGAGAACACACATTTTCAAGGCATTCACGCTTAGCACGTATTCTAGAGGTTCTTTCCTTACACTCATCAATAGAAATTTTCATAGCTTTTAAAGATTCATTAATATCATGTATGGGTGGAGTAGATCTAACTTTCAAAGAATCAATCTCAAGCGAAATCCTATCAACGTTCCTAGCCAAATCATCAATCTTGAGCAATTTTTCTTCAGTCGAAGCATTGAAAACCTTTTGAGGACTAATAAGTTCTTTAATAATGTTCTTAAAATCAGAGGGCATCTTATTATAATTTCTATAAGAATTGTTGTAGGAGTTACCATAATTATTAGAGGAATTACTAGGAAACGACCAAGGGTTGAAATTACCTCTATATGCGTTATTACCAAAATTCTTCCTACCAACAAAATCCACATCCATAGATTCATTATTATTTCCAATCAAAGAAAACAAAGGCATATCATTAGGGTCAATAGGAGCACTCTTAGTAGCAAACAATTTCATCAATTCATTCATCTTTTCACTCAAAGTATTTATTTCCTCAATAGCATGCACCTTTTTACTGGTAGGAGATCTTTCGGTATGCCATTGAGAGTAATTTGCCATGATATTATCTAGCAGTTTAGTAGCTTCTCCTAATGTGATTTCCATAATATCCACCCGCGGCTGAATCTAAAAGATTCCTAGATGCAAAATTCAATCCCGCATAAAAAATTATATAATCATCCATAAATTGAAACCATGTGCGGGGCAATTTCTAATCATTAATTTCATCCTCTCCCAAGATTGTGCAACATGCTCATGATCAAGCTACTTAAAATTCATTATATCGTTCCTAAGGGAGATGATCTTAGTTGTTGGAAAATACTTGGAAATAAAAGCAACTTTACACTTATTCCATGAATCAATACTATTTTTAGGCAAAGATGAAAACCAAGTTTTAGCACGATCTCGTAGTGAGAACGGAAATAGCTTCAATTTAACAATATCATTATCCACATATCTCTTCTTTTGCATATCAGACAACTCAATGAAAGTATTTAGATGGGATGCGGCATATTCGCTAGGAAGGCCAGAAAATTGTTCTTTCATAACAAGATTAAGCAAAGCTGCATTAATTTCATAAGATTCCGCACTAGTGGCTGGAGCAATTGGAGTACTAATAAAATCATTATTATTAGTATTGTAAAAGTCACACAACTTTGTATTCTCACACATCGTGACAAAGCAAGCAATCAAGCACACAAGCAAACAAAAGGCAAACGAAAAGGCAAATGGAAGAAGAGCAAATAGAAAGGAAAATCTTTCTGGTATTTTCTGAAAATCGTTTTAGAAGTGGGGGAGAGGAAAACGAGAGGAAAATGGAAAATAATGTAAATGCAAGAGATGGGTTTCTGATGGGTACTTGGTAGTCTTGATGTGTATCCTCCCCGGCAACGGCGCCACAAATCCTTCTTGTTACCTCTTGAGCTTGCGTTGGTTTTCCCTTGAAGAGGAAATGGTGATGCATGGAAGTAGATACGTATTTCCCTCAATTGATGAGAACCAAGGTATCAATCTAGTAGGAGGAACAAGCAAGTCACCAATGGATGCACCTACACAAACAATCAAACTCTTGCACCCAACGCTATAAAGGGGTTGTCAATCCCTTCATGATTATTTGCAAGGATTAGATCTAATAGAGATATATGTAAAAGATTGCGAAAAGTAAAATAGTAAAAAAATGAAGCAAGGTATTTTTGGATTATAGATCTGAAAATATAATATTGAAAGTAGACCCGGGGGCCATAGGTTTCACTAGAGGCTTCTCTCTTGAAGGAAAATAATGCGATGGGTGAACAAATTACTGTCGAGCAATTGATAGAAAACGAATAATTATGACGATATCCAAGGCAATGATTATGCATATAGGCATCACGTCCGTGTCAAGTAGACCGAAACTATTCTGCATCTACTACTATTACTCCACACATCGAACGACTCATGCCTGCATCTAGAGTATTAAGTTCATGAAGAACAGAGTAACACATTAAGTAAGATGACATGATGTAAAGGGATAAACTCAAGCAATATGATGAAAACTCCATCTTTTTACCCTTGATGGCAACAATCCAATACGTGCTACCCCTACTTTGTCACTGGGTGAGGACACGGCAAGATTGAACCCAAAAGTAAGCACTTCTCCCGTTGCAAGATCTACCAATATAGTTGGACAAACCAAATCAATAACTCGAAGAGACTTATAAAGACATGAAATCATGCATATAAGAATTCGGAGAAGAACCAAATAATATTCATAGATAAGCTGATCATAAACCCACAATTCATCGGATCTCGACAAACAAACCGCAAAAGAGTATTACATCGGATAGATCTCCATGAAGATCATGAAGAACATGGTATTGAAGCACAAAGAGAGAGAAGAAGCCATCTAGCTACTAGCTATGGACATGTAGGTCTGTGACTGACTACTCATGCATCATCAGAGGGGCAATGGAGTTGATGTACATGCCCTCCGTGATCGAATCCCCCTCCGACAGATTTCCGGAAAAGGCTCCAAGTTTGGATCTCTCGGGAACGAAGGCTTCTGGCGGCGAAAAAGTATTGCCGTAGCTCTCTTTGGTATTGAGGGAATATTTCAGTTTTTATAGGACGAAGATTAGGGTTAGTAGTCCTACCAGGGAGTCACAAGCCTGCTAGGCGCGGCCAGGGGTGGTGGTCGCGCCCCCTTGGCTTGTGGCCTCCTCGAAGGTCCCTTGCCTTGATCTCCAAGGCTGGTAGGTGTCTTTTGGTCTAGAAAAAATAATCACGAAGATTTTATTCCGTTTGGACTCCGTTTAATATTTCTTATCTACAATACTCAAAAATAAGCAAAAAAACAGAAACTCGCACTAGGCTCTAGATTAATAGGTTAGTCCAAAAAATAATATAAAATAGCATATTAATGCATATAAAACATCCAAAACAGATAATATAATAGCATGGAACAATCAAAAATTATAGATACATTGGAGACGTATCAATGAGTTCCGGCAGCACAACAACATGGTGACGGTGGTGGTGAAGAACAATCTCGCAGGGCTTCGCCAAGCACAACAGAAACTATGACGAAGGATAATCTAGAGGGGCGGGGTTGCCGGCACACGGCTTGGGGAAATCTTGATGATTTCTGGGTGCTACCCCTGCCCCTGTATTTATGTGTTGAGGCTTGGGGTCGAAACTTGGAGAAAGAGCCTCCTCAAAGTCGGTTTTGCACGCAAGGCAATAGTCCTCCTTGGACTACAGGACCAAACGCCAGGGTCCTTGGCGTATGAACCCAGATGCCGGTGTGGGTGGCGTCTGGACCCTGGCCTTCGCAAAACTCCTTTTTGCACCTTCCTAAAGCTTCGTTGGCTTTACACCTTGGCCCAAATAAAGTGTTCTTGTACCCGAACATTTCGGGAAACATCTGAAACCCCTTCCTGTAAATTCCGGAACCCTTCCGAAGACCAAACACTATTATCCCATATATCCATCTTTACCTTCGGACTATTCCGGAGCTCCTCGTCATATCCGGGATCTCATTCGGGACTCCGAACAACTTTCTCTCACCAACATAATAACTCAACTATACTTACATTGTCACCAAACGTTAAGTGTCTAGACCCTGCGGGTTTGAGAACTACGCATACATGAATGAGACACCTCTACGATCTAACCAATAGTGGGACCTGGATCCCATATTGGTTCCTACATATTCTACGAAGATCTTTACCGGTTGAACCTCTATGTCAAGTATTTAATTACTCCCGTATGCATTTCCCTTTGTTCATCAGTATGTTACTTTCTCAAGATTCGATCGTCGGTATCTCCATACCTAGTTCAATCTCGTTACCGGCAAGTCTCTTTACTCGTTATGTAATACAAAATCCTGTGGCTAACTCTTTTGTCACTTTGCTTGCAAGGCTTATTGTGATGTTGCATTACCGAGTGGGCCCTGAGATACCTCTCTGTCACACGGAGTAACAAACCCCAGTCTCGATCCATGCCAACTCAATAGACACCCTCGCAGATACCTGTAGAGCATCTTTATAGTCACCCAGTTACGTTGAGATGTTTCATACACACAAGACACTCCTACGGTGTCAGTGAGTTGTGTGATCTCATGGTCATAGGAATATATACTTGGCATGCAGAAAATTATAGCATTAAACTGACACGATCATATGCTACGTTCATAGTATGGATCTTGTCCATCACATCATTATCCTAATGATGTCATCCCGTTATCAAATGACATCTCATATCTATGGCTAGGAAACCTTGACCCTCTTTGATCAACGAGCTAGTTCAGTAGAGGCACACTACGGACACCGCGTTGTCTATGTATCCACACATGCATTTGAGTTTTCAATCAATACAATTGTCGCATGGATAATAAACGATTATCATGAACAAGGAAATATGATAATAACCACTTTATTATTGCATCTAGGGCATATTTCTAACACTAATACACTAAGGCATCGCTACAGCCCTCCCTCTCTCCCTAGATCTATTTCTCCTCTAAAAACGCATCTGCGGCGGCGCTTGAAGAAACCCTACTGAGATTGCCCGACCACAACCGCCACCATGCCGTCATGTTATCGGGGAACTCATCTACTACTCCGTCCTCACTCGCTAGATTGAGGAGGCGGAGACGTCATCGAGCATCGAGCGATACGTGTGCTGAACGTGAAGGTGTCGTCTATTCGGTGCTAGATCGGGACGGATTGCGAGACAGATTGCGATTTGGACTGTGAAGACAATCGACTACATCAACCATGTTTCTTAACGCTTCCCGCTTAGTGATCTACAAGGGTATGTAGATCTACTCTCCCTCTCGTCGATGTTGATCTCCATAGATAGATCTTCGGTGTTCGTAGGAAAATTTGTGTTTCCCACGCAACGTTCCTCAACAGTGGTATCAGAGCTAGGTCTATGCGTAGATAACTTGCACGAGTAGAACACAAAGGTGTTTGTGGGCGTTGATGTTCAGATTGCTTACCTCCTTAGTCTTATCTTGATTCGGCGGTATTGTGGGAGGAAGCGGCTCAGACCAACCTTACTCGTCCATGTACGAGAGACCGGTTCCATCGACTTACATGCAACTTGTTGCATAAAGATGGCTGGCGGGTGTCTATCTCTTACACTTTAGTTGAATCAGATTCGACAGAGGCGGTCCTTGTATAAGGTTAAAAGGCAACTTAAATATCACCGTTGTGGCTTTGCTTAGGTAAGAATCATTTTTGCTAGATACCCATAGCAGACACGTAAAACATAAACAACAAATTAGAGGACGTCTAACTTGCTTTTGCAGGGTATGTTGTGATATGATTGTTGGAAATATGCCATAGAGGCAATAATAAGTTAGTTATTATCATATTTCCTTGTTCAAGATAATCTTTTATTATCCATGCTATAATTGTATTGATTGGAAACTCAAATACATGTGTGGATACATAGACAATAAACTGTCCCTAGTAAGCATCTACTAGACTAGCTCGTTGACCAAAGATGGTCAAGGTTTTCTGACAATAGACATGAGTTGTCATTTGATAACAGGATCACATCATTAGGAGAATGATGTGATGGACAAGACCCAACCATAAGCATAGCATATGATTGTGTTAGTTTATTTCTACTGCTTTATCCATGTCAAGTATCCGTTCCTACGATCATGAGATCACACAACTCCCTAACACTAGAGGAATGCCTTGTGTGTATCAAACGTCACAATGTAACTGGGTGACTATAAATGTGCTCTATAGGTATCTCCGAGGGTCTCTGTTGGGTTGGTGTGGATCAAGACTGGGATTTGTCACTCCGTATGACGGAGAGGTATCTTTGGGCCCACTCGGTAATACATCATCACAAGAAGCTTGCAAGCATTGTGACTAAGGAGTTAGTCACGAGATATTGTATTATGGAACGAGTAAACAGACTTGCTAATAACGAGATTGAACTAGGTATGGACATACCGATGATCGAATCTCAAGCAAGTACCATATCGATGGACAAAGGGAACTACATACGGGATTGATTGAATCCTTGACATCGTGGTTCGACCGATAAAGATCTTCGTAGAATATGTAGGAGCCAATATGGTTATCCAGGTCCCGCTATTGGTTATTGACCGTAGAGGTGTCTCGGTCATTTGTGCATAGTTCTAGAACCCGCAGGGTGTGCACACTTAACGTTCGGTGACGATATAGTGTTGATGAATTATATATGTTGGTGACTGAAAGTTGTTCGGAGTCCCGGATGAGATCCCGGACATCACAAGGAGATCCGACATGGTCCATAGGTAAAGATTTATATATGTGAAGTCATATTTTGGCTACCGAAAAAGTTTCAGGTTTTTCGGTATTCTATCGGGAAGCTTCTAGAAGGTTTCAAAAACTTCCTGAGGAGTCTGGAAGTCCAACAAGGGTTCCACCACGTACGAATGGTTTGCATGGGCTGATGGGAGACACCGTGGCCTTATCGGGCCAAGCGCACAAGTCGCTCAAGGCCCATGTAGTTGGGAAAGTTGTAAGGTCCACCTTTGTATGGAAGGGAAGGAGGGGGACTAGGATTCCACCTCCTCCCCCTTGGCTGCGCCCTAGGGCTTGGAGGGTGTATTCGCCACTCCCCTCCACCTGTATATAGAGGGTAGGGGTGCCCCGAGAGGACACACGAAGCCCTTGGGGCCCCTCTCTCTCCCTAGATCGTTTTCTCATTCGTTCACGGTTTCGGTAGCGCTAGGCGTAGCCCTGTCGGGATAGCACCACCACCGCCGCCACCACGCTGTCGTGTTGTTGGAGAACTCATCTAATAATCCGCCCCTGCTCGCTGGATCGAGGAGGCGGAGACACCATCGAGCTGTACGTGTGCTGAACGCGGAGGTGTCGCCCGTTCAGCACTAGATCTGAACGGATTGTGATTGGATCACAGGACGGATCATGATTGGATCGCGAAGACGTTCGACTACATCAACTGCGTTTATTAACGCTTTCACTTAGTGATCTACAAGGGTATGTAGACACACTCCCCCTCTCTTAGCTATGCATTTCTATGGATAGATCTTGTGGGTGCATAGAAAATCTTTTGTTTCCCATGCAACGTTCCCCAACAGTGGTATCAGAGCTAGGTCTATGCGTAGATGATATGCATGAGTAGAACACAAAGGAGTTTATGAGCGTTGATATTCAGATTGCTTCCTACCTTAGTGTTTTCTTGATTTAGCGGTATTGAGGGATGAAGCGGTCCGAAGCAATCTTACTTGTACGCTTATGAGAGACCGGTTCCATTGACTGGCATGTGACTTCGTTGCATAAATATGGCAGGCGGGTGTTTGTCTCTCTTACTCTAGATGGATCGGATTCGACAAAGGCGGTCCTTGAGAAGGTTGAATAGAAATTTGTGTATTACCGTTGTGGTTTTAGCGTAGGTAAGAATCATTCTTGCTAGATACCCGTAGAAGCCACGTAAAACATGCAACAACAATTAGAGGACGTCTAACTTGTTTTTGCAGGATATGTTGTGATATCATATGGCCATTAACATGATGAAATATATGTGATGTATAAGATGATCATGTTTTGCATAGAATATCACGACTTGCATGTCGATTAGTACGGCAACCGGCAGGAGCCATAGGGTTGTCTTTAATTATTGTATAACATGCGTGTCAATCATTAAGCGATATGTAATGCTTTACTTTATCGCTAAGCGGTAGCAATAGTAGTAGAAGCATGATGGGAACGACAACCCCGATGACAACACATTGATGGAGATCATGGTGTCATGCCGGTGATGTGGAGATCATGTCGGTGCTTTAAAGATGGAGATCAAAAGCACAAGATCATGGACATATCATGTCTCTTATGATTTGCATGTGATGTTAATACTTTTATTCATCTTATTATGCTTAGGACGACGGTAGCATTATAAGGTGACCCCTCACTAAAATTTCAAGATAAAATTGTGTTCTCCCCGAGTGTGCACCGTTGTGAAAGTTCGTCGTTTTGAAGCACCACGTGATGATCGGGTGTGATAGACTCTACGTTCACATACAATGGGTGCAAGCCAGTGTTGCACATGCAAAACATTTGGGTTAAACTTGACGAGCCTAGCATGTACAGACATAGCCTCAGAACACATGAGACCGAAAGGTCGAACATGAGTCATATAGTAGATATGATCAACATGGACATGCTCACAAGTGAACCACCTCATCTCACGTGATGATAGGACTTGGGTTGGTGGATTTGGATAATGTTATACTTAGACAACCTGAGGGGTGTTGATTTGAGTGGGTGTTCTTAAGTAATATGTTAATTGAACTCATTATCATGAACATAGTCTATTGTTGTATTTCCAAAATTATGTTGTAGATCAATAGCTTACATTGTAGCTCCCCTATATTTTTTGATACGTTCCTAGAGAAAATAGTGTTGAAAGATGATGGTAGCAATTATGCGGACTAGGTCCGTGATCAAAGGATTGTCCTTAGTTGCTGCACAGAAGGCTTATGTCCTTAATGCACCGCTCGGTGCGCCACCCCCTCAAGCGGCGACTATGGATGTTGTGAACATCTGACAGGCACGTTCTGATGACTACTTGATAGTTCAGTGCATCTTGCATTACAGCGTAGAACTGGGGCTGCAAATATGTTTTGAATGTCACGGAGCATATGTGATGTTCCAAGAGATGAAATTGGATTTCAGGCTCATGCCCGTGTTGAGAGGTATGAGACCTCCAACAAGATTCTTTGACTGCAAGATAAAGGAGAATAGCTTAATCGGTGAGCATGAGTTCAGATTGTCTCGGTGCTACAATTGCTTGAATTGAGTGGGAGTTAATCTTCCAAATAAGATAGTGATTGATATAGTTCTCCAAGTCGCTGCCACAAAGCTACTTGAGCTTCATGATGAACTATAAATATGCCAGGGATGGAAAAGATGATTCCTGGTCTATTCACGATGTTTGACACCGCGAAGGTAGAAATCAAGAAGGAGCATCAAGTTTTGATGGTTAGTAAAACCATTAGTTTCGAGAAGGACAAGGACAAGAAGGGAAACTTCATGAATGACAAGCCAGTTGCCACTCTAGTGAAGAAACCCAAGGTTCAACCCAAACCCGAGACTAACTGCCTCTATAATGAGGAGAACGGTCGTTGAATCGGAACAACCCTAGATACGTGGTAGATAAGAAGGTTGTCAATGTCAACAAAAGTATATTTGATATACGTGTTATTGATGTGTACCTTACAAGTAGTCCTAGTAGCACTTGGGTATTAGATACCGGTTCAGTTGCTAAATGTAAGTAAATTGAAATAAAAGCATGGTATAAATGGAGACTAGCTGAGGGCGGAGGTGACGATGTGTGTTGGAAGTGTTTCCAAGGTTGATGTGATCACCATCACACACTCCCTCTACCTTCGGGATTGATGATGTACCTAAATAGATGTTAGTTGGTGTTTTGCGTTGAGCATGAACATCATTAGATCGTGTTAATTGCAATACGGTTATTCAAGTTAGAGAATAGTGGTTATTCTGATTACATGAATAATACCTTCAATGGTCATGCACCCAAGGAGAATGGTTTATTGAAGTGATACACATGTTCATAATATTGATGCCAAAAGATGCAAAGTTAATAATGATACTACCACATATTAGTGGCACTGTCGCTAAATGTCATATTGGTCTAAAGCGCATGAAGAAACACCATACTGATGGATCTTTGGACGCATTCGATTTCGAATTGGTTGATACATACAGACCATGCCTCTTGGGCAAGATGACTAAGGCCCCGTTTTGGGGTATGATTGAGCGGGCAAGTGACTTATTGGAAATGATACATGTTGATCTATGCGGTCCAATGAGTATTGTAGAGTGCGGTGGATATCGTTATTTTCTTACCTTCACTGATGATTTGAGTAGATATGGGTATATTTACTTGAAACACTAGTCTGAAACGTTTGAAAAGTTCAAGAAAATTCAGAGGGAAGTTTGAGATCATCGTGACAAGAAGATAAAATGTCTATGATATGATCGTGGAGATGAATATCTGAGTTACGAGTTTTGTATAGCACTTAAGACAATGTGGAAGTTGTTTCACAACTCATGCCACCTGGAACACCATAGTGTGATGGTGTGTCCGAACGTCTTAGTCAGGTTCTATTTGATATGGCGCGTACTATGATGTCTCGTATCGTTTTGCCACTATCATTTTTGGGGTTATGCATTAGAGACAACTACATTCACTTTAAATAGGGCACCATCTAAATCAGTTGAGATGACATCGTATGAATTATGATTTGGCAGAAACCTAAGTTGTCATTTCTCAGAGTTTGGGAATGTGATGCTTATGTCTGATAAGCTCAAACCCAAAGCGGAGAAGTGTATCTTCATAGGATACCCTAAGGAAACAGTTGGGTATACCTTCTATCTCAGATCTAAGGGAAAAGTGTTTGTTGCTAAAAACGGGTCCATTCTCGTGAAAGAGTTTCTCCCAAAAGAATTGATTGGGAGGAAAGTAGAATTGATGAGGTTTTTGAACCATCACTTTAGTTGGATAGTAGCACGAGGAGGAAAGATGTTTCTACGGCGCCTACACCAAGTGAAGAGGAAGCAAGTGCTGATGATCATGAAGCTTCAGATCAAGTTACTACCAAACCTCGTAGGTCGACAAGGACTCATACCGCTCCTGAGTGGTACATCAATCCTTTCTTGGAGGTCATGTTGTTAGACGACAGTAAACCTACGAGCTATGAAGAAGCGATGGTGGGACCGGATTCCAATAAATGGCTAGGAGTCATGAAATCCAAGAAAGGATCCATGTATGAAAATCAAGTATGGATTTTGGTACACTTGCCCGTTGAACGGCAAGCCATTGAGTACAAATGGACTTTTAAGAAGAAGACAGGCAATGATGATGAATGTCACCATTTATAAACCTCGACTTGTCGCAAAGAAGTTTCCAACAAGTTCAAGCAGTTGACTACGATGAGATTTTCTTACCCGTAGCGATGCTAAAGTCTGTTGGAATTATGTTAGTAGCTGCTGCATTTTTCAATTATGAAATCTGGCAGATGGATGTCAAAACATTGTTTCCTTCCTTAAGGAAACGTTGTATGAGATACAACATGAAGGTTTTGTCAGTCCTAAGGATGCTAAAAGGTGTGCAAGCTCCAGTGATTCTTCTATGGGCTAGAGCAAGCATCTCGGAGTTGGAATATACGCTTTGATGAGGTGATCAAATATTTTTGGTTTATACAAAGTTTATGAGAAACTTGTATTTACAAGGTGAGTGGGAGCACTATAGAATTTCTGATAAATATATGAGGTTGACATATTGTTGATCGGAAATAATGTAGAATTTCTGGAAAGCATAAACGTTTGTTTGAAAAGTGTTTTAAAGGAAGACCTGGATAAAGCTACTTAATTGTTGGGCATCGAGATCTATAAGAGATAGATAAGGACGCCTGATAAGATTTTTCAATGAGTAAATACCTTGAAAATATTTTGAAAGATTTCTAAATGGATAGGTCAAAGAAAGAGTTCTTTCATGATTTGTAAGGTGTGGAGTTGAGTGAGACTCAAAGCTCGACCATGGCAGAAGAAAGAGAAAGTACGAAGGTCATCCCCTATGGCTTATCCGTAGGCTCTGTGTAGTATGCCAATCTGTGTACCGCACCTGTGTGTGCCTTGCCATGAGTCTGTAAAGGGGTACAAGAGTGATCCAGGAGTGGATCACTGAACAACGGTCAAGATTATCATTAGTAAATAGATGACTAAGGAAATATTTCTCGATTATGGAGGTGATAAAGAGTTCGTCGTAAAGGGTTACGTTGATGCAAGCTTTAACACCAATCCGGATGACTCTGAGTAGCAATCCGGATACGTATAGTGGAGAAGACATTTGGAGTAGCTCCAAGTGGAGCGTGTTAGCAGTGTCTACAATATGACATAGAGATTTGCAAAGTACACACGGATCTGAATGTCACAGACCCGTTGACTAAGGACCTTTATCACATGCAAAGCATGATCGAACCCCGGAACTCATTGGGTGTTAGATTCATAACAATGTAAATCACATGGTGATGCGAACTAGATTATTGACTCTAGTGCAAGTGGGAGACTGTAGGAAATATGCCCTAGAGGAAATAATAAATTAGTTATTATTATATTTCCTTGTTCATGATAATCATTTATTATCCATCCTAGAATTTTATTGATCGAAAACTCAGATACATGTGTGGATGCATAGACAACACCATGTCCCTAGTATGCCTCTGATAGACTAGCTTGTTGATCAGAGATGGTCAAGGTTTCCTAGCGATGGACATGAGATGTCATTTGATAACGGGATCACATCATTAGGAGAATGTTGTGATGGACAAGACCCAAACTATAAACATAGCATATGATCGTGTCAGTTTATTTCTATAGTTTTCTGCATGTCAGGTATGTGCTCCTATGACCATGATATCATGCAACTTACTGACACTGGAGGAGTACCTAGTGTGTATCAAACATCACAGCGTAACTGGGTGACTATAAAGGTGCTCTATAGGTATCTCTGAGGGTGTTTGTTGGGTTTGCATGGATCAAGACTGGGATTTGTTACTCTGTGTGACGGAGAGGTATCTCAGGGCCCACCCGGTAATACAACCTCACAACAAGCCTTGCAAGCAATGTGACTGAACTGTTATCCATAGGATCTTGTATTACGGAACGAGTAAAGAGACTTGCCGGTAATGAGATTGAACTGCTAGGTATAGAGATACCAACGATCGAATCTGATAAAGATCTTCGTAGAATATGTAGGAACCAATATGAGCATACAGGTCATGCTATTGGTTATTGACCGTAGAGGTGTCTCGGTCATGTCTACATAGTTCTCGAACCTGCAGGGTCTGCACACTTAAGGTTTGGTGATGTTTCGGTAGTATAGAGTTATGTATGATGGTGACCGAAGGTTGTTCGGAGTCCCAGATGAGATCCCGGACATCATTAGGAGATCCAGAATGGTCAGGAGGTAAATATTGATATATAGGAAGTCCTGTTTTGGTCGCCGAAAAAGTTTCGGGCTCACCGGTAGTGTACCGGGAGTGCTGGTAGGGTACCAGGGGACCATCAGGAGGGGTGTCTCGACCCAAGGGCCTACATGGGCTGTGGGAGAAGGTAAACCATCCCTTAGTGGGCTGGCCGAAGCCCCACTAGAGGCCCATGCAGCTGGGTGGAGAAACCCAAAGGTGGAAGGATGATTCCCAGTGGGAGAGAAGGAGTCCTAATCCTACTAGGATTGGAGGAGGACTCCTCCTCTCTCTACTTCGGCCGAAGCAAGGGATGGCCCTTTGGGGGCCAAGTCTCCTCCCTCCCTCCTATATATACTAGAGGTATTGAGAGGTTTTCAACATAGAAATCAGCCACGTGCTACCCTCTCCTCTAGATTGTAGTTTCTCCTCCAGATCGTTTCAGTAGTGCTTAGGCGAAGCCTTGCTGGAATAGTTCCACCACCATCGCAGCCACGCCACCGTGCTGTCGGAGAACTCATCTACCTCTCTGCTCCCTCTTGCAGGATTAAGAAGACGGAGATCATCATCGAGCTGTATGTGTGCTGAATGCGGAGGTACCATCCGTTCGGCGTTAGATCGGAAGGACCACGACTGGATCGCGGGATGGATCATGATTGGATCATGGGACAGATCATGATGGGATCGCGGGACGGATTGCAATTTGGATCGCGAAGACGTTCGACTAAATTAACCGTGTTTCTTAACGCTTCCCTTATAGCGATCTACGAGGGTATGTAGATCCACTCTCCCTCTCGTAGATGCTCATCACCATGGATAGATCTTGCGTGTGTGTAGGAAATTTTTGTTTCACATGCAACGTTCCCCAACAGGTATGTAGATCCACTCTCCCTCTCATAGTTGTTGATCTCCATAGATAGATCTTGGGTGTTTGTAGAATTCTTTTATTTCCCATGCAACTTTCCCCGACATATATACATGGAGGGGCGGCAACCTATTCTGCACGTGTGCATTGGGAGGCATCAACAATCCACATAAGGGGTGGAGGCATGGGATGGAGGGAATAATGAATTGGTTATGAATGAATGGTTGTGTTGTCTTATTTAGTAAGTCGATGTGGGGTAACTATATTAGGGAGCTAAGAAAAAATGGTTGATTTCAGGCGAACACATTCTAACAATGTTTATATGTGTCGAGGATGCATAATTAAGGTTTAAAAGATATTGATTGTCTTGGGATAGGCTTGAGAGGTAGCGGTCAGTGGTGGTTGGTTGGGAGGTGATGGGGCTTGCAATGGAAACTGGCCCTAGTGACGAGAATGTGTGGCTAGTTAGATCCCGAGGATGCATCTATAGACTATTAGGGATTGAGTACATCCTTATCTCCTTAGATGAGACACTATGACAATGAATGCGCCAAAGTATAAATTGAGAAGGTTCTGAAGCAAAGGGGGCATCTCACACTCCCAGACGTCATAGATGGCCGCCTTAGGAAGCAACCACGGAGAGTTGGTCTAGTTAGCTTGTATGTTAGGAAGTTTGCATAATATATGGTTAGTTACATAACAGAGATGTTAATGTGGCAATAAACATCCATATTTTCAAAACTATTTTAACCAATGGAACATGCATCACACTCATTATATTTAAACCATCTTCTAAATCATATACCATTTGCAATTGTATGTGAATCCCCGTATTTTAAGATTCAAATTTCTTAACATTTTACTAATTAAGCTTAGTTGTTGGTAGTTTGGAGAGATAAAAAATGGCCGTGGTTGGAACTATTGCATACATGCCATAATTTTGTAGTTACCAACGATGCGAGAAAACAAAATCCAGAAATATCACATAATTACATTGAGTAGAATATCTCACAACAACACCTAATCTTATCCTCCCCTATTCTAGCAATAAGATCTCCCACAAAACTTTTTGTGCCTTTTTCAATCAAAGATGAAAACCCAAACGTAACACAAAACTGAACTGACACAAATTTTATGACACCACTACACTCCTAATCACGTGTTTGTCATTTCCACTCAATCATAGAAGCAACTAATGACCACTAACCCTCTACTTTCTCTTCCTTTTTTTCTAGATACCCAGTGAGAAAATATCATTTGTTCCTTAATCTTCCTTGGTACCACCACCTTATATCATTTAATTTGATTCCTCTACAATTAGATAGTTTGACTTTAGTTCCCACAAGTGGGGGGCGGGGCTTTGTTAACCAAAAGTAGAATTTGGGTACGAGCACATTGTTGAGGCCATCTCTTTCGTGTAGTTCATTTTCAGTTAGTCATTCTCAATGGCGGGGCTATGTGAGGGGACAACCCATGTTGTGTCCCACCTAGACCACACACAACCATGGGCCATGGAACACGAACCAACGAGCAATCTCATTTACCTGGTCTACCTAGCTCGCCTAAATATTATCTTCATGCTCCATGAGTGGTCACTATCCTCCATTGGACCCATATGCGCATCATGTCGTTCAAGTTTAATTTTGAGGCCTCTAACAAGACATTTGAGACACGATACAACTTAATTAAACTATTGTCATGGCAAGGAACCTAGTTATGTGCCCCCACGATTGGAAAAAGGATTACAGACCAACTACTTCCTCTTTAGCATCGCCAAATCTCTTTAAATTCCCCATATTAGGTCGTCACTTGTTGGATCTTGCCACAACTAGCTAGATCTCATTTTTTGGTCCTCAAGATCTCATCTCGTGGTGGTTTGACACCCCTACAACCTTGGCCGTCTCTATCCTCATAGCTCCACTTAAATCACCACTAGGAAAAAGAATCAAATCACCTCCCACACTCGCATAAGGACTATCTCATCCTACTATACGAGAGTGACTAGGTGTAGGATTTAGGAACCATGCACATTGCAGAAACATATGGCTTGTCTCCGCCTTCGCCCTTACAAAAAAGGAGAAATTCCACAGTAACAAGACACCGCAACTTGGGTCAACTCCTTGGTGCTTCCCCTGGAGTCAAAGTGAAGGTCGGGCTCGTAGTGAGGTGCAGATCCAGAGGGGGGAGGCCTACACTAACTTATCCAGATCTCAACATCGCTATCCACTACCTCGACTTTCTAGTTGCCTCTTATGCGAGCTTTGTATCAGGACCCCACTATACTTCTCATATATTCCGCAACCACCATATTGTCTACCTCTGCTTCATGTCGCCACATTCTCTCCGAGATACACTAACGCAAGTCCAGCGTGCCACCGGGAGAATTGAAACATATGGGGAATAGAGGAGTACTATCGTGAGCGGTTGTTCATGACCCTCTATTTACTCTCTCATTTGGTACATTTGGATGCAAAATAACATGTACCCCTGTCTCACTCTACTTTGGATACATGTTTTTTGCAAGGTATGGCACCGACATCATATCAAAAAATACTAATTACCTGGTTTACATTGTATTTGACACATTGCACATGCCCTAAAATCCATTTGTTAGTTTGTTACTCTAGAATTTGGGTAAGTAGTACTTCTAAAGCCTGGTGAGGTCATCACCCATCGAGATATCGGGTTGGGTATTTCAAGCATCCCCTAAGTTTAAGAGGACAAGGGACTTGCAATGACTCATATGATCTGAAGGGAGGAGTATATAGTACCCAGCTGCCTAGATCCCAACATTGCTGGCCACCAATCTAGTCTGCTAGTTGTCTCCTCTATGAGCTTTGCCTCAGGTCACCACCATGGCCGAGAGATCCACTTCACACGCCTCATTTCAAGCTCAACTTCGGATCGCCACCGAACCTTTGATATCCCCTATCAAAAGCATATTCCTGATTGTTTTCATCTATGAACTAGGGGAACAAAGAATCATGTAGATGATGCCCTCCCTAGATCCAAACATCGCCAAACACTAATGCCCCTAAATTTTCCTCTTCTCTGAGACCTTTGCCACATCACCGTAGTCCTGATATCCACCTCAACCACTTATTTTTGAGCTCCAATTCATGTGCCATGTCCACCCCGAGCTCCATTGGGGCGAGTCTATATGGCCAACACAAGAGTTGGAAAAGGAGGACGAGAGGAATATTCTCGTGGGCGGTTGTGCATTACCCCCTCCTAACTGTCCCCTTCGGTACCCCTGCATGTAGAATAACTAGTACCCCTCTCTCACTCTACTTTGGGCACATACTACTGCAACATAGTCATTAGTTTCATAGGAAATTACTTCCCCAATTCACATTCCTATTACACATGTTACACATGCTTTGAGACCCATTGCTAGTTATTTGTTACTCTAGATCTTGTATAAGTGGTAAGTACAAAGCTTGAGTGAGGTCCTCGGACCATCCAAACCTTGAGTATGTTCTTCAACGCATCTCCTACAGTTCCAGCCGAGGAGAGTCTTGCGGTGAGGCAAAATTCCTTCGCTCGAGGGGGGGTCTATATTTCCCTACCTAGATCCTAACACCACCCACCACCAGCCCGACCCACTAACCCACCACTGTGGCGTCAAGATCCACCTCAGCCGCCTCATTTATGAGTTCTACTAAGATCACCAGCATGCATCCAAGCTCCCCCGTCGGAAATCGCTCTCGTTGTTGCTAGTGTCGATGAACAAGGGGAAGAGTTCATCATGTGAGCATTTGCATTCCCCCACATCACTATCTGTCGTACGGTAGCCGATGAACATGGAAGAATAGGTCTTCCCCTGCTCTCCTTTTGGACACCTACTTCCACAAATTATGGTGCCGGTCATTGGACAATTAGTTAATTTCCTTCTTCACCTTCACACTTCACACGCCCAACATGTTCAACTTTTTTGGTAATGTGAATTGGTAACTACATTGTGGCGATACAACCATAAGAGTTCACGTCTGCCCTATGTGGATGTTCTAAGACCCACTCATCACTTATTTTCCACTCCATGGGAAGTGTTAGGTGCTAATCTGAGATGAGCTTTACCTACAAATCTGATGGTAAATAGAACAATATTATTCAATATCGATAACCAACATGTGATTGGATGGTTTGAACGGTGGTTGTGTCTCATTCCAGTTGTGATCAAACTCTAGGTCTAACATCATGTGTCTTGTTAAGATGAATTATTCTTCTAGTGAGAGGCGACAAGATCCCTTAGCGAGACGCATGTGACAACTTCATTAATCTTGAAGTTTCTCGACTTTGATTTTCCTAGACGACGCGTGAGTGCGTGCATGTGCGGGTGCATCAACATTGCATTTGGTGTTTCTCAGGAAAACAAAAAATTCTACATGTTTTTTTAAGAAACATACTAGTAGATATCTTGTGTCACAAATGAAAGCTTCACCTAATGTAACAAAGAGAGGCTTTGTACAAGGAATTATGCCAAAGTATGGGGTGAATTATGAAACTTTACCAAACTCACCCAGACCTTAAAAGTAAAAAGAAGGTGGACGAGTATGTAAGATGCACCAGCTCCTTGTTTAGCAACTAATTAATGTAATAGGCCCAAAAGATAGAAAAAAGTTAACTTGCCCTTTGTCTAGAAACTAATGAATGTAGTAGACGGCAAACATGGAAGAAAGTTATTTCAGTTATTTGGTTCCATATGTAGATCAGTACTTCCATGTCGCGGTAAAAGCTTAAATCAGTTTCCTGTATTCCCGGATCTAGTTTGTGAAGTTTTTAGACAAAAAGGGACCATTGCCCTCACGGCAGTTTCACCGCGGCGGTCTAACGTGTGATCATGCGCTCCGCGCCAATACACGCAGGAGAGCCTTGTGCGCATGCAAAAATACGTGGCTGCGCCTCAGTATGTACCTTCATATGACTTGTCTACAGCGTGATATATATACGAGTACTTTATAGCGCAGCACGCTACGTAAATAACCAGCGGGCCATGTATTTAGTTGTTCATTATCTGTGAAATATTAATATCAAAAAATTATATGCAAATCTGAAAAGAAAAAGACTTGACACACCGTGCACGGACACGTGTACGTACCGTACGTCCAATCGTCCATGGCCATGGGCAGGTGTTTGTTATGCTACCATAGGTCCATAGCTATGAGCACAGTAGCTATGACATGACGCATTTTCCAAAAACTAAAATTGACGTGTTCCTTACTATTTTTAGCAGTACATTGGTGTCTGCTACACGCACACTTCCGCTCAAAAACACTGGCACACGTATTGATAGGAAGGTTTAATTAACAAATACGGAGTAATATACAACACTACATATACTAGTACCAAAATATATACTATACGTGAAACATGCTTGTGTTGTGTATAGTAGTCATCACTGGCTTTCTGCTAAAGACACGCGGCCGCTAATAACGTACATACAGGTTTTCATCCCCCCCTTTTTTTTGACTGCCGGGCTTTCGCCATTTTCCTTTACCGCTGATTTTCCGCCCGTTTTTCTTTTTACCGAATGTTTTCACCCGATGTATAATAAGCATGCATTGATTGAGTACTACTTCGTAGATGAGGTACAAATACATGTCGAATAATAAGCATACATTAAAAAATTAAGTTGATAAGCATGCATTAATCGGGTCCAGATATATCCTGAAAGAAAAAAGTACCAGGATATCGTCATGTTTTATTCCTACACTCCAGACCCAGTTCAACTCCATCTCGTGGCTATAACCCGGGCAAGAGCAGACTGGCCTAAATTAGGCATTTCCTAACGAATCTAACTAAAACAAAATTCCAATCCGAATAAAAAATATCAATGTTTTCTTTTTGAGAGAGGGAGAGAGAGCTCGTTGTCAGTTGTCACTATGATTATACCTGATATGGTGGGTTCAGGCATCCATGCGTACGTGCAAGACCAAGAAATGTATTTAATTGTATAAGAACAAGTACAATAGAGATGAGTCAAGAGGTTATAAGAAATAAACTAGTATATTTTGGTTTTGTTGGAGGAAAGAGAAGAGAAGAAAGAAGGTAAGCGGGCTCTTGATGAAGAGCCAGCTCTAACACGTACTCCTAGACACTTTGTAAGAATGAAAGATGAGCCATATAATAAATAATTAGTACACTATCCTAATCAACTATTGTACATGTTGGCTATAAGATGGGCTATAGATGACATGACAATGGCTTATAGCCAGCAGCTGGCTATAGTATTAACCATGCCCTAAGGGGGGCTCTTGAGTACTTTCTAACGTGAATGTTACAACCACAGGAGATATCTATGAAAAGGTCATATATATAAATTTGAACAAACCAATCTTCTGATCGTCAATGTACATAAGACTTTGTTTTCGGACAAGATTCTACACAAACAAGATGGCATTAATCTAGAACCTCCATGAGGCGGCACCTTTGCTACTCTTAGAGTATGAAAAGAACAAAACTAAATTTAAATTATGGTATAACCTCAAGAAAGCAGTCACTATCCATCCAAGGCTATCTATAAAAGGTGTAAGGAAAATGCATGCGTGGAACCTTCTTTATTTAATTCCACTTTTACAGTATATATTATCATTTATTACACTCAAGAAAAAACAAGCAGATACACCTAACATATTGGAATTTCACTCAAAATCAAATGGGGAAATTAATTTGATGCCCATAGTGTTGGAAATATGCCCTAGAGACAATAATAATTTGGTTATTATTATATTTCCTTATTCGTTATAATCGTTTATTATCCATGCTATAATTGTATTGTTTGGAAACTAAATACATGTGTGGGTATATAGACAACATTATGTCCCTACTATGCCTCTAGTAGACTAGCTCGTTGATCAAAGATGGTCAAGGTTTCCTAGCCATGGACATAAGATGTTATTTGATAACGGGGTCACATCATTAGGAGAATGATGTGATGGACAAGACCCAATCTATAAACGTAGCATATGACCGTGTCAGTTTATTGCTACAGTTTTCTGCATGTCAAATATATGTTCCTATGACCAAGAGATCATGCAACTCACTGACACCGAAGGAGTGTCTTGTGTGTATCAAACGTCGCAACGTAACTGGGTGACTATAAATGTGCTCTACAGGTATCTCCGAGGGTGTCTGTTGGGTTGGCATGGATCAAGACTAGGATTTGTTACTCCGTGTGACGGAGAGGTATCTCGGGGCCCACTCGGTAATACAACATCACAACAAAGCCTTGCAAGCAATGTGACTAAGTGTTAGCCATGGGATCTTATATTACATAACGAGTACAGAGACTTGCCGATAACGAGATTAAACTAGGTATAGAGATACCGACGATCGAATCTCGGGCAAGTAACATACCGAAAAACAAAGGCCACAACATACGAGATTAACTGAATCCTTGACATAGAGGTTCAACCGATAAAGATATTCGTAGAATATGTAGGAACCAATATAAGCATCTATGTCCCGCTATTGGTTATTGACCGTAGAGGTGTCTCGGTCATGTCTGCATAGTTTTCGAACCCGCAAGGTCTACACACTTAACGTTTGGTGACGATATAAGTATAGTTAAGTTATTATGTTGGTGACCAAAAGTTTGTCGGAGTCCCGGATGAGATCCCGGACATGACGAAGAGCTCCGGAATAGTCTGGAGGTGAAGATTGATATATGGGATAATAGTGTTTGGTCTTCGGAAGGGTTCCGGAATTCACCGGAATAGTTTTGGATGTTTCCCGAAATGTTCGGGGTACAAGAACACTTTATTTAGGTCAAGGGGTAAAGCCCATGAGGCTTTATGAAGGTGCAAAAGGTGTTTTGCGGAGGCGAGGGGCCAGACGCCAGGGACCCTAGCGTCTGGGGCCAAACGCCGAGAACCTTGGCGTCTGGTCCTAGAGTGCGAGGAGGACTCTTGCCTTGCAGGCAAACCGACCTTGAGGAGGATTTTTCTCCAAGTTTCGACCCCAGAGCTCAGCATATAAATAAAGGGATGGGGCTAGCACTTGGAACACATCAAGAAACCCTAAGTCGTGTGCCGGCAACCCCGTCCCTCTAGTTTATCCTTCGTCATAGTTTCCGTAGTGCTTGGCGTAGCCCTGCGGAGATTGTTCTTCACCAACACCGTCACCACGTCATCGTGCTGCCGGAACTCATCTACTACTTCGCCCCTCTTGCTGGATCAAGAAGGCGAGGACGTCATCAAGATGTACGTGTGTTGAACGCGGAGGTGTCGTCCTTTCGGTGCTAGATCGGAAGGACCATGATCAAGATCGCGAGATGGATCATGATGGGATCGCGGGACGGATCGTGATTGGATCGCGAGTTGGATCATGATGGGATCGCTGGACGCTCCATGATTTGGATCGCGAAGACGTTCGACTACATCAACGACGTTTCTTAATGCTTCCGCTTAGCGATCTATAAGGGTATGTAGATCCACTCTCCCTCTCGTAGATTCTCATCACCATGGATAGATCTTGGGTGTGTGTAGGAAATTTTTTGTTTTCCATGCAACGTTCCCCAATACCTAGTTGGGTCCCACTTGGCATTTTTATCCCTACTATCCAAAAACCTCAGTTCTGCCCAAGCCACTTCGCTCCTCTTATGATTTTACCCTTTGACCGTTTGACCGTCACTTTCAAAACTTCATAACAAATTCATACTAACCCCAAAAATACAAATAAGGTATCAAAACTTTCAGAAAAACAACACCTACGTTTGCATGCCATTTGATTTCATGACAAAAGTGTTGGAATCAAAACAAATTCAAAGAATCTATACAAAAATTGGTGACAAACACTCACCAATTGTTGAGTGCTTGCCAAGTTTCATCAGGGGAATGCCATTCACGGAAGCCGTTGCAAAAAAGACAACATCGATGCTTGAAAACAAAAGCATTTTGGAGTGCTGATTTCGTTTTTTGCCACGGCTTCCATAAATATCATTATCGGATGAAACTTGGCAAGTACTCAAAACATTGGTCAATGTTTGCTACCAAATAAATAGTTTTTTTATTTTTTCTTCATTTTTCTGGATTTTACTGTTCATGTTGAGATCATATGAGCTGAAACCGAGATGGGAACTTTCTAGAACTTTTTTCATGAATGCAAATGGCATGCACATATATGTGATGTTTTTCTGGACATTTTGATTTATCATTTGTATTTTTTAGAGTTAATATGAATTAGTTATGAAGTTTCCAAAGTGTCAGTCAAACAGTCAAAGGGTAAAGGCATAAGAGGACCAAACTGACTTAGGCAGAACCGAGGGTTTTTGAAAACTAGGGGTAAAAATGCCGAGTGAGACCCAACTAGGGGCATAAAATTCATTATCCCAAAAGAAATACACGTAACATGAAGGAATGGGTGCGGTATTAAACACGAATTCCATTCTCCTCTCCACCACCTTGTGCAAACAAGTAAATAAATAATAAGCAATGCACGATGATAAGTAAGTACTCCACACAAATAAGGAAGTAGATAATACTCCTCCGTTCATAAATATAAGACTATGCAGACCAAAATGAGTGAACACACATATTAGAATGTGTCTATATGCATCCTAATCATAAAAGAGTTGTAACATCTTATAATAGTGAATGGAGTGAGTAGATGGCAAGGATGTACTAAACAACAAGGCTTCACGCAAATAAGGAAGTAAATAAACATGATTTTTGCATCACGAGTAAAGAAATAATGATGCTAATTATATATTAATCTCTATTATTTTTTCTATACCACCATATAGTGTGAGAACTACTTGGAAGGTCGGTTATTGGATGAAATTGATCGAGGGGCACAAAAGTGTCAAATCCGAGTAGTGTTGGTTGTTCGATATTCTCTTCCCTACATTGGTATTTTGCCACACGTAATATGTTGAAGATTTCGTGCTTCAGTTTAAGCATAATAGACAATATGCACAAATCTGGAAATATACACTCCACCCTAGTTCAGAAATCTTCTAACTTATAATTGTCATTCATTTTTTACTTTCTTATTTACATTGCACATTCACAAAAAACATCTCTAGATTGTTCCATAATTCGATTCTCCATTTTTTTTAAACTGATTTTCCATTCACTTTTAAATTTTCCTTTGGCTCAAGCCTACGACAATATTGTACTTGTAATTAGAATTTTTATGAGATGAAATCTACAGCTTATGTATAGTCACGGTAAACACTACCAAAAAAGAACGCATCCATGATGATACACGTTTGTCACAGTAAGACATATTTTCTGTCATGCATGTATATTTGTGATGATTTTATGACAGAATCAGGATAGTTATGTCCGTGTTATTGGGGAAGTGCTCCATGACAATAATTCATTTATCATCACGAAAGAGGAAACTTCTATGATGATAAATGGCGCGCCATGGAAGTGTTTCCATCAAGGGAAACCAAAACACGTTAACCACCATAACGGGCCGCTATTAAGCTATCGGTTGAGGATTTTGGATCCGATGTGTGTTAACCGCTATGCCCAACGACGATTTTCCAGGTGTCAAACTCTCATTTGCCAATAGAGCGATTTGTCAGCTGTGTGTTGTGACATGTGTCGCCCATCCAATGGATTGTATGTGCCTATGAAACAATAACACATGGCAAGGTCCAATAGTGGCCCTTTGTATAAAAAACCTGGCCTAGAGGCCCACAAGATTTAGAAAACAAGATAGTGGGCTGGCCCACTACGGGCCTGCACTATGTCATCGCACCCAATTTCGGCTTGTGTTTTCGTCTTGCTAAAGTCTCATGGTACGCTTGGACCCATTTCGGACCGATGCTTATTAGCCTCGTGGTGGTCCCTGATGAAATTGGGCCATTTTGTCGTCGGTATATATTTCGTCCTATTAGCAGTCTCTTCTATAAACGGGCCAATTTCCTAGCCCGATGTGTCTTTCGGCCTGGTAACGGCCCATGGTACATTTGGACCCATTTATGGTCCGACGTGGCTTTTAACCTATTAACTACTCGTGGTCGTGTGGCAAAATTCCAACCCGACCTGACTTTGGACCTGCTAAAGGCCTGTGGTATTTGAACTCATTTATGAACCGATCTCGCTTTCGGCCTGTTAATGACCCATGGCATGATTGGGCAAACCATTACCCGAGGTATATTTCGGCCTTTTAACGACCATCATGTAACTCGGCCAATCATGGACCGAGGTATACTTCGGCTTGCTAATGATCCATGGACTATTCATTAAAATAAAGGCCCAATCTACTTTTCAGCTTGCGAAAGGCCCATGGTATCTTCTAGCGCAATTAAATCCTGATACGTCTCCAACATATGTATATTTTTCATGCAATATTAACATCAATTAGATATGGTTTGGTTTATTTTTATATTATTTTATGACTAACTTATTAATCTAGTGTCCAAGGCGAGTATTGTTTTCTGCATGTTGTTGGTTTTACAAAAAAAACAATATCTAGGAAGGTCAGAATACCCTGGCGACTTAATATAATATTTTTTTGGAATATATATGATTTTTGGGCGAAGGAATCAACGCAAATTGCTCGAGGGCACCACACGTCCAGGTGGCGCGACCATCCTCTAGCCACACGACCACCCCTTGTCCGCGCCATGGGTTCTGTGGACATCCTTTAAGTCACATGGATTTCTCCTTCGCCCACAAGAAAGCTAATTTAGGGATAAAAAACCTCAAAATTTCAGCTCGGCCTGAGTTATGAATCACCGATTATATTAGAAACGGTGCTCGCCCTTAGATACAAACATAAAAAAGAAGACAAAAGAGAGATCCAATCTAGGTAAAGTTGTCCCTCTCCCCGGAGGGCCAAGGAAGAAGAAGGAGGGGGGGCCTTCTTCCTCCCCTCCCATGGCATCTCCACCATCACCATCACCACCAAATTCTCCTCCGTTCACATGGTGATGTGTGAGTAATTCATCCTCGGGGCTGAGGGTATGTACTAGTAGCTACGTGTTCGAGCTCTCTCTCTCTCTCTCTCTGTGTGAGATATTCCTAATGGATTCGATCTTGATTGTTAATATAGTTGGATCTTATGATGTTCATCTCTCCTATCCTTTTTGTGGTGAATTGAGTCTTGCTCTTTGAATTTTCTTTATGTTGGATTGAATACTTTGGAAGCGAGGTTCATGATGCATGTCTAGTAATTTACTTGCCGATACCCGTAGTTACATTGGGGTACTCTTAGCATAAATTTTAAATGATCGGTATCATATGGGTTGTCGTATTACGATTACTAGGACTATCTATGGCACTTTGTTAGTGGTTCAGTAGATCAAGATTGGAAAGACGATACACGATTTTATCCTGCTTTCTCCCATAGAAATAGAAGCTTTGGAGTGCTTATGTGCTTCGCTTTAAGAAATTATCATGTGGTTTACTTAGTTAATGATGTTGAGAGTTGGCACTAGCAAAAGTAAGAACCCTAGGCCTTGTTTCCAAGCATTGAGACACCGTTTTCACTCATTTTTGTTTCTTGCTACCTTGCTATTTTTGCTATTCAGATTACAAAACGCTATTTCTACCATTCATATTACAATTCTATTATCATCTATTTCTTGACCTAGTGCACCTATAAAACTATATTGGGGTGTGTTGGGTCCACAAGAAACCACTTGTATTTGATTGTAGTGTTGTTTGAGAGAGAACCACTTTCATCCTACACCTCTCACACACTGATAAATAGTAGGTCATCCACTTGAACAAAATTTGCTATTTTCCTACAAAACTATGCGCTTGGAGGCCCAAAAAGTCTACAAGAATAGAGTTGCAAAGTAGACATCCAACTATTTCTCGCACCATTGCCTGGGAGGTGAGTGTTTGAAGGTGTCTTCTTTAGATCTTGCAATTAAATCTTTTTGTTTCTTGTTTTATTCATTAGTTTGTTTTATAAAATAAAACTACAAAAAATGAAAGTGAAGTTGAGTGCAATTATTTATCTTTACAAAGTTTTTTTGTCAAAAACTATGAATGTGATAATTCTTATGAAGTGTTAGAAGAAGTATTTAAGAAAATGTTAGATTTGTGTTTCTTGAATGATAAGCATTAGTGCAATGTTGTTAGTATGCTTTCTATGGAAGTTATTAATTCCAATGATGATTGCATTAGTCTTGATAAAAATTTCTGAAAAGAAGTTTCTTATAAGCATGTCAACTTTTCTCGAGAACATAGATCTAGTGAAAGAATGCAACTTAAGGATGATCGATATCGTAAGAAGCATTTACATGATAGAACTAGAATGCCTCTCTCGAGAACATAGATCTAGTGAAAGAATGCAACTTATGGATGATAGATATCGTAAGAAGCATTTACATGATAGAACTAGAATGCCTCTTAAGGGATTAAGGAATAATGCTAAAGAATATGTTCTCTTCATCCATTTACTTGTGAACTTTGCAATTAAGTTGGTCATCTTACTTTCCACTACATGTATTTCAGGATCAAATCATGGCCAAATATTGATGACATGATCACACTTCAACTTTATATGGAACCTAGTCTATTTTTAGGGTGTGAAGAATTCACACATAAAACTAATTGGTTTAAAGATTCCCCTTACTCCAGTCCAAGTGATATCTATATGTTTTGCGTGATAAATTGTAATGATAATGCTTATATAGCCAAATATAGAAATATAGGAACTCCAATACAATATAAAGGAATCACTACTAGAATTCAGTTATTTGTCGTCTGCCAGATCTTCGTCTGCTAGCGGGCGACAAAGAAAGCCTTTGCCATCAACTTACAGAAAATAGACGGCAAAGGACGGGCAGACGGCAAAGCAAGTTTTTGCCATCATCCCTCCCTTTGATGTCGATTAGGAGACGACAAATATTGGGTAGGCAGACGGCAAAGGTCAAGGGCGGGTCCCACCGCACCCTGGTTATATCGTTGCCGTCTGGTAAGATTTGCCATCTGCCTGCCCCCTCTTTGTCGTCCGCTAGCGGACGACAAAGAGGACGTCCCCCCTAACGATCATTGCGGGGCTTCACCCCCCGTTCCCCCCGCTCTTTGTAGTCTGCTAGCAGATGGCAAAGAGCCCCCCCCATAACGGCCAGATCCACGTCCACCCCCCCCCCTCACTCACCCGTGTCTCCATCCCACCCCATCACCGCGCCGCCAGGCTCTCTCTTCCTCTGGCCGCTCCCGCGCCGACCGGACGCCCACCGGAAACCGCCCCATCCACCGGCCGCTCACCCCCACCGGCTGCCCTGCCGCCCCGCGGCGAGCCCCTCCTTCCTGCGGCTCCCTCTCTCTCTCTCCCTCCCGCCGCTCCTCAACGCCCATCGGCCAGCGCCCCACCCACCGGCCGCCCCGCCGTCCCACCGCCCTGCAGTGAGCCCCCCTCCCCGTGGCCCTATGGCCCCATGGCGAGCCCCCCTCCCCGCGGCCCCCACCCACCGGCCGCCGCCCCCATCCACTGGCCGCTCCGTCGTCCTGCCACCCTTGCAGCGAGCGCCCCCTTCCTGCGGCGCCCCACCTCCTCCCTCCCAGCCCACTCCTCCACCGGCACCTTCAAAGGTAATTTTTTGTGCTTTTTATTTATGTTAATTTGTTAGTTAGTTAATTCAGGTTAGTTAGTTAGTTAGGTGCATTTAGGTTAGTTAGTTAGTTTAGTTTAGATTAGTTAGTTAGGTTAGCTTAGGTTAGTTTAGGTTAGTTAGTTTACGGTTAGTTAGTGAGGTTAGACAGAAAAGAAGAAGAAAAGAAAGAAGAAAAGGAAGAGGACAAAAAATAAAAAGGAAAAAATGAAGAAGAAAGAAGAACGAAGAAGAAGAAGAAAAAGCAAAGAAGACCCCCCCGAAGAAGAGGGAGGAGAGCTCGGATAAGAAGAAGAAGAAAAGGAAAAAATAAGGAAAGAGGAAGGCTCACTAACCCCCGAACCCTCGACGCCCACTGGACCTCCCTGACCGCCACTGACCCCCGCCCTCGACGCCATTGACCCCAACCCCCGATGCCACTGACCATCGACCCTGGATGTAAATTATGAGTTAGGTCATATATATATTCCGATTCTAGCTGTTATGAAAAACATCATATTTTTGTTGATCGAGTTTCATTTCAATGTGCAGTTGTTTCGTCACTACGAGGGTCAGTTGTTCGACGACCTCCCCGTGCATTGGACGAGCTCCCCTGTTGCATTCGTGGGTGAGCACAAATGACACCTCCTCCCCTGGCCCCCTTAATTTGCTCGGTTCCGGTCTTCGTGCCGATGAAACTTGCTAGCTATAGGTGTCTTCAATCATCAGTATGTGTGACCAGTATGCGTATCCCGTTTGAAAGGGCGGCATCTATAAATGTGCATGTCTTTGCATATTTATAACCACCATCCTTTCGAATTGTCCAACGTTATCCATGGACAGCCCGAGTATGTGTAGATTGGGTTCGTTTTCCCATATGCTCTGCTCCTGATCCGATGCGGAATTTCGTCAGTGCCTCCCTGTTGTTGTCCGGGTGCACATCCTCTCTGGTTATTGCCGAGACGTGTATCAGGAGAACAGCGGGGAGGTGCTACCGAAATTCTGCGTCGGATCCGGAGCAGAGCATGCGAAAACGAACCCAATCTACACATACTCGGGTGGGATTAGGACCTATTTCTACCTATTAGCGTGTAGGTTGCATGGACGTAATAAAACTGACAAACTTGATTAACGGATGAATATAGATGATGAATTATATATATATATATATATATATTTCTTGTGTGTTTAGTAGGTAGGCAAGATGAGTGATCGTGCTTAGATGTACACCGGTCACCCTAGTCAGAAAGAAATGACCATTGAATGGTTAACAAAAACCAAGGGGTTTCTCAGCGCCGCATTTGCAAATGGCGAGAAAATAACCTGGTGCCCTCGTGTCTGGTGCCACAACCATAGAAAGTGGATACGAGATGAAGTGGGTAAACATTTGTAAAAGTGGGGTTTTATGCCTGATTATATGGTGTGGAGATTTCATGGTGAGTCTGCCCAACATGCCAGAGGTGAGGTTGTTCGTCGTCGCACTGACGAGCACGGTACCGGGATCAAAGACATGATGCAAGACTTTGATGATGCTCGGGTTTCGAACGATGAGGTGGAGGAATCTGCAAAGGCCTTCTATGAAATGTTGGAGTCTTCAAAACGTCCTCTCCACGAGCACACTGAGCTTTGTCAGCTGGATGCCATCACGCAAGTAATAGCTCTAAAGGCTCAGTTCAACCTAGGCAGAGAATGCTATGACGTGATGATGACGATATTTGGACGCTTTCTACCCAAAGGCCATGTATTGCCAGCAAAAATGTACCAGTGTGACAAAATCATACGTGCTCTTAAGATGCCCTATGAGAAGATAGATGCCTGTGAGCATGGATGTGCCTTATTTAGGATTGTGTATGTGGGCTTGAACTATTGTCCCATTTGCAAGTCTTCCAGGTATGTTGTGGTAGACAACGGTATGGGTGAGAAGAGTTAGACCAAAATCCCAGTTAATGTTCTTCGGTATCTGCCAATCATACCAAGACTTCAACGTCTTTTCATGGTCGAAGAGACGGCCAGACAGATGACGTGGCATAAATTGGGCAAAAGATCCGAACTAGATGCAGGTGGGAATCCGATGTTGGGACACACTTCAAATGCTTTTCCGTGGAAGCACTTCAATGCATTACATAAGGGTAAAAGCGGCAGATCCAAGGCATCCTCGAGTTGCCATCAGCACGGATGGGTTCCAAGTGTTTGGTATGACGGCAACCCAAGACAGTTGATGGCCTGTATTTGACATTCCACTCAATCTCCCCCTGAGAGATTATGAAAAGAAAGAACATTTTCTTGACGTTGATAATTGCGGGGCCCAACTATCCGGGGAAGAATATGAATGTGTACATGCAACCGCTTAAGGATGAATTGCAAGAAGCTTGGGATAATGGGATCAAGACATATGACGCTGCTTCCAAAAAAACATCAAAATGCGTGTGTGGTACATGTACTCGACGCATGACTTGCCGACGTATGCGCTATTCATTGGTTGGTGTGTGCATGGAAGGTTCCCGTGCCCCACATGCAAGGCAGCTCTTGAGTTTCGTTGGCTGCAGGCGGGTCGCGAGTATTCTTGCTTCAACTTGCATAGACAGTTCCTAGATCCTCGCCATAAGTTCACAAAAGACAAGAAGAATTTCATGAAAGGTACAGTTGTCAAAAACTCTGCACCACCTGCATTGACAGGCCAACAGACCCTGGATCAGATAAACGCTCTCGAGCCTGATCCAATACGTCCAGGGTATTTCAAAGGGTATAATACGAAACACGCCTAGACTCACAAGATATGCTTGTGGGATCTGCCTTACTTGGGAGACCTCCTTTGCCCACACAACATCGACGTGATGCACACTGTCACAACTACTATGAAACTGCTACTATTATAATCACTACTACTATTTTGCCGTGCTACTCAAATCTTTGATGTAGAGAGATATCCCAGGTGTGGTTGAATTTACAACTCAACTGCGAAGGCCAATAAATATTCTTTAGATCCCCTTGTATCGAGTCAATAAATTAGGGTGTAATACTACCCTCGAAGACCATAGTGATCCCCTAGACTTGTGGGTTATCAATCATTATAACTTGTCTGTGTATTTCCTTATTTGCCATATGAACCAGAGAAAACCTTCACAATACATCGGTTATTGACCAAGGGATGAAATTTAAAACCTTGCCTAAAAATCCTAGTATTCGTTAAAAAAGCACTCGGTGTCTCAGATATTGCATTATATGCACCAAGTTTTAACTCATGTCTTTGGTCAATAGTTGGGTTGCCGGGCTCCTGTGCTTACCTATTACATTCCTCTTCATTTGGGTAAGTGTGTAAAGGGAGAACCAGTGCTATTGTACTTCTAACTCAATTGGCTACGTACCTTAGTGGAGAAAGCCGAGACTTGACTGTCATGATAAGTGTAAACTGGTCGGTGATCCGAAGACCGTGTCAAACATAATTGATAATGATTTCACCCGCTTAAATGAATGGTTCTCTTAAAGAGTCAAAGTTTTCAGAGTCCGACCTCGGCTCACCTGAACACTTCATTAACCAGGAGCTATTCACAAGGCCCCACAATTCAAACTCTCATGATGAAGGGAAAGTTATAAATCTGGATAGTCTGGTTGCCTTGTCTATAATAAATATGACCGCCCAGGGGTATCAAGATGTCAGCTAAGGATCGTGTTATTACTAAGGCACCCTAGGCAGTTTATGTCAGGGGTAGAAGCTGACGAATGGCCACTTTCGGTATTAAAAACGGTCGTAGAGGAGTCAAAATTAAGCATAAATAAAGATAGAGGATGTTAATTCCCTCCTTATTTTTTACATGTTATCAACTTGGCATACCAAGAAGTTCACTACTCAAGGATGACATCCTTACGACATCTAGCATCGGTGGTTTGACAAGCTTCCATGACCCTTTCGAAGTAGCTCTCGGGGACTCGGTTCTTGCCTTCTAGGGGACCGACAGCCACCTCCGGCGTCTTGATGTCTGGGTACCAGGTACTCACGCAGGCATACGCTAGTCGGGCGCCTTCGAAGCAGGCGCTTCCTAAAGTCGGACGATCGGCCTGAAGAAGTTGCTCAACAGAGGCTCTGTTGGCCACACCCTAACACAGAGGTCTTCCATGACAAGTTTACCATAGAATACGGCTCCATAAGTTGCTTAATTTGGCCCCTGATAACCCACAAGTGTAAGGGGTCGTTTGTAGCCTTTTTCGATAAATAAGAGTGTCGAACCCAGCGAGGAGCTAAAGGTATAACAAATATTCCCTCAAGTTCTATCGACCATCAATACAACTCTACGCACACTTTACGTTTGCTTTACCTAGAACATGTATGAAACTATTTTGTAGGTGATAGGATAGTTTGGACGAATAAAACTGGAAGTACTTTGCGGGAATAAGACTACGAGTAAATTGCAAGATAATACAAGATAGTTATTTAGTAGAAAGCTTTTGTCAAACAAGAAGGTTATTTGTCCCTAGGCAATTGATAACTAGACCAGTAATCATTATTGCAATTTTATATGAGGGAGAGGAATGAGCTAACATACTTTCCATACTTGGATCATACGCACTTATGATTGGAACTCTAGCAAGCAACCGCAACTACCAAAGATCATTAAGGTAAAACCCAACCATAGCATTAAGTATCAAGTCCTCTTTACTCCCATACGCAACAACCCACCTATTTGGGTATGTGCTTCTGTCACTCACACCACCAACCATAAGAAAATCTTGAACATATTGCAACACCCAAAAGCGGGGATCCGTGACACGGAGGGCACCATAGGACAACACCAAAATAAAACATACAACTCATACCAACCACGATCATCAATTAGCGCATAGTACAAAACGGATCTACTCAAATATCATAGGATAGCCACAAATCATTGAGAAATAATACATGGAGTTGAGCACCATGTTTAAGTATAGATTACAATGGGGAAGAGAGGTGTTACACTGCTACATAGAGGGGGAGAGTTGGTGTTGACGGCGGTAAAGTTGTTGGTGTAGATCTCTGTCATGATGATTGCCCCGATGTTGTTCCGACACCATCGGGAGAGAGGGGGAGAGATCCCCCTCATTCTTCTTCTTCCTTGGCCTCCCCCTAGATGGGAGGAGAGTTCCCCATCTAGTCCATGGCCTCCATGGCGGCGGAGGGGTAGGAGCACCGCCGAGATTCGATCACCCTCTCTCTTCTCTTCTGTTTCGCGTTATTGTTTTCTGGCAGACAACTGTTTCTTATATTCCCAAAGATCCATAACTCTGATTGCACTAAGATTTTAACATGATTTTTTTCCGGATATAAGCTTCCTTGCACTTGAAGTAGAGCTCCAATCGACTTACGAGGAGGGCACAAGACATCGCCACGCGTCTAGACCCTGGGCCTCCTTTGTTGTTGATTCCACATTCCAAAAATCACAAATATTCCAAAATAATTCTCCGTAAATTTTACCGTGTTCGGACTTTGTTTGATATGGAATTTCTGCGAAACAAAAAACACACAAAAAAAAACAGGAACTGACACTAGCCACCGGATCAATATGTTAGTCCAATAAATCATATAAAATGTTGCCAAAAATATGTGAAACTTGTATAATATTGGCATGAAACAATCAAAACTCATAGTTACGATGAAGACGTATCAGTCCCCGAGGAGTTGAGGATGCGACGGTGCCTGGAATTTGTCCCATAATTGCTTCTAGGCATCCTCCTCGCAGGGGCCATAGAACCTTCCCGCGTCGGCTGCGCTCCTCGGCAGGTCCTTGAAGGCGTCTAAAGGACGCCATAGTTAAGTCAGCTGAGAAAACCTACTCTGCCAAAGACACATTGCATTAAATATGGCTTGCCAGCGACGATTTGATTGACCTGGTTAAGCTCCTCGTGATTTGCCACGGCCCGATTTTGCACCTCTTTCAAGTCCAGGTCAAGCTTCTTGAGCTCGGTCGTCTTCTTCTAAAGGGCATCACGTTCCATGATCAGACCCATCGGGGTCCTCCTCTCCCTCAGCTACCCTGGCTTGGTCTTTGCCCCGAGTGGTCTTCACCTAAGCCAGCTCTATGTTGGCCTTCTTGGAAGTGTCCCTCTGTCGCTCAGCCTCGTTCCGAGCTTTCCTGAGCTCGGCTCGGATGGCCACGACTTCCAGTGTGCTGGCTGTTAAAGCATAAACACACATATCAGTACTCTCTTAGTTCATAATAGAAGGGTGGAAGCTTATACAAAATTAAGTATCAGACTTACCTTGTGCACTGTCTAATTGCTTCTTAATGAGAAGCATGTCCTATTTGGAGTGGGACAACTTATAATTAAGCTCCTCCAACTCCTTAGTGTTGGAGGCCGAGGTGGAGGTGGAGACCTAAGATCATAACATTAATTCTCAGAAGTGATGATCGATCATGTGTTCATATTATTCAATCCTAACAAAGTCTCGGGTGTTATTGGCTATCAACTTTCAAGACAAATGGAATTAGGCTCCACAACGACCCCCAAATTAGTTTCCCAAAACTAATTACGGGTTTGGGGGGTATTGTCCCTATACTCTTATGCATGCGTTGATGAATTTCACTACTATTAAAACTTAATGTCTTCAGATGAAGTTGTTCTAATAAACTTAGCCCGTCAATGGCTACTGAGTATACTAGCTGCTATTTAATGAAAATCAATATGTTTGAGAAATCAGAAAGGTGTTTGGAGATACATACCTCGAAGCCTTTGTGTAGGCCCTTGAAGGCATCCTTCATTCTGGTGTGTGTAGACAAAAGCTGGCGAAGCAGTGAGTCCAAAAGAACTTGGTGCTCGGGTAGGATGGAGGAGCTGTGAATGGCTCCCTCCAATCTTGTCACCCGAGCCCCACCTGTGTTGGAACAAGGTGGGGACAGTAAAACATCCTTGGTCGTCCTCCTTATGGAAGGGGAAACCACTGTCCCTGGCTATCATGCAGGCTCCAGGGCAGCAGGGGGCGAGGATTTGGGCTTCTCAAGCCATGTGATTTCATCAATAATGGGAATCGGTTCCCCATGGTCCTCGCTGGCCAATGTCTTTGTCTTGGCTGCTGGCGATCCGACGGTGTCCCCAGAGTGGATGTGTGGGGTCTGGAAGGGAGGTTGGCTCCTCGGGTCGCCTTGAGCGTGCGGGGCAGGGGGGCGAGACTCGCGCGCTCCCGTGTCGCTCTCCTCCATTTTGGTCGGAGGAAGGGAGTCCGAGGATCCCTGGCCACCTAGGCGGACCTGTGGTGGGCTGGAGATAAGGTAATACATCAGCAAACCAAGCAAACATGACATGGAATGATAAGGCTGTAAAGAGACTTCAGTTCTTCACAAACCTGATCGACACGTGTTTTTCCCAGCGCCACGAAGGCAGTGCGTCATCCGAAAAATCGGAGAGCACGATTTTGTCAGGGTGGGTGTCAGGGCCTTTGCTGCGTTGGATATCAGTCGTCTTTCGAAGCCCCTGGCAGGTCGGCAAGGGCTCTTCCCCCTCGATACCTTCGAAGGAGGCCCTCCTCTTATTTGGCAGGATACTTTTTTCTCCCCTTTGGCATCCTCTTCCCCCTCCTCCTTCTCCTCCCTTGCTTCATGATGAGAGAGACATGGGTGTCCTCGAATCGAGTGAGCGAAGGACCTCAGGCCCAAAGACCCTCCCTCTTCTTCTTTGGCTCCTTTTCAATGGGAAACATGTTGGAAATATGCCCTAGAGGCAATAATAAATTAGTTATTATCATATTTCCTTGTTCATGATAATCGTTTATTATCCATGCTATAATTGTATTGATCGGAGACTTAAATGCATGTGTGGATACATAGACAAAACCATGTCCCTAGTATGCCTCTAATGGACTAGCTCGTTGATCAAAGGATGGTTAAGGTTTCCTAGCCATGGACATGAGATGTCATTTGATAACGGGATCACATCATTAGGAGAATGATGTGATGGATAAGACCCAAACTACAAACATAGCATATGATCGTGTCAGTTTATTGCTACTGTTTTCTGCATGTCAAGTATATGTTCCTATGACCATGAGATCATGCAACTCACGGATATCGGAGGAGTGCCTTGTGTGTATCAAATGTCGCAACGTAACTGGGTGACTATAAAGGTGCTCTACAGGTATCTCCGATGGTGTCTGTTGAGTTGGCATGGATCGAGACTGGGATTTGTTACTCCGTGTAACGGAGAGGTATCTCAAGGCCCACTCGGTAATACAACATCACAATGAGCCTTGCAAGCAATGTGACTAATTCTTAGTTGCGGTATCTTGTATTATGGAACGAGTAAAGAGACTTGCCGGTAACGAGGTTGAACTAGGTATGGAGATACCGACGATCGAATCTCGGGCAAGTAACATACCGAAGAACAAAGGGAACGTTATACGGGATTAACTGAATCCTTGACATAGAGGTTCGACCGATAATGATCTTCGTAGAATATGTAGGAACCAATGTGGACGTCTAGGTCCCGCCATTGGTTATTGACTGTAGAGGTGTCTCGGTCATGTCTACATAGTTCTCGAACCCGTAGGGTCTGCACACTTAAGGTTCGGTGACGTTTCGGTAGTGTAGAGTTATGTATGGTGGTGAACGAAGGTTGTTCCGAGTCCCGGATGAGATCCCGGACGTCACGAGGAGCTCCGGAATGGTCCGTAGGTAAAGGTTCATATATAGGAAGTCCCAGTTTGGTTTCCGGAAAAGTTTCGGGCTCATCGGTAGTGTCCCGGGAGTATCGGTAGTGTACCGGGAGTGCCGGTAGTGTACCGGGGGACCTCCGGGAGGGGTATTTCGACCCCAAAAGGTCCATGGGCTGTGGGAGAATAATAACCATCCCTTAGTGGGCTGGGAAAACAGCCACAAAGGCCCATGGCGCAGGAGAGAAAGTCCTAAAGCAAAAAGTGGAAAATCAGCCAATAGGAGGCAATCCTACTCCAACTAGGATTGGAGGTGAAGTAGGATTGCTCCCACCTCCTATTTCGGCCGAACCAAAGGCCTTGGCTGCCTCTCCTCTCCTCTCCTCCTATATATACTAGTGGATTGGGTGGTTTTTGGACAGAATTTCCGGCCACGTGCTACCCGTTCCACCGGTGCATAGTTTCTCCTCTAGATCAGTTTTCTGCAGCGCTTAGGCGAAGCCCTGCCGGAATTGCTCCACCACCATCACCGGAGCACCGTCACGCTGCCAGTGAACTCTCTCTCCTATCCACCTCCTCTTGCTGGATCAAGACGGTGGAGATCGTCATCAAGCTGCACGTGTGCTGAACGCGGAGGTGTCGTCCGTTCGGCGCTAGATCGGAAGGACCGTGATCGAGATCACGAGACGGGTCGTGATGAGATCGTGGAACGGATCGTGATGAGTTCGCGGGACAGATCGTGATCAAGATCGTGAGACGTATTGTGATGAGATCGCGGGACGGATCGTGATGAGTTCGCGAGACAGATCGTGATCAAGATCGTGAGACGGATTGTGATGAGATCGCGGGACGGATCGTGATGAGTTCACGGGACGGATCGTGATTGGATCGCGGGACGGATCATGATGATATCGCGGGACGCTCGGCGATTTGGATCGCGAAGATGTTCGACTACACCAACCGCGTTTCTTAACGCTTCCCGCTTAGCGATCTACAAGGGTATGTAGATCCACTCTCCCTCTCGTAGATGCTCATCACCATGGATAGGTTTGCGTGTGCGTAGGAAAAAATTTGTTTCCCATGAGACGTTCCCCAACAGTGGCATCATGAGCTAGGTTGATGGTTCGATGAGATCTCGAGTAGAACACAAAAGGTTTGTGGGCGTTGATGCTTAGATTGCTTCCTCCCTTGGTCGGATTTTGGTTCAGCGGGATTGTGAGATGAAGCGGCCCGGACCAACATTACTCGTACGCTTACGAGAGACCGGTTCCCTCAATGCAACTTGTTACTTAGATGGCTTGCGGATGACAGTTTCTCTCACTTTAGTTGGATCGGATCCGACAAAGGCGGTCCTTGAGAAGGTTGAAAAGCAATCTATGTATCACCGTTGTGGTTTATGCATAGGTGAGAATCGTTCTTGCTAGATACCCGTAGCAGCCACGTAAAACTTGCAACAACAATTAGAGGACGTCTAACTTGTTTTTGCAGGGTATGTTGTGATATGATATGGCCAATTACATGATGTGATATATGATGTATGAGATGATCATGTGATGTATAGATTATCACGACTTGCATGTCGATGAGTACGGCAACCGGCAGGAGCCATAGGGTTGTCTTTTAATTATTGTATGACCTGCGTGTCAATCATTAAACGCTATGTAATGCTTTACTTTATCGCTACGGTAGCAATAGTAGTAGAAGCATGCAGGGCGTGACAACCCCGATGGCGACACGTTGATGGAGATCATGGTGTCATGCCGGTGACGATAGAGATCATGCCGGTGCTTTCTAGATGGAGATCAAAAGCACAAGTTCATGGCCATATCATGTCACTTATGATTTGCATATGATGTTAATCCTTTTTATGCACCTTGTTTTGCTTAGGACGACGGTAGCATTATAAGGTGACCCCTCACTTAATTTCAAGATAAATTGTGTTCTCCCCGAGTGTGCACCGTTGCGAAAGTTCGTTGTGTTGAGACACCACGTGATGATCGGGTGTGATAGACTCTACGTTCACATACAACGGGTGCAAGCCAGATTTGCACGCGCAGAACACTCGGGTTAAACTTGACGAGCCTAGCATGTACAGACATGGCCTCGGAACACAAGAGACCGAAAGGTCGAGCATGAGTCATATAGTGGATATGATCAACATAATGATGTTCACCATTGAAGCCACCCTAACTCACGTGATGATCGGACTTGAGTTGGTGAATTTGGATCATGTATCACTCGAATGACCCGAGGGATGTCAATTTGAGTGGGAGTTCTTAAGTAATATGATTAATTGAACTCATTATCATGAACATAGTCAAAGTGTCTTTGCAAATTATGTTGTAGATTACTAGCTCGCGTTGTAGCTCCCTTGTATTTTTATATGTTCCTAGAGAAATAGAGTTGAAAGATGTTGGTAGCAATATTGCGGACTGGGTCCGTGATCTGAGGATTGTCCTCATTTCTGCACAGAAGGCTTATGTCCTTAATGCACCGCTCGGTGCGCCACCCCCTCTAGCGTCGTCTATAGATGTTGTGAACATCTGACAGGCACGTTTCGATGACTACTTGATAGTTTAGTGCGTCATGCATTACGGCTTAGAATTGAGGCTCGGAAACGTTTCGAATGTCATGGAACATATGAGATGTTCTAGGAGCAGAGATTGTGATCTCAGGCTCGTGCCTGTGTTGCGAGATATGAGATCTCCAACAAGATTCTTTGCCTGTAAGATGAAGGAGAATAGCTCAATCATTGAGCATGTACTCAGATTGTCTCGGTACTACAATCGCTTGAATCAAGTGGGAGTTGATCTTCCAGATAAGATAGTGATTGATATAGTTCTCCAAGTCACTGTCACTAAAGCTACTAGAACTTAGTGATGAACTATAATACACCAGGGATAGAAGTATTGATCCCTGAGCTGTTCGCGATGTTTGACACCGCGAAGGTAGAAATCAAGAAGGAGCGTCAAGTGTTGATGGTTAATCAAACCACTAGTTTCGAAAAGGGCAAGAGCAAGGAGGGAAACTTCATGAATAGCAAGTCAGTTGCTGCTCCAGTGAAGCAACCCAAAGTTGAACTCAAACCCGAGACTAAGTGCTTCTATTATGAGGTGAGAGGTCGCTGAAGCGGAACAACCCTAGATACTTGGTAGATAAGAAGTCTGGCAACATCGACAGAAGTATATTCGATATACGAGTTATTGATGTGTACCTTGCTAGTACTCTTAGTAGCACCTGGGTATTGGATACCGGTTCGGTTGCTAAATGTTAGTAACTCGAAATAAAAGCTACGGAATAAACGGAGAACTAGCTAAGGGTCAGGTGACGATATGTGTTGGAAGTGTTTCCAAGGTTGATGTGATCAACATCGCACGCTCTCTCTACCTTCAGGATTAGTGACGAACCTAAATAAATGTTATTTGGTGTTTTGCGTTGAGCATGAACATGATTAGATCATGTTTATTGCAATACGGTTATTCATTTAAGTTAGAGAATAATGGTTATTCTGTTTACATGAATAATACCTTCAATGGTCATGCACCCAGTGAGAATGGTTTGTTGAAATCTTGATCGTAGTATTACACATGTTCATTACATTGATGTCAAAAGACACAAAGTTAATAATGATAGTACCACATACTTGTGGCACTACCGCTAAATGTCGTATTGGTATAAAGCGCATGTAGAAACTCCATGCTGATGGATATTTGGACTCATTCGATTTCGAATCGGTTGAGACATGCGAACCATGCTTCTTGGGCAAGATGACTAAAGGACCCCGTTGGATGGAGCGGGCAAGTGATTCATTGGAAATGATACATGTTGATGTATGCAATCTAGTGAGTCTTGTAGCGTGCAGTGGATATCGTTATTTTCTTACCTTCACTGATGATTTGAGTAGATATAGTGTATATTTACTTAATGAAACACAAGTCTGAATCGTTTGAAAGGTTCAAGCAAATTCAGAGTGAAGTTTAAAGATCATTGTGACAAGAAGATAAAAATGACTGCGATATGATCGTGGATGTGAATATCTGAGTCACGAGTTTGGCATACAACTTAAGACAATTTGAAAGTTGTTTCACAACTAAACTCCACCTGGAACACCATAGTGTGATGGTGTGTCCGAACATCATAGTTATGCTCTATTGGACATGGTGCGTAATATGATGTCTCTTGTCGTTTTACTACTATAATTTTGGGGTTATGCATTAGAGACAACTACATTCACTTTAAATAGGGCACCATCTAAATCCGTTGAGATGACACCATGTGAATTATGGTTTGATAGAAACCTAAGATGTCATTTCTTAATATTTTGGGATGTGACACTTGTGTGGAAAATGTTTTCACCTAATGAGGTCGAACCCAAGGCGGACAAATTGCATCTTCATAGAATACCCTAAGATCAGTTGGGTGAACCTTCAATCTCAGATCCTAGTGCAAAATGTTTGTTGCTTAAACGGATCCTTTCTCGAGGAAATGTTTCTCTCGAAAGAATTGAGTGGGAGGAAGATAGAACTTGATGAGGTTGTTGAACCTTTGTTCAACCAGAGAGTAGCGTAGCGCAGAAAGATGTTTCTGTGAAGCCTACGTTAGTTGAAGAGGAAGTTAATGATGATGATCACGAAGCTTCAGGATCAAGTTACTATCGAACTTCGTAGGTCGACAAGGATGTGTACTGCTCCTAACTGGTACGACAACTCTGTCTTGGAGATCATGTTGTTGGACAACGATGAACCTACGAGCTATGGAGAAGCGATGATGGGCCCGGATTCTGACAAATGGTTAGAGGCCATGAAATCCAAGATAGGATCCATGTATGAAAACCAAGTGTAGACTTTGGTAGACTTGCTCGTTGGACGGCAGGTCGTTGAGTACAAATGGATCTTTAAACTGAAGACAGACACTGATGGTGAATGTCACTATTTGTAAAGCTCGACTTGTTGCAAAGATGTTTGTGACAAGTTCAAGGAGTTGACTATGATGAGACTTTCTCACTCGTAGTGGTGCTAAAGTCTGTTGGAATTATGTTAGCAGTTGCTGTGTTTTCAATTATGAAATCTGGCAGATGGATGTCAAAACATCGTTTCCTTAACGGTTTACTTGAGGAAAGGTTGTATGTGATACAACCAGAAGGTTTTGTCAGGCCTAAGGATGCTAAAAGGTGTGCAAGCTTCGGTGATCCTTCCATGGACTGAAGCAAGCATCTCGGAGTTGGAATATACGCTTTGATGAGGTGATCAAAGTTTTGATGTTTATACAAAGTTTACGAGAAACTTGTATTTGCAATAAAGTGAGTGGGAGCACTATAGAATTTCTGATAAGTATATGTGGATGACATATTGTTGATCAGAAATAATGTAGAGTTTCTGGAAAGCATAAAACGGTCATTCAGAAAGTGATTTTCAAAGGAAGACCTGGATAAAGCTACCTAATTGTTGAGCATCAAAATCTATAGAGATAGATCAAGATGCTTGATGAGACTTTCAATGAGTGTATACCTTGACAAGATTTTGAAAGAGTTCAAAATGGATCAGCCAGAGAAATAGTTCTCGTCTGATTTGTAAGGTGTGAAGTTGAGTGAGACTCAAAGCTCGACAACGGCAGAAGAAAGAGAAAGGACGAACGTCGTCCCCTATGCCTTAGCCATAGGCTCTATATTATGCCATGCTGTGTACCGCACCTATGTGTGCCTTGCCATGAGTCTGTCAAGGGGTACAAGAGTGGTCCAGGAGTGGATCACTGGACAGCGGTCGGAATTATCCTTAGTAACCAGAGGACTAAGGAAATGTTTCTTGATTGTGGAGGTGATAAAGAGTTCGTCGTAAAGAGTTATGTCTATGCAAGCTTTAACACCTATCCGGATGACTAGTAGTAGCAATCTGGATACGTATAGTGGAGCAGCCATTTGGAAATAGTACCAAGTGGAGTGTGGTAGCAGTGTTTACGGTTTGACATAGAGATTTGCAAAGTACACATGGATCTAAATATCGCAGACCCGTTGACTATAAGACCTCTCTCACATGCAAAGCATGATCGAGCCCCAAAACTCATTGGGTGTTAGATACATAACAATGCGAATCACATGGTGATGTGAACTAGATTCTTGACTCTAGTGCAAGTGGGAGACTGTTGGAAATATGCCCTAGAGGCAATAATAAATTAGTTATTATCATATTTCCTTGTTCATGATAATCGTTTATTATCCACGCTATAATTGTGTTGATCGGAGACTTAAATGCATGTGTGGATACATAGACAAAACCATGTCCCTAGTATGCCTCTAATGGACTAGCTCGTTGATCAAAGGATGGTTAAGGTTTCCTAGCCATGGACATGAGATGTCATTTGATAACGGGATCACATCATTAGGAGAATGATGTGATGGATAAGACCCAAACTACAAACATAGCATATGATCGTGTCAGTTTATTGCTACTGTTTTCTGCATGTCAAGTATATGTTCCTATGACCATGAGATCATGCAACTCACGGATATCGGAGGAGTGCCTTGTGTGTATCAAACGTCGCAACGTAACTGGGTGACTATAAAGGTGCTCTACAGGTATCTCCGATGGTGTCTGTTGAGTTGGCATGGATCGAGACTGGGATTTGTTACTCCGTGTGACGGAGAGGTATCTCAAGGCCCACTCGGTAATACAACATCACAATGAGCCTTGCAAGCAATGTGACTAATTGTTAGTTGCGGGATCTTGTATTATGGAACAAGTAAAGAGACTTGCCGGTAACGAGGTTGAACTAGGTATGGAGATACCGACGATCAAATCTCGGGCAAGTAACATACCGAAGAACAAAGGGAACGTTATATGGGATTAACTGAATCCTTGACATAGAGGTTCGACCGATAAAGATCTTCGTAGAATATGTAGGAACCAATGTGGACGTCCAGGTCCCGCCATTGGTTATTGACTGTAGAGGTGTCTCGGTCATGTCTACATAGTTCTCGAACCCGCAGGGTCTGCACACTTAAGGTTCGGTGACGTTTCGGTAGTGTAGAGTTATGTATGGTGGTGAATGAAGGTTGTTCCGAGTCCCGGATGAGATCCCGGACGTCACGAGGAGCTCCGGAATGGTCCGGAGGTAAAGATTCATATATAGGAAGTCCCAGTTTGGTTTCCGGAAAAGTTTTGGGCTCATCGGTAGTGTGCCGGGAGTATCGATAGTGTACCGGGAGTGCCGGTAGTGTACCGGGGGACCTCCGGGAGGGGTATTTCGACCCCAAGAGGTCCATGGGCTGTGGGAGAATAATAACCAGCCCTTAGTGGGCTGGGAAAACAGCCACAAAGGCCCATGGCGCAGGAGAGAAAGTCCTAAAGCAAAAAGTGGAAAATCAGCCAATAGGAGGCAATCCTACTCCAACTAGGATTGGAGGTGAAGTAGGATTGCTCCCACCTCCTATTTCGGCCGAACCAAAGGCCTTGGCTGCCTCTCCTCTCCTCTCCTCCTATATATACTAGTGGATTGGGTGGTTTTTGGACAGAATTTCCGGCCACGTGCTACCCGTTCCACCGGTGCATAGTTTCTCCTCTAGATCGGTTTTCTGCAGCGCTTAGGCGAAGCCCTGCCGGAATTGCTCCACCACCATCACCGGAGCACTGTCACACTGCCGGTGAACTCTCTCTCCTCTCCACCTCCTCTTGCTGGATCAAGACGGTGGAGATCGTCATCAAGCTGCACGTGTGCTGAACGCGGAGGTGTCGTCCGTTCGGCGCTAGATCGGAAGGACCGTGATCGAGATCACGAGACGGGTCGTGATGAGATCGCAGAACGGATCGTGATGAGTTCGCGGGACAGATCGTGATCAAGATTGTGAGACAAATTGTGATGAGATCGCGGGACGGATCGTGATGAGTTCGCGGGACAGATCGTGATCAAGATCGTGAGACGGATTGTGATGAGATCGCGGGACGGATCGTGATGAGTTCACGGGACGGATCGTGATTGGATCGCGGGACGGATCATGATGAGATCGCGGGACGCTCGGCGATTTGGATCGCGAAGATGTTTGACTACACCAACCGCGTTTCTTAACGCTTCCCGCTTAGCGATCTACAAGGGTATGTAGATCCACTCTCCCTCTCGTAGATGCTCATCACCATGGATAGGTTTGCGTGTGCGTAGGAAATTTTTTGTTTCCCATGCGACGTTCCCCAACAAAACATGTAGGGGCCTGGGCAAGCAGGGCCTTAAGCTGAGGCATTTGGACCTCCTCGGGCTACGACCTCAGATAGCTGATCAGCCCTTCCTTGGCTGATCATTGCTGATTAGAGAATACAGAGTCAGATATCAAAGCAGATAAAATACAAGTATGTGAGAAGGGAATATGGTTCGGTTTACCTCAGACAGGTCATGGGCGCCGTCGTAGTAGTGGTCGGCCTGCGATGGGGAAGGTGTTCTTGGCTGGATTGAAGAGAGTTGACCACATGGCCTCAAGGCTCACGTGGAAGAAGTGCATGATAACCCACAAGTCTAGGGGTGCGACAGTGTTCGACGGTAGTATTTTACCCAGACAGTGTTCGACGGTAGTATCTTAGCAATTGAGTTGTCAATTGAACCACACTTAAAAATATCTTTCTATAGCAAATTGTGTAGTAGTACAGTAACAATAGCAACATGAACAACGAAAGTAGTAGTTTGTAGTGATTGTATCAACAACAGTAGCAAAAGTAACTTAGGAAAGATCAATATGTGAAAAGTGTAGGCTTGGATCAGTGATGGATATATTATTTCAATGATATTCATCATGTAACAGTCACAACCTGGAGCAACACAGAGTTATCTCCAGTTCATCAATGTAATGTTGGCATGTATTCCGTATATAGTCATACATGCTTATCATAAGAACTTGCATGACATATTTTGTCCTACCCTCCCATGGAAGAAAGGTCCAAATGGAAACTAAGGGACATTAGGTCTCCTTTTAATAGAGAACCAAGACAAAGCATTAACACATGGTGAATACATGAGCTCCTCGTACTACGTTCATCACTGCAGATGATCGCAATTTGTGTCACTCTGTGGTCTATGGATCATAACACATAAAAGGTGCATACAACTTGAAAGATAGGATACAAAAAGCTCTCATATTATTAGAAACATAATAGGTTCAGATCTGAAATCATGGCACTTGGGCCCTAGTGACAAGCATTAAGCATAGAAAAGTCATAGCAACATCAACCTCAAAGTATAGTGGATACTAGGGATCAAGACCTAGCAAATGGACTTGATTACATGACAAATGTCATCCAACCTCATCACTGTCTAGCAAGACTACAAAGGAATTACTCAATCTTGGTGGTGAGCATCATGGAAATGTTTATGGAGAAGGGTTGGTGATGACGACGGCAACGAATTCCACTCTCCAGATCCCCAAACGGACTCCGGATCAGCCCTCCTGAGGAAGAACAAGAGGTGGTGCCAACTCCGTCTCGTAAAACGCGATGATTATTATCTCTCGCATTTTTCTAGGGAAAAATACACCTTATATCAGAAGATGGGCATCAGAGGCTTGCCAGGGGGGCCCATGAGCTAGGGGCGTGCCCTGGGGGTAGGCGCACCCCGCAGGCTCGTGGGCACCTGGTGGGTTCCCTACTGCTGGTTCTTTGGCCAATAATTTTTATATATTCAAAATGATTCTCCATCAATTTTCAACTCAATCCGAGAGTCCGGGTTAGTTCCATTCACATCATGCAAATTAGAGTCCAAAACAAGAGCAAAATTGCTTGGAAAAGTAGATACATTTCAGATGTATCAACTCCCCAAGCTTAACTTATTACTTGTCCTTAAGAAATTCAGTTTACAAACTTAAATTGATAAAGAAATTTTTCACAAACTCTGTTGTTCTCGTTGTTGTATATATGCTTAACTAGTGTTTAGATTTTGAGCAAAGATTGTAAACTAACCATGTTAATGATAACACTTAGGTCACATTTACTCATGACAAGAACATAACTAACTAGCGAGCAATAATAATATATCTCAGATACCAAGAATTTTTCAAAACAATCATGATATAATATGATAACATGGAATCTCGCTAGCCCTTTATGAGACCGCAAAACATAAATGCAAAGCACCTCTGAGGTTCAAGGAGCAACTAAACCTTGTAATTCGGGGTAGAAGAGATCCAGTCATGCTCATCCAACATTAACTAGACTTAATGCATAAAAATGGCAATAGCGTTCTCAAGACTGGTGCTTTAATGAGAAGATGATGACTCAACAATTAAAGTAAATAGAAATCCCTTCCTAGAGGGGAGCATTTATTTGTAGAGGTGCCAGAGCTACTGATTTAAAACAGAAGTGAAAGTATAATTTTGGGTGGTGTGCTTTTTCCATGAACGTCACGAGAATGTATTTCGGTATCCTCCATGCTAAACACATTATAAGCGATTCCCAAGTGAAATTGTAAAGTTTACTCCCCTCCACCATACATAAGCCATGGTTGAGCGAATCCATGGGTGCCCTCCAACATTAAACTTTCGAGTGGAGTTTTATTCATTTATTTTTTATTATGTAGGAGTGGGGATCCTTTTTAACAGCCTCTCTCGTGCAATGATCGGTGGATAAACGCTTATCCTGAGAATAATGCACATAGCATGGAAGATACTGACCACCTCGTCGCTCCATGAGAGGTATGAGCACACAAAACAGATGTTTATTTGAAAGATTAGAGGTGGCACATGCAAATTTACTTGGAACGACAGATTAATACCGCATAAAGTTAGATATGGTGGACTCATTTCGAACAACTTTTGTTTAAGGATTTTGCATGTGCAAGCAGCATTCCCGCATAGTACACATGAAGGCTAGCAAATAGACTGGGAAGCGACCATATAGAGAGCAACAACGGTCATAGTCATGCATGGAAAATAATTAACGTTGAACATTAGCATGAGGAGGATATAAACACTCTGAACATAAATATCATGAAGCTTGCATTGGTTTTGAATCAACTACATGTTTGCACATGTGCCAAGTTAAAATACACCCAGAGGAGGATACCATGCTAACATACTACATCATAATCATTTTAATGCATGTTGACACACAAGATAAATCATTATCTACTCCGAGCTATTTAAGCATGGCATTAGTAACTATAATCTGTAATTGTCATCACAAACATGTTTATTCATAATGTGTTGAACCAAGATCGACTGAGCTAAATATATTTACAAAAACGAAAAAAAGAGTTCATACCAACTTCCTTTGCCGCATTCACTTCATCAAATTATCATCATTAGTGACTTTCACTTGTACTATCGAATGACGTGAAAATAATAATAGTGCAAGTGTGTTGTGGACTAAGCTACAATCTGCAAAACATTTATTCAAAGGAGAAGACAAGGTAACATTGACTCTTTGTTAGATCAACAATATAGCATAAGAGCCATTCAATAATTATAGATGTGTCTTCTTCTTGTGACGACTCGAAGAAAGGAAAAGAATTCAAAGAAACACACTGATGTTTTTTGGAGTTTTGTTTTTTCTAAAGAAAGCAGACTATCAAAAAGAAAAAAGAAATGCAAGGAAAACTACTTACATGGGAAAGCTCCCAGCAAACAAGAAGAAGAATGATATATCTTTTTCAGTTTCATTTTAATAAAGCAAACTAATTAAACTATAAAGAATCACCAAAAAGAAGCGAGAAATATTTTTGGGTTTTTGAAAGTTTTCAAACACAAAAAAGAAAGCGAAAAAACTACTAACAGATTATACAATGAAAGAGGTTGAACGCCGACAACTAGAATGAATGCGTGGTATATGAATGTAATATTGGTGAGAAATATGTACTCCCTCAAGCTTAGGATTTTGACCTAACTTTGTATATGGCCATGGATCGAAATAGTCGAATCCAGGGTACTGTTGCTGCTCATGGGGATCCCACTGATAGACTAACTCTCGTGCGAGCTCCCACTTAGGCTCGTGCTCTGGCTCAGGTTCCGCTGACTGCTCTGTCTCCGCTATTGCAGGCGATGTCATGTGCTAGTAAGCATAGATATCCTCAAGCATAATGGTGTACCCACCACTCGAAAGATCGAAAAAGCAGGGGCATGCAAAATAATCCTCTCACGAGTATCCTGACTAAATATCAAGTTATAACGGATCCGTACTCTACCAGAGTCAACGAAGTTATGCACAACCATGTAGTTGAAATCAAGATATTTTTAGTGGGTAATATCTCCCCCTCTATGTGCCTAATAGTAATCTCAAAACGTCTAACGAGGCAAGCAACATAAATACCACCAAAGATAGTGATACGTCTCCAACGTATCTATAATTTTTGCTTGTTCTATGCTGTTATATTATCAATCTTGGATGTTTCCCAATCATTTTATAGCAACTTTATATCATTTTTTGGGGCTAAACTATTGACATAGTGCCAAAGTGCCACTTGATTTTTTTTGCTTGTTTTTTACTTTGCAAAAAATCAGTACCAAACGGAGCCCAAACGTTGTGGGTATTTTTGTGGAATTTTTATGGACTAGAAGAAAGAAGATGGGCCAAAGATCACCAGAAGAGGGGGCCTAGGGTTGCCTAGTAGAGGGTAGGAACCTCATGACTCCCCCAACCGACTATCGAACCTATAAATTCCCAAATATTCAGAAAACCCTAGGGGAGTCGACGAAACACAATTCCAGTCGCCGCAAGTTCCAGAACCTCGAGATTCCATCTAACACCATCATGGAGGGGTTCATCTTCTTCATAAATGCCTCTTCGATGATGCGTGAGTAGTCCACCATAGACCTACAGGTCCATAGGAAGTAGCTAGATGGCTTCCTCTCTTTATATGTTTCTCAATATAATGGTCTCTTGGAGATCTATTTGATGTAATGACTTTTGCGGTGTGTTTGTTGGGATCCGATGAATTTTGAGTTCGCGATAAATTTCTATCCATGAATTTGATTTGAGTCTTCTTTGATCTCTTATTTGCATCATTACTTATAGCCTCGTATTTCTTCTTCGAATCTTTGGTTTTGTTAGGCCAACTAGATCGATTTTTCTCGCCATCGGAAGAGGTGCATTGTGATGGGTTCGATCTTGCGGTGTTCTTTCCCAGTGATAGAAGGGGCAGCAAGACACGCATGTATTGTTGCCATTAAGGATAACAATATGGGGTATATTCCTACATGAATAGATCTTGTCTACATCATGTCACTGTTCTTATTGCATTACTCCATTTTCCCATGAACTTAATACAATAGATGCATGCTGGGTAGCGTTCGATGTGTGGAGTAATAGAAGTAGATGCAGAATTATTTCTATCTACTTGTCTTGGATGTGATGCCTATATAATGATCATTGCCTGGATATCGTCATTATTATTTGATCTTCTATCAATCGCCCAATAGTAAATTGTTCACCCACTGTGTGCTATACTCATGAGAGAAGCCACTAGTGAAACCTACGACCCCCGGTTCTACTTTTCCAACATATTGCTTTCCGACCTACTATTTGCATCTTTTGTTTTCAGATCTATTAAACCCAAAACCCCAAAAATACCTTGATGCACTTTTTGTTTACTTATTTTTTTTTCTTGCGAGATCTATTTGCCAAAACTATCATTGCCTAATCTATCTTATTACCGTAGAGAGTGTGACAACCTCTCTTTTGCATCGGGTTGCAAGTATTTGTTGTTTGTGTGCAGGTGATGTTTACGAAGGTGTGTGATCTTCCTCTACGGATTGATGCCTTGGTTTCATAACTCAGGGAAATACTTACAATCGCTGTGCTGCAACATCCCTTCCTCTTTGGGGAAATAACGACACTCTCTCAAGCCATGTCAGATAGCACCTTTCGAACGGTTTGTGTGTAACCATCAAGCAACAATATCTCCCAAACTAAAGATATGTCACTATAAAGCACATGGCATAAAATAGCAAGGTTATGCACACTAACCGCTGCACTCTCCCCCTACCAGTTATACATCTCCTTGCAAATAATGAATAATAGCACAGAACGGGAAAATGTAAACTAGCAACTCTAGTGTCTGAAACTCCTCTTGATGCCCCCACAATTACGGAAGCTATAAAATCCTCAACATTTCTAGGGCGTGAGTCTACATAACTACCCTCATTTGGAAGGATGAAAATTTAGTAGAATTACCGAGGTGTGATTTCCTTAGAAACACCATAAAGCTGAAATGATACGGTGGGCGGATTCTTTCTAGTATTGAAGTAAAATTTTGCACAAATGTATTAGTGAGGAGGATATACTAATCACACTTATCTATGAGAAAAGGCATAAGTTTGTCTCTTTCAGCCAACCAATAGAAATCTTCATATATTCTCGTGTCCCTCAAGAACGTATCACATGGCCATTCGCATGGCCGCACCTCGGCCACGCGAGGAAGATTGTATCGGGGCTTCTCCTCCGGAGCTTCCTTGGAACTTTGGCTTGAAGATATCCGAAAAACCTTTTTAGCATCATGTTTTTCTATGAAATAATTCTGAAATTTTTAGTCCCTCAAAATAAAAGTGAACGAAACTCAACAGAATTGATAGCAACTACTCCCACAAGTGTCCAGAGACCATACCATGCATCAAAACTACTTTCAATAATACAAATTCAACATGCAAGCTCATATACATGGTCACCAACATTAGAAAATATTGCAAAATATAAATTAGAATAAAAACTAATTGAAGCATTGGAGGAATCACATAGAAAGGAGTAATTCTTCAAAATAGTTTTGGGAACGGAGTTCCAAGAAAGGACATGAAAAATCACTCGAAAATGAGCAAGAACATAGGATAAGATGCAATGGTGAATTTTTCTCAAGGTGGAAGAAGGTTGTGGGGCCCATGAGTTAGCATGGCATGCCTAGGGGTATGCGCACCCTGTGAGCTCGTGGCTCATAGGTGCACCCCCTGGGATGTTTCATTGCCAAAAAATCTTATTTGTTCTAGAAAAAAATCATAATAAATTTCGAGGGCATTCCAAGAACTTCTATTTTTGGGTCATTTTTTATTGCATAGAAATTTTCGAAAATAAAGAAATTGTGTTATTTTTTTATTAAAACTATAAATAACACAGAGTAAAATTATGGGTATAGTTGGTTGTGCTTACTAAATTTATCGACCACATGCTTATAAAAATCCATTAATAAGGTTGATGAAGTCTTATTAATGAACCGTTTCCGAGTGACATGAAACCGAATTTTTATCATATAACACTAGGTTACCTCAATGGAGATATGCATTTCCCCAACAATAAGAATATCATATCTCTTTTCGATAGTAGGGAGCAGAATTTTAAACTCTCTAATAGTAAGTGGTATAGTTTGCTCAACAAAGTTGATATTATTCACCAAATTTGTTTCTTCGGAAAATATATTGTGTGCTGATTACCCTTGACATGAAAAGTAAACTTGCTTTTGTTGCAATCAATAACATTCCTTGTAGTATCCAGAAAGTGCTATCAAGGATAATCGACATGTTTTCATCCTCGGGCATATCAAGAATAACAAAGTGTGTTAAGATAGTAACATTTACAACTACAACATGGACGTCCTCACAAATTATGATAGGTATATAAGTGGATTTATCAGCCATTTGCAAAGATATTTTAGTAAGTGTAAGATTATTACAATCAAGTCTTCTATATAAAGAGAAAGCCATAACACTAACACCGTCTCCTAGATCACATAAAGCAGTTTTAAGATAACTTCATTTAATGGAGCAAGGTATAGTGGGTATCCCTGGATCTCCCAATTTCTTAGGCACTCCATCATCAAAAGAGTAATTACCAAGCATAGTGGAAATCTAAGCTTCTGGTAACTTTCTTTTATTAGTTACAATATCTTTCATATAATTTTCATAAGGAGACATCTTCAAAATATTAGTCAAATGTGTTCGAAAAAAGACGGGCCGAAGAATGTCAACAAAGCTCTCAAAATCTTGCTCGTCCTTATTTTTAGAAGTCTTACAAGGGAATGGCATAGGTTTTTGAACCCATGGTACTCTTTCTTTACCATGTGTTTCTAGCAGTGAAATCTCTCTTATCATAACGTTTATTCTTAGGAGCCGAGTTATCAAGTTTGGCAACAGGTTCTATTTCTACATCATTATCAGGTTCTTTATCTTTATTTGGTTGAGTATCAACATGAACATCTTCCTTTTCATTATCACTAGGTGGATGTTCACTATCAGATTGTGTTTCAGCATAAGAAATAGAAACATCATTATGATTCTCATAAAGTTTTACTACCATGGTTCACTGGGAGCATGCAAAGATTTATCACTTTTTTTGTTTTTCTTCTTAGATGAAACACATGTGTCATCATACGTCTCCAACGTATCTATAATTTTTGATTGTTCCATGTTGAGATATTATCATTCAAGGATACTTTTTAGGCATTTATTTACCAATTTATCATATTTTGAGCACTAACCTGTTGACCCAGTGCCCAGTGTCAGTTGTTGTTTTCTGCATGTTTTTTACTTTTCAGGTTTACAATACCAAATGAAGTCCAATTGCCAAGAAACTTTTTGATGACTTTTTTGGACCAAAAGAAGACCTGGAAGCTTCGAAAGGAGGCCGGGAGCCGCACAAGGGGCCCACAAGCCAATAGGACGTGCCCCCGGGGGTGCGTCCTGATGGATTGTGCCTCCCTCTGGGCATCTCCCGATGCCCCTCTCTGGCCTATAATTCTCTAATATCCCCAAAACCCTAGAAGCGCTGCCAAAACACTTTTTCTGCCGCCGCAAGTCTCTGTTCCGACGGGAGCCCATCTACACCTCCATTTCGGAACCCTGTCGGAGGGGAGATCAATCATGGAGGGCCTCTTGATCAACCTTGCTGCCCTCACCATGATGTGTGAGTAGTTCCCCACACACCTACAGGTCCGTAGGTAGTACCTAGATGGCAATCTCTCTCTCTCTTGATCTTCAATACAATGTTCATCGCATCTTTGCCTTGATCTATCCGATGTAATCCCTTTGTATGGTGTGTTTGTTGGGACCCGATGAATTGTGAGTTTATGTTCAGATTATTCATGAGAAGTATGAATACTAAGATTCCTATTTGCATGGTCATCATAGCTTCGTAATGCTCTTTGATATTGAGATAGTTTGGCCAACTAGATTGATATTTCTTCGGTGGGAGTGGTGCATTGTAATAGGTTCAACCTGAGGAGTTTCTATATCCCAGTTACAGAAGAGGAGAAGTTGCGTATTTGTGTTGCTGCTAATAAGGATAAAACGACGGGGTTAATTCATATTGGTTGAGTTTACATTTTCTACATTATGTCATCGTTCTTCAAGCATTACTCTGTCTTACTTAATACTCTAGATGCATGTTGGATAGCGGTCGATGAGTGGAGTAATAGTAGTAGGAGCAGGCAGGAGTTGACCTATTTTCTTATGGATGTGTTGCCTATATGCACATGATCATTGCCGTGAAAATCGCATAATTATTTGTTTTTCTATTAATTGCCCAACCGTAATTTGTTTACCCATAGTATGTTATTTCTATGAGAGATGCACTAGAGAACTCTACGGCCCCCGGGTCTATTCACTTATATATTCACAAACACTATTACTACCTTGCTGTTATTTATTTTATTTTATTTTATTTTTAAATTTATAATTATCTGCAATTATCTACACAACTCACTTGATTTCAAGTAACGAGATCAAGGGGATTGACAACCCTCTTGACAGCGCTGGGTGCAAGTTGTTTGTTCTTTTGTGTGCAGCCGTTGAAGACGGTTGAGGATTTGTATTCCTAATCGTTCGATAAAACTTGATTTCATAACTGAGGGAAATACTTACCCACATTATGCGGTGACAACACGTTCCTCTTCACGGAAAACCCAACGCAAATCACAAGTATTAGGAAGGATTTCTGGCGTCGTTGCCGGGGAATACCATCACCAACTATCAAGTAACTTCGCACAAATTTCCATTAACTTGTTCTTCTTTTTATTTTCTGTTATATTTAGTTTGTCTCATAATAATCAAAAATACAAAAATATCTATCTTTTCTAGTTTACTACTTTGCTTATTGTGCTTGCTTGGAAGTTCCTATGATGTCTGATTTTGAAATTAGTGGTGTTTCCACCACTAGTGTGGAAGCCCTTAAGCTTCCAACTTAACCTTGTACTAAGAATGCTAAAAGAAGTTTTGATGAAGTTGCTAAGGAAAAAACTTAATAATCTTGCAGATGATGATCCTTCTAAAAGTGAACCTATTATGCAAACTAAGAAACTTTGTATATATAGTAGAAATATTATTGGTAAAACTATGATTCAAGATTTGTTTTCACTTGTGCGGGATCATTGCCATTGACAGGAGGTTCCATTGTTGCTAGAACTACAAGTTATGCGGATGCTATATCTTTGCTAATAACACAATTTAAAACCAATTTGTCCATATGCATCCCTTCATACAATGGTTATTTCTAGAATTCTCTAATATCCAGGAAGCTCCTACTAAACGTCTAGCCACTATTTTTCTTGCTCAAGGATTCAACAATATCATACAAGAAGCTAGAGATATATTTTCTCATTATAGGATTAATTTTGAGTGTCCACCAAATAGAAGGGATCCTTTATGAGTTAGAAGGTATAAGGAATTGAGATCCACGGATTTTGTTGCTTATGATGAAAACCTTAGAAAGAAGTTTCCACCTAATGTCCTAGTTGATAAAATTTCTAAACATAATGATCAATTTAGTATACAAAATCTTTTAATGGGTTCTGAACTTGAGAGAGAATTGAGGAAATACCTTTATCGAAACTTATACAATGAAGGGATGGTCATCACTTATGGGAAACATAAGGAGGGGCCTTCTATTCCTCCCGAAATAGACCTCTCAGGCCCTTGTCTTGTGTAGTTTAGTCCCTTCAATTATTTTTGCTTACCTATTAGAAAACTTTCCGCTGAAAGAAGGGAATATGATTATAGCTTGCCAGATCGTTTCCATGATTATTACAACACTTGAAACTATGCATTATGCCTAGCTAACAGCATAAAACAATAGTACTTGTTGGGAGGCAACCCAATATGTACCTTAATTTTTGTTTTTACTTCCCATTATTTTGTGATAACATGATTGTTGCCTCTGTAATAATTGTGTTTTTATCTTTTAATTAGTGTTTGTGTGAAGTAAAACCTTTGGGATGACTCACAAGATGAGTAGAAACGATGCTGAAACATAAGAGAAACTTTGACTCCAGTAGATGAATTTTCATTTTTTACTGGAGCTTGATAATGATTTTAAAAAATCACACAGAATTTTCAGAATTATCTACGTTGTCCTAATTTTTCAGAATTTTTAGAGTTACATAAGTATGATCTCTTTACAAATTTCTATAGATTGTTCTGTTTTAAACAGATTATGTTTTGCTTGCATAGTTTGCTTGTTTTGATTATGCTAAGGATTGTATCGGGGGGTATAAGCCAGGTAGAAGTTAGAATATAGTACCTACTATGAAAAAATGAATTAAGAATCAATTTATAATAGTACCTAAAGTATGCAATATGTTTCTTATACTAATGGATATCTATCATTACAAGCAATGAAGTCTCTAGCCATCTCCCCATCCATAACATAGCCATCAGGTGCATCACGCATTTCAATACTAGTAGGAGATATAGACAATAGGAAAATCATACTTTTCATCAGTTTCAGCATTCTCAGGTTCTCTACACTTAGCAATTTGTTCATCAAGAAATTCACCTAGTGGAACAGTTCTATCAAGTAAAGTACTAGCATCTTCACGAGTTTCATTTATAATAGAAGTAGCATCATCAATTACTTGCGACATATCATATTGAATAGCAGGTGGTGGTGTCGCAAGCCCAAGCTTTTAATCTAGGCCAATACAAGCGATATATAGGATGATATATCACTTTTGGGGCTCTATCGATATAGATATAACATATCATTTTGCAAATATGTAGGATCGAAAGTAGGTCTAGAGAGGGTGATTAGACTACTTGAAAAATTAAAACCAAACTTTTCCCAATTTTAGATCTAAGCAGGTTTTATAAATTGTTGCAAATCAAGTACACCCTACACATGCATGTATATGAGTATAGGAGCGGAAAGTAAAGGCAAGCTCATGTAAATAGAGGGTAGGGATAGGAAGATCAAACGCAAGGGTGACACGGAGATTTTTGGTGTGGTTCCGCTAGGTGATGCTATCGTACGTCCACGTTGATGGAGACTTCAACCCATGAAGGGTAGAGGCCGCGAGAATCCATGGCGGGCTCCACCCACAAAGGGTCCACGGAGAAGCAACCTTGTCTATTCCATCATGGCCTTCGTCCTTGGAGGACTAACCTTACTCGGGGTAGATCTTCATGAGGTAGACGACCTCCTTGCCCTTACAAACTTCTTGGTTCAACTCCACAACACAAAGTAGCAGGCTCCCAAGCGACACCTAACCAATCTAGGAGGCACCACCCTCCAAAAGGTAATAGATATGGTAAGTATGATGGACTCCTTGCCCTTGTGCTTCAAAAGATAGTATCCTCAACACTCAATCACTCTCTCACAAATTTGGCTTGGGTAGAAGAGATTGATTGGGTGGAAAGCAACTTGGGTAGGCTAGAAATCAAGATCCATATGGTTGGAGTGGATAATCTTGATCTCAAACATGAGTAGGTGGCCCTCTCTCAGAAAAATAGATGGGGCAAGTATTTGTATGTTCTGAGTGTTTTGTATATGAGTGAGAGGTGGTGGAGGGGTATATATAGGCATATCCAAAAATCCAACTGTTACAACAGTATTTCCCAACTCGATGAAACCAAAGTAAAAACTCGGTTGCACCGACTAGTGCAAAGTGTGGCAACTATTGGCATTTCGGTGAGACCGATATATAATTATTGATGGGACCAAAATGGCTAACCTAGGCAGTTTCCAAATCTCGGTGTCACCGATTCCTAAAACTCGGAAATTCCAATTCTTAGAAATGGGACAACAGAAGGTTGGTCATTGTTTTCGGTTTCACTGAAGGTGAAAGTTGGTGTCACCGAGGAGCTAGGGATTGGCATGGGTTTTGTCTAAGTCAAAAGTCGGTAGGGTCGAATGGAATTTGTTGGCGGCACTGATTTTGGACTTTAGGCTTTGGACAAAGTAATTTTATGGGAGAATTGGTGAGTATTTTTGGTGGATAATCTCTAAGCACTTGAGCAACCAGATCATCATAATTCCTCATCCCCTTTTAATAGTATTGTTTCCTATGGACTCAAAAGTGATTTTTCACAAAATTTAAAATGTAGAGTCTTCAAGCTTGTAGCCAATGGGCATTCCTTGCATCTAGGGAATCTCCTCGCAATCCTTTAGCCAACCCATCATTGAACTTTTCCGGAAATATACTTAGTGGAAACATTAGCCGAATGAACTATATGTTGTTATTAATTACGAAAACCACCTACGAAGAAGTTGTGATTTCAAAATATCATTTTCAAATATATCATTTGATATGGACCTAAATATCGACTGATCACCAATATAGAATGATAGTAGATGGCGGCAATTATTTATTAGAAATAACTGAAATAGGATTATACATTTACAACTTCATGATATATTATCAAAGTCACGCATAATGTTTCGTACAAATGCATATATATCATTGGTGTGGCTTGAGACTACGTCGGTATTTCCCAAAAGAGGAAGGGATGATGCAGCACAGCGACGATAAGTATTTCAATCAGCTAAGTAACCAATGTATCAATCCATAGAGGAAGATCAAGCAACTATGTAAATGGCACGTGCACACAAACAACAAATACTTGCAACCCGACGCGTAAGAGAGGTTGTCAAGGTCTCAACGATGATAAGATAGATTAGATTGGAATAGGTATGGCAAATAGATCTTGCAAGAACACAAAATAAAAGAACTAAATAAAAAGTGCAGCGAGGTATTATTTTTTGGACTAATAGATATGAAAACAAAACGGCAAAATAGTAGATCTGAAAGCAATATGTTGGAAAAGTAGACCCGAGGGTCGTAGGTTTCACTAGTGGTTTCTCTCATGAGTATAGCACACTTTGGGTGAACAAATTACTGTTGGGAAATTGATAGAAGATCAAATAATCATGACGATATCCAGGAAATGATCATTATATATGCATCACGTCCCAGATAAGTAGACCGAAATGATTATGCATCTACTTCTATGACTCCACACATCGAACGCTATTCAGTATGCATCTAGTGTATTAAGTTCATGCAAAAATGGAGTAATGCATTAAGAATTGTGACATGATGTAGGCAAGATATATCCATGTAGGAATAGACTCCATCTTGTTATCCTTAATGGCAATGATATGTGCATGCCTTGCTGCCCCTTCTGTCACTGGGAAAGAACACCGCAAGATCGAACCCATCACAAAGCACCTCTTCCCATGGCAAGAAAAATCGATCTAGTTGGCCTCACTAAACCAAAGATTAAAACAAGAAATATGAGATCAAATAGACTCAAATGATATTCATGGATAAAGACCAATCATGAACTCACAAATCATCAGATCCCAACAAACACACCGCAAAAGTCATTACATCAAATAGATCTCCAAGAGACCATTGTATTGAGAATCAAAAAAGAGAGAGCAAGCAATCTAGTTACTGCCTACGGACCTGTAGGTCTATGGTGGACTACCCACGCATCATCGGAGAGGCACCCATGAAGACGATGCACCCCTCCGTGATGGTGTTAGATTGGATCTCAAGGTTCTGGAACTTGCGACGGCTGGAATTGTGTTTCGACAACTCCCCTAGGGTTTTCCGAATATTTGAGTATTTATAGAGGCGGTAGTCATCGAAGGGGGTCCCAAGGTGGGCACCACCCACCAGGCCACGCTAGGGGCCTCTGGCGCGCCCTGGCGCATCAGGTGTCTTCCCCACCTTGGCCTTCTTCTCCGACACTTCTCTAGCGCATCAAGTGTCTTCTGGCCCAAAACATTCTCCAAAAAGTTTCACGATGTTTGGGCTTCGTTTGGTACTGATTTTCTGCAAAGTAAAAATTAACCAATAAACAGCAACTGGCACTTGGCACTATGTTAATAGGTTAGTCCCAAAAAATGATATAAAGTTTCTATAAAATGAATATAAAACATCCAAGATTGATAATATAACAACATGGAACAAGCAAAATTATAGATACGTTGGAGACGTATCAATCATAAAGCAAGAATTTTGTGAATATTTCCTTATTATCTTCTTAATCAGCAAGTTAATAAACTAGGAATTTAAAGTGGTACGTTAAAGTATTGGCATCATATATTTTATTTTACTAATAATAAATGTTTAGAACAAGAATAACGAAAAGCACTACACATGTTTTCTCCTTTATATCTACATTTCGCACGATATATCACCCAACATCTGGCATCCAATATGTCAAAGTTTAATCGATACAAACCCGATATCCGAGATTTTGAAGCTTGTGTAAGCCTACTCAAAACATAAGGTGAATCAAGTACAGAGCTAGATGGCAGTTCCTTACCTCCCCTTGTCTTAGAGGATACGATATTGTTCTTAGCATCTTTTAGATTCTTCATAGTGATCTATAGATATCCCAAGTGAACTCAATAAATAGAGTTATGCTCTCCGGCAACGACGATAGAAAAATTTCTTGATAACCCACAAGTATAGGGGATCACGACATTCTTCGAGGGTAGTGTTTCACCCAAATTATTGATTCAACACAAGGGGAACCAAAGAATATTTATGAGTCTTAGTGGTTGAGGTGTCAATTCAACCACACCTGGAAATATCGTTCTGCAGCAAAGTGTTTAGTAGCGCACTACCAACAGCAACAGGAACAATGGAAAGTAGCATCTTGTAGTTATTGTAGCAGCAGTAGTAGCGAAAGTAACTAAGCGAAGATCAATCTATGAAAGTGTAGGCATTTGATCAGTGATGGATATTTGATTTAGATGACATTCATCATGTAACAGTCACAACCTAGAATGACACAGAACTAGCTCCAATTCATCAATGTAATGTAGGCATGTATTCTGTATATAGTCATACGTGATTATAATAAGAACTTGCAGAACATCTTTTGTCCTACCCTCCCATGATAGCGGGGTCAAAAGGGAAACTAAGGGATATTAAGGCCTCCTTTTAATAGAGAACCAGAACAACAATAACACATGGTGAATACATGAACTCCTCGTACTAAGGTCATCATCGAAGATGATCCCAATTTCTGTCACTTTGGGGTCCAGGGATCATAACACATATTATGTGCATACAAATTGCAAGATAAGATCCAAAACGTAATAGGTTCACATCTGAAATCATGTCACTCGGGGCCTAGTAACCAGTATTAAGCCCAGCAAAGTTATAGCGACATCAATCTCAAAACATAGGGATACTAGGGATCAAGCTCTAACTAATTGACTCAAATACATGACAAATCTCATCCAACCCCATCACTGTCAAGCAAGCCTACAAAGGAATTACTCACTCCGAGTGGTGAGCATCATGGAATTGTTGATGGAGAAGGGTCGGTGATGACAACGACGACTGATTCCACTCTCTGGAGCCCCCAAACGGACTCGAGATGACCACTCCCGAGGAAGAACAGGAGGTGGCGGCGGCTCCGTGCCAAAAAACGCGATGACTCTTTTCTCTCTTATTTTCTCTAGGCCAAAAGACACCTTATATCAGAAGATGGGCACCAGAGGCTTGCCAGGGGGGTCACGAGCTAGGGGTGTGCCCTGGGGGGTAGGCGTTCCCCCAAGGTCGTGGCCATCTGGTGGGTCCCCTACTAATGGTTCTTTCACTAATAAGTTTTATATATTCCAAAGCAATTCTCCATCAATTTTCAGCTCAATCCGAGAACTTTTATTTCTGCATAGAAACAACGCCATGGTAGTTCTGCTAAAAATAGTGTCAGTCTCGGATAGTTCCATTCAAATCACACAAATTAGAGTCCAAAACAAGAGCAAAAGTGTTTGGAAAAGTATACACATTTGGGACGTATCAGTGTACCGGAGCTTATGCTCGGTGATGTACTTCCACATGGGGATAGCTGAGACTTCCACTGGCAGGTTGCGATGGTGGAGCATGACCTGGATCACGTATGACAGGAGGACCTTGGCCTTGACTATGGGGTGAATCTTCCTCTGAAGTGACTCGATATCCTCTAGGTTCCCCAGTCGAGGCCCTTCTCTTTCCAGGATACTAGCTTCTCCAGAGGGCCGGCATTGAAGGGGGATCTTGACTTGGCCTTCAAGGAGGGGCTCGATGATTTAAAACCACTCCTTCTGCCAGATCTTGATCATCTCGATAAAGACCCCCTCGGGCCAGACTATGTTCTGAATCTTACTGGTTATGGCCCCACCACAATAAGCAAGTCGGGATCCTCTACTCTTCGGCTTAACACAGAGGAGCTTGAGCCAAAGGCTGAAGTGCGTCTCCACTCAGAGGAAAGCATCGCATGTCGTAATGAAAGAGGCGATGTGGAGGATCGAGTTTGGGGCTAGATGATGGAAATCTAGCCCATTGAAGAAAAGAAGGCCTCTGATGAAGGGTTAGAGGGGAAAACCCAAACCTTGGATGAGGTGGGATACAAAGATAACCTGCTCCCCTTGCTTGGGGGTTGGGATGACCTGTCTAGGCTCTGGAGCCCAGTAATCGACATTGGTCGGGGGATACCAGGACTTTTCAACTCCATCATGGTGCTCACCATGACGGTGGAAGACACCTAGTGGCCCTTACCGTCCATGATAGAGCATCAAGCTTGGGCAAAAGGAAGGAGGAAGAAGGGTATCTAGACGCTGGAATTGTTGAGAGGCTCGATGTGGCATAGAAAGATGGAGCCTGGTAAAAAATGGGCTACTCCCTATGTTCTTATAGCAAGGTGAAAGGCCAATAGCCCCCACGCCACATCGTGTAAGTTTCCATGTTCATTGTCGTCATTAAATCAGCCTTGGTCGAAACAAATGTTTTTGATGATATCCCCTAAAACCGGAGCACGATCTCCACTTTTGGTGGGATGGGCCAGTAAGGCAGCTGCATCGAAGTGCGATTTTGCTCATCATGACTGCCCAGATAGATTTTAAGCGGTGGTGGTTCAAAAAAAGGTGTCAGATGTGAAATTGTCCATTTATATTTCTACGATAACCCTTTAGGATTAAGTTAGTACATGGACTTCCAATCCGAACACTATTACCTAGAATAACTCGCGTGCCAAGCCGAAGACATCCCAAGCCAAAATACCTGAAGAGTGCATTTGTCCTTGGCAATTAGAGACTAGTTCAGGGACTATTAAAGGTGTTCTGGACTAGACGGTACTAGCCCGAAGTGATTAGTCTGTATGGGTCGAACTAAGGGCCCGCCCGAAGAACGGTGGGAGCGTCAAGACTTGCCCGTATGTAGAAGGGAAACCACCGAAGACTTGGCATGAACCCCAAGAATGGCTCTATATTAAGCATGTCTACAACCAACCTAAATATGTAACCTAGCTCCCCCTGGTTACCTACATAATCCCAGGGGTATACTCCATATGGGGGCAATTTTATTCCACCTTAGGGTTTAGAGCTTACACAACGATCTCGGGGTAGATCATCAATCTGTACTCGATACCCATCATCACTACAATCAAAGTAGATCGTAGGAATTTACCTCTTCGAGAGGGCCCGAACATGGGTAAACATCGTCACCCTACTCTTCTTGTTACCGTTAGTCTCAGATCCATAGCTCGGGACCCTTTACCTGAGATCCGCCGATTTCAGCACTAACAGTCGTGCAATACTATCATGAATGAATCTGGTTTTCTACAAGAATTCGTACAATTCGTGGAGAACGTCGGATTAACCTCCCTCCTTACAAATATTTTTGTGCAAAATTTCATATTCATGTATAGATAGGATGTGCCTAGGGTATCATTCCATCTTTATGATATAACTTTTGAGATATCTTTTGCTGATTTATGTCATATTTGCAAAATCCTTGTTGAAGATACTATAGTAGAACCTCGCCCTAGTAAGTATGAGGGATTCCTGCAGATGGTAACAAGAGGAGAGACAAGAGGGATTTCTAAGGCCATAGCAGTTAGTTTGAATTTTCCCGCTTTACGCTACCTTGCTTTATTTACAGGGAGGTGTTTGACTGCTAGGTGGGAGAGTGGCACACTAAGTGCCCCTAACCTCGCTATTTTTCGTAGTGCACTTTTTGGTGATAGAATTCATAGCTTGGGGCTATCATTGCACTTTGTCTGTATACTATTAGTACTAAGGTATTATTTATGGTGGTATTTTTGCTACTCGCCATGCTAGACACTTTAATGTTGCAATCAAACTTAGCAAGGACAATCTTCTCCCTAAGAATACCTATGTATTCTCTAATTTTCCTCTCCAGGGGAACGTACCTTATATTGCCAGAGGACAACATCAAGTATAGGAATGAGTTGGCAGCAACAGAGGTGGTCCAACCATGGGATCCTTGGGAACCATCACCTACCTAGTTTACACCATGACCTGAGCGATTCTTCGAGTCGAAGTGACCAAGTTAGGCCAAAAGCCTAAGCTTAGCGGAGTACGTATTCTCACCGACATTTGATTCATGTTATCACACATTCATTACACTTGTTGGTGTTCATCGTTTTCTTGGTTTATGCATGTTTGCTATTATTTGTTTCTTTTTTGTGTTTGAAAAAATCAAAAAATCAAAAAATATTTCTCACTTATTTTTGGTTTTTCTTATCCTTTTAGTTAGTCTATAGTATTGAAAATAAAACCCAACTATTTCTCATTTCTTTTTTTGTGTGTTTGTTGGGCGTTATTCGATGTAAACATTTTTTCTCGCCTTTTGTTTTTCTTCTTTTTTTCGCTTCCTCCGGAAAGCTAAAAACTCCAAAAATATTTGTGTGTGTTTCTCTAAACTTATTTCCTTTTCTTGAGTTGTTGTTAGGAGAAGACTTCGGAATTTTTGAATGGCTCTTATGTGATTTATTGTTGATCTGATGAAAGGCCCAAATTTTCCTTGTCTTTCCATTTGTATAAAGTGTTTGCAGATTTCAGTGTAGTCCACGACACACTTGAACTATTATAATTTTCACATCATTCGATCATGCAAGTGAAAGGCCATAATGACGATGGTTTGATGAAGTGTTGTGGTGAAGAAAAGTTGTTTTGAACTCTACTTTTTTTGTTTTTGTAAATATGTTTAACTTAGTAGCCCGGATTCAGCCTATTATTAGTAAACATGTGTGTGATGAAAATTAGAGATTATTGTTGTTCATGCCATGCTTAAGTATCTAGGAGTAGATATTTATGTTATCTTGTCTGTCAACATGTATTAAAATGGTTATGATGTAGTATGCTAGGATTATAACCTCAACTGAAGAATTCAAGTGGCTTGACTAGCACATGTTCACGCATGTAATTGATTCAAAATCAATATTGCCTCTATAATATTTATGTTCAGGGTGCTTATATCCTCCTCATGCTCATGTCCAATGTTAATTATTCGCAATGCATGGTTATGACCACTGCCGCTCTCTAGCTGGTCGCTTCCCAGTCTATTTTCTAGCCTTTGTCTATACTAAGCGGGAACGCAGCTTGTGCCTTCTTGAAATAAATTCATGCCATAAGAGTCCACCATATCTACCTATATAGGGTAATACCATGTCATTCCAAGTAAATTTGCATGTGTCATTTCGAAACCTTCAAATATCTATTTGTTTTGTGTACCCCAAAGCTTATGGAGTGGTTGGGTGGTCAATATCTTTCATGATAAGTGTATTTAAATCGCGATGAGAGTTTATTTGCTTGTCAACTTTGAAGTTGGCTGGTAATAAGGATGCAAGGTCCTGCTTTAATTTATAAATATAGCAACAAAACTCCCCCGGGATAGCTGATTGATTTGAGGGCTCTCATGAATTTGTCTAGCCATGCTTGGTTGTGTCTATAAGGTGGAAGGGGAGTAAAAAAAATTGCATGGGAATCGGCATTAATGTGTTTAGCATGGAAGATATTGGAAACTCTATCATAGACTATGGTCTGAAAAATACACCACTCAAAATGCAATTCATCTCTGTTTCAAAACAATGAGCTCTGGCAAACAAGCAAACCACCGCTTCCCTCTACGAAGGGCCTATCTATTTACTTTTACTGTTGAGTTATCACCTTCTCGTTCAAGCACCAATCTCGAGAGTGCTATTGTCATTCTTAGTGTAACATGCATTTGGTCAAATTAATGTTGGGTGTGAGCATGAATGGATGTATTGACCCTGAATTGCAATGCTTAGTCATTGCTTGAACTTCAAAGGTGCTCTGCATTTATGTTTTGCAATCTCACAAAGGGCTAGTGTTGCATCATGGTTGTTTTAAAACCGGTGATCATTGTCATATTCCATCATGGTTGTTTTAAAAAAGTGTTGGTGTTCTAGATATAGTATAATAGCTTGCTGGTTGATTATGCCATTGACATGAATAAATATGGATTCTAAAGGTTATCATATATGTGGTTAGTTCATGATCTTTGCTGAAAACTTGATTGCTAGTTAAGCTTATATATGGCAACAAAATCAAATAAGTTTGCAAAAGTTTTTTTGTTACGTTTAGTTTATCAATTGAATTGCTTGAGGACAAGCAACGAGTTAAGCTTGGGGGAGTTGATACGTCTCCAATGTATCAACCTTTTCAAACACTTTTGCTCTTGTTTTGAACTCTAATTTGCATGATTGAATCAACTAACCCGGACTGACTCTGCTTTCAGTAGAATTACCTTGGTGTTGTTTTAGTGTAGAAATCAATACTTCTTGGAATTGGACGAAACTTTATAGAGAATTATTTTTGAATATATAAAAATTACTGGCGCAAAGAACTAATCCAGGGGGCACTTGGGAGCCACAAGCTCTGGGGGTGCCCCCCTCCCCCCTTGGGCGTACCATGTGAGCTTTGGGGCTCCTCGAGCCTACGTTTGACATAAGTCCAAGCCTACATACACCATCTTCCCGTGAAAAAAATCTGAGATAAAGTTTCGTCATGTTTTATGGTACAGAACCGCCGCCACCTCCTATTCTTCGCCTAGACGCCTGATCTAGAGTCTGTTTGGGGCTCCGGAGAGGGGGATTCATCGCTGTCATGATCAACAACCCTTCTTCATCAACAACCTCATGATGCTCACCACAGGGAGTGAGTAATTTCATTCTAGGCATAGTGGAGGTAGTCAGATTCCTAGTATTCACTATGTTCTGAGATTGATGTTGCTATGACTTTGCTATGTTTAATGCATGTCACTAGGGCCAGAGTGGCAAGATTTGAGATCTGATCCTATTATGTTTTCATGAATATAGTTGAATCCTTTATCCTATCTTATAAGTTATATGCACCTATTATTGTTCTGATCTGTAGGTCCCAAAGTGACAATAGTTGAGATACTCTTCGGGGATGACTGTATTTGAGGAGTTCATGTATTCACTATTTGATAATGCTTTGTTCCGAGTGAATTGCAAGAAACCACCACATTTCAAGTTGTCATCTGGAATCGCCACCACACTTCTTGAGCACCCCAAAAATCTACCTCTTTTCTTGCTAATTTTCTCAATAAACATTGATGGCCGATCTGGGCTAAATTAATCCAATTTCTGTTATATCGAGCCCGCTGGTCAGGCCCATGTGGCACTATATGGTCAACATAAACAACATTGACTATTAACTTGCAGGAGGGCCCACCTATCGGGGTCTTATCCATCCCTTGCCTACCTTCTCTCCTTCCGTGCCGCACCACTCCTTCCCGCACGCATCCGCCGCCATGGGTTACCGCCGCCGCTGCTTGTTGCCGATGCATACATTGTCATTACTTCTCGTTGATGACTTGCTCTATCATGGCCCCGAGGCCACACACCACTTGCACTGCTCCGTGGGCTGCCAAGACGACGATGTCGCCCCTTGGAGCAACGTGACCCGAGCCACTCCGCACCATGACTACCACCCGAGCACCTGATTTGCCCTATCGCCTGTGTTATGCTCGTCACTATCCATGGACATGACTCCTGCCGCCGCCATCGGTATCCAGGGCGATGAGGGATACACGGACGTTGCCGCATCCATCCACTGGATCGACCCAAGTGCAATGTCTAATTTGATAGTCAACAAATGGTGTTGCCTGTTTTATGCCATGTCAGCGGTTACAGGCCGGCCCTAGTTGTCAAAAATCAAAATTTGGCCCATATCAATCATTAGTGTTTATTGAGAAAATTCGCAAGAAAAGAGGTAGATTTTTGCACGCTCAAGAAATGTGGTGGCAAAATCGGATGAGAACTTCAAATGTGGTGGGTTTTTTGCAATTCACTCCTTTGTCCTGGTCTCTATTAAAAGGAGCGCCTTAATTAACCTTAGTTTTTATTAGGAGCCTGATGCCACGGGAGGATAGGACAAAGGATGTGATGCAAGTTCTTACCACAAGCCGTATGACTATATACGGAATGCATGTCTACATATGATTGATGCATTAGATCTAGTTTTGTGTTGCTCTAAGTTGTGACTACTACATTATGAATTTCATCCAAATATCCACCGCTACTCCATTCCTACACTTTCTTAATATTGTTTTTGCTCAAGTTACTATACTAGTGTTATTCCAATTGCTACAAAACTGCTATTATTATTGTTACTAATGCTACTACTATTTCCACTGCTATCATATTACTGTGGTACTAATAAATTGTTGCAAGGAAGTGACTTGTCATGTGTGGTTGAATTGATAACTCAACTGCTAAGGCTTATAAATATTCTTTGCCTTCCCTTGTGTCGAATCAATAAGTTTAGGTGAAATACTACCCTTAAAGACTGTTACGATAACCTATACTTGTGGATCATCACATGTCGTCAAGTACGTGACTTGTGTGTGAGATCTTACATTGTATGATAAGTTCTAAAAGGTCCTCGGTCGAAAAGTGATGTGTGGATGCACATCTGATTAGACCGACATATTATCTGGTGGATGGCTTGATCTCACTAGCCATGCGGCATTGGATGCTGACCTGACTACATGGATCTTATCCAATCCGAGGTCATATATGGGTGACCGGGTCCGAGCTCGGATGGATATTGGATTGGAAAGATCCAATCATGAGACACACGATATGTCATATGTGAGTCTAGTATGACATATGTTGTGTGTCCTTGGACCTAAGCTGGGGCATGTTCTCGAGATGGTGAGCGGTGTGCTTTGAACCGACCAAATGCTACTTTGTAACCGGGTAGTTTTAAAGATAGGTTTCAAACCTGTCCAGATCCATCCTACTAGACATGTTCGAGCAAGATGGAAGTTGCCCCTCCTATCAAGTGATATATACTCTGGTCCTGATGTGATCCGACCCGGATATGCCCATGTGACATGGATTCTGAGATAATCTGAGGTGCTAGTAGGATTCATTAGAATGAGAAAAAGGTCTGGTTGAGATATACTGCCATTAATCATTAAAAACCTTCTAGAGGGCTCTAAATGCACTTACACTACGTGAAGATCCCATATGAGAGGGAGGAGAGAGCTCCGACGTACTGTATGCATTGGTCGCCTCACTGTTAAGGAGACATGGTATGAGCAATACGTCATGTATGCATTGGTCTTCCATCCCGTGAAATCTTGAAGCACAGCGCCACTAGGTAAGGTTAACGGTCAAAACCTTGTTGTATGGCTCCATCATGAGGAGAAATGTACGTATTTGACAGCGGAGAGGCACCGCATTAGATGACACTCATTCTACATGAAGATGGTGGCATTCAACGAGCATGTTCGGCCTTGCCCCCTTTGAAAATTTCATCTGAATGGAACGAAGACGAGGTCGTCGGACCATCACGTAGCCGTGTCTAGACAACGAGTGGACTCGTCATATGACGTTCTTGTGTTTGCGCACAGTCACCAAATTCAATGGACCGTACGTCAATTGTGATACGATGATGACCGATATAACAAACTCTGCTAGAATTGCTCTAAGCCCGTGACACCTAGCGTCGGTTTTTCCGAAGACCGTGGGGATGCATGATCATGCACTGGCCACGGAATTATACAAATGCTCAAAAGGGGCTACACCACGATACCGCCGTAAGGATACGTGCCATTATTTGAACAAAAATCAAATCCTCCTGTTCACAGGCGTACGGCATCCTGATTGGTCGACGCCAAAATAATTTCACTGCCAGCTGCATGCCCTCTAGTATGTGTACAACACGAGCTCAATCATTCGTGGCCTCCTCGTACTTTAGCTAATTAATTAACCAACCAAATCTTTCCATGCATGTATTATTGCTGCTAACATATCTTGCTTTTCCTTATGCTGTAATCACATGTTGGATGGGGAATATTCGTGGTGACTCTAGTGAGAGGCTTCATGCACGTACTATTATATGTGTATGTGTGCATCCATCCATGCTTTGCAAGGCTGTAAAAAGGCGGGTGGATAGTTTAGCATTTCGGGTCGATAAATGTCACCCAAGCGCACGCCTCCATGTGGGAGCCAAAAGCGTGTCGGGCTAGCTTCAAGCAAACTCGATTCATTACCTAGCCATTCTTCTTTTATATATGCAACACCCGAAGGTGCAAAATCCACACCAAATAGCGTACATGCGTGCATGCCATAACTGTAATAGCTAGCAAGCGTACATTTTCCTCCAAGTGTAGTGATACCAGTTGTATTACCTTTGGTGCAGCCGTTTGGAGATGATTGCACATGCTTTATTCGGTCTGTTTGGTTGGCTTATCACTGATAGATTACTACTCGTCTTGACGGAGTAGGCGACAACACCGTACACACTCCCTGCGCCCCGCCGCTCCGGTGGCCGCAGCCACCCTCCCACCCATGGCCGCTGGCCCGACCACGCCCTCTAGCCCCGCCGTTGCCCCCTCGTCAGCAACCCCAAACCGTTCCCCTGGTTTCCCCACTCCACCTCCCTCCTCATACCAGATCCAGATCATGAGCCCCGCCTACGGCCGGCGGCTGCAGCTGTCAGGTTCTTTCTTCGTCCCTGAGTCTCCGTTGTCCTCGGGCCCATGCCCGGAACCGCGTGCGGAGCCTGCCGTCCGCATTGAGGGCGCGCCTGGCGTTGGTGCTCCTGGAGATGTGACGGCCGCACCGCGCGGTCTTTATGGGCGCGGCTCCCCGTCGTTCGCTGATGCCATGCGCGGCGCTCCACGACCTGCTCTAGGTGAGGTCTCCCTTAATGTGTGCTGGGGTGTGCCTGCCTCCCTGCCTGCCCCGCGGATTTCGCCTGCTGCGGAGGATTCTGCACTACATGTGCGTTGGGAGGTCGCCAAGGCGCCATTCTGGTGGAGGAAGTCCTTCCCTTGCAATGGGCATTCAAGACGGAGCTACCAGCCAGCTGGTCTCCACGGCACTTCCTCTGCTTCGCATTCAAGACGGAGCTACCAGCCCGCTGGGCTCCACGGCGCTTCCTCTACTTCGCATTCAAGGCAGGATGGAGGCCGGCATTCAAGGCCGAGAAGAGAGAAGAGGAGTTGTCATCGCTGCCGTGCCAAGGGCCACATTGCTGTTGACTGTCGAGACCCCATCAACTGCAACTTCTGCTCCCGGAGTGGGCACAAGGCGAGCTCCTGCCCCAGACGCTTCGGCTGCAACCCTGCTCCGCAGCAAGCAATTTCGGTGGCCCCGGCGGCGCCCGACTTCCACCAACCACCTATGGCTGCCATGCCTCGCATGGGCGACCCCATGACCCGTCCGGAGGAGGGCGTTGTGGTCATGGTCACCAACCCGGCCTTGGAGCAGCAGGCGGCCTTCCTGTCAAGCAACGCTGCGCTGGTGTGGCTGGGTGGTCGCCGCCCCCGTGTCTCCGCGGCGGCCATCACCGATGCCATCGCCTCCCGCTTCTGCATCAACAAGGAGTACTTCGATGTCGTCCCGCATTATCCTGAGGACTTCTTCATCACCTTTCGCAACCAGCACCACCGCGACACGGCGACTGCGTCCCCGAGGAGCTTTCTGGCCGACGAGCTCGACATCCACCTCTCCAACTGGTCACCGCGTGCCCATGCTGACGCGGTGCAGCTCAAGCATCATGTGCACCTCCGCTTGGAGAACATCCCGCTCAACGCTTGGAACGAGGAGGTGGTTGCCAAGCTCCCCGGCACCGCGGCTGTGGCTCACTACTTCGACGACGCCACGACGCAAAAGGCCGACGCGTCATCGCTCGACTTGTGGGCATGGACAGCTAATCCCTCCAAGATACCCAAGGTCATGTGGCTCACCATCATAGGCGGCTGCACAACCGGCGACAACATCGTCGTCTCGAGCTCCGGCCCTCTTCCGGGCTTCAACAGCGTCGCCAACAGCTCCTCTTCGGTCCCTAGGCGGGGGAGGGCAGGACTCACCTGCCGGGTCCTCGTGCATCTCGACCTGCATGAGGATTTCACCAACGACTCAACATCACCATGCTTCTAGAACAAGTTCGACGTCAGCCTTGGGGTGATTGATGGAGAGGCCGTTGTTCGCGACAGGCGCCAGCCTACAGATGAGGTGTGGCGCCATGATGACAACGATCACCGTCGTCGCGATGACAACGATGAGAGGAGGCGACGTGACGGAGGGAATGACAGGGAGCGCCACGGCAGGGACTCCGGGTGCCAAGCTTCATGGGGTGCCCGTTTCTTCCGCAGCCGCTCACATGCTGCCAAAGATCGATGGGACGGAGATGGGCATAGGGGAGATGAACGGCGTGAACGAAGGAGGGCTGGCGACCCTGGCCTTGCTGCTGTTCTAGACATGGGCGCTGTTGCTATGGCCACGGAGGCTCAACAAGACGGCGCGGGAGTTTCTGCTGCCCATACGCCTGCTGCTGTCCTGTGCTGCGACCAAGCTGGCGCCCTGGTGTGGCGCCACATTCAGGTTCCGCTGCATGGGGTGGCAGCGGTGGCTGCACCAACTCCTCCCAGGGGCCGTAGCCCTCTTCGTCACCCATCGCCGGGCTCTGCCAGGAGGCGTTCCAGGAGCAACCGGACTCCACCTGGGTCACCTGACTCGGTGCTGCCTGTGGCTGCAAGCTCCAAGGGGGGCCAGACGGCGCCGGTGGAGGCACTTAGCATTCAGGCTCAGGCGGCGCTGCAAATCTGCTCCCCGGAGGCTCTTGTTCGCCCCTTGACGTTCAGCTCGCCAACACGTGCTGGGCTGGAGTGTGCCCAGCTACAGTCTGCTTGTGCTACTCCTCCTTTGCTGGAGCCTGGCCAGGATGGGGAGCCTGAGGGCCTTGGGGTTCTGTTTCAGCAAAACGAGAGGGGACTGTTGGGATCCCCTATCCAATCGGCATACAGAAGACTGACGAACAGGCGCAAAACCTTGGATGGGGTCTTCATTGGGTACACGCTACGCCACTCTAGTGCGCGCTTGAAGGCGGCTGGACATGCACGCCTGCCTCCGGTGGAGGTAGCTTCCCAGAAGATCATTTGCAAGGGCATGGGAATCGTGCAGGATGGGGAGGGCGTCACCGAGGCGGCAATCAACGAATTCCACAGCAGATTCAAAGAGCAGCTCACCGATGAGATGGTCAAAGCAATGAGGGAGATTTTCAAGCTGGATGATGTGGAAGTCACAGCTGTGGAGGAGGCTCTGATTGTGCATGGAGGCCCTGCTAACCTGGACCATGATGGGGAGGCTCTGGTGGCTGATGCTTGAGGCCGCTGTTGGTGCTAGTTCTGTGCTCAACTTGTTCCTGATGTTAGCACAAAATATTTGTTGGGGCCTCTCAGTGAGAGGCTTGTATCGTAGATTTCGTTTTACTCTGAGCTGCTATGTTCCAGCCATGTGGGTTGTGTGTGTTGTTGTACGACCATCAAAGTGTACTTCATCTGTTTGCATTAGTCAAGATTACCTTCTGTCCACCTTGGCGCATGACGGCTCAACCAACCTGGGAACCACATCTTTCAATTATGTTAGCACAACCAGTCAATTTCCTATGTTGGAATGTCCGCGGACTGAACTGTCCTGATCGTCGTGCTACGGTTCATGAAACGATTGCAGCCACCACATGTCATATTGTGTGCCTTCAGGAGACTAAGCTCCAAGACGTTGACCACTTTGTCGCATCCTTTCTTGGCGGGCACCACCTTCATAATTTTGCTCAGCGGCCGGCAATCGGTACTAGAGGGGGTATCCTAATCCTGTGGGATGAGTCCACTGTTGGATTATCCAACGTTTCGGCAACCGAGTTTTACCTTTCTGCGGATGTCTGCATTCGTGTCGTTGGTACCACCTTCAAGCTTTCATCGGTGTACGGACCTACAGCCTCTTCGAGGAAGGATGATTTTTTTGCCGACCTACTTTCACACAAGCCTGTTACTGGTGTCAAATGGGTCGCCATGGGAGATTTCAACCAAATTTACAGGGCAAGAGATAAAAACAAGCGTAACATGAACTTGAGCCGTATAAACCGTTTTCGAGCCGCCCTAAACAGTTGTGAGCTAAGAGAAATCCACCTCCAAAACAGACGCTTCACGTGGAGCAACGAACGACAGAACCCGACCCTTTGCAAACTTGATTCCATCTTCTGCAACGACGATTGGGACATTCATTTCGGCACCCATGTTCTGCATGCCTTATCGTCATCTCTTTCAGACCACTGTCCACTTCTACTCGCCGATGACTGTGGCCCATGGTGACCACGCACTTTCAGGTTCGAAAATTTCTGGGCCTCCATCCTAGGTTTTTGTGACGTGGTGCAGGGGGCTTGGCAGCAGGAGTCGGATCATCTCGAGCCATGCCAAAACCTTTTCCACAAGCTTCGTAGGACTGGGGCACATCTGTCCAAGTGGAGTAGGGAACTTTTCTCCAATTCCAAGATCCAATTACATGCGGCCCTCATGGTCATCCTCAGACTAGATATGGCCCAAGAGACAAGAGTTTTATTGGAAGGGGAGGGTGAGCTTCGGGCCAGGCTCAAGAGGCGAGTCATTAGCCTCGCCGTCATCGAGCGCTCGAGGAAAAAACAGTGTTCGAGAATCAGGAACTTGAAGGAGGGGGACGCCAATACAAAGTTCTTCCATCTAAGGGTGAACGCGCGAAGAAGGAAGAATCACATTCATCGCCTCAAACATAATAGCAGTTGGATCACAGACCATTCAGAGAAGGAGGGGATCATCCTTGACCACTTCTCTAACACCTTGGGCAGGGGCGGCAGGAGAGAGAATGACTTCAATTGGGACAACTTAATTTTCCCTGACGTCGACCTGTGTGAGCTCGGGAACCCCTTCACCGAGGAGGAGGTGAGGGCTGCAATTAACCAGATGCCCAATGATAAGGCCCCCGGGCCAGACGGTTTCATCGGGCTGTTTCCCCAAAGTTGTTGGGAGATCGTTAAGGAGGATCTCATGCGGGTCATACACTGTTTTGGAAACTTGCAGACTTCCAACCTCCATTGGCTAAACTCTGCCAACATAGTTCTTCTGCCAAAGAGGGATGGCGCGGAAGGAATTGGTGACTACAGGCCTATCAGCCTTATTCATGACATTGCTAAGATTATTGCCAAGATGCTTGCAATTCGGCTTGGGCCTCACATGGACAACTTGGTTTCTAACGCCCAGAGTGTGTTCATTAAGAAGAGAAGCATCCATGACAATTATATGTGTGTGCGCAACCTCGCTCGACGGCTCAACAAGAGCAAGACACCTTCATTGCTCTTCAAACTTGACATCCGAAAGGCATTCGACTCTGTATGCTGGGACTACATTCTGGACCTCCTTCAAAAGAGAGGGTTTCCGAGCATCTTCAGAGACCGGATTACGGCACTACTTTGCACGTCCTCCTCTCGTGTCCTCCTAAATGGGGTGGCAGGCCCACCAATTCTTCATGGACAGGGATTTCGACAGGGTGACCCACTCTCGCCTCTGCTGTTTGTCATTGCCATCGACCCACTGCAGCAAATTCTAGACTTGGCCACCACGCATGGTTTACTCCACAAGATTAGGGGTCGTGGGTCTACCTTCAGGACCTCGATCTACGCTGATGATGTGGCAGTTTTTGTCAAACCAATCAAGGAGGACGTTGCCAACCTCGCTGCCATTCTGAGAGGTTTCGGGGAAGTCACTGGTCTTTGCACGAACTTCTTAAAGAGTTTGGTCGTCCCTATTCGATGCCGAAACCGCAATCTTGATGACATTCTCCATGGGTTACCTGCAAAACGTGCTTCCTTCCCGCTGAAATATTTAGGTCTGTCCCTATCGGTTTGGCAACTCAAACGCATCGACTTCCAATATCTGGAGGATCAGGTTGCGGGAAGGCTTGTGCCATGGGAAGGGAGATATATTGCTACTCTGGGTTGTGTGGTCTTGGTCAAGTCGGTACTGACATCGCATGTTGTATTCACTGCTACTGCCCTAAGAATCCCTCGTGGCACTCTGGACAACATCGACAAAATTGAGCGAGCCTTCCTCTGGTCGGCCTCACGCACGACGAATGGGCCAAGTGCAAAGTAAGTTGGGAGCGCGTCTGTAGACCCAAGGACCTTGGAGGGCTTGGGGTCCTGCACTTGGACAAATTCTGTCGTGCGCTACGTCTGCGGTGGCTTTGGTTGGAGTGGACCGCGCCAGCGAAGTTGTGGGTCGGCCTGGGAAATCCATGTGACGATAAGGACAAATATTTCTTCTACGTCTGCTCCTCCATCACCATTGGCAACGGTGCTCGCATGCCCTTTTGGGAGTCCCCATGGCTGAACGGGCGCAAGCCCATGGAAATTGCCCCCCTGATCTTAGAGGCATCTTCGCGCAAGCAGTGGAAGATTAGAGAGGCTCTACATGAGGACACTTGGATGACTAGAATAAACTTTGGGGCCGTGCCATCCATTGACCACCTGAGACAATTCCTCACGCTTTGGACCCCCCTCCACGGCCTCCGCCTTGACGAGCATACTGAGGATTCCATCCTTTGGAAGCATACGGCCTCAGGGAATACACTGCTTCCTCCGCATACGATGCGCAATTCCTGGCCATCACTCGCTCTAACATGTGCAAGGTAGTCTTGAAGACCTGGGCACCCCCCAACGTAAAATTCCTAGCCTGGTTGGCAATTCAAAACAGAATCTGGACGGCGGACAGATTGACCAAGAGGGGATGGCCAAACTGTGGCCCTTGCCCCCTCTGTAGGAGGGAGCAGGAAACCGTTGAGCATCTCCTCATCAACTGTCGCTACACGATGAGACTATGGGGCTTGGTGAAGGAATGGCTCCAAATGGCCAGCTTGGATGTCTCTGGTTGGGCTAACTACAGGAGCATCAAAGATTGGTGGTTTGACATGGCCTGCGCCCAGAGTACCCACCGAAGGGTGATGTCTTCACTCACTATGCTGGTATGCAAGACGATTTGGGACGAAAGGAACGCAAGGGTTTTTAGGAGCAAATTCACGCCACCAACCATCCTTCTCCGCACCATCCAGGGCGTGGCGAGACTGTGGACTGTTGCGGGTGCAAAACACCTAGGGCCCATTCTGCCGGGAGAGTAGTGTCTTCTTCGTGTTCTGTGCTCCCTGTTGGGAGCCGGTTATTTTGCTATTTCATGTAACTTTGTCAGACTTCTTTCTTTCTTAATTAATGAAAAGGGGCAAATCTTTTGCCCCACGTTTCAAAAAAATAATCATTGATAGATTATGTGGTTAAGTCGTGTAATCTATTTTACCGACTTGTTGTGGTGTTTTTGGTGTTTTTGCTTACCCTTTTGCTAGCACTGTGAACGTTGTGTACTACTTATATTTCATTTAATAGATTTGGATGTGTGCATCATGGCCAGGGTTTTCCCCTTTTCGAAGGAAAATATGTTAAGGAGGAAGAGAGAGAGAACAATTCTCAATTGATTGACATTTTCTCAAATCTCGACCGGTTTTTAAAAAGTGAAATTCCATCTTTCACTTTCTCAGAAAAGTGCACTGGGTGAAAAAAAATGCAAGCTGCACTTTTTACTGAATTAATATTGCACTTTACAGAATCAAACGACTGGGACATAGACAGAACCAAGAGAGGAACTATATGTATCCCAAGCTAGAAAAAATCCCTATGATGTCAGCTATGTAGTAATTAATGGTGTCGTCTATGAAATTAAGCAATGATTACTATAAGATTATTGAAGAAACTCTAAAATTAACTGGTGTCAGTTGACAACATAGCCTCTATGGCAGCTCCACCCCCGATCTTGACATGACTCTTATCGCAGAAGCGAAGACAACGGTTATTTTATCACTCTCCAGTAAACCATGCCGAATGAGAACTACTTTACATGCAACACAAATATATTAACCTTTAGAAAACTTTTATCAAAACACACATTTCATGTGTATGATACATTGTATGTACACACTTGGGCTGCCCTTAGGACCGAGGAAGTTGCCTCTCTTTTATTACAAATTTTTCTTAAAAATAGCTTGTTACTTAGGTTATGCTTGTTTGGGATGCGGTTGTAGGTTGGCTAACGTGACAGAGCTGAAGTGCAGGAGAAGCGATTATGATAAAGGTCGGTCGTTTGGCAATATAGCTATAGACTGACTGAGAGGCCAGCAAAAATGAGAGAGGGGGGGGGGAGGGGGGGCATGATAATCATGAAAGCCACGGAAGTAGGTTCCAATGGTGTTTTAACATATGTAACTAGAAGTTGCTTTTCGCTATGCCCTAGGCGAATGTCCAAATCATCATTCGATAAATGCATATTGACATAATGCTATAACAAGTTAGAGGTTTTGATTCAACATTTCTCATTTTAGAAGACCCCCCCCCCCCCCCCGCCCCCAAAAAAGTAGATCGACATTGTTTCTTTATCATGTATTTCCATTGGGGGGGGGGGCTTGGTGGGGTGGGGGTGTTGTTGTTAGTAACTTAGTATGGAGTTGCCAGAAGCTTAGAAATAATTTCCCAGGGCCAGCCTTAAATAGCAAGTTTTAGTTCCACCTTGTTTCTTTAGAAAAATTACTTCAAAAGCACAAACTAACAAGGCCTATGTTCAATTGGCATTTTGATTGCTTCAAATCCGGTCCATTCGTTGTAAGCTCTGGCTAGATCTCCTCTTAAGCAGTTGGGTCCTCTAATTAAGTACCCCCTCCTTCTCATATTAAGTGTCGGTCAATTAATATGGGACGAATGGAGCAGTAAAGAAATATCATGATTTTTGTTATGTGGGTAGCCATATTTCCACTGAATTTGTGTTCCATGCATATCAGTACTATTGTGTCATTGAAAAATATAGTGGTTGTACTACTCGATTTGTTTAGTCTAATATAAATATAATTCGCAAAAAAAAGATTAGTCTTATTAATGTATATGCTCCGTCAGTCCGTCTCATCATGGAATGTTTGGAAAGAGATAAGTCCCATACGTACGCTGGGCTGGGGTCTCCATATCAAAATTCTGGCAGTTGGTCTATATAAAATGAGATGGTGCACATGGATAGAGGCAATCATAGGATGTCCCTCTGTTAGGCAGGCGCAGATTCTTCTCAGCGTGATGTTAACTCAGCTCGCAGTGTGGAAAAGCAAATTAGCACCTAGCAGTGAAAAGCAAATTAGCAACATAGTTTAGTGGCAAAGCTCTATTATTAAAATGAGGTCTGAGGTTGTGATGATACGTCATGGTTTGGTTAAGTCTCGTAAGTTTGTTGGTTTCCGTTAACTATGAAGAGTATTATTCTTTAGACAAAAAAATCATGTTAATATGAATGGTATCAATTTTTTAGACGGAAGAATCATATTAATTATAAAGAATATCATTCTTTAAAAGGGAAAAACACATTAACTATGAAAAAGGATCATCGAGCGTTGGAAGAAAAAATATCACTAGTAAATATATGTGCCCTCGTTACAACGCACCGGAGTATTTTTTTTTTCTTTGGGAGAACACACTGGACTGATGTACTAGGATGTCACACTGGCCGATAGGAGTAAAGTTGTTTTGCTTTGACCGATGTAACCCCAGGTTATCTGTGGTGTTTCGCTATCAGAGTGTAACTCCATGAGTAAAGTTTGATTTCCTCTCAAGGTTGAGTAAAGTTTGATTTCCTCTCAAGGTTGTTGTACCAACTGCAGACATACACGTACGCTGGGGAATCGGGTCGTTTGTACTTTGTGATAGTACGATATAACTTTTCAGGATTTATTTATTTTCGAAAAGGAGGAACGGTATCCCAGCCCTCTGCATCAATACGATGCATACATTTTCAGGATTTGACCATGTGATACATATATCCCATCGCAACTTTGTGCATAATATTGCTCTAAACAAACAAATACTGTACGATCGATTATTTCCCTTACCGAACCTACATATAGGGTGGCAAATAACACAGGAAATGTGCCATATTTTTTTTGTAAATACGTGAAGCTTACGTATCTTTTTATTGATAAAAAAATACATAATAAGATACAACTACATGAACATAAAAGGACCCTAGCATGATGCCTGAAGCAGAAAAAAAAAGAATGTTCGGCATAAACATAAAACACACAACTAAATCCATCTAGCCCGGCCTCCGAAAACAAAAGGCAAGAAGACACAAGGCTCAGGGCACCGCCATATCAACAAGCAACAGCCTGTATATGCCAATTTTTCAGCCGTTTCCTCCTAAATGAACACAACGTGCACGTGTTTGAGCCAAATCACGACCAGCTGAACCACACACTGTGGAGGGATGCTTCCATGCATGCATGCACGTCTATGTTTCTTAGCGTGGGAAAGCTTGCATTTTGTGATTGAGTTCATATCTATGTGTTTATTTTTGCTGGTCAGAAACGGAAAATCCATAATAGGCACGTCACGATCTGAGGCGTCAGATCGTGGGTTGTAACCGACTCGAACGTGGGTCCAGTCCACGTCTTTTCACCCTGGTGCGCATATATATATGCGAGGTCCCTGCGAACCCTAGCCACGTTGTGACGAGGCGATCGAGGAGGAGAAGTGCGCTAGGGCCTCTTCTCTTTTCATGCTCTTACAAATGGTAGAAGAGCTCACCTTATAAGAAGATGGTGCTACTCCCACTCAACTAGCAGTATGGTACTAAAAATTAGTTTCACTCACACCACATACAATCATGCATGGATGGGTCATGAGAATTTCATATTTTAGTTGGGCTTTGGACCAAAGGCCTACTAGCAAAAGATCGAACACCTCTTCATCTCCTTCCGGAGCCAAGTGCCCTTTTTACGGAATTCTCTATCTTCTTTTTTCGGAAACGACTTCAGATTATGTTAAAAATGTCGAGTGGTACATAGCCTTCCAGCAAGAAAATAAATTACACTCGTGTTCCTGGGAAGCCGACCAACTCCTCCAACCAACGCGGGTTGTCGGTGCGCCGCCTCTACCGCATAGAGCGATCGAAACCTTGTTTACCGCGGACGAATTAGACACGGACAGAAAGTCATCAACCTCGGCCTGAAAAGACCAACACGCCAGAGAGAGAAGGGGATCGGACGACACTCCACCATCGAAGCCAGCCTGCTGCCGGCAAGAGATGCAACCTGAAATCCATAAAGATCTTCTGTACAAGCGATGGATCCAGCTGGTGGTTCCAGAAGTCGTCTAGCCATGACGAAGACAAGGATGAGGGACATAAATTCCATCAGACGGCCGTCTCATGCGCAGCGACGACACGTCAGATGCACTGAGACACAACAATCGACGGGTGCAAACACAAACAAGGCCACAACTCACAGTCCCTCACCGCCAATCAGAAGACCGTCGTCGAGGCGGGGGAGACTGGAGCCACTTATTTACCCACTGCTGCTGCACCACCACCACCACCCTCGAAACAACGTTGTCAAGGAACCTACCCCTGCTATGTACACCACCGGAGCAAAGCACCGCGGTAACCCCCACCCTCCCGCCGCCAGAACGGTGGTCGAGGCGAGAAGACCGATGGGATCGCCTTACCCACGTTAGATCCAGTGGACAGGAACTCCTTCCCTCCTATCGCTTTCTCGATGTTGGTAACCGCTTCACAGTAAACTGAATATCTGCGGCCACGGGATTCTCTATATTTTCTCAACTTAGAATTATATTATGGACTTCACTACAAATATGACGTAAGATTTTTTATCATGGCAAATCAAAAAAAAATCATGGAAAATTAAATTCTTCAAAGATGGCAAGTTTAGTCGACGAGTATGGCAAATGCATCACGGTTCATTTTTTGTCAGAAAAATGCCGTGCTTGCAAATTAATTTTGACATCATCACGCCAATATAAAATTGTCATGAAAAATATCAAATTTGTCATGCCTACAAATATGATGTCGGATTTTTAGTGTTTTCATATATTATATATGTTTTCAGTTTAGCATGGCACGCCCGTGTAGGCTATCTGCAGGTTTGTGACGTACTTACATCATTCTCGGGCGATGTACTTACATCATCCTCCCTATCCATTGTTGACCACGGGCATAGTGAGGGGGCTGCGTGTAGAAAATCCCGTCCACGATGACCTGAACCAGGAAACAAAGATGACGAGCAGATGACGCATGCACGGCAGCATGGGCCCCTGATGCCTTTTCTCGTGGGCAACCCATGTCTCCGTCGCTCAGGACATGGATTTTTTTTTCTTGATGAATGTGTCGCACGAATTTAAATCTCGGCTAGGTTTGTTTTCTCGTGCCAACAACAGTGAGCAATGACGTTGGCAGTAGGACTATTTTTTCCAATGCGTAGTTTTTAAAGCTTATTAAATATGTGTGGTTCCATCGAGTTTTTTTTTATCTGGATTGCAGTTAATACCTTCTTTTCCGTGAAAAAAATTATCCGGTGAAAAACAAATGAGCAACAAATGGTGGTGGAAACACTAAAATACTACTGCATGTGCCGAAGTTGCCATTTTTTCATACCTTCGATGTGAGTTTGAACTTGGAATTTCACATTTTTACAGGAAGTTGCCGTTCTACAATGGCTCAAGTCTTTGGCGGGAGTGTTCAGGCCTTTTATATGGGCTGAACTTCGACTGCCACAAGTATTCTATCTTTGGGTGCCATAAAAGAAATGCTATTGTCTATTTTTTTTTAATATAGATGCTAAATGGGGTTGCAATTGCCAAAAAGGAAATCGGTTGGGTAAGTAACTCCTAGCAGTCTTTATCTCCAACTGTCGGATGTTTCAAAACCTGACTATTGATTGAAGGTAGAATAACAAGAGATGCAAATAGATATTGCTGATCTAGAGATGCAAGGATGACACGTAAATTATGGGCACGAATCTAGATAACTCAATCACAAATAAGAGGCAAATAGAATACAAACAGTCTTAAAAACAAATGTTAGCCAGCTATCCGTGAAACTAAAATTAAATGTATCACACATTTAAGGAATGGTCCAAGCACTTAAACGCATACACATTAGTACTTTAGAGAAACCCATGGATCTCTTACTCACAATTAAAGCCTTAAAGCTTATTCCCCTGCAAAATAAAGCCTTAAAGCTTATTGTAATCTTACTTGATCATAGAATACAATATGATTAATGTACACACTCATAAAATTTTGATGCTATTTTTTGGGCTTGGTATTCTCCTCCACTTTATTTGTCTAAATTTTATTAGAAGTCCTTGGATTGGTCTGAACCTTTTATTAAGAGAAAATACACTAGTGATCATAATAAGAACAATGATGATAATGCTAGTGATTACTACTACTTCTAAAATAAGAAAACTCAATGGCTAATATTATTAACATATACACGTGTAACAACTTAAAAACATTGTCCACATACCTTCCGACTATTATGCTAGTCCGCAACAAATATAAAATTACAAACAATTTAGATGTTACCCGCGTGCCTGCTACTTAATATACAATAATGAGTTTGAACTTTAAATATTGCATAATTCAGTAAATCAAGCTTCATATCTACTTGTTCATTTTATTTTGGTATTTTCCGTGCTGATTTGAACGTCCGTCATCCATACCAAAGATGCCTTCATGAAACCACACAAAAAGGTAACTTAGTTGGATTTACAATAATCAAGAGGTTCACTATTAAGACTGCTTACCATAGCAAAGCTCATGGAGTGCGCTTCCATTTCAGAAAAATTTGGTTGGAAAAACCTTAACGGCGGTGCGGAATCAACTAACGGTATCAAACAACCGAACTTGCTTTTGCCACAAGTGAGCTTACTATAATGATATCTTGCCTTAATCATATGTTCTGTATACTACACATAAAGTGATAGCATTAATATAATAGTAACCCGCCAAGCTATATGTAGTGTTTGGTTTTCTATTCACATATAGTTTTAAATTCTTCGAACAAAAGAGACCCTTACGCTGCTACTCTTTATTCGTGTCCTTTCATAAATCCCCTCTTCTTTTTTCCAGTGTCACTAAAGTATACTGGTACATATGCAAGATACCATAGGGGAAAATGGCTCCCGGGTACACGCTTTAGTACATCAATACACAAAGTAGAAAACAAAACAGACATACACATGTCCGAGACTTCAACATGGTTTCAACAAATTTCTAACTAGTATTTTCTCAGAAACAAACACTAAAAGTTAAAACATAGCATCTCCCTCATGTCGTGGAAGCATCGTCGTCACAGGAAAAAAAAATACCCCAGATTACACATGCATACATACTACTAAAATGTAACATGAAATTTCGCTAATAAATACCCAAGAATCAGTCCGAGATACCCTAGGGATCTTTGTCGCTCACATGTAGTGGACCAAGGAATACATATAGTAATCATTTGAGGGAGTTTATCTGTAATTCCGCCATGATTAGCTGTTGCTAAAGCCAAATCATCCGTGTTGTAGGCAAACCACGAGACAGCAGAGAGCCAATTCGAGGTCTACACAAGCAACAAGTGCATCGCAACATCCCAAGAAATTAAACATCCCCACTTGGTGATTAACAAAGAACAGAAATGTACCCGTATTGTCGTTTGCCGCGGGGTTATACGGGGGTTTTCCTGCCTTGTATCTGGCAATGTCTTGGTCCCCCCATGTTTAATGTAATCTGCATGGTGTTAGTTTATGTCCACCATAATGGTTGTTTAATTATAGTGCCGTGCACTATGCTCACTGACCCATGACATTGACCTTAGCTGAACTAATTGGAACAGTTCAGTTGCCACCTATATATATGGTACTTGAACACATCAATGCATCGGCATATAGGGAACACGTTGGCTCCTAATTAATGTGTTTTCATCGTAAGACAAATGCGGCGAGATTGACTAGCAAACACACACAAAATATATCATTTTGTCACAAACAAGATGCTCTCTGATTAAGCTCATTGCTCACGAGTAGTTCAAAGTTACCTCACAATGGAATTGATCTTTCCAAAGTTTGTAGAATATCTGGAGTTCACTATCTGTTCTTTCATGACTGAATATATATATGTGAAAATGACATTTCAGAGAAAAACACAATATTCAGTAGAGGCTTGCAGGATGGATGTAATTTCTCACCAACTGCCCAAGTATCCTTGGGACAAGACTACTATGTACAGGAAAGTTTGTACAGCTAAAAGTACTAGTTTAGTGACTATTTTGGCATCTATGGGTTAGATTGACTTCTAGTCTTGGCAGGAAGGATGGCAGTGTTATCTACTTTTTTAAGCTTTGAGGCAAAGCATGCTCTAGGAAGCCTAATGGCTTCTTCTAAGCCATGAATTGACAGGCAATAAAATTAAGAATTGAGGCTAACGGTGAAGGGAGCTCCTATAGGATTGGCAAAAGAATATGCCCTGCAACTTGTTGTACCACCAATCTTGACCACATTTCCTGTGCCAATCAAGCTCCACTTGGCAAAACAGAAAACATTTTCGGCGTTGCGCCGATCTACTGTGTAATTTTTCCATGATGCTTCCAAGTTTCTCCTAATCTGCCCCCCCCCCCCTCTACATCCTAGACTGCATATCTCACACGGTTATCATAACAAAGATCACATTCTTGATTCAAAGCAGCGAGCACTTACTCGCAACTGTCAGTAAACTAATCTACTCTCGCAATTCCGACAGAATAACATGCCAAGTGTTCATACTGTCGATCGAGCGATTCTCCAATCCGGTGAGCTCGCTCCGATTTCGGGATGCTCCTTCATCAGTGATGCATACATACATGTGAGCATGCATTAAGCAAAGTGTTTGGCGTGGCACAAAGATAATTATATGGCCAAAAGGGCTGGATAGTGGAGGGGGCTTGCGAAACTATAAACTAGTAAGGAGGAAAAGAAATCATGAAATAAGCTTAGGTTAGGCTCTATGTAATACAGGGGCATTTGCATCTCTGACCACTAAAGGATGGCTTAAGGCTTTTGACACCGTTCCACCTGTCGGCGCACAGTGGGTTCCTTTCCTATATATATTTCATTCTATAAGGGTAGCATTTTTTTGTGCGACGGAATAAAGCGGCGACGCCTTTTCTTGGCGCCTTCCATGCTGTTTCTCCCCAATATATGTATTTTATGTTTTGGTTCCTACTAATGGCTGTGTGTTTGGGCTGAGTTTTATCATGAGTAGACGACCGGGACCCCTTGCAGTGGATGCTGATAAGCATGGAGAGGGGAGGAGAGGAACAACAACCCATTGGATGCGGGGACACCGAATTGCAAGCCCTGACACCTTGTTAATTGCCAGGAGTCTGGGTGTTGGATCCAACACTATCTGCACTGCACGTTCACACATTGCGCATGGTCCCCCAGCTCTCGACTCCTGCCAGGGACATACATAACAAACAAACGAAAAACAGTTAAGCATCTAGAGATCTTTTATTTTTATTTTTGCACACACACAGAAAAGCATTGCGAGGATGATCACCCAGAGACCTTTCTGTGCAACCAGGCCCTGCCGACGCCTCATTTCCCCGCTGCCACCGCGCCGGAGATCATCGACGGCGACCGCGCAGAGGCTGCCTTTCTGAATCCGGCCCCTACCCCTATAGCCCGTCTTATCGCCGACGAGAGAGCACTGCTCCTGCATGTGCACAAGCAACGCATCCAGCAGATGTATATATAGGGGGAGTAAAAGCCTCCCTCCATCTGGCACAGGATCTACTAGGACTGAACTGAACTCAAGCCTGGGACGGATGGATGGAAATGTGCCCGCAGCATGTCTGCGTCTGCATGTGCACCGCCCCCCGGGAGTCAGTTAGGTGCGAGAGCTGACCTGATGGTGGAGAAACGACGCCGATTTCGCTGTGCCTCCTGGATTGGATTCTGATTCGGAGGCTCTGATCCGATCGATCGCCCCTGCTGCCGCCGGAGACACGGCTCCCCTTTGGCAATGTGCGCCTGCCGAGCCCGTTCTGGACGCCTGAAGCGACGGTGCGGAACTGGCCGGCGTAAAGCGGGCGCCCGGCGTTGCTGCATTCATTCGTGGCCTTGGCAGCAGGGTGCCATGCCGTGGACTTGTCACTGCCATCGCTGCAATGGATTGGTCTGCAAAAGGTATGTGTCAAGTGATTCAGATGGATATCGCGAACACGCCGCACCCGCACCGAGTTGTTAAAACGCAGTTCTGGACTTGCCTGTCTGACTGAAATAACCAGGTCAGGAGCAACACAGGCGCAAACAAGGGTATGTGAGATGTGAGAGAAGCCTCTCTTCAGATCGCCAGCAGGTAAAAGCCAATGCACAGGCAGAGCCCATGTATTGTTGCAAAGTAGTAGTATGACATTCAGGTAGCATTGGTCCTCAACATCTGTGCACTGTTCAACAGACTGCAACACAACGGTATTCAAAATAAGGGAGCTCCCAGTCCCAGGTGAAGATAGAAGCGATTTACATGGCCAGGGCACTCATAAAAAATCAGAGCAAAAACAAAGGGGCAATATAGGGCTGCCAATCGTAATGGCCAAGATTCAGATGTTTCTGCCTGACCTTGCCAGAACAGGCATAAAGAGACCAATGCAGCAAAAACGAAACAAAAAAAAAACATTTGCTTTGTATAAAAAACGAACAAACAAATTACACTGGGTGTACAGGTGTCCTCAACAACCAAACCAACAAATTCAAACATAACAAGTCCAGCAATCTCATTTGGCTTCGCTTCTCAAAGATGTTCCATACCACAAGGGAGGTAACCGTGGGTGTTGAGTGCCTTCCCTTTGCTCTGTAAATCTCTGGCAGAGTTTGGCTATGTTATGATGCTATCACCATCGATTTTGATTAACCATGCATCAGGAGAAATAACACTGTAAATAACCTCCATATTTTCACTTGAAAGTCGGGCAGCCTACAGAGGACAAAAATAAAAGATAAGAAAACATGGTACAGTAGTATGAACATTCAGTTCAAATATGGTACACCTTTTGTTCAAAGATATTCTTAAACCCAAAAACACTTGCATTATACTCCACATTAATCAAATGGTAGTTTGGTGTCATCTCCTCAAAAGTCAAAATTTCAATTGTTAAAAAAGGTACAAATTCTGGTAGCACTGGAGAACGGTACAAAACAGATAGTGCAACACCTGGTTGCATTAGACAAAAGAAAAAGGACACTGAGATAAAGACCTCACAGTTTGGATGCTGACAAGCATAGGTATGGAAGGGTGTGTACAATACAAGGATGGCCAAAATTGAATAAATACAAGCACAAATTGTTGCCATTTTAGTTCAGAATATCTGCATGCACATGCAAACTGCAACCTGTAAGAATACAAACTCCTTGTCTACACCACATATCGAATCTAGCCTTAATCAAATTTGATGTGACCCAAATGAACTTTTTATGTTTTTGTACATAACACTTAACACAACGAGAAAATTACTCTTTTTAATTAGATAGATTATCCAAATCTTGGGCTGCATCAATACACCACCCATCGCCACGTGTCTCTATTTTATCAAATTTCCCAAGTAGTGACACAAACTAGTCCAAAAATAAAAGCAACACCTGACCCCACCTAAGGCGAGCATCTAACGTCTATTAATATGCTCTATAAAATTAAACATAAATGAATTAACTGTTCGCCGCCTTGCTTATCACCTATTGAGCATAGGTATACTTGTAACGATATTTAACAGCCATGTCTGATTTAGATATGGTCAAATACCACACACCACATATGTGGTATTAACATTATTTGACCAGTGACAAAACATGAAATTCCATGGGCAGTATTGAACCCAGGTATCCACCAAATGAGCTATGGGCTGCCTATTTCTGGTAGCAGCAGACTACTAATTATGGAGTTTTCATTATGAAGAGGGGAGATGTTTCCAACCCTGGGATTGATCGCATATATTCTATATACAATCGGGGGACTAGGTGTATATGTGGTATTAACATTATTTGGCCAGTGACAGAAACATGAAATTCCACGGAGTGTATTGAACCAAGTCATCCACCAAATGAGCTATGGCTTGCTTATTTTTAAAAGACTCAAACCATTAATTATGGAATTCGCATTAAGAAGAGGGGAGATATCTCCACCCCTGGACTTGATCGCATATCCTATAAATGCATGGACTAGCTATATATGTGGTATTAACATTAGTTGGCCAATGACAAACACGAAAGACCTATGGCTTGCTTATGAAGAAGGGAGATATTTCCACCCCTGGATTTGATCATCTATGGAATACATGATGTATGGACTAGTGTCAAAGCAACATATGCCATGTAGGAGATAAATAAATATAAAGGGCAGCACGAGTTACTAGGCCCAAAAAAGTTGGCTAAGATATACAACTGGGAATAGGACAAATGGACAGAAGATGTCTTCAAGGCGCTCACCCCTGTCCTCTAGATCGCTGAAACCAAACAGAGATTTTCACATGTGCTCCTCTAAAGTGCTGGCCCAGGAATTGGGTGAGCTTAAGTGGTTTTGGTACTGTTCTTCTTTCTCAAACACACAGCACAAGGAATAACAAGTGCAGCAGTTACAACTGTTTCGGTGTTCTTGTTCTCCTTCCAATAAACATATTGAGGCTGTGAAGGTTGAGTGGCTCTGCTTGTCTGTTAGGACAGTCGGCAGGAATTCTTGTCAGCGTGCAGGGCTGACACACTAGGACTAGGGTAGCATATGCCAGAAACAGATCTACATTCGTGTCACACTGTTTAGTTTAGATTTATTTCCAGCACAAATCATGACAAGACATGATTTATGGTGCAAATAAAGTTTACTTGCATAAGAAGCTCTGCACATGAGAAGCTCAATAGATTATCAGGTAGTACACACACTATAGTTTTTTTTGTTTCATGCTTCGCTGAATTTGCACAAATCGCTCTCTTCAATTTATTCCTCCTAACACGACCCCTAGGATCCACGGTCAACAAATGATATCTGCATAATTCATATGCAAATAGATGAGAAAAAAAGTTGAGATGGTGCCAAGAGAATAAATAGGAACCAGAAGATTCCATATTATTCTAATTACAAACATTCTCAAAGAAAAGCAGGGTCATGAAAAGTAAAGATTACCATGCATCTAAACTCAACTGAAAGGTAGTTCAACCAAATCAGCTCAAGTATCTTATGTGGCCTTTGGGGGACTCTTTGGTCCTGAGAATTATCGCTGATCCAGTCAAAGTTAGGAATGTACTGCTTTGGTGTTGCAAGCATCGCATCTTTGTTGATCGCATTTGCTGGCTTACATTTTCTTTCATTTCTCCACAAAATAAGCTGTATTATATCACTAGAAAGCTTTGCCCTTTAGTTGCAAACAAGGAAATCAGAACCTATATATACACATATATTACCATATTACCAGATATCATATACCAGCATCGTAAGGGTATATTTGGTTGATAGTGATCCTTATTCTTAGAATAATTTGTAGGTACTTTTGAAGCATCTCTCGGGATATTTAAGCATGAAAGATTCGTTGGTTTTATCCCTTTAGATTTTTTCATTTACGTTTCACTATAGTCTATTCTTAATTTCTTATATTGTTTTTCTCTCCCCCCATGGATGCTTTGGCCAAGAACCGTCTTTGATTTTGCTTTACTTTACTGAATTTAAGCGGATGCAACGAAAAAAGAAATTGAATTAGACTACTTACTATTTATATTGTTTCCTTGTGTATTCCCGTAGGAGGTTTTTGTGCATGTGTCTTTACTTTCCGTTTTATCATCTCGTCCAAGAGAGAAAATTCTCTAATTCTATAAGTCTTTCTAGAATCCCTTTCTCTAGAATATCAGTTAAGAGAGTTTCGGATTGCCTGGTACTCCACCAATTATTAATCCAAAGTTCTAACTCTATAGGTTTGGTACACTACATATATTCTTCTTTTTCATATATTAGTGGAATTTCAGTGCATTGGGTCTTTCTTAGGTCTAGACTAGATGAGAGTGAAATAGTGAAATAGAACTAAAAAAGGGCACCTCATTTGTATTAGTTATAGCTTCCTTATTCATAGACAAAGTGGATTCGGAATTTTCTTTCCTTCCAAGGATAACATGTATCCATGCGTCATGCACTAACACAGGCCACACAAAGTGTGCAAAGAATTCAAACACCACAACCTGGCGAAGTTTGGCAAAAATATAAGTCTATGACAGCAGGGCAGAGCGGTGAGAAAATGTGATTATCAGTGATGTGACACATCTGTGCAACCATGAGCAGTATCCACATCTTTGCTACGTGTGGCTGCCAACCAAACATGCCCTAAATGCAAGTGTTTGAATCACCACTCAACTCAACAAAACAAGTATTTGTTTTCAACATTAATCAAGTCAACCTAACAAACATAAACATATTTAAAAAATTGAAGTATCATATCATGGGATCGCCACTATTTTGTCAGAGAACTACTTGTAATCTATATTATATTCGTATCTTGAAAGACCTGATACTACGAGGGCAGTTTTCACTTTCATCTTAACAACAGCTCCTACAATAGATCTAGCGTAACTATCAATGCTACCTCTCAACTCATCACTTAACTCCTTTGAAAGATTTACTCGGTACTGAACTCCAATACTGCCACCTTACCAGTGTTCCTTTTGCTCCAGTTTGGAAGCAGTCTACAAGTTACAAATATTATCAGGCCATCCTACTCTGCACTAACGTTTCCAGTTTGGCTTGCCACTTCGTAGGAGGTAAGCGCATGTACTAGTCCCATTGCCTGCAAAACAGAATAGGGAGGGGAACCACCTTGCCTAGTGTGTGCTCTTAGAGACCATACCCTATTCAGCTGGTGCCAGTCTCATCATGTCCAACAATAATGATGCTACCATTTGCTATCAAAAGCTGAGAACTAGGCAGGTGTACAATAGCTTGGGGATGGACAACTTCATCACAGTACCCAGATAATGGATGGCTGATGTTCAGACTTGAGAGAAGAGTATCTAGACAAGCCAGCATCATTTTTGCTGCTGATGGCGACAGAATAGCTGCAAACTGCATGATGAGAGATGCAACGAATTTGTATATTTATGTGCAACACAAGATAAAGGCCGGATCTGCCAACTTGCACACATTGTGTTGCTCGTCTTAGCATTTCATGATCATATTTGCAGCCATCTCACAATATCTGCAACTGCGCCCAGATCCTCCAGCGCAACTGACACAAACTTCATGAATTCAGAACCCCACCCTCCCACCCTCAACGGCTGAACACACACTTGGCCTCTCCCTTTAGTAGAACAGATTCAGGCCATAGTTCTGCACAGCCTTTACGGACCCAATTCACAACCATTATTAGTTCACGCTAACTCACTGTGTTGCTAACCATGGCTCTGGTTCTACAGTCTACACTCTCCACATGACATTGGAACCAAATGAAGCGAGAGATAAATGGTGTGCACGTCTATACCTTTTTTTTAATCTATTTACCGGCCAATGCAGCTGAAACCCCTGCACACGGCGAGCCAGGCCGCGAAGAGTACACCGAGGAGCACGAGATCCACGAGCACGATCAGCCAGAGCTGGCGCCTCCACGCCCGCCCGGCGCCACCGCGAGCTCCATGCTCCCGCTTGGGCGTCCCCCGCGCGAGCTCAAACTCCCTCCGCGTCGCCTCCTCCGCCTCGGCCTCAGCGGCGGCGACATCAGCAGCCTCGCGTGCGAGCGCCTCCTCGTTGGGGAACGGCAGGCGGAGCGCCAGCCGCGCCATCTCTTCGCGCATCCTGAACTCGGGGAGGCATCGCAGGCGGCGGAGGAAGAGCAGGAGGTGGGACGCCGGGAGCTGCGGCGCGAGCGAGACCGCGGCGAGCGCGAGCGGCGGGGCGAGGAGAAGCGCGTGCGCCCGCCCCGCAGTGGAGTGGGTGACGTAGCGGTGGTGCGGAGGCGCCGAGGCAGCGAGCGCGGCGGCGAGCGCCGGCAGGTCGCCGGTGCCGGCGCCCCCGGCGTCCGGGTCGTGGACGAGCTCGGCGACGAGGGCGCTGTCGCGGAAGGCGCACGCGTAGAGCAGCGGGTGCGAGGCCGGGAGCATCCGAGGCAGCTAGGCGGCGCGAGAGATTTCTCGGGGATTTGGATTCGCCGGTAGGCTGGGCGAAGGGGGGACTGCACAAGGACAGGGACGAGGAGGTGGAAGAAGCCAGACTGGAGCGCTGTTTGATTTGAGTTCTGTGGGACGGGTACCAAATGATTTTATTTTATAATATGGTTTTCTTTTTGAATGCTTCTCCTTCTTGGATATTTTAGATCTGTCTAGGCGTCGGACGTCTGTCCCCTCCTTGCACTTGGAGCACATGGATCAACACGTACCTGGCCAAACGGGTCGGCCCGACACGGTCCGGCACGGCCCGTTGGTAATCGTGTCCGGCCCGGCCCGGCCCGCCGCGGCACGATTACTAACCGGGCCGTGTCGTGCCGGCCCGCATGCCCGGGGTGCCGGTCCAGGCACGACACGGTGGCTAAGTGGGTCGGCCCGCGACTCGTCAGGCACGTTTAGGCACGCTAGGCCCGTTTATTCAATTATATATGTTTTTTCGTGGAAAACAGTAAAAAGATCAAAAAATATAAAGAAATGTAGAAAAATGGCACGTTAGGTAAAAAAAATGGAGATGAAGTGTCATCATGTGGGATAAATCTTGAGCTTTATTAGTGGTTGTCTCATTAAAACCTTCCATCCGTGAGAAGTAAAAGAGTACAAAGCCACGCCCTAGAATTACAAAAAGATAAGAAAATTACAAAAGAAATAGAAAACAACTACACTACTAATCTATTCCGTGTCGCTTCGTCAAGGTTCATATATTTAAACATTTCCAGCAGTTCCTTGTTTTCTGCAGTGTATTGGGCTCTCCTTCTTGATAGCTCCTCATCTTTCACGGACATTAGTGTTCTCACCATATCAAGAGTGATACTAGTTCTTCTTTCCTCAATTATTCTTCCAGCAAGGCTGAAAGCGGACTCCGATGACACAGTAGAGACGGGTACCGATAACACATCACGTGATAATATCGAAAGCACCGAAAATGTAAGTCTGTGTTCTTGCCACCACTGCAGTATGTTGAAGTCTTCCTCACTATCTAAATCGAACATGACTTTGTCATTGTTGAGGTACTTCGCTAACTCCCCGCAACCTTGAATCGTAGATGTTGATGTGGAAGAGCTTCCGGCGGTAGAGGAGGAGGAAGAACCAAAGATCTTGCTCCATGCTCCTCTTTTTTTACCTGTAGTAGGTGTTGGTGGAGGTCGTTGCATTCGGACTCCGGCATACTTTTGCTCATACTTAGCAAAAACATCATAAAGCTTTTCACGAGCCATGTTAAAGTCACTCATATAATCTAAACTTAGGGATGCAGATAGTACATTGAGTGCGCTACGATACCCTTCAAGTTTAGCTCTAGGATCCAAGATAAATGCAAATGCATACAACAGTGGAATATGTTCCCAATATTTTAAATACTTGGTTTTCATGTCGGCAACAACATTAAGTAACAATCCATCACCTTCATATGCTTTTAGATGACTAGCAATGTCTAATAAGGTATGCACCATCAAAGGAGATGGGGGTAATAAACCCCAGACAAAGATATTGTTGCATCATAGAACAACTCAAGAAATGCATACAATGATGTAATAACATGCCAAGTCTCAGTGGTGAGTAGAGGTTCAGCCCCATAATTTGCATTAATGAAACCATTGAAAGGAACTCTGTCTCGAATAACTACCTTAAGCATCAAATATGTAGAGTTCCATCTAACAGGCATGTCTGAATTAAACTTATGAGGAGTTGCGCCTATAGCAATGCAATATCTCTTATAGTTTGAAATTCGTTGAGTTGAATTCGAAAGATAAGACATTGTAGTACGTATGCATTCAACGTGTGATTCACATAAATGTAAAGCACTTTTAGCAATAAGATTAATGATATGGCAAGCACAACATTGATGCATTAAAAAGGATGCAGCATATACGGAGAATATAGGAGTGAGGGTGGTTATTGTACTGGTGTTTGCTGAAGCATTATCCAAAGTTATTGCTAAAACCTTGTCGGCAAGATGAAAATCATTCACAACTTTGAGTACAGCTTCAGCAATGTTTTGACCACTATGTGATACATCTATTAATTCAAATCCTATGACTCTTTTTTGTAGATGCCAATGTTCGTTAACATAATGAGCTACTACACTAATGTAGTCTTGCTTAGCCCGACCAGTCCATATATCAGATGTTAACGAAACTGAAAAAGTGCACGTAGAAAATTCTTCTTTTAATTTCTCTTTACCAGTTAGGTATAGCTTTTTAATATCCCTACTTGTAGTTTGTCTAGAAACTGGTCTATAATTAGGATTATGACAAGTTTGAATGTATTCAACGAAACCGTCAGATTCACCAATGCCTAGTGGTAAATCATTAGAAGCAATAAAACGGCATAAACCTTCTCGCGCAACATTAGCATCGTACACGAAATTGCTTACCGTACCGTCAGGTTGAACCTGAGTTGAGTTTGCATACCTGCCCCTGCCGAGCTCGACGCGCTTGTTGCATCCGCCTTGGCGTGGGCGTCCGCATGCCTCTTGAGGTGGCCGGTTCCCGCCTTGGCTTCTCCGGTTAGTTCCTTCTGGCACTTTTTGCACCTTGCCGTCACCCTCCGTACACCGTCCACCATGGATATTTCTTCATAGAAATACTCCCACGTAGGAGAGGTTCTACGATGAGCTCTCCTTGCACCCAGGTTGGCGGAGGAACCCGTCCCACTACTACAATTGATTTGACATTCGGGTTCAGGAGGGGGGTCAAGAGTGGGATTTTCGGTATAGGCATGTTGCATGGGTGGGGGAATGGTAGTGGGATCGACGTTCGGAGGGAAGAGGCTATAATCCATATCCCCAACCCCAAGACCGAAATCGGAGAGTGGGAAGCCAGTATTGGCATGATCATCCATGTTTGAGTGTGAGAAATATGTGGGCTGGGTGGCCCTATTTATAGCAAAATTTTGATAATTTTCGGACTAATTTGACCCTCTAACGGTCAAAATTTTAAATTTATACATTATATTTAAAAAACACCCTAATCCCTATTAAACCCCCCTAACCCCCCCTAAACCCTACTCCCCCCATCCCCCCGCTCCCCCCGGCCCCGCTCCCCCACCGATCGAGGCAAAGCCAACGACTCGCTCGCCCGCCTTGGCCCCCGCCAGGCGCCAGCTGGCAGGCAGCTGCTCTGCCCACGCCCCGCGTGCTGTGCCGGCCGCACGTGCCTAACGGGCCGTGCCGCGTGCCGTGCCGTGCCATGCCGTGCCGTGGCGTGCCTCGGGCCGGCACGAGCTAATCGGGTCGTGCCGTGCCGGCCTGCGTGCTAGTGGTGCCGGCCCAGGCACGGCCCAAGGCGGGTCGCGGGCCTGGCATGGCCCGTTTAGCTCGTGTCGGGCTGGGCCGCGTGCCGTGCTGTTGGGCCGGCCCGTTAAGCCTGGCCTGTTTGGCCTGGTTTGGATCAACACCTGCCATTAGACCTGAGAAGTGGGCTTCTTCAACCTCTTGTCTGTTGAGTCTCATTTGACCTACAACCTACTTAACATAGTGGTCGCCTTCTCTAATCTTTTTGAAATAAACCAATCATTTATTCATTTGAAAATAGCATTACATCTTCTGTGAGGAGTTTTATAATTTCACAAACAGGTTCCTCAAAACAATGTGAAATCAAAGAAAATTTTGCTAATCTAGCTAGTTCATGAGCTACTTTATTTTCTTCTCTATTACAGTGTTCGAACCTCGAACTAATAAAATCACAAACATAATGGTAACAATCATCGAAGATGGCTACCGCTGCTCTCGTTGACTGCCCTCCATCCTGCATAGTTTGAATCACCTCAAAATTTTCTGAATTAATGATGAGGCGATTACAGCCCGCCCTCTATGCTAGAGCTAGACCAAACTTGAGGGCAAGAGCTTCCGCCGTTAGAACATCCGCACAATAGTCAATCTCCTTCTCTAGTCTTTGTTTCAATTCTTTATTTTTCTGTCTATTAAAAGCTTTCTCGACGGCTCCCCTCGCCTTCAAACTTCTCAACTCTCAGTCGACAGCCAACTTGTCGAGAAATTCGTCGAGCGTTTGGGGGCGTAACTTCTTTCTTCAAACGATTTTCAACTAGCTCTAGCACATAACGGGTCGAGCTCACCTTGAGGAAAGGAAGGGTGAGCCATTAGGAGAGCTTGGGGAGGGTGCAGCTATGGAGCTGGACGGGGTGTGATCGACACAGGATGAGATTCACACCTGCATCTAAGCCCGCGCATAGTATAACCGCATCGGTTAATCTAATTTAGTAAGTGGGTTGCATGAAAAAATATTTAAGACCCTTTTATGACCGACAATTCAATTTGACGCATGAGCTCATCTACACCCAATGAACAATAAAATAAAATAAGAGACAAAAAAGTTCAAAAGTACCCAATTTTTTTGTGACTCAATGCTCAAATATCTGATGTTCGTTGGAGTGTTTGGACATTCGAGGAGCTTGTGAAATGTGAACAATGATTTTTTCAAAATTTTCTTAGACACCCGAAATTTGTTTTTTGTTCACGAGCCCCTCGAATGTCCAAATTTCACCAAATTTTGCACGAGCATAACGGATGTGAGTATCTTGCACCGCAAATAAATTTTTTTCTTATGTTTTCTATTAAAAATGAATTTACTGTTCACACCTGCATCTAAGCCCGCGCATAGTATAACCGCATCGGTTAATCTAACTACTCGTGTGGGCTCCCTCAAAAAAAAGTTAAAAAAATCGCAGATCATTTGTATTATCACGGGGGTTTGTTTTTATTGCTTTGAAACTACATGTGAGCTTATAGAGTTTTTTGTTGAGCTATTACCTATTTGAGATTGTGTGCACTATTTCTCAAAAACAAAAGGGCTTGTGTTCACATATTGTCTTTTTTTTACTACAGTTTTCGGGCAACCACACTTATCGTCTGTTTGAGATTGTGTGGACGGCACATGATGAAAATTGGGGCATAATGTGATCCCTCGTACCTAAGCAACATCTATGCTAGCAAGTACAGTACATAAGTACATGGAGGCTGCGTTGGACTCGGACATTACACGCAGCATGTCGGCTCTAAAAAGTCCACTAAAATTTAAGCTCGTTTTAAATTTCATGTGGCCATGTGAGAACCGTTGGAGCTTGGATCTCAACGCTCAACAGATAAGCTTGTCCAAGATTAAATTATCTTGAACAACTAGATTTGTTTTTGTACGCCATTTCTCGTTAAAACACAGCATTATGAGACCTGTTGTACTCTTCAAATGTTGAGAGACGCTTAAACCGTTAGGCTTAAACCGTTAAGGTTTATTTTGAACGGTCGTGGGGGAAGGGCTTTCCCATCTGAATATATTATCGCTTAACCGACAAGTTGTCAAGAGAGAATCAAGCTTAGATAAGAGGTAGCTTAACCAGGATCTTGCAGCATCTTTGAGCACAATGTCCTTGAATCTAAAGACCACAACGAGAAATTAAAGATAATGTTTTGTAGAGTGATCCTTGCAATGTGGTGCTCACCTCGAAAGCTAAGTGCATAGTGCGAGTCCGTTAAGGTTGGAAGGTTGTATCAGACTTGGAAGGCCTCGCTCTTGTCGCGTGACGAGCGGCTTGCCCTTATGCGACATGTGATCATCTCTATGCATGTCCACATTCTCCTCGCAATGGCCATCAACTCGACGATTCTCAAGAAGCTCACTCACATCATTGAAGACTTCCTCTGGCACGGTAGAAAAGATGCCAAATCTAGCAACGGTCTTGTCAGCTGGCGGCACATCTGTCGTTCGCTGGAATTTGGGGAATTGGCGTGACAGATCTGCACCTTACAGGTATCTCCCTGTGCGCCCGCTGGTTGTGGTTACAAGCCAATGACCCTTCCCTCCCATGACACCACCTACAGGTGCCATGCGCGACGAGGCGCGCCAATCTTCTACGCCTCGACGACTTGAACTCTGGGAGACGAGACAACCTGTCATTTCTGGTGCGACCACTGGATTGGCGTGCTGGTTGTCGCTGAGTTCGCCCCGGCACTGATTTCCCTTGTGTCACGTTGCCTACGTCGGTGCACCCTGGTTTGCAAAGGGCTTGCTTTACATGCTTGGATCAGACATATTCACGAAACGTTCAGCTCGAAATGGACGACAAATGTCATCTACTCTGCCAACTCATGTTACAAGGCACTCTTCCACGGATCGACCTCGCCGCCTTCCTGGCGCTTGATCTTGAAGGGTTGGGCTTCCCTCAATAACAAGTTCTTCCTATGGCTGGTCTTTGTCGACTGATGTTGGATTGCAGAACATTGTGCATGTTATGGCTTATCGTGTGACCTGGTGTGCATCCTTTGCTCCCACGAACTCGATACCATTGATCATCTTCTCGTTGGCTGTGTTTTCTTGAGGATCACTTGGTACGAGATTCTTTCTTGGTGCCGACTTGCTTGCCCCCCCCCTCCCGCACCCATCGACAACACGACGAGCTTCTTCGCTTGGAGGGCTGAAACTACATCGGCCTCCTACGACTGCTTGAGGAAGGGCCTTAACTCCATCATCACCCTCATTGCATGGGCTATCTAGAAGCACCGAATGTGGCCATGTTCGACGGCATTCGCCCTCCATCGACGACCTTGTTCGCTCGATCAAGGACGACACATGTAGATGCGCTAAGGCTGGAGCCAAAGGACTAGCTAGAATTTTACCCGGAACCTGAATGTTCTGTTATGAGGCTGAGCACCCTCTTCCGCTGCTCATTTTGCACCCTCCCGGGTGTCGGTTCATCTACGTCTCACAGAGATGCATTATTATCTTTCTTTCCACCTACCAATGAAATGATATGTTGCTCAACATATTCACGAAAAGAGTCCACTAAGGTTGTTATTGTTAATGATCTAAAGGAAAAGATGAGCTTGGTTCATTAAAAGCTCACGAATGCTCGTTGCACCTGTTACAAGTACACGATCGCATCTTGTAGGAGAAACTACCAATTTCCTGATTAATTTAATTCATAAAGAAATTATCATGATAGCGGTAGCAGTATTGATCTCATACTAATATCTAAACATGTTAACACGTACTAAGCATACGCATGAACATCCATGATAAAAGTAAGTACACCTAGCACATAAACCAGGAAATAAGAGGTGAACAGATCATACTCTCCAGTCGAAAAACGTCAACATTGCGACGACGGTGGCAGATGTTGGGAGACGTAGTAGTAAATCAAAAATTTCCTACGTGTCATCAAGATCTATCTATGGAGAAACCAGCAACGAGTGGGAGAGATTGCATCTTCATACCTTTGAAGATCGCTAAGCGGAAGCATTACAAGAACGCGGTTGATGGAGTCGTACTCGCAGCGATTCAGATCGCGGTGGATTCTGATCTATGCGCTGAACAACGGCGCCTCCGCGTTCAAGACACGTGCAGCCCGATGACGTCTCCTATGCCTTGATCCAGCAAGGAGGAAGGAGAGGTTAGGGAAGGGCTCTAACAGCAGCACGACGGCGTGGTGGTGGTGGAGTATCAAGGTATTCCAGCAGGGCTTTGCCGAAGCGTTGTGGAGAAGGAAGAAGAGAGGTAGGGCTTTTCCGTGAGAGAGAGAGAGAGTTCAGAATTGTATCAAAAGGCCAAAACCTCAAGTATATATAGGAGGAGGGAGAGGGAGGGCTTCCTTGGCCCCTCCTCCAAAGAAGAGGGCTTCGGCCGAAGTGGGGATAGAGTCCACCTCCCACAAGGGAGGTGGATCTCCTCTTTTTAAAACCCTTTGCCCTTTATCTCTAGATCTCCAGCTGCATGGGCCTTTCTAGAAGGTCTTGTCCAGCCCAATAAGGGCTGGCACACCTCCTCTAAGGGCCCACAAGGTCCTATGGTCGTCACACCCCTCCCGGGGGTCCTCCGGCACCCTCCCGACACTCCCGGTACAATACCGATGAGTCCGAAAACTTTCCGGTGACCAAAACTGGACTTCCTATATATCAATCTTTACCTCCGGACCATTACGGAGCTCCTCGTGACGTCCGGGATCTCATCCGGGACTCCGAACAACTTTTGGTAATCACGTATACCGTTTCCCTATAACCCTAGCGTCATCGAACCTTAAGTGTGTAGACCCTACGGGTTCGGGAGACACGTGGACATGACCGAGACACTTCTCCGGCCAATAACCAACAGCGGGATCTGGATACCCATGTTGGCTCCCACATGCTCCACGATGATCTCATCGTATGAACCACGATGTCGGGGATTCAATCAATCCCATATACAATTCCCTTTGTCTATCGGTATGATACTTGCCCGAGATTCGATCGTCGGTATCTTACCTTGTTCAATCTCATTACCGGCAAGTCTCTTTACTCGTTCCGTAATACATCATCTCGTGGCTAACTCCTTAGTCACATTGAGCTCATTATGATGATGTCTTACCAAGTGGGCCCAGAGATACCTCTCCGTCACACGGAGTGACAAATCCCAGTCTCGATTCGTGCCAACCCAACAGACACTTTCGGAGATACCCGTAGTGCACCTTTATAGCCACCCAGTTACGTTGTGACGTTTGGCACACCCAAAGCATTCCTACGGTATCCGGGAGTTGCACAATCTCATGGTCTAAGGAAACGATACTTGACATTGAAAAGCTTTAGCAAACGAACTACACGATCTAGTGCTATGCTTACGATTGGGTCTTGTCCATCACATCATTCTACTAATGATGTGATCCCGTTATCAACGACATCCAATGTCCATGGTCATGAAACCGTGACCTTCTATTGATCAACGAGCTAGTCAACTAGAGGCTCACTAGGGACATGTTGTGGTCTATGTATTCACACATGTATTAAGGTTTTCGGTTAACACAATTATAGCATGAACAATAGACAATTATCATGAACTAGGAAATACAATAATAACCATTTTATTATTGCCTCTAGGGCATATTTCCAACAGTCTCCCACTTGCACTAGAGTCAATAATCTAGTTACATTGTGATGAATCAAACACCCATAGCATTCTGGTGTTGATCATGTTTTGCTCGTGAGAGAGGTTTAGTCAATGGATCTGCGACATTCAGATCCATATGCACTTTACAAATATCTATATATCCCTCCTGAATGTAATCACAGATGGAGTTGAAGCGACGCTTGATGTGTCTTGTCTTCTTGTGAAACCTGGGCTCCTTCGCAAGGGCAATAGCTCAAGTGTTGTCACAAAATAGAGTCATCGGGCCCGACGCACTTGGAATTACTCCTAGGTCGGTGATGAACTCCTTCATCCAGACTCCTTCCTTTGCTGCTTCCGAAGCAGCTATGTACTCCGCTTCACATGTAGATGCCGCCACGATGCTTTGCTTGCTGCTGCACCAGCTGACTGCCCCTCCATTCAAAATATACACGTATCCGGTTTGCGACTTGGAGTCGTCTGGATCTGTGTCGAAGCTAGCATCGACGTAACCCTTTACGACGAGCTCTTCGGCACCTCCATATACGAGAAACATGTCCTTTGTCCTTTTCAGGTACTTCAGGATATTCTTGACCGCTGTCCAGTGTTCCGCTCCGGGATCACTTTGGTACCTCCCTACCAAACTCATGGCAAGGTTCACATCATGTCTGGTACACAGCATGGCATATATAATAGAGCCTATGGCTGAAGCATAGGGGATGACACTCATCTATTCTCTATCCTTTGCCGTGGTCGGGCATTGAGTCGTACTCAATCTCACACCTTGTAACACAGGCAAGAACCCCTTCTTGGACTGATCCATATTGAACTTCTTCAATATCTTATCAAGGTATGTGCTTTGTGAAAGACCTATGAGGCGTCTCGATCTATCTCTATAGATCTTAATACCTAATATGTAAGCAGCTTCTCCAAGGTCCTTCATTGAAAAACACTTATTCAAGTAGGCCTTTACACTTTCCAAGAGTTCTATATCATTTCCCATTATCAGTATGTCATCCACATATAATACGAGAAATGCTACAGAGCTCCCACTCACTTTCTTGTAAATACAGGGTTCTCCATAAACTTGTACAAACCCAAACGATTTAATCACTTCATTAAAGTGAATGTTCCAACTCCGAGATGCTTGCACCAGCCCATAGATGGAGCGCTGGAGCTTGCATACCTTGTTAGCATCTTTAGGATCGACAAAACCTTTTGGCTGCATCATATACAGTTCTTCCTTGAGGAAGCCATTAAGGAATGCCGTTTTGACGTCCATTTGCCAGATCTCATAATCATAAAATGCGGCAATTGCTAACATGATTCAGACAGACTTCAGCATCGCTACGGGTGAGAAAGTCTCATCGTAGTCAACTCCTTGAACTTGTCGATAACCCTTAGCGACAAGCCGAGCCTTATAGACGGTCACATTACCATCTGTGTCAGTCTTCTTCTTAAAGATCCATTTATTTTCAATGGCTCGCTTATCATCAGGCAAGTCCACCAAAGTCCATACTTTGTTCTTATACATGGATCCTATCTCGGATTTCATGGCTTCAAGCCATTTTTTGGAATCCGGGCCCGCCATCGCTTCTTCATAGTTCGAAGGTCCACCGTTATCTAACAACATGATCTCTAGGACAGGGTTGCCGTACCACTCTGGTGCGGAACGTGTCCTAGTGGACCTTCGACGTTCAATAGTAACTTGATCTGAAGTTTCATGATCATCATCATTAACTTCCTCTCTAGCAGGTGTAGGCTCCACAGAAACAACTTCCTATGCTGCGTTACTCTCAGGTTCGAGTGGAGGTACAATTACCTCATCAAGTTCTATTTTCCTCCCACTTACTTCTTTCGAGAGAAACTCTTTCTTGAGAAAGGATCCATTCTTGGCAACAAAGACTTTGCCCTCGGATCATAGGTAGAAGGTATACCCAATAGTCTCTTTGGGATATCCTATGAAGACGCACTTTTCTGTTTGGGTTCGAGCTTCTCAGGTTGAAGTTTCTTCACATAAGCATCGCATCCCCAAACTTTTAGAAATGACAACTTATGTTTCTTTCCAAACCATAATTCATACGGTGTCGTCTCAACGGATTTTGACGGTGCCCTATTTAAAGTGAATGCGGCAGTCTCTAATGCATATCCCCAAAATGATAGCAGTAAGTCGGTAAGAGACATCATAGATCGTACCATATCTAATAGAGTGTGATTACGACGTTCAGACACACCATTTCGCTGAGGTGTGCCAGGCGGCATGAGTTGTGAAACAATTCCACATTTCCTTAGGTGCGTGCCAAACTCGTGACTTAAATATTCTCCGCCACGATCAGATCGTAGGCACTTTATTTTCCCGTCACGTTGATTCTCTACCTCACTCTGAAATTCCTTGAACCTTTCAAAAGTTTCAGACTTATGTTTCATTAAGTAGACATACCCATATCTACTCAAGTCATCAGTGAGGGTGAGAACATAACGGTAGCCACCACGAGCCTCGACACTCATTGGACCGCATACATCGGTATGTATTATTTCCAACAAGTCAGATGCTCGATCCATTGTTCCGGAGAACGGAGTCTTGGTCATCTTGCCCATGAGGCATGGTTCGCACGTGTCAAATGATTCGAAATCAAGAGACTCCAAAAGTCCGTCAGTATGGAGCTTCTTCATACGTTTGACACCAATATGACCAAGGCGGCAGTGCCACATGTAAGTGGGACTATCGTTATCAACCTTACACTTTTTGGTACTCACACTATGGACATGTGTAACATCACATTCGAGATTCATCAAAAATAAACCATTGACCAGCGGGGCATGACCATAAAACATTTCTCTCATATAAATAGAACAACCATTATTCTCAGATTTAAATGAGTAGCCATCTCGCATCAAGCGAGGTTCAGATACAATGTTCATGCTCAAAGCTGGTACTAAATAAGAATTATTAAGGTTTAACACCAATCCTGAAGGTAGATGTAGAGGTAGCGTGCCGACGACGATCACATTGACCTTGGAACCATTCCCGACGCGCATCGTCACCTTGTCCTTTGCCAGCCTCCGCTTATTCCGCAGCTCCTGCTTGGAGTTACAAATGTGAGCAACTGCACCGGTATCAAATACCCAGGAGCTACTACGAGCGCTGGTTAGGTACACATCAATAACAAGTATATCACATATACCTTTAATGTTGTCGTCCTTCTTATCCGCTAAGTACTTGGGGCAGTTCCGCTTCCAGTGACCGGCACCCTTGCAGTAAAAGCACTCAGTCTCAGGCTTGGGTCCATGCTTGTTCTTCTTCTTCCCGGCAACTTGCTTACCGGGCGCGGCAACAACTTTGCCGTCCTTCTTGAAGTTCTTCTTACCCTTGCCTTTCTTGAAACTAGTGGTCTTATTTACCATCAACACTTGATGCTCCTTTCTGATCTCGACCTCTGCTGATTTCAGCATCGAGTACAACTCAGGAATGGACTTCTCCATCCCTTGCATGTTGTAGTTCATCACAAAGCTCTTGTAGCTAGGTGGAAGCGACTGGAGGATTCTGTCAATGACCGAGTCATCCGGGAGATTAACTCCCAGCTGAGTCAAGCGGTTGTGTAGCCCAGACATCTTGAGGATGTGCTCACTGACAGAACTATTCTCCTCCATCTTACAGCTGAAGAACTTGTCGGAGATGTCATATCTCTCGACCTGGGCATGAGCTTGGAAAACCAGTTTCAGTTCTTGGAACATCTCATATCTTCCGTGTTGCTCAAAACGCTTTTGGAGCCCCAGTTCTAAACTGTAAAGCATGCCGCACTGAACAATGGAGTAATCATCGTAGCGAGAATGCCAAGCGTTCGCAATGTCTTGCTCTTCTGGGAGAAGGGGTGGGTCACCTAGTGGTGCATCAAGGACATACAATTTCTTGGAAGCTATGAGGATGATCCTCAAGCCACGGACCCAGTCCGCATAGTTGCTTGCATCATCTTTCAGCTTGGTTTTCTCTAGGAACGCGTTGAAATTGAGGGTGACATTTGCGTTGGCCATTGGATCTACAATATAGATTGTAAAGATAATTTTAGACTAAGTTCATGATAATTAAGTTCAAATAATCAAATTATTTAATGAACTCCCACTTAGATAGACATCTCTCTAGTCATCCAAGTGACACATGATCCATGTCAACTAACCCGTGTCCGATCATCACGTGAGACGGACTAGTCATCCATGGTGAACATCTCCATGTTGATTGTATCTTCCATACGACTCATGTTCGATCTTTCGGTCTTCCGTGTTCCGAGGCCATGTCTGTACATGCTAGGCTCGTCAAGTCAACCTAAGTGTTTCGTGTGTGTAAATCTGGCTTACACCCGTTGTATGCGAAAGTTAGAACCTATCACACCCGATCATCACGTGGTGCTTCGGAACAACGATCCTTAGCAACGGTGCACAGTTAGGGTGAACACTTTTCTTGAAATTTAGTGAGAGATCATCTTATTTACTACCGTCGTTCTAGGCAAATAAGATGTAAACATGATAAACATCACATGCAATCAATATAGTGACATGATATGGCCATTATCATCTTGCTCCTTTGATCTCCATCTTCGGGGCACCATGATCATCACTGTCACCGGCACGACACCATGATCTCCTTCATCATGATCTCCATCACTGTGTCTTCATGAAGTTGTCTCGCCAACTATTACTTCTACTACTATGGCTAACGTTTAGCAATAAAGTAAAGTAATTACATGGCGTTTATGATTGACACGCAGGTCATACAATAAAATAAGACAACTCCTATGGCTCCTGCCGGTTGTCATACTCATCGACATGCAAGTCGTGAATCCTATTACAAGAACATGATCAATCTCATACATCACAATGCATCACATCACATCCTTTGGCCATATCACATCACAAGGCATATGCTGCAAAAACAAGTTAGACGTCCTCTAATTTGTAGTTGCAAGTTTTTACGTGGCTGTTATAGGTTACTAGCAAGAACGTTTCTTACCTACGTTAAAACCACAACGTGATATGCCAATTGCTATTTACCCTTCATAAGGACCCTTTTCATCAAATCCAATCTGACTAAGGTGGGAGAGACAGACACCCGCTAGCCACCTTATGCAACAAGTGCATGTCAGGCGGTGGAACCAGTCTCACGTAAGCGTATGTGTAAAGTCGGTCCGGGCCGCTTCGTCCCACAATACCGCCGAATCAAGATAAGACTAGTAGTGGTAAGAAAATTAACAAAATCGACGCCCACAACTGCTTTGTGTTCTACTCGTGCATAGATTCTATGCATAGACCTAGATCATGATGCCACTGTTGGGAGACGTAGTAGTAAATCAAAATTTTCCTACGTGTCACCAAGATCTATCTATGGAGAAACCAACAACGAGTGGGAGAGATTGCATCTTCATACCTTTGAAGATCGCTAAGCGGAAGCGTTACAAGAACGCGGTTGATGGAGTCGTACTCGTAGCGATTCAGATCACGGTGGATTCCGATCTAAGCGCCGAACAACGGCGCCTCCGCGTTCAACACACGTGCAGCCCGGTGACATCTCCTACGCCTTGATCCAGCAAGGAGGAAGGAGAGGTTAGGGAAGGGCTCCAATAGCAGCATGACGGCGTGGTGGTGGTGGAGTAGCAAGGTATTCCGGCAGGGCTTCGCCTAAGCGTCGCGGAGGAGGAAGAAGATAGGTAGGGCTTTTCCGTGAGAGAGAGAGAGAGAGAGTTCAGAACTATTCTCAAAAGGCCAAAACCTCAATTATATATAGGAGGAGGGAGAGGGAGGGCTGACTTGGCTCCTCCTCCAAAGAGGAGGGCTTCGGCCGAAGTGGGGATAGAGTCCACCTCCCACAAGGGAGGTGGATCTCCTCTTTTTAAAACCCTTTGCCCTTTATCTCTAGATCTCCAGTCGCATGGGCCTTTCTAGAAGGTCTTGGCCAGCCCAATAAGGGCTGGCACACCTCCTCTAAGGCACCACAAGGTCCTATGGTCGTCAACCCCTCCCGGGGGTCCTCCGACACCCTCCCGGCACTCTCGGTACAATACCGATGAGCCCGAAAACTTTCCGGTGACCAAAACTGGACTTCCTATATATCAATCTTTACCTCCAGACCATTCTGGAGCTCCTCGTGACGTCCGGGATCTCATCCGGGACTCCGAACAACTTTCGGTAATCACGTATACCATTTCCCTATAACCCTAGCGTCATCGAACCTTAAGTGTGTAGACCCTACGGGTTTGGGAGACACGTGGACATGACCGAGACACTTCTCCGGCCAATAACCAACAGTGGTATCTGGATACCCATGTTGGCTCCCACATGCTCCATGATGATCTCATCGGATGAGCCACGATGTCGGGGATTCAATCAATCCCGTATACAATTCCCTTTGTCTATCGGTATGATACTTGCCCGAGATTCGATCGTCGGTATCTCTACACCTTGTTCAATCTCATTATCGGCAAGTCTCTTTACTCGTTCCATAATACATCATCCCGTGGCTAACTCCTTAGTCACATTGAGCTCATTATGATGATGTCTTACCGAGTGGGCCCAGAGATACCTCTCCGTCACACGGAGTGACAAATCCTAGTCTCGATTTGTGCCAACCCAACAGACACTTTCGGAGACACCCGTAGTGCACCTTTATAGCCACCCAGTTATGTTGTGACATTTGGCACACCCAAGCATTCCTACGGTATTCGGGAGTTGCACAATCTCATGGTCTAAGGAAACGATACTTGACATTGAAAAGCTTTAGCAAACGAACTACACGATCTAGTGCTATGCTTAGGATTGGGTCTTGTCCATCACATCATTCTCCTAATGATGTGATCCTGTTATCAACGACATCCAATATCCATGGTCATGAAACCGTGACCATCTATTGATCAATGAGCTAGTCAACTGGAGGCTCACTAGGAACATGTTGTGGTCTATGTATTCACACATGTATTACGGTTTCCGGTTAACACAATTATAGCATGAACAATAGACAATTATCATGAACTAGGAAATACAATAATAACCATTTTATTATTGCCTCTAGGGCATATTTCCAACAGCAGAGGTGTCAACAACCTTCTTCGTGGCGTCGTCAACCATGACGATGTTCTGGAGGTTGAGAACGTAGTCGAAGTAAAGGACAAAGACAAACAATAGTGAGTAATTGCCCCGAGAACTTAACCGCTATTATCTTGGTGAAGGATCATAAAGGGTGGGATTTCGGAGGCATGTTTCCCCATACAACCATGCACGCGGTTGACGGGGTGGGGTCGCCAGAAGCAGCACCGAGATGAACGATGGTGGTTGTGCGGGAGGAGGAAGAGCAAATGTGTTCTGATTAAGTGACGCCTAGGGTTGCCATCGCGATCAATATATATATCAGATGACCCACTGTGCCATTCGCGCAAAGATCAATTGCAGCCATGAAGCAAAGCAACGGCGAGTCCTGGTTTGCTCCAACCATAGTGTTAGCCTATTATATCGTTGGAGGGTGTTTAGTTCCTCACAAACAAGTTGCGTTTGTTAAAATCTATTTCATAAAGTTATCCTTTGTTGGAGCATTCTGTTAAGGAGCGTCACATGACCACATGCCGACCAAGATAACACCAAACGGACGAAGCAAGCAACAGGGTCTCAACCCGAACAAACTGAAAACAAACCTCGCCACCTCCTACATAAACACATTTTTGATGATACGCGTTTGTCGAGAGGAGGTAGTAGCAAATGAGCTTGGTCTTACAAACAAATAGAAGCATTAGAGAGAATGAGAAACCCCTCCACCATCAAAAAATTTCTCCTGATCCAGTGGTGTAACATGCATGGGATGTGAGGATTTTTTAAGTTAAGGACACAAGTTGCTAAAATTGTGTGCTTGCGTAAGGTGTTTGTGGAAACCTTTCCTAGTATAATCCAAACACAAAAAGGAGTTACCTAACAAGTCATAAACTACGTTCCCAAGATCCTTGTCAAAGAAAAAAAAGTACATTCCTAAGACCCTTTTAGTATATGCAACATGAAATATGTCTGAAGTAATAACTAGTGCATTATGCACTGGCATATATATATTTATCATATTTAGTAAGTGGATTGCCATGAAAAAACAGTTAACTATGTAACCCTTTTATGATCGATAATTCAATTTGGTCATTTGGTGCCCGAGCTCATCTACACCCGATGGACAGTAAAATAAAATAAAAAAACTCCAAAATATCTTATTTATGTGTGGTGCAATGCTCAAATGTGTGATGTTCGTGCAGATTTTCGAAGTGTTTGGGCATTGGAGGAGCTCGTGCAAAAATATTATAAAATCATGTGTGAACAGTGTTGTTTTTAAATTTTTCTTAGACACTTCTACTTGTGAGCTGCGTTGGGATTTCCCCCAAAAAGGAGAGGATATGCAACATAGTAGAGATAAGTATTTCCCTCAGTGAGAACCAAGATTATCAAACCAATAGGAGAACCAAACAAATTCCTTTCAACGGCAACTATACACACAAAACCAAACACTCACCTAATGTAGGCAAGAGGGTTGTCAAGCCCCTTGAACTCGTTACTTGCAAGGATTAAATCTTGATAGAGATACATATTGCAAATAATAAAAGTAAAAACAAATAATAAAAGGCAGCGAGGTATTTTTAAAGTATTTTCATTTATGTTTAAGTAGACATAGGGGCATAGTGTTCACTAGAGGCTTCTCTCTTGAAAATAGCATACGGTGGGTAGACAAATTACATTTGGGTGATTGACAGAATTGCACATAGTTATGACATGTTATTCAAGGCAATGATGATGTATATAGGCATCACTCCATAAACAAGTAGACCAAAACGATTATATATCTACTACTATTACTCCACGTCGAGAGCGCTTCTATGCTTGCTTCTCTAGGTATTAAGTTCATAACAAACAAAGTAATGCTTGGAGCAAGGTGACATGATGTAGACAAAATAAGACAAGGAATATGTTCAGATCCCATCGTTTTATCCTTAATTACAACAATAAAAAAGAGTGCATTGTCCCCTTCTGTCACGAGGGTGTAGAGCACCGAAAGATTGAACCCACTACAACACACCACTCCCACTGAAGATAAATCAATCTAGTTGGCCAAACCAAACCGAAGGATCAGAGAAAAATACGAAGTTTTAATAATCAAGCATAATAAAATTCAAAGGAGACTCAGTTACTTTCAATGAATAATCTGATCATAAACCCACAATTCATCGGGTCCCAACAAACACATCGCAAAAAAAGATTACATCACATAGATCACTGCAAGAATCATGTTGAACTTTGTACTGAACATCAAAGAGAGAAAAAAAGGCCATCTAGGTACTAGCTATGGACCCGTAGGTCTATGGTGGACTACACACGCATCATCATGGAGGCAACAAGGTTTATGTAGATGGCCTCCGTGGTTGATTCCCCCTCCGACAGAGTATCAGAAAAGGTCTCTAGATGGCCTCCCATCAGAACAGAGTCTTGTGGTGGTGGAAAAAGTGTTTCGAGGCTCTATGTTGGTTTTTGGATTTTAGAGAATTTATGGAGGTCGAATTTGGTCAGGTGGAGCCACAAGGGGCCCACAAGGCTTCAGGGTGCGCCTACCCCTTGGGCACGCCTTGTTGCCTTGTTGTCTCCTCGCGTCACTTCCTGACTTCTTCCGAAGTTCCTGGGTCTCTTTTGTCTAGAAAAAATCATCAAAAAGGTTTGTAGAGTTTGGACTTCGTTTGGTACAGATTTCCTGGAAAACCAAAAACCGGCAAAAAACAGTAACTGACACTTGGCACTAGGTTAATAGGTTAGTTCCCTAAAATGATATAGAATAGCATATAATTGCATATAAACTATCCTAGATTGATAATATAGTAGCATGGAATGATCAAAAATTATAGATACATTGGATACGTATCAGCATCCCCAAGCTTAATTCCTGCTCGTCCTTGAGTAGGTAAATGGTAAAATAGAATTTTGTATGTGACATGCTACCAACATGTAATCTATTTTTAGTATGATCATTGAGAAACGATGATCTAATTTATATCAGCATAATAATATATGTAAGCATAAATAGCATAATCGTTACCTTTCAACATATACTATCCTTAAAGAATGTTATTCCCTACTCATTTTATCATATCAAGCATGGCATGACTCCGTCTTCACTGTATAAGTATAAATCATGAGCACCCCGATGTTAAACTAGGCAATTGGATTGTACTTCTAACGTGCTTCAGTATTTTCAACTTGATGCAATACATGAGCATGAACCATGGATATAGCATATGGGTGGAATAGAGTATGGTGGTAGATATCAAAGGAGTCAAAGTGAAAAAGAAAGTCTTGCATCAACTAGGTGGATCAACGGGCTATGGAGTTGCCCATTAATCGATATCAATGTGAGGAGTAGGGATTGCCATGCAACAGATGCACTAGATATACAAGTGTATGCAAGCTCAACGGAAGCTAAGTGGGTGTGCATCCAACTTGCTTGCTAATGAAGACCTTGGGCATTTGAGGAAGCCCGTCGCTGGAATATATAAGCCAAGTTCTATAATGTAAAAATTCTCACTAGCATATGAAAGTGATAACTCAAGAGACTCTCTATATGAAGAACATGGTGCCACATTGAGGCACAAGTGTAGCAAATGGATAGTAACACCGCCCCTTCTCCCTTTTCTCTCATTTTTTGGTGGGATTTTCATTTTTTCGCCTCCCCCATTTATTTTCTCTTTTTTTTTGTCAAGAGTCTCATCCCGACTTGTGGGGGAATAATCGTCTCCATCATCCTTTCCTCACTGGTATAGTGCTCTAATAATTATGATCATCACACTTGTATTTACTTACAACTCAATATTACAACTCAACATAAAACAATGTGACTCTATATGAATTCCTCTAGGAGTGTACCAGGATGTGCAATGATCTAGCGTAACATGTAGATAATGATGAATGGTGGTTTTTCCACAAATACTATGCCAGTTATATGATCATGCAAAGCAATATGATGATAAACACACAAGTCATGTGACGGAAGGTGGAAGTTGCATGGCAATATATCTCGAAATGACTATGGAAATGCCATGATAGGTAAGTATGGTGGCTGTTTTGAGGAAGATAAAGGATGATTATGTGTGATAGAGCGTATCATATCACAGGGTTTGATGCACTGACGAAGGTTGCACTGACTCTCGAGGTGAGAATGGGCAATGCACAGTACCAAAGATGTTAGCAATTACGGAAAGGTGAGAGTGTGTATATCTATGGATTCACATTAGTTAACCATCGCACGCACCCGATTCGAACAACACGATAGGATTTTATTTCAGACATAAAATTGATCACACATCGTCACCATGCCATAGTTAATACTTAGATTAATAACAAATAACAAGCTTTAATTACCAATATTTATACTAACCAACAATAACGTACTAATTCCCTTTCATATTACTACATAAATATAATCAACTCATGTTTCTTCTTTAGTGAGGTACATGAAAGTTTTTATTATATCCCCCTCAAATACCTATCATTTTTGGACTAGTCTTATAACTCGTGCCATTTACCATTCTTATTTATTATTATACTCTCAATAAGATTTAAGTGAAGTATAAGAGTTCAATCATTTCTACAAAATTTGAGCACTGTCGTGCTCTAAAAGATATAAGTGAAGCACTGGAGGAACTACCTAGCTCAAAAGATATAAGTAACACATATAGAGTATTCTAACAAATTATGATAACCGTGTGTTACTCTCAAATATGTATGTCCAGTAAACAATGATTATGCCAAACTAAAAGAAAAGGAAAACATAACACATGATGCTCCAAGCAAAACACATATCATATGCTGAATAAAAATATAGCTCCAAGTGACATACCGATAGATTGGAGACGAAAGAGGGGATGCCTTCCGGGGCATCCCCAAGCTTAGACGCTTGGGTCTTCCTTGAATATTACTTTGGGGTGCCTTGGTCATCCCCAAGCTTAGGGTCTTGACACTCCTTATTCCTTCATCCATCGTTCTCTCACCCAAAACTTGAAAACTCCAGCACACAAAACTTAACAAAATCTCGCGAGATTAGTTATTATAATAGACATATCAAATACTTCAGATACTATTATAAATTGGTTCATACTTCATTATTGCATAATACGTACTATATTCTAACTTCTCCATGGCTTATAGCCCCCAATATAATCCATAGCATCATCAAAACAAGCAAACTATGCAAGCAAAAACAGAATTTGTCTAAAGCAGAACAATCTGTAAAGACCTGTAGAAAAACCATACTTCTGTAAATCCAAAAATTCTGAAACATTAGGACAACTTGGGAAATTTGTATACCAATACTGTCTGAAAGATCAAAAAGACGTTGCGGTCAAAACATAGAAATTGTGCACGGGCGCAAAAGTTTCTGTTTTTGCACCGTATCAATTCTACTATCTTCCAAATCATCCCAAAGGCTTTACTTTGCACAAACACTAATTTAAAAATAAAGAAATCAATACAATAGAAATAATCATGTCAATAAACCAAAACAGAAAGTGTTGGGTTGTCTCCCAACAAGCTCTTTCTTTATAACCATTAAGATAGGCTTGAGATTTTAATGATGCTCACATAAAAGACAAGAACGGGAACACAAAGAGAGCATCATATGGCATGTGACAAACTTATTTAAATATAACATACTTCATATGCATATCCATCTTATAGAAAACGAATTATCAAGACAAGCAACATCTAGCATATGCAAATAGGAACAATGAAGCATTAATAGTTTCAACACAAAGAGAGGTAATTTAGCACTATTCAAAAAATCTTCTGATTCAATGATTTATTGTCTGATTTATCGCTACTCGTGGGGTGACCGATAATATTATGCCTTATCTTCACCGTTTATCTTTTGGGCCGATTTATTGCTCTAACAAGCGATTTATGGGGAATCTTCCAATAAATCAGGCCTATTCCTAGTACTATGTTTGGAAAAGTTATGTTTATTTGTGTTTTTATGGACTTTTTTGTGTAGTACGTACTATTTCGCTATTTTTTTCATTATACGAGGATTCTGAGGCTAGGAATCAAGGTAACACTTCTGTCCAATATATTTTTGGTGTTAAATATAACATATTTCAGTGTTGGGAACCTGGGATTTGCAAAAAATGGCCAATTAATAGTCGACCGATAAAATCGATTAACCGGCTGATTTCGGATTAATCTCTAATCCCCAGCTGATTGAGACGATAAAGATAAGCGATATACTCAACATTGTAAATTAGTGACATGAAGATTTCTATAACCATATTTGCCTCTCTCGTAATAATTACACGTAGGATCATATTCAAGTTCAATAATATAGCTATCATTTAAAATATTCTCTCCACGATCCACATACACAAAAGATTTACAATCTTCCAAGATAGTTGGATTAAAATTAACTAAAGTCATGACCTCTCCAAACCCACTTTTATCAAACATTTCATAATATTGAACACTCTCCAAATATGCGAGATTATTATCTGAAGTTGACACTCTTTCAAACCCACTTTTAGTATTACTGAAAATATCAATAACAATAATAGATTCATCATGAAGCTCAAAATTATCAAGATCACAAGAAACATCATGATTATCACCCCAACTATTATCATTAGCATAATTGATATTCATAGAATTCATACTACTAACTAAATTGCAATCATTCTTTTCATTCAATAAAGTATCCCAATAGGAATTTCATTCAGCACTTCGTTATTACTATTGGTTTACAATAAGCAACAAGTTTGAAAATATCAGCAAGTGGATGAGGAACCATTTATCTTTAAAAATTTATTTTACTATTTGTTATTGTGTGACAAAGATAAAGATAACATAACTAGGCAAGTAAAAAGTAGAACACGTGATTGATAGGTTGTGCGAAGGTACCTGACGATAATTTGATGATGTTGTTGGAAATATGCCCTAGAGGCAATAATAAATTAGTTATTATCATATTTCCTTGTTTAGGATAATCGTTTGTTATCCATGCTATAATTGTATTGATCGGAGACTTAAATGCATGTGTGGATACATAGACAAAACCATGTCCCTAGTATGCCTCTAATGGACTAGCTCGTTGATCAAAGGATGGTTAAGGTTTCCTAGCCATGGACATGAGATGTCATTTGATAACGGGATCACATCATTAGGAGAATGATGTGATGGATAAGACCCAAACTACAAACATAGCATATGATCGTGTCAGTTTATTGCTACTGTTTTCTGCATGTCAAGTATATGTTCCTATGACCATGAGATCATGCAACTCACGGATATCGGAGGAGTGTGTTGTGTGTATCAAACGTCGCAACATAACTGGGTGACTATAAAGGTGCTCTACAGGTATCTCCGATGGTGTCTGTTGAGTTGGCATGGATCAAGACTGGGATTTGTTACTCCGTGTTACGGAGAGGTATCTCAGGGCCCACTCGGTAATACAACATCACAACAAGCCTTGCAAGCAATGTAGCTAAGTGTTAGTCACGGGATCTTGTATTACGGAACGAGTAAAGAGACTTGCTAGTAACGAGGTTGAACTAGGTATGGAGATACCGACGATCGAATCTCGGGCAAGTAACATACCGAAGAACAAAGGGAACGTTATACGGGATTAACTGAATCCTTGACATAGAGGTTCGACCGATAAAGATCTTCGTAGAATATGTAGGAACCAATGTGGACGTCCAGGTCCCGCCATTGGTTATTGACCGTAGAGGTGTCTCGGTCATGTCTACATAGTTCTCGAACCCGCAGGGTCTGCACACTTAAGGTTTGGTGACGTTTCGGTAGTGTAGAGTTATGTATGGTGGTGACCGAAGGTTGTTCGGAGTCCCGGATGAGATCCCGGACATCATGAGGAGCTCCGGAATGGTCCGGAGGTAAAGATTCATATATAGGAAGTCCCAGTTTGGTCGCCAGAAAAGTTTCGGGCTCATCGGTAGTGTACCGGGAGTGCCGGTAGTGTATCGGGGGACCTCCGGGAGGGGTATTTAGACCCCAAGAGGTCCATGGGCTGTGGGAGAATAATAACCAGCCCTTAGTGGGCTGGAAAAACATCCACACCAAGGCCCATGGCGCAGGAGGCAAAAGTCCTAAAGGAAAAGGTGGAAAAAAGGCTAAAAAGGAAGAGTCCTACTCCTAGTAGGAGTGGAGGAGGAGTAGGACTCCTACCCCTCTAGTTTGTCTGACTCCTATTGGAGTTTTTCCTTGCGCCAGCCCTCCTCTCTCTCCCTCCTTTATATACTGGTGGATTGGGTGCTGTTTGGACACAGTTTATGGCCACGTGCTACCCGTTTCACCGGTGCTCCTCTAGATCGGTTTTCTGCAGCGCTTAGGCGAAGCCCTATCGGAATTGCTCCACCACCATCACCGGAGCGCCGTCACGCTGCCGGTGAACTCTCTCTCCTCTCCATCTCCTCTTGCTGGATCAAGATGGTGGAGATCGTCATCAAGCTGCACGTGTGCTGAACGCGGAGGTGCCGTCCGTTCGGCGCTAGATCGGAAGGACCATGATCGAGATCGCGAGACGGTTCGTGATGTGATCACGGAACGGATCATGATGAGTTCGCGGGATAGATCACGATCAAGATCGTGATACGGATCGTGATGAGTTCGTGGGACGGATCATGATGTGTTCGCGGGACGGATCGTGATTGGATCACGGGACGGATCGTGATGAGATCGCGGGACGCTCGGCGATTTGGATCGCGAAGATGTTCGACTACACCAACCGCGTTTCTTAACGCTTCCCGCTTAGCAATCTACAAGGGTACGTAGATCCACTCTCCCTCTCGTAGATGCTCATCACCATGGATAGGTTTGCATGTGCGTAGGAAATTTTTTGTTTCCCATGCGACGTTCCCCAACAGATGTCTCCCCGCCGATGGCGCTAGAAATTCTTTCTGCTACTTGTGAGTTGCGTTGGGATTTTCCCCGAAGAGGAGAGGAGATGCAACACAGTAGTAATATTTCCCTCGGTGAGAACCAAGATTATCGAACCAATAGGAGAACCAAGCAATTCCTTTCGACGGCACCAACACACACAAAACCAAACACTTGCACCCAACGCGGCCAAGAGGGTTGTCAAGCCCCTTGAACTTGTTACTTGCAAGGATTAAATCTTGATAGATATATATTGCAAATAATAAAATTTAAAAACAAATAATAAAAGGCAGCAATGTATTTTTAGAGTTTTTGTATTTATGGTTAAGTAGACCGGGGGCCATGGTGTTCACTAGAGGCTTCTCTCTTGAAAATAGCATATGATGGGTAGACAAATTACTGTTGGGTAATTGATAGAATTGCACATAGTTATGACATGTTATTCACAACAATGATCATGTATATTGGCATCACTTCCATAAACAAGTAGACCGAAACAATTCTGCATCAACTATTATTACTCCACTTCGAGAGCGTTTCTATGCTTGCCTCTCTAGGTATTAAGTTCATAACAAACATACTAATGTTGGAGCAAGGTGACATGACGTAGATAAAATAAGACAAGCAATATGTCCAGATCCTGTCGTTTTATACTTAATGGCAACAATACAAATATGTGTCTTGTCCCATTTTGTCACAAGGAGGTATGATACGTCTCCAACGTATCGATAATTTATGAAGTATTCATGCCATATTCACCTATGTGTACAATACTTTTATATGGTTTTGATGCACTTTATATGATTTATTTAGAACTAACCCAAACCGATGTTGTTTTCAGCAGAACTACTGTGGTGTTGTTTTTGTGCAGAAAATGGAAGTTCTCGAAATCGCCCGAAACTTTTTGACAATTTGTTTTGGAACAAGAGAGGCACTAGACACTTTGTGGGAGAGCCAGAAGAGTCACGAGGTGGCCACCATCCACAAGGGCGTGTCAGGACGCCAAATCATGCCCTGGTGGAGCGTGCTCACCTCGTGGGCCATCTCCTCATCAAACCAACGCCAAAAATTCCTATAAATATAGAAACCATCAGAAATAACCATAGACTCCTCGTTCTTCCGCCGCAAGGCCTCTATAACACCGAAAAACCAATCTAGAAAGAAAACAGTACCCTACCAGAGAGGGTAGATCATCTTCGGTGGCCATCTTCATCATCCTGACGGAGGCCATGATGAGGAGGGAGTATTCCACCCTCGGGCTGACGGTTTGTACCAGTAGCTATGTGTTGAATCTCTCTCTCTCTCTCTCTCTTGTGTTCTTGAGATGGCACGATCTTGATGTAGCACGGGCTTTGTTAATATAGTTGGATCACATGGTGTTTTCCCCTCTCTATCTTGTTGTGATGAATTGAGTTTTCCCTTTGAGATTTTGTTATTGTCGAATTGAATACTTTTATGGATTTCAGAGCACTTGATATATGTCTTGCATGCGGATACCCGTAGCGGCATTGGGGTATTCAAGTGATTCACTTGATATATGTTATGTACTCAACTTGCGGATTCCCGAGGTGACATTGGGGTAATCTATGCATAGGGGTTGATACACGTTCTTGTCTTAGCTTCTTCGGTAGAAATATTGGGGCACTCTTTGAGGTTCTTTGTGTTGGATTGAGTATTATGAATCTTAAATTGTTTGATGCGTATCGTATAATTAACTCATGGATACTTGTGGTGACATTGGAGTATCTAGGTGACATTAGAGTCGGTTGATGTGTATCATATGGTGTTATTCTAGTACGAACTTAGATAGATCGATCGGAAGGATAACTTGGTTTTTTTAGTAGCACTCTTGGATAGATTGATCGGAAAGGATAACTTTAAGGCGGTTTCATACCCTACAAATAATTTCTTCTTATGCTCTCCTCTAGATAAGACTTTGGAGTGATTATTCGTTGCACGTTGAGGGATGGTTATGTGATCCAATTATATTAGCATTGTTGAGAGATTGTACTAGCGAAAGTACGGCCCGTAGGCCTTGTTTTCAAGCATTGCAATACCCTTTGTGCTCACTTTTGTTACTTGTTACCTTTCTGTTTTTATATTCCTAGATTACAAAAACCTTTATCTATCATCCATATTGCACTTGTATCACCATCTCTTCACCGAACTAGTGCACCTATACAATTTGCCATTGTATTGGGTGTGCTGGGGACACAAGAGATTTCTTGTATTTGCAGGGTTCTTTGAGAGAGACCATCTTCATACTACACCTCCCACGGATTGATAAACCTTAAGCCATCCACTTGAGGAAAAATTGCTACTGTCCTACAAAACTCTGCGCTTGGAGGCCCAACACGAGTCTACAAGAATAAAGTTGCGTAGTAGACATCAATGTAGAGCACCGCAAGATTGAACCCACTACAACACACCACTCCCACTGAAGATAAATCAATCTAGTTGGCCAAACCAAGACGATAGATCAGAGAGAAATACGAAGCTACAATAGTCATGCATAATAGAATTAATAGGAGAGTCAATTACGTTCAATGAATAATCTGATCATAAGCCCACAATTCATTGGATCCCAACAAACACACCGTAAAGAAGGTTACATCAGATAGACCACCGCAAGAATCGCAATGAAGTTTGTATAGAAGATCAGTGAAGAGAAGAAGCCATCTAGGTACTAGGTATGGACCCGTAGGTCTGTGGTGGACTACTCACGTATCATCATGGAGGAAGCATGGTTGATGTAGATGGCTGCTACCTCTTGAGCTTGCGTTAGTTTTCCTTTGAAGAGGAAAGGGTGATGCAGCAAAGTAGATAAGTATTTCCCTAAGTTGTTGAGAACCAAGGTATCAATCCAGTAGGAGGATCAAGCAAGTCACCAATGGATGCACCTACACAAACAATCAAACTCTTTCACCCAACGCTATAAAAGGGGTTGTCAATCCCTTCACGGTTATTTGCAAGGATTAGATCCAATAGAGATAGATGTAAACGAGTGCCGAAAGTAAAAGATAAATAAATTGCAGAAAAGGTATTTTTGGTATTTTTGGTTTATAGATCTGAAAGTATATGATGGAAAATAGACCCAGGGGCCATAGATTTCACTAGAGGCTTCTCCCTTGAAGGCAAATATCATGGTGGGTAAACAAATTACTGCCAAGCAATTGATAGAAAAGCGAATAATCATGTAGTTATCCAAGGATATGATCATCCATATAGGCATCATGTTCGTGTCAAGTAGACTGAAACGATTCTGCATCTACTACTATTACTCCACACATCGACCGACTCTTGCCTGCATCTAGAGTATTAAGTTCATGAAGAACAGAGTAACGCATTAAGAAATATGACATGATGTAGAGGGATAAAGTCAAGAAATATGATGAAAACCTCATCTTGTTACCCTTGATGGCAACAATACAATATGTGCCTCGCTACCGCTACTATGTCACTGGGTGAGGACACCGCAAGAATGAACCCAAAACCAAGCATTTCTCCCATTGCAAGAATTACCAATCTAGTTGGCCAAACCAAACAAATAACTCAAAGAGACTTGCAAGGATATGAAATCATGCAAATAAGAATTCAATGGAGATTCAAATAAGATTCATGGATAATCTGAACATAAACTCACAATTCATCGGATCTTGACAAACACACCACAAAAGAGTATAGATCTCCATGAAGATCATGAGAGAGAGAGAAGAAGCCATCTAGCTACTAGCTATGGACCCGTAGGTCTATGGTGGACTACTCACGCATCATCGGAGGGGCAATGGAGTTGATGTAGATGCCCTCCGTGATCGTTTCCCCCTCCGGCAGATTACCGGAGAAGGCCCCAAGATTGAACCTCTCGGGAACGGAGGCTTCCGGCAGCAGAAAAGTATTTGCGTGGATCTCTTTGATTTTGGGGGAATATTTGGGTATTTATAGGCCAAGAATTAGGGTTAGGAGACATGTCAGGGAGCGACAAGCCTGCTAGGCGCGGTCAGGGGGGCCACGCCTAGCAGGCTTGTGGCGCCCTGGCTCCTCCCGTGCCGTGCACTCCAAGCTTGGATGACTTGTTTCCTTCCAAAAAATTCCTTCCGAAGGTTTTATTCCGTTTGGACTCCGTTTAATATCCCATATCTGAAAACTCAAAAACAAGGAAAAACATAAACTGACACTTGGCTCTAGATTAATAGGTTAGTCCCAAAAATAATATAAAATAAAACAGATAATATAATAGCATGCCATCATAAAAAATAATAGATACGTTGGAGACGTATCAGCATCCCCAAGCTTAATTCCTGCTCGTCCTCGAGTAGGTAAATGATAAAAATAGGATTTTGGATGTGGAGTGCTACCTAACATATTTATCCATGTAATATTCTTTATTGTGGCATGAATATTCAGATCTCTAAGACTCAAAACAAAAGCTTAATATTGATATAGAAACAATAACATTTCAAGCATAGTAGCAAAGAGATTGTATCTCTTCAAAATATAATGGCAAAAGAAAGTTGTCCCTACAATATCATATGGTCTGGCTATGCTCCATGTTCCCCACACGAAGTATTTATATCATGCACAACCCCGATGAAAAGTCAAGCAATTTTTTTCACACCTTTATTTTCTCAAACTTATTCAACTCTCATGCAATACATAAGCGTGAGCCATGGATATAGCACTGTAGGTGGAATAGAATATGGTGGAGGTTGTCAAGGAAAGGGAGAAGATAGTCTCACATCAACTAGGCGTATCAACAGGCTATGGAGATGCCCATCAATAGATATCAATGTGAGTGAGTCGGGATTGCCATGCAATGGATGCACTAGAGCTATAAGTGTATGAAAGCTCAAAAAGGAACTGAGTGGACGTGCATCGTGAAGAAAAAATTCCACTAGCTATATGAAAGTGAAAAAATAGGAGACTCTCTATCATGAAGATCATGGTGCTACTTTGAAGCACAAGTGTGGAGAAAAAGGTAGTAGCAATGTCCCTTCTCTCCTTTCTCTCTTTTTTTCATTTTTTATGTGGGCATCTAAGGCCTCTTTTATTCATTTTTTATTTAGTCCGGAATCTCATCCCCACTTGTGAGGTAACCATAGATTACATCATCCTTTCCTCACATGGGACATGCTCTAATAATGAAAATCATCATACTTTTATTTACTTACAACTCAAAAGAAAATTACAACTCGATACCTATGACAAAATATGACTCTATATGGAATATGGAAGTTGCATGGAAATATATCTCGGAATGGCTATGGAAATGACATAATAGGTAGGTATGGTGGCTGTTTTGAGGAAAGTATATGGTGTCTGTTTTGAGGAAGGTAACTGGTGGCTGTTTTGAGGAAGGTTTATGGTATACGGGCAAAAGTTGCATGGTAATAGAGAGGCTAGCTAAGGTGAAAGGGTGGGAGTGCGTATAATCCGTGGACTCAACATTAGTCATAAAGAACTCACATACTTATTGCAAAAGTCTATTAGTCATTGAAGAAAAGCATTAAACGCATGCTCATAGGGGGAGGTTGGTAGGAGTTAACCATCGCGCGCGCCCGACCCTCACACAAAGGTCGACAATCTATAAACAAGTCATGCTCTGACTTCCTTACATAACGGTTCACCATATGTGCATGCTATGAGAATCACAAACCTTTACACAAGTATTTTTTACCAAATCACAATTTGCCTCCTAACATGTCTCTTAACATTACAATCTTTGTATATCAAAACTTTATGCAAGGAATCAAACTTCTCATAAATACTCAATGCACTTAATATGGAAGTTTTTATCATATCCCTTTTGGATGCCTATCATATTAGGACTAAATTCATAACCTAGACCAATTACCATTCTGTTTTAGAAACTCTCCAAATAATATAAGTGAGGTACGAGAGTTCAAGTATTTCTACAAAACGCAAACACCACCGTGCACTAAAAGATATAAGTGAAGCACATAGAGAAAAATTGCCCAACTCAAAAGATATAAGTGAAGCACATAGATTATTCTAATAAATTCACGATTCAGCATCTCTCTCTCAAAATATGTGTGCATCAAGGATGATTGTGTCAAACTAGCAAGCAAATACTCATATCATACAAGACGCTCCAAGCAAAACACATATCATGTGGTGAATAAAAATATAGCCTCAAGTAAATTTACCGATGGATTGAAGACGAAAGAGGGGATGCCTTTCGGGGCATCCCCAAGCTTAGGCTCTTTGGCATCCTTGAATATGGCTTGGGGTGCCTTGGGCATCCCCAAGCTTAGGCTCTTGCCACTCCTTATTCCATAGTCCATCAAATCTTTACCCAAAACTTGAAAACTTCACAACACAAAACTTAACAGAAAACTCGTGAGATCCGTTAGTATAAGAAAGTAAATCATCACTTTAGGTACTGTTATGAACTCATTATTTATTTATATTGGTTTTATACCTACTGCAATCTAACTTCTCCATGACTCATACCACATGATACAACCCATAGATTCATAAAAATAGGCAAACAACTCAAAGAAAACAGAATCTATCAAAAACAGAACAGTCTATAGCAAACTGAAAATTTGGTATACTTCTATAACTCAAAAAGATTGAAAACTAGGAAAACCTGGGAAATTTATATATCAATCTTGTCTAAAAATTTAAGATGAATTCGATGCTCTGAACAAATTAGAAAATTCCTGGACTGAGCGCAAAAGTTTCTGTTTTTTAGCAAGATGAAATCAACAACTACCATAGATCACCTCAAAGGTTTTACTTGGCTCAAACACTAATTAAAACACCAAAACAGAATTAATACAGAAGTAATAATGTGGGAAAGACCCAAAAACAGAAGCAAAAACAGAACACACAAATAAAATTGGGTTGCCTCCCAACAAGCGCTGTTGTTTAACGCCCCTAGCTAGGCAAAACACAATAGATCTAGGTATTGTCATCTTTGGTATTGGCAACTTTTGTGGGGACCTTCTCAAATCCAGGGGGTTCTTTCCTCTTTCCCCCATTTGTATGGGGAGGATCCATCTTGGTGTCCAAAATGTCGAAACACTTATTGGGTAATCAAAGTATTCAAGCGATTAAGGTTCCCATTAATATGTTTGAGGGGTTCGTGATATTGTTGTAACTCGACCAAGTGCTTATGTAAGTCACCCAATTTGTCGAGAACTTGAAGTCCCTCTTGTGAGAAAGCTAACCCCCTTTTTGGTGGAGGAACCCCCAAAATCCCATCCAGAACTTCATAGGAGGCATTCGTATCAAGCTCAATAAAATTTCATTTTGAGGAGAAATCTAAAATCTCTCTATGATGCAAAGCTAAACCAATGTAAAAATTTCTAAGCAAAACATTTGCATCCCCTTTTAGATTGGAAACACGATAAGATTACATTATCCTATACCAAGCATCTTTCAAATTTTCCCTTGTTTTTGTTTGAAAGGACTTCAAAATCTGGTGACTAGGGGGATGTGGTAATGTTAGACATAGTTCAAGCAATCCAACACACGAGTAAATGAAAGAAGGGCGAACAAAAAGGCAAATCTTTTTGGTATTTTCTGAGAATCATTTTAGAAGTGGGGGAGAGGAAAACAAGAGGCAAATGGCAAATAATGTAAATGCAAGAGATGAAATTGTGCTGGGTACTTGGTAGGCTTGATGCGTATCCTCCCCGGCAACGGTGCTAGAAATCCTTCTTGCTACCTCTTGAGCTTGCATTGGTTTTCCCTTGAAGATGAAAGGGTGATGCAGTGAAGTAGATAAATATTTCCCTCAGTTGTTGAGAACCAAGGTATCAATCCAGTAGGAGGAACAAACAAGTCATCAATGGATGCACCTACACAAACAATCAAACTCTTACATGCAACGCTATAAAGGGGTTGTCAATCCCTTCACGGTTATTTGCAAGGATTAGATCTAATAGAGATACATGTAAACGAGTGCGGAAAGTAAAAGATAAATAAATTTCAGCAAGGTAATTTTGGTATTTTTGGTTTATAGATTTGAAAGTATATGATGGAAAATAGACCCGGGGCCATAGATTTCACTAGAGGCTTCTCTCTTGAAGGCAAATATCATGGTCGGTAAACAAATTACTGCCCAAGCAATTGATAGAAAAGCGATTAATCATATAGTTATCCAAGGCAATGATCATGCATATAGGCATCACGTCCGTGTCAAGTAGATCGAAACGATTCTTCATCTACTACTATTACTCCACACATCGACCAACTCCTACCTGCATCTAGAGTATTAAGTTCATGAAGAACAGAGTAACACATTAAGAAAGATGACATGATGTAGAGGGATAAACTCAATCAATATGATGAAAACCCCATCTTGTTACCCTTGATGGCAACAATAAAATACGTGCCTCGCTACCCCTACTATGTCACTGGGTGAGGACACCGCAAGATTGAACCCAAAACCAAGCACTTCTCCCATTGCAAGAATTACCAATCTAGTTGGCCAAACCAAACAAATAACTCGAAGAGACTTGCAAGGATATGAAATCATGAAAATAATAATTCAGAGGAGATACAAATAAGATTCATGGATAATCTGAACATAAACTCACAATTCATCGGATCTTGACCAACACACCACAAAAGAGGATTACATCGGATAGATCTCCATGAATATCATGAAGAACATGGTATTGAAGATCAAAGAGAGAGAAGAAGCCATCTAGCACTAGCTATGGACCCGTAGGTCTGTGGTGGACTACTCACGCATCAGCGAATGTAGATGCCCTTCGTGATCGATTCCCCCTCCAGCAGATTACCGAAGAAGGCCCCAAGATTGGATCTCTCAGGAACGGAGGCTCCTGGTGGCGGAAAAGTATTTGTGTGTATCTCTTTAATGTAGGGGGAATATTTGGGTATTTATAGGCCAATAATTAGGGTTAGTAGACCTGCTAGGGAGCGACAAGCCTGCTAGGCGCGGTTAGGGGGGGCTGCGCCTAGCTGGCTTGTGGCGCCCTGGCTCCTCCCCTTCCGTGCACTCCAAGCTTGGATGACTTGTTTCCTTCCAAAAAAATTCCTTCCAAAGGTTTTATTCCGTTTGGACTCTGTTTAATATCCCATATCTGGAAAACTCAAAAACAAGGAAAACACATAAACTGGCACTTGGCTCTAGATTAATAGGTTAGTCCCAAAAATAATATAAAATAGCGTATTAATGCATATAAAACATCCAAAACAGATAATATAATAGCATGCCATCATAAAAAATTATAGATACGTTGGAGACGTATCAATGCCCTCCGTGGTCGATTCCCCCTCCGGCAGAGTACTGGAAAAGGTCTCTAGATGGCCTCCCGTCGGAACATAGGCTTTCCGTGGCGGAAATAGTGTTTCGGGTGGCATGGATTCTCTTGTGATGGACTTGAAATATCATGTAGTTGGGCTCGTAGCTTCTGGATTTTGACATCCTTGGATTGAGCCATGGTCTGACTATCCTTCAGTTCCTAACGAATCTTATGGATCTCGAGGTCTTGATTCTCCTACTTGGCTACCTTCAGCTTCTGTGTCCTGAGTTCTTCACAAAGTGATTCCTTGTTAAATAAGGCTTCGAGAAGGTCTATCTGGAGATTCTTGACATACTATTCGAGATCCTGGTTATACACCAACAGTGATGAAAACTTCATCTTTGGCTCATTCGTCAGAGCAATAGTTGCTCCATCAACCTTCTGCCATCAAACCTTTCCAAACTAGTGATTGCCTAGCTTAGTGCGATGAGGTTAGCATAACCGTGCAATAGAATCATATGGATAGAAGTGTTTATGCCCATATCATAGTCATGATTTAACGTCCCATAGGTGACGCCTCCAGTCTTGGGGTCTTCTTTATGACCAAAAACTTGAGTCTTGACGCCCCATGATCCGGACTTCCTTTTACACACCTTGATCTTAGGTATTGGCAGCTTTAGCAGTTTGACAAGCTCCACGAGGAATGGGCTACCAAGAACATCCTAGTAGTGTTCTCTTTCGTACAGGATATAACTCTCCATCTATAATATGAAGTAAAGAGGGTTCAGTAAAATAATTTAAAGGTTACGAGAGTAGTTCAAAGTAAAAGTGGTTCCTATCAAAGTCTTCCTATTTCTAAGCCATTTTGTAGGGTCACGTCCTATAGTTAACATGTGCTCTAATACCATCTCTCTAGTGACCCGACCCAGTCAAGTCTCTGTGCTTTCTGTGCCATCCCTGGATTAGTATGCTGGCACATATAGTACTTCATTGAAATACCATAACATCACATGTAAAAGAAATACCGTAGATCTAGATTATAACTTATGTACTCTTACTTGCCGTAGGATGTGGAGTCCACATGTAAGAGAAACAAATCATAAGGATGTGGAGTCCCATCAACACCAACGACAAGTTGAGTGTAGATTGTAACCCTATAATGTAACTCTTACTTGCCGTAGTAACATCTACAACATGATAAGTTGCAGACATGTAGGTCAGTACCATGAATGTATCGGCAAGATCACAATAGAAGGCGGAGGAAAAGTCTGTTTTATATGCAATATGGTCGTGGTAGCTCTAAGTCTTAGTTTTTTCATTAAAGCAGTTATTATTTATTTTCCCTACAACAAAGGAACGTAAGAGTCTTTACTACAGAGTCATCTAATATGACATGGTTCCGCCAAACGATATATCATAGCCCATAGTTATTTGTTGCCCAACAATTAATTATCAGTCTAGTGTTGAGAGTTCTGAGATAGATCTTATTCTAGAGGCTCAAATTGTTCATAATCGGGGACATGGATAATCGATTAGGTTTTACTCTGCATATTGTGTGCACTTTAACCACAAGATTTGATCCCTCCTTTTTAGGTTCTCGCACTGCATTGTGTTTGAGAGCAGGATAACTGAAACATGGTCTTTCAAGGAGTTTCCCTAACCACTGCTAGTGCCCATCCCATCCTACCGTAGATCTACTTCTCGTAGCACAGGACCAGTCAAAGTCACCACGATGACCAACCATGCCAAAGCCCATAATGATTTGTGGCTCCGCAGGTAAGCTTCTAGGCATGAAGTTTTGTTCCGTCTCTTTGAGTCTGGATGGAATTGTCCTCATGAGTACTGGCCTACTCTAGCTCACAACGCATCCACTAAGTACTCCAGGGTGCCTCACAACCAATTTCCACCTAGAAGTGTGTATTGAATTCTTGTCTCGAGTCTTGAAGTCTTGATGGATTGCAGTCTTAAGGATGAATGCCTTGAAGTTCTCGGTCTTGAAGTTATCGTCCTTGATGTAGAGTCCTCCTTCTCACACGTCTCACTAATGCTCATACCAATCTCCGTCTACTATAGCGTAGCAATGAAATAAAAACGTTCTAAGGGCTCGGTAACAATTGTGTGGGTTCCTACCTCATGCTTCTACCCAACTACAAGAATCAATATAACTACTCGAGGACTCTTGAAAATGTGAAACTAAATGCAATAAAGCATAGGTATGAAAAATATGGTCGAAGTGAACTTGCTTCGTATAGTTGATGAACTTTCATCGCTATCAAAACTTACTTGATATAATTATTCATAACTATTTGATGAAAATCTATATAGTCAAACATTGCATTCACATAAGCATTTAATCTAGCAAACAATACTAGCAATCAAAATAAGAACGAACAAATAATAAGCAACAAAGAAATCAATAAGAAAACCAAAGAAAACTACTAAAGAACCAAAGTTTTTTTCCTAAGTAAACTTAACAGCAAATAAAACACTAAACTAATAAATTAACAGAAAAGAGAATATAAAAAAACTAAGTTAACACAATGTATTTTTCATAAAATTTATTAGCAAGAAGAAACAATTAAATGACTACTATAAAACTCTATTTATGACCTATTCAAGTTGAATACAAACTAAAGAAACAAAAATATTAAAAAAATTAACTAAACAATTAGAGTGGCTATTGTTGACTAATGGAAACAAATCAAAACTTGTCAAAAATGGCAAAAGAAAATAATAAAATTAGTTAAAAAGTAAAAGTAAAAGAATTAACTTAAAACTAATCAAAACAGTACTATTTTGCAATGATTAAATTTTAAATAAACAAAAAATAATTAGTAAAGTGCTAGTAGATAAACAACTATTTTAGTGAAAATGTGCAAAAAGAAACAACAAAAATTCTATTTTCAAACAAAAGATAATAGCAATTTAGTGTTTGTATCAAATTTGATCAAATTCAAGCTTAAACTACTCAAATTTCAAAACTATTGGATCCTACTGAAATTTTATACAAAGATTGATCTAATGCAAAAATAATCACTCAAAAACATAAAAAATCTAAAAGATATTAAGAAAATAAAAACATAAACAAGTCTGTAAAATAAAATAAAATTAAACACTAAGGGACACATGGCAGCACGCGATTAGGCGAGCTAGCGATCGGAAAAACAAATCGGACGGGCAGCCAAAATCTAACGCGTACCGGTTCAGGATTGTAAAACATCTAATCTAACGCGTGGCTTTTAGATCTGATGACTGAGGTTTGAGTGAGGCCTTACAGCGGCGGCGGTGAACTTTGACGAGGCTGGTGATGCCGACGACGTATGGCTGGCGATGCGATCGATGACTCTGGTAGTCTTGTAGCTCAGGGAAGACGTCGAGTGGACGAAGTCAATGATGGCGAGTCGTCTAGTGGGGTCGATGGGTGTTGAGGAGGGCCGAAGCATGTCGTGGCTCAACAATGGTGCGGCGGCAGACTACAACTACGTCGAGCAATCATGAGCATCGGAGAGGATTGGGGTTGGGGATTTGAGGCGGAACGAAAGTGTGGGGCTCTCTTGTTTATAGGGGCCTCGGCTTGGAGGAGGGGCGACATACAAAAGGCAAGAATCGCGAGGCAATTTGTCACCAGCGTTGGGTTCCTGCGAGGAAGTAAAGTAAGCGGGTGGGCCATTCAGGCGGTCGGTGGGTCCACTGTGTGAGTGAGAGACGGGAGAAGGAAAAGGATCACGCAGTCGGACCCAAGAAGATTTGGATGCGGGGACGCATAGCTCGGTCGTCGAGGCGTTGGGCATCGGCCCTTTTATTTTTTTAAATAAAAAAAAAACTAAAAGGAAGAAAATGAAAATAAAAAAAGTTTTATATAGACATATTACATATCAAAATTTTCAGAAAAAGATTTCCCTAAAATGTGAACTAATTTTCACACACAAATAAAGTCTACAAAATTTCAAATAATGCAAACAGTCCCACTATTGCATTTAGAATACAATAGAAATTATTTTAAGATATCAAAATGATTTCAAATTTAGTTTCTCCCAATTTTTCATTAAAGGGAATCCTTTTACCCTTATTTCCATATATTTGTTTTCAGGAGAAAAATAATTTGAATAAAAAGTAAATAACTCACAATTGGGTTTGAATTTAAATTTCAAACCACTTTCTATTCTTTTATGTTTTTTCCTTGGCCAAACATATTCAAATGTCTCTCAATATTTGAAGTGTCATATTCCTTCTCTCTTTATTTCTTTATCAAAGGATTTTGAAAAGATTCAAACTAAAAATTGAATAGGGATTCAAATGGAAAATTGTGGGGGAAGTCCTTTTATGCCTCTCATTAAATTTTCAAAAGCTTCAAATTCCACTCACTTTCAATCGAACAATCAAGCATACAATCAGTAATACTTAATTTAGTAACATTCCAGAATTTGGAAATTTTGTGATGTTACGGCGGCAGTGCCACAAGTCGTACTATCATCATTAACTTTGCATCTTTTGGCATCAACGTTATGAACATGTGTATCACTACGATCGAGATTTGGTAAGAATAAACCATTCATATTGGGTGCATGACCATAAAAGATATTACTCATATAAATAGAACAACCATTATTTTCTAATTTAAATGAATAACTGTCTCACAATAAACAAGATCCGGATATAATGTTCATGCTCAACGTAGGAACTAAATAACAATTATTTAGGTTTGAAAATAATCCCGAAGGTAATCGAAGAGGGAGTGTGCCGATGGCGATCACATCAACCTTGGAACCATTTTTGATGCACATTGTTACCTCGTCCTTAGCCATTCTCCGTTTATTCCGTAACCAATGTTTCGAGTTACAAATATTAGCAACGAAACCGACATAAAATACATAGACGCTACTATGAGAACTAGTAAGGTACACATCAATAAAATGTATATCAAATATACCTTTGTTGACGTTGCTAGCCTTCTTATCTGCCACGTACTTGGGGCAGTTCCGCTTCCAGTGGCCATTCCCCTTGTAGTAGAAGCACTCAGTCTCAGGTTTGGGTCGAGCCTTGGCTTTTTTCAAGGGAGCGGCAACTAGTTTGCGTTCTTCTTCAAGTTCCCCTTCTTGCCCTTGCCTTTCTTGAAACCAGTTCTCTTGTTAACCATCAACACCTCATACTCCTTTTTGATTTCTACCTCCATGGCCTTAAGCATCCCGAACAATTCAAGGATCGTCTTCTCCATCTCTTGCATGTTATAGTTCATCACGATGCTCTTATAGCTAGGTCACAGTGACTAGAGAACTCTATCAACCACTACTTCATCTGGAAGATTAACTCCCAACTGATTTAAGCTATTGTAGTACCCAGACATTCTGAGCACATGCTCATCGACTGGGATGTTCTCTTCCATCTTGCAACTAAAGAACTTGTTAGAGGATTCATACATGTTCATGATAAACGTCTATTGTACCTAGAGGCAATAATAAATTGCTTATTATCATATTTCCATGTTCATGATAAGTGTCTATTATCCATGCTTGAATTGTATTGATCGGAAATTCAGATGCATGTGTGGATACATAGACAACATCATGTCCCTAGTGAGCCTCTACTAGACTAGCTCGTTGATCAAATATGGTTAAGGTTTCCTAACCATAGACATGAGTTGTCATTTGATAACAGGGTCATATCATTAGGAGAATGATGTGATTGACAATACCCAAACCGTAAGCATAGAATTTGATTGTATCACTAAGTTTATTGCTACTAGTTTCTTCATGTCAAGTATATGTTCCTAAGACCATGAGATCATGCAACCCCCTTACACCGGAGGAATGCCTTGTGTGTATCAAATGTCACTTCGTAATTGGGTGATCATAAATGTACTCTACAGGTATCTCAGGGGGTGTCTGTTGGGTTGGCATGGATCGAGACTGGGATTTGTCGCTCTATTTGACAGAGAGGTATCTCTGGGCCCTCTTGGTAATAGAACATCACAAGAAGCTTGCAAGCAATGTGACTAAGGAGTTAGTCACAGGATCTTGTATTACGGAATGAGTAAATAGACTTGTCGGTAACGAGATTGAACTAGGTATGGAGATATCGACGATCGAATCTCAGGAAAGTAACATACCGTTGGACAAAGGGAACTGCATACAGGATTGATTGAATCATTGGCGTTGTGGTTCGACCGATAAAGATCTTTGTGGAATACATGGGAACCAATATGTGCATCCAGGTCCCTTTATTGGTTATTGACTGGAGAGGTGTCTCGGTCATGTCCATATGATTCTCGAACCCGTTCGATGACGACAGTATTATTGGGTTATGTATGTCGGTGACCGAGTGTTGTTCGGAGTCCCGGATGAGATCCGGACGTCACTAGGATCTCCAGAATGGTCCGGGGGTAAATATTTTGGCTACCAGGAAAGTTTTGGGGTTTTTTGATATTGTACCGAGAAGCTTCTAGAAGGTTCCAGAAACTTCCGAAGGAGTCCAGAAGTCCACCAAGGGTTCAACCACGTCCCAAGGGTTTTGTTGGGCTGAGGGGAAGCGCCCTGGCCTTATTGGGCCAGGCGCACAAGTCCATCAAGGCCCATGCAGTTGGGAAAGGTGGAAAATCCACCTTTGTATGGAAGGGAAGGAGGAGGACTAGGACTCCACCTCCCCCCCTTGGATGTGCCCCTCCACCTATATATAGAGGGGTCGGGTGCCCCAAGAGGGCACACTAAGCCCTTGGCGCCCCTCTCCCTCCCTAGATTGTTTTCTCCTCTGTTTGTTGTTTCAGTAGCGGTCGACGTAGCCTTGTCGGGATAGCATCACCATTCACCACCACCGCCACCACGTCGTCGTGTTGCCGAAGAACTCATATACTACCCTACCCTTGCTCGTTAGATCGAGGAGGCAGAGACATCATCGAGCCGCACGTGTGCTAAACGCGGAGATGTCGTCCGTCGGCCCTAGATTGGGACGCGCGATTGGATCGTAAAGACGTACGACTACATCAACCACGTTATATATGCTTCCGCTTACTAATCTACAAGAGTGTGTACATATAGTCCCCCTCTCGTACCTATGCATCTCCATGGATAGATCTTGCGTGTGCATAGGAAAATTTATGTTTCCCATGCAATGTTCATCAAAAGTCACACAAAGTGTTTGTGGGCGTTCAAGTTTAGATTGCTTACCTCCTTAGTCTTATTTTGATTCGGTGGTATTGTGGGATGAAGCGGCTCGATCCAACCTTACTTTTCCTTGCACAAGAGACCGGTTCCACCGACTGACATACAACTTGTTTGCATAAAGGTGGCTGGCGGGTGTCTGTCTCTCCTACTTTAGTTGGATCAGGTTTGACAGAGGCAGTCCTTGTAGAAGGTTAAAAGGCAACTTGAATATCACCATTGTGGCTTTGCGTAGGTAAGAACGGTTCATGCTAGTTGCCCGTAGCAGCCACGTAAAACTTGCAACAACAAAGTACATGACGTCTAACTTGTTTTTTCAGGGCATGTTGTGATGTGATATGGCCAAGACGTGATTTGATATATGTGATGTATGAGATGACCATATTTTTTAATAGTTATCATGACTTGCATGTCGATGAGTACGGAAACCGACAGGAGCCATAGGTTGTCTTTAATTTATTTGTTCCATTGCTTTACTTTATCGCTATGAGTTAGCAATAGTTGTAGAAGCAATAGTTGGCGCAACAACCACATGACGACACGATGATGGAGATCATGATGATGGAGATCATGGTGTCATGCCGGTGACGATGGAGATCATGCCGGTGCTTTGAAGATGGAGATCAAAAGCACAAGATGATGATGGACATATCATGTCACTTATATGATTTGCATGTGATGTTTATCCTTTTATGCATCTTATTTTGCTTAGGACGATGGTAGAATTATAAGATGACCCCTCACTAAAATTTTAAGATAAAATTGTGTTCTCCCCAAGTTTGCACTGTTGCGAAGGTTCGTCGTTTCGAAGCACCTCGTGATGATCAGGTGCGATAGACTCTACGTTCGCATACCATGGGTGTAAGCCAGTTTTACACACGTGGAATACTTGGGTTAAACTTGATGAGCCTAGCATGTACATACATTGACTCAGAACACAGGTGACCGAAAGGTCGAACATGACTCATATAGTAGATATGATCAACATGGGGATGTTCACCATTGAAACCACCTCATCTCATGTGATGATCAGACTTGGGTTGGTGGATTTGAATCATGTCACACTTAGGACCCGTTCGGTCTCACTCCGCTCCACGGCTCCGCTCCAGGAGCAGATGGATCTGTCGTGCAAATTCTTCGAGCGACCAAATAGCCGCTTCGCAAATCCTAGGAGCAGGTGGATTACCGAACGGGCCTTTAGTCAACCCGGGGGATGTTGATTTGAGTGGGAGCTCATTGGTAATTTGATTAATTGAACTAATTATCATGAACATAGTCAAAATGTCTTTGCAAATTATGTTGTAGATCAATAGCTCGCATTGTAGCTACCCTATTTTTGATACGTTCGTAGAGAAAACTAAGTTGAAAGATAATGGTAGAAATTATGCAGACTCGGTCCGTGATTCGAGGATTGTCCTCATTGCTGCACAGAAGGCTTATGTCCTTGATTTACCGCTCGATGTGCACCCCCTCAAGTGTCATCTGTGGGTGTTGTGACATCTGACACACACACATTCTGATCACTACTTGATAGTTCAATGTGCCATGCTTTCTGGCTTAGAATCGGGGATCCAAGGACATTTTGAACATCACGGAGCATATGAGATGTTCCAAGAGCTGGAATTGGAATTTCAGGATCATTCCCATGTTGAGAGGTACGAGACCTCTGGAAAGTTCTTTGCCTGCAAGATGGAAGAGAATAGCTCAATCGATGAGCATGTGTTCAGATTGTCTGGGTGTTACAATCGCTTGAATCAAGTGGGAGTTAATCTTCCAGATAAGATAGTGATTGATAGAGTTCTTCAAGTCACAACCACCAATATACTAGAGCTTTGTGATGAACTATAACATGCAAGGTATGGAGAAGATGATCCTTGAGATATTTGCGATGTTTTACGCCGCGAAGGTAGAAATCAAGTAGGAGCATCAAGTATTGATGGTTAGTAAAACCACTAGTTTCAAAAAGGGCAAGGGCAAGAAGGGAAACTTCAAGAATGGCAAGCCCGTTGTCGCTCCAGTGAAGAAACCCAATGTTGGACCCCAAACCTGAGACTGAGTGCTTCTTTTGTAAGGGGAACGATCTCTGGAAGCGGAACTGCCCCAAGTACTTGGCAGATAAGAAGGCTGAGAACGTTAAAAAAGTATATTTGATATACATGTTATTGATGTGTACCTTACTAGTACTCGTAGTAGCGCCTGGGTATTAGATACTGGTTTAATTGCTAATATTGGTAACTCAAAACAAAAGCTGCAGAATAAACGGAGACTAGCTAAGGGCAAGGTGACGATGTGTGTTGGAAGTGTTTCCAAGGTTGATACGATCACCATCGCACGCTCCCTCTACCTTCGAGATTAGTGTTGAACCTAAATAAAAGTTATTTGGTTCCTACGTTGAGCATAATCATTATATTGATCTTGTTTATTGCGATATGGTTATTCGTTTAAGTAAGAGAATAATGGTTATTCTGTTTACATGAATAATACCTTCTATGATCATGTACTAATGTGAATGGTTTATTGAATCTCGATCGTAGTGATGCACATGTTCATAATACTAATACCAAAAGATGCAAAGTTAATTATGATAGTACCACATACTTTGGTGTAAAGCGCATGAAGAAACTCCATATTAATGGACTTTGGGAATCACTCAATTTTTAATCGCTTGATACATGCGAACCATGCCTCATGGGCAAGATGACGAAAACCCCATTTTCCGGAACAATGGATCAGGCAAGTGACTTGTTGGAAATCGTACATACTAATTGTTGGGTTCTACTATTGGTGCATCGCATGCAAATTAAAAATTTCCTATGCGCACAACATCCAAGAACATGCTATGGAGGTGGATCAAAGATCGTTACCACTAGATGCGCAGTGCCGTGCAGCGAAAGTAGAGTTGGAACAGAGCGTTCATGTGGTCTGTCTCCTCCTCCTATGATCTCCCTCGAACAGCCATTCCGATCTCCCTCGAACAGCCGGTCGCCGGATCCCACGTACAGGTTCGCCGGAGCGGCGCAAGAGCACCGCCTCTAACGGTATCCGCGCGTGCAGGAGGAACACACCATGCGGCGAACTACTAGGTCCGATTACACGGTCGGCGGCGAGTGGAGGTGTCTATTCGCAACACATGCAAACCCAAATGACGGCGCCAAAGTGATCAACCAGATGGGTGTGCCGCACCTCCACTATATATAGACATTCGGCGTGGGCTCAACTCTTGGGCCTCGCACAGATCCTAAAGCCCACGTGTTCCTTCCCTTAAGCGTGTGACCCTTTAGGTTCTTGTCCACTTGGTCGCAAGTCAGATGACATCTGACTTGACCGGTCGATAGCGGCCTCTAGCAAGACGTGCCGACTCCAAGTGTCCAATGAAGCTGGTTAGGTGAACCTGTACTTCACACTTCTGTTTCTTTGCCACACGATATATGTTGTCGTGCACAAGGCGATATGGTCACCCTTGTTGCAGCACGACCTCTTTCTCGTTTCGGTGAATCCGACCAACATTCGGATTATCTCATAATCCTCATCGCATGGCCATGCTTATCCAGGTCGAATCACCCGAGGGGCCTAGAGTATATCTCTCCTGATCGTAGGGGCAAATCCCATCTTGCTGGGCCATGTCGTGTAGCATGTGTCTAGACAAGCCCGAAACCTACCTTTGTAACTACCCAGTCACGGAGTAGCATTTGGTTATCCCAAAGCAAGTCTGTCACCATCCCGAGTACATGCGCCAGCTCAGGTCTTAGGACATAGAACATATGTTGTACTAGAGACTCACATATGACCTATCGTCGCGTCTCGTAGTTGGGTCTGTCCAACTCAGACCTTAGATCCAACTATGTCGAATCCGACCAGACCTTTATGAGTCCATATTATCCAGCTAGCATCCAATGCTACATGGTCAGTGAGACCGAACCATCCACCGTGTCATATGCTAGTCTGATTAGTTGTGAGTCCACACAACCCTTTTGGACTAGGGACCATTTAGGACAGTTATCATACAATGCATAGTCTCCCAAACAAGTCACGTACTTATTAATACACATCAATGATAATGTCCAAGGACTATCTTTATTCATAAGCACATAGGAAATATCATCATACATGATTGCCTCTAGGGCATATCTCCAATAGTCTCCCACTTGCACTAGAGTCAATCAAGTAGACATAGAATGCCCATAGCTCTAACGTGCCCCTCATGCTTGGGTTGTGGAAGCGGCTTAGTCAACGGATCTGCAACATTTGCATCCATATGGATCTTGCATAAATTGGTATCACCTTTCTCTACGAGCTTTCATATCAAGTGATATTTTTTGTCTATGTGCCTGGTCTTGTGGTGTTGTCTCGGCTCCTTGGCATGTGCGATGGCACCTGAATTATCACAATAAAGGTCCAACGGTTTTGACCAGCCCGGGAACACACCAACATCTTCCAGGAACTTCCGAATCCAAACACCTTCCTTTGTGGATTCACAAGCCGTAGTGTATTCGGCCTTTGTTGTGGAGTCGGCCACCGTATCTTGCTTGGAACTCGTCCAGCTCACTGCTCCTCCAGTCATGACATACACGAATCCAGTTTGCGATCGACAATCATCCCTATCGGTTTGGAAACTAGCATCAGCGTAACCCTTTACGTAGAGCTCCTCCTCACCTTCATAAAATAGGAACATCTCTTTAGTCCTTTTCAGGTGCTTCAAGATAGTTTTCACCACTTCCCAGTGACTCTCACCTGGGTCGGCCTAGTATCTGCTTGTTAAGCTTATTACATAGGCAACATCAGGCTGTGTACATAGCATGGCATACATGATGGATCCAACCGAGGCATATGGAATCCTACTCATCTGGTTTTTCTCATTAGAAGTCATAGGACTCTGAGTCTTGCTTAGCCTTATACCATGTGAGACGGGCAAGAACCCTTTCTTGGCCTCACTCATGTTGAACCTCTTCAACACTTTGTCTATATACGTGTTTTGGCTTAAGCCGAGCAGCCTCCTTGATCTATCTCTATAGATCTTGATGCCTAAAATGTACACTGCCTCTCCAAGGTCTTTTATCGAAAACTTGCCATTCAATGATTCCTTGACTGAGTTCGGCATCGAAACATCATTTCCGATCAGCAGTATGTCATCCACATACAAGATCAAAAATACTACCGAGCTCCCACTAGACTTCTTGTATAAACAATAGTCCTCTTCGTTCTTGATGAAACCAAGGTCAATGATGACTTCATCAAAATGAATGTTCAAACTCCGAGCTGCTTTCCTCAATCCATAAATGGATCTCTTGAGATTGCGTATTTTACCAGCGTTAGTTGGATCAACAAAAACTTCAGGCTGTATCATGTATACATCCTCTTTCAAAATTTCCATGAAGGAAAACCGTTTTGACATCCATCTGTCATATCTCATAATTGAAATATGCAGCTATAGCTAGTATGATCCTCACCGACTATAGCATCGCTACCGGCGAGTAGGTCTCGTCGTAGTCAATACCTTGAGCTTGTCCATAACCTTTAGCGACAAGCCGAGATTTGTGGATTTGAACATTTCCATCCACATAGGTTTTCTTCTTAAATACCCATTTGCAACCAATGGCAACTATGCCAGGTGGCGGATCAACCAAGTCCCAGACTTGATTCTCATCCATGGACTTTAACTCAGATCTCATGGCCTCTAGCCATGCCTCAGAATCTGGGCTCACCATCACTTCTGCATACGTGGTCGGCTCGTCGCTTTCTAGCAACAAAATGTCGCGCACTCTACGCAATCTTTCCGACCTCCGTGGCTCCGGTGCCGATTCCACTACAGGTTTTCTGACCGACTCCGGTGTGATCTCATCACCAAGTGAGTTGTCCCCGAGTGGCTCTCGAATTTCTTCGAGTCGCACCATTCTCCCACTGGCCTCCCGACCGAGAAACTCTTTCTCTAGGAAAACCCCGTTCCGATCAACAAACACTTTGTTCTCTTCTCGGTTGTAGAAGTTATATCCCAAGGTTTCCCTCGGATATCCCACGAATATGCATTTATCCGACTTGGGTGTAAGCTTGTCCAACATGAGTCGCCTGACAAATGCTTCACAACCCCAAATCTTTAGAAAAGACAAAGTAGGACTCTTCCCAGTCCACATATCATGTGGTGTCTCGTCTACGGATTTAGATGGTACCCTATTAAGTGTGAAAGTTGTAGTTTCTAGAGCGTATCCCCAGAATGACAAGGGTAAATCCGATTTGCTCATCATCAACCAGAACATGTCCAACAAGGTTCGATTTCTCTGTTCTGACACACCGTTTCTCTGCGGTGTACCAGGAGGTGTGAGCTGAGGTACTATACCTCTGCTTTTCAGATGATTATCAAACTCCTGGCTCATGTAGTCACCTCCATGATCTGACCATAGAAGTTTTATCATCTTGCCGAGTTGATTTTCAACCTTATTCTGAAACTCTTTGAACTTTTCAAAAGTTTCTGACTTGTGCCTCATCAAATAGATATATCCATATCTACTCAAGTCATCGGTAAAAGTCACGAAGTACTGATAGCCACTTCTGGCCATTGTGCTCATTGGACCACACACATCACTGTGTATAAGCTCCAACAGCTCGAACACCCTCTCGCAACTCTTTGCAAAAGGAGACTTGGTCATCTTGCCTAGCAAGCATGATTCGCATGTCTCGAACGACCTGAAGTCGGATGAAGTTAGGAGTCCATCATCATGGAGCTTCTTCATGCGTTTCAGACTAATGTGTCCAAGTCGGCAATGCCATAAGTATGTCGGATTTATCTCATTAGGCTTATGCCTCTTGACATTCACGTTATAGAGTAGTTCCATTTCTAGATTTAAAATAAATAGCCCATCTACTATGGGTGCATAGCCATGGAACATTCCATTCAAATAAAATGAACAACCATTGTCCTTTATATTGAATTCATAACCTTGACTCATCAAGCATGAGGCACAAATAATGTTCCGACTAAGTGCGGGAATGTAATAACAATTATTCAATTCCAAAATAAATCCAGAAGGAAGCTTGAGATGCATCGTGCCAACCTCCAACGCAGCAACTCTTGCTTTGTTGCCAACCATGATGTCAATCTCCCTTTGTGCCACATGCCTAGTTCTTACCAGCCCTTGCATCGAGTTGCAAATATGAACAACCGATCCGGTATCAAATACCCCAAGAGCTACTAGGTATGTCAGCAAGGTAAATGTCTATAACATATGTAACAAGTGTACCTTTGCCTGAAGAAGCATCTCCGGCCTTCTTGCCGTGCTCAGCAAGCCACTTGCTACAGTTCCTATTCCAGTCACCAGCTTCCT